>CM023456.1:93010005-93284051 GCA_013339765.2 Haemaphysalis longicornis
AAGTGCATGGATTGTGGCGTGGTCTTGGTATCGTGTCCCGCGTTCATGTCAACATCCCCCGCCAATACCAAAAGCTGACAGGTGACAGCTGCACAATCGCTTTTAAGAGAGCTACACTTGTGGACACGGAAATAGCAACAGAAAGCGGTCGCTCGCTGTTTTGCTATTAAGATATGTGCAGAAACTGACCTGCGAGATAAAGTAGCTGCAGTTATGGTGAGCAATCTGCGCAGTGTAGCTGCTTCCGTGCCCACTGTAGAGATCGCGTAAATCGGCACCTGTAAATATGACCTGTAGATCGCGGGAGTGCTAGATACACACTTCCATAGCTTAGTCTGATCTGTTTTCACGCGTGCCGCGTTTCGAACAAGATAAACATGTTCATTTTATTCCCGTATATATAGTCTTTATTTCCAGAAATAGCAATTGTTATTCAGCCCCCTCATTTTGTCCCGTCTTAGCGATGTTCAGTTTATGCAATGAACCAGCTACTCATCTACAAACCCTCCCAGATTGATTTTTCATTTCGTCTATGTACAGAAGCGGCCCTCATTGCAAGGCGCAAATCAGTGGTAAGCTGCACACTGCGTAACGCAATCTAGTACATACCTAACCACTGTTATTTAAGCGAAACTGGGCACTGACATTTAAAAACAAAATTTGCGTACAAAATATTTTGAGTTAAAAAAAACGCCTGATTGCAGAGGCTCTAAGCTAGCCTTTTACAATAACAGCCAAAGTACCTCATATCTACGAAGATTGAACAGCGGTCCCGTTTTAGCAGTTTGTCGAAAGAATGTCCCTATTGTTGAAAGCGAACCTGTATATGGCGCTAGACGCTTTCACGTCTGTATCCTATACGAAACGTATTAGCGTGGTCTGGACGGATCCATGCTGCGTCCCAGTGTTCATCCACAGTGGAACTATTTGGCCCCCTCCTATAAGGGGTAGTGTCTCGTCGAGTCTCCGAAGAGGAGACCGGCGTGTACAAGAGAGCTGCCTCCACGGCGCCAACGGAAGGTAAGAGCGCGCCGTACCACTATGGACCCCGACGAATAACCTCGCCCCGCAGCGCCGCACGCCACGACACGATTGTTTTCAGGAAACAGAGGTGCCTCAAGGACTTCCAATGCAACTGAAATCACTGGCTGTGTCTTTTTCTATACTCCTAAATTGCACTATGTTCCTCGTATTTGAACTCTCTTGCTGTGCTCTCAGCCGCTTTACCACTGTTCCCGTTGCTTGTTAACTCTGTCCTTTGTATCTTATTTGGGTTCTAGGTGACACGAAAGTGCAGTCTCACTTGCGGAGTTTCTTCGTTTACATGCATTATTGCACACAAACTGACACACGTTGACTTCGTTCTTCCAATCTGTACCTAAATTCCCCACGCTGTTCCCTTTGAGGCGGTGAAAAATATTTTGGTTCAGGTGGGGTACTGGCGAAGGCATATTATTCCGAAAATATTCCGACGACAGGCAAATGGAGTGCTCGAATTTCCGGCTGCAGCGGTCGCTTTAATGTTGTTGGGGGCAGGTTTATGCTACCCCACACATACGATTTAACGCAGCGAGACATTCCCCGCAAGAGCAAGAGGCCTTCTGTTTGCCAATTCATCAAGTTTCTACGCAGCATTTTGTGCAATTGTGTCCACAAGATTTTCTCGAACGACCACTGTCTTTAAAACAAAATAACGTTTCTTCAGCATATAATGAACCAACACATGGCCGACGTAGGAATCGAGAAAAGTCTAGAGGCCGATTCCCTTTCAGAATGAAAAAGAAGATAACGATGCAAAAGGGGAAATCTATTGCCAACAACGAAATGACAATCAGAACAGCCAGATCCACAAAAAAAATGGGCGCGTATCTTTTTCTCGGCAAATGTCCCTCTCGAAAAACGGTAGTCTTCTGTCGCCCCTGCCACGTAAATGGCTCTCTTCTCTCTCCGCCCACCTCTCATGCTATTGTCCTCCAGCATCGTTCGTCCCTCGGTAAACACGGTGTAGGTATGTTCAAGTCAATTCGATTTTTCGTCGTTCAACTGCTCGTTCCACTGTGCCATCCTTTTGAACGTTTCGTTGCTGTTGGACTTGAAATGCCGCCACGAGGTTTAGGCTCAGTCCCCAGGCCGAGCATGATGCTGAGTATGATGCCGAGCAAGGGCGTAGCCAGAGGGTGGGGGGGTGGGGGGGGGGTAGGATTCGGTGTCAGAGCACCCCCGAAAATTTCTGTCCTGCATCCCTCTCTCCCTCCCTTGAGCCTTTTTTGCCAATGCTATTTACATTCCGCATACATAAATTAAAACAGAAAACCTTAGGTAAGAACCATGTCAAATTGTTAACAAATAGTTCCTGAGAGTGCTGTGGGCACTTTTATTTTTTATGTTGATGTTACAGCGAACGATGCACCTAATGTATTGGATTTACTAAAGCAGACAAATAACCAACACACTCTTTGGACACAGGCGCCCTTTTCATTTTTTTTTTTACAGGTGACATATATAACACTCGTCAAAAATATTTCGGATACGCCACTGATGCCGTGCCCCGTGTTGCAACCATGTTGGCAGTTTTTCTGCGGTACTCCGTATGCCAGGCCCCCATTTATGCCTTTGTGTAAGTTAAATTCGAAAAATCGCCAGCAACAACACCATCCTTGCACTTATTGAAAGACATTTTACCCTTGTATTATTGGTGTAATCACCCCACCCCCTCACGAATGTTGTCCATAGTGCAAGCCCATTGCAACTCCTATATATGCACACACCGCGCCCAACCTAAATCTGCATGCAGTTGTACACCGTGAAATCTGCTTGCAATTTAAGGATCTTCTGCAAACCCGCAAGCCATCGATGGGCAGAGTTTCTCACACCATACGACTGTCTGCCCGTTGCAACCACATTCAACAGCTCACAACCCTACACCATCCGTGACCGCACATAAGCAGAAGTGTTTCGGCCACATTGACGCCACGCAATTTACTCTGGGGTGGAATTCTGAGTTCTGTCCGGTCCGAAAACGTCTAATAACTTCCGTTTCAGCCGTGACGTAGCTGCTCTTGCGAGTCCTCTGACCAATTGATGGGCTGCGTTACATCAAGTCATCTCTTTTCAGCCAATAAGGGCTCGCTCGGAAAGAAGACTCTAAAGCGGACATGAAATGCACAAAACAGAGAATTCCGTCTCTGGTCAGCTGCTGGGCGCACATGCGCCCTGCATTTGGTCACGACGCCGGAGTTAAAGTTTGAAGAGCACGTCTCACTGAACTCATGACAGCTGTACAATGTAATACTCGAGGGGCGCTGGCTCACTTTTAGTCGATATGAGAGCGAGTTGGCGTACAGGACCCTACTGGAGTGTCCCCGCTAGTGCGGCAAACAGTGAGCGCTGGTCGGTTGAACATAATTAGCAACGCCATGCCGGAGAGGCAGCAATTAGATAACTTGCTCAGTATGGAGTAGGCTGCTTTGTTCCTTGCAATTCGATAGCGCTTTTCGAACGCGCTTGCCTGACGAGTACAAGGAGGGTTCCCGGAATGAGGACAGTGGTCATGCCCCAAATCACCGTTCAACGGCATGGTATATCTGATATCGTAGCTTTTGCTGCATTTCCTGGTATTGGTAATCGTACGGGGCATCACATGTTTCGTAAAGCAGGGGGGAAAGTCAACCAGCTTTTCTAACAGGTTGAACCCTTCGATTAGTTCGAACACTTTTTTAACGAGGAAACCTCACATGTCTCATCAAACACAAAATGTGGCCGTCATAGTCGTCGTCGTCGTAGTCGTTCAAAACGAAGGTTACCAAAATGGCTGCCAGTCTAAAGAGAAAAAAAATAATCCAAAACACATTTGGGTTCGTGTATGATTTGAAGCAGAGATAATTAGAAGGATAAGGAATGGGGTGGAGTGCATACGGCAAGCATTCTCAGATAAGGAATGGGAAGCCAACCATTGTCCCTGAAGAAGAAAGTGTATGACAGTTTTCTTACCGGTACTCACCTACGGGGCAGAAACTTGGAGGCTCACTAAGAGGTTCAACTTAAATTGAGGATACTCAGCGAGCAATGGAGCGGAAGATGATAGGTGTAACATTAAGGACACAAGAAGAGAGCGAAGTGGGTCAGGGAACAAACGCGTGTTGAATGACACATTAGTAGAAATTAAGAAGAGAAATGGGCCTGGGCGGGGCATGTAATGCGAAGCGTAACAATGTTGGTCATTAAGGGTAACAGAGTGGATCCCTAGAGAAGGCAAGCGTGGCAGGGGGAGGCAGTAATTAGATGGGCAGATGAGACCAAGAAGTTTGCGGGGAAAAATTGGCCGCAGTTAGCGCAGGACCGGGATAATTGGAGATAATGGGAGAGGCCTTTTCCCAGCAGTGGGCGTAGATAGGCTGGTGGTGATGATGAGATGGTGATTTGAACCTGGCTCCCCAGAGCATGAACCGAAGGCATAACTACTGCCCAAATTCGACAGCCCACCAGAGGGGGGACAAGGCTTAGGCTGATGCGTACCGCGTAACCTGGGAACGGGACGGCACGTGAGTCGAACAGGTGCGAGCGCAGGAGACCTCCGACTGTGGAGAGTTTGCCGTGCGAATGGCGGCCAGTCTGCCTGTTCGCGTCGACAACGAAGAATCCAATCCTAAGAAAGAAACGCAAACCCGATGAAGCAGGGAAGAATTCTGATAATCGCCAAGCTTACCCCTTCGAAGTACGTAAACCGACTTATAGAAGCCATGAAGACAAAATACAAGTTGTGTTTATTCGAAAGATTTCGTTTTATAGTGCCCCAGCGCTTGTCCGGATGCAAACGATGCTTTATTCACTGAGAAATTAATGAATTTAAGTTAAAATTTTGATTTTCCCGCTAAATCGTTTGTTTCCGTGGTGTGCAATGACATCACAGGAACCGACCACTCTGACGCCGATTGCGCATCACCGGGCTAGAGCGGCGGCGTTCACGCGTTTGTTTACGTTACTGAACCTAGATGGCGCCACCATACCGTGACAAGCCATTTTCTGCCTTTTTTTTTCGACCGTATTTAAACCTGGCTTGTTTTTGTTCTGGGAGAAAATAATCGTTTCGTGAAACATAGTGCGCGCTCGACAAATATGGTCACGTAAGACACCGTTGCTCGCGTCAATCGGCCAGTGTCATCTGAGACAACCCCAAAGACCCACAGTGCTGTGCACCTAAACCAAGCGTTGTGCGCGCACTACCAACCGCGGTACGCATCAGTACTTGTATGTTTACATGTGCTTTCGTAACCTCCACTGTTTGTCCCACCATTCTTACTGCTTTAAAAAGAATGTGCCCTAAATTTAAGCACAAATAGCTCGTTCTGCAAGCTTATAAGCTCAGCCTAACTTGCGTTTGCTTTTGCCGGCCTCCGCCAATCGCAGAGCAGGCTGGTATGACATCATAGGTTCTGTTGCGGGAAATTAGCGGGAGGGTCGCATGACTATTCCTTTTATACCTCATTATATAGCTTATTTTAGTGAAGTTTACGTTAAAAGTGGTATCAGTATGGTTCTAACCAGGCAATCTTTTGAATGAACCAAACTTGTGTTTTGTCTTCATGGCTCCTTTAAGTACCCCGCCGAATTTACATAGTGATTTCATGTGCACCTCGTATTCATGGTGAATGGCTTTCACCATTGCGAGCTGGCTAATAACCGGTGTAAGCAGATGTAACTTTAACAAATAAAGATAAAGAATGACCGCAGGCCGCGCGACTGCGTCTACTCGCCCTCGTAAACCACGCACTTTCGGAACCCGACCGAGGAAAAACAACACTTCAAAACACCCACTTGTAGACTAAGTTATTGTTGATGATCCAAAACTTCACCCGATCCAGATTACCGCTGAATCATGTGGATGACTACAACCTCGACAAAGGTTCTTCGCAAAATAAATATAACCTAGCCACCGTCTCAGCCTCCGCCCATTTGCATGCATAATCCAGCAGATAACATGGGCGGGCTAAGTTATGGCTCCACAAACTAGTGGGACATAGAGCAATATAAAACGTGGTCGACGGAAATACCCAAAAACGGATGACCTACGTTTTTCAGTCTTCTCCGTATGGAGGGCATTATAAACTGCGCCTTATGTTGAATGCATATTGCGTTCTTCTTCGATGAGTCATCGCTTCGAGTGGAGTGGCTGGCAAGTAACAAGTACGCGTCAAACAAAAAGCAGTCTACAAAAGACTTCGAAGACGCGGCTCAGGGGAGGAGCGGAAGAAATATGGCTTTTCGAAAAGACGCATTTGTTTTCTCCGCTTCATTCCCGAATAAATTGCATCCCTTCCGTTCCGCAACGAAGGTTCAAGGGGCTTAAATGAAAGAAGAAGCCGAAGATTTGTGTCCGGCTGCTTAAACGTGCGAGTGCCCACGGCGAAAACGCTGGGAAGGAGCAGAAAAAAAGCAGTTGCGGTTGAAGAAAAGTGCTCAAGCGGCAGGTTCGTAAACCAATTTTGAAAGTAGTTCGCCTCATTGGGGTGCCAAACCTGGTTGGAAATAAGCAGTGGTAGAAACGCGTACGGAGGAAAATTAAGAACACACCGTTTACAACCTAAAGGGCCAAAGGAAAATGCAAGATTGCAAGAGGAACCTGTGTGTTTAGCACTCAAATGGCCTATACGACAACGAAGATCGCAAAAATAAAGATTGGCCGCGTATCTTCTTGCTTCGCTGCAAATGTCGTAGAGAGACGACAGTAGTCTGCCGCGCCTTCCACGTACACGCCTCTCCTGTCTTTCCCCCTCGCCTCCCCCGCTTTTCTCTACCGGTCTCCCGCCTGTCCCGATACACATGGTGGAGGTTTGCACGATTCAATTCAATTTTGCCGCATTTCACTGCTAGGGCGCTATCTACTGAAACCTTTCCCTACCGTTGGGCTTTAAATGTCGCCACGAAGTCCAGTCCTGGGCGCGAGCACCTTTTGTCTGTCGGGGTGAAAACATTTTAGGAAACAGCGCGAAAAACTTGGACAGAGAAAGGCAAACAGACAAGAACGCTGGTGTCTGTTTGCCCTCTCTCTGTCCAAGTTTTTCGCGCTGTTTTCCTAAGGTGTCATGTGTACCCAACTAGCCCAAAGTCAAGCTTTAGTGAAAACATTGTTACGGGCGAAGACCCTTAGAGGTTGCGGCTGTTGGCGTCTCCTGTCGTCATCGTCGTCGTAATCGTCGTCGTAATCGTCGTCTAATGTAGTCATGGTACTAAAACACAGGGAAACTCTGTTACGTCACGCACTGGAGCGCTTCGTAACGCGTACTAAAAAAACACCGGCACGCTCGTTTACTCCTCGCGCAAGAGAGCTTTCGTGCTTCAAAGACACGGAATTTTTACAGCAACGCTGTACACCTCTACCCCCAACGGTTTCATCTCCGTTGGCAAAAATACTAAGGCACCAAGAATACAGTTATACACTGCATGCTTCGCCGCTCCCCAGGTTTCCCGTCAGTGGAGATGGCCCGGGATTTTTTTTCAACGCGTATTACGATCAAATAAAGAGTCTATTTGATCGTAAAAATTAAGCAGCAATGACTTTTTAATTAAAAGGACTCTGCAAATATCACTTATGTATGGATGTTTTGCCTCAAATATAAGTAATCTTTTCATTTGCCGAATAATTTTGGCAAGCATGAAGTGTGTTTTCAGATCTAGTGGTGCAGGTAACTTTTGTCCATACACATTTCTCGTTCAAGAATTCATTTTACTTTTGGCCGGGTGGCTGAATCGATAGACAGACAAACAGACAGACAGACATAGAAACAGACAGACACAAACCAAACATTGGGCCCATCTCCCCGCGAGGGGGACTCGAGTAAATGCGTCGCATAGGGGTGGGTGTATTGCGTTAACGTTTAGTGTTTGGGGAGTTGGTGATAGTTTTAATGCGTTGTATCAGCAGCTTCTTGACGTAGTTTGAATGAGTCAATCATATAAGGCGCGTTCGTAGCCTCCTATTCTGTGTCGGTTTTGTGGCGCAGTGGGAAGAGCACCATGTACCTCGCGTTCCGCCCACAGGTAGTGAATGCGTTGTATCAGCAGCTTCTTGACGTAGTTTGAATGAGTCAAGGATATAAGGCGCGTTCGTAGCCTTTCATGCTGTGTCGGTTTTGTGGCGCAGTGGGAAGAGCACCATGTACCTCGCGTTCCGCCCACAGGTAGTGAATGCGTTGTATCAGCAGCTTCTTGACGTAGTTTGAATGAGTCAAGGATATAAGGCGCGTTCGTAGCCTTCATTCTGTGTCGGTTTGTGGCGCAGTGCAGGCGTGCGTGGCCGAGTGCGGGAGAGCACCATGTACCTCGCGTTTCGCCCGCAGGGTCCTGGGATCGAAACCAGGCGCCGGTAAGTATTATTTTTATATAGTGTAGGGGGAGGGGTGCGGACCTGTTGTTGAGAGCGATGAGGGTAGCGTGATGCGGGAGAGGAGGAGTGAGTGGGGGAGAGGGCGCACCTGCGCGCTGAGCTGTTGCGGACGCACGGCGGACGCTACATGTGAGTTAAAGAAATGCTCTGCATTTTAAAAATTTCACCATCTCCCGTGGGGGGAACCCTGAGCAGGATGCGAAGCAGCAGTGGGGGTTGGTTGGTGTGTAAGTAGAGTTGAAGTAAGTAGTGTGAGTAGAGTTGGTGTGCGGTGTTAGAGTAAGGAGACGCGTGGGTACGGTGAGGAGGAGATTGGAGGAGAGACGCGCGCATGCGCAGTGGAGTAGCGCGCAGCTCGTGTGCACACCTCGTTTGTACGGCTGTGAGGAGGAGAATGGAGGAGAGACGCGCATGCGCAGTGGAGGTGTGGACGGCGCAACAAGGGAGGGAACAGGCTCGACCATAAGCATCCTACGGGAATATGGTGGAATTTTACTGAATGGTGGGGGGGGGGGGGGTGTTAGAGTGGAGAGGCATTACAGAGAGAGAGAGAGAGAGACGTACGTGGTATGAGCTTGTCTTTATTTAGGCATTATCATCATCATGTTCAACGTAGGTGACGTCGAGCTGTGGTTGGCGTTCCGCTTTGATTATGACCGCCTTATGGTCTGAAATGTAGTCAGGGGCTCTTGTAGTGGATGAACCGTAAAGTTGCTGAAGATGAGGTCGATGCACGTTCCCCGGATGGTTGTGGGCTGCTTGTAATAACCGCCCGCCGAGACTCGCCGACGCATGCCGTCCCCGACGACGATGAAACGTCGAAGGCGCGTGAAGCGTGCTCGTCTCGTGCCGGCCCAGGAAGACACCGGCAACACTGTCGCTCCAGGAGCCCTTAAAAGGGAAGCGTGCTCGTCTCGTGCCGGCCCAGGAAGACACCGCTAACAGTGTAGCTCCAGGAGCCATTAAAGGGTAAGCCACCACCGGCCGTTCAGCAAGCCGAGCATGCGCAGTGGGGGTGTGGACGGCGCAACAACAACAACAAGGGAGGGACATATCCCCGACCATGAGATGCTTCGCATCTAAAATTTTCGCGTTCAAGTAGCCCAAGAAAAAAATGGCCGCGTATCTGCTCCTATCGTTGCACATGTCGACGAAAGACAATAGTCGACTGGCGCCCCTGCCAAGTAAATGCCTCCCTTCTCTTTCCCGCTCACCTCTCATGCTGCTCCTCTCCCGTCTCGTTCCTCCCATGATAACACGTTAGAGCATTGCTGAAGTCAGTTTAAATTTACCGCGTTCCACTGCTCCATGCGGGTGTCTTGATGCCAGCGCTGCCGTACGGCGGAGACGCACGTGAATCGAGGACCCTACAGCAACGTTTATAGAACGTTGCGTTCCAAGCAGAACGCCGAACCTATCCAGTGGAACCTTTCGTTACTGTTGCCGTTTGATTTTTAAATGCCGCCGGGAGGTAGCGCTGGCAACAGCAGGCGACGGTATTCTGCCGTTGATGTAGTATTTCATTTGCTATCGCAAAAACCAGCATCCATGAATTTTTTAATAAAGGAACACTGCAAATGTCACTTATGCATTGATTTGCTGCCTTATATTTGCGTAATGTCTTGTTCTTGTTCAACAATGTTGACAAGTATGAACAATGACACCGGACTTCGACGTTAGATTTGGCTGTGGGCATATAAGACTATTGCGCAGCTCTGTTTCACTTTTTTGAGTGGCGGAATCGAGTCCCAGACAGACAGACAGACAGACAGACAGACGACAGACAGACAGACAGACAGACAGTCCGAAATTTTTGTGTTTAAATAGCCCAAGAAAGACCATCGACTTTAACATTGGCCGCGTACCTACTCACTTCATTGCAAATGTCGTCGAAAGGCACCTCTGCCGCACTAAAACCCCTGTTCTCCCTCCCGCCCGCTTGTTATTCCTTCCCCCCTACCATTCGATCCTTCCAGTACAAAAATGGAAGAGGTTTGCTCAAGTCAATTCAATTTTCCCGCTTTCCATTGATGGCGTCATTCACTGCAACCCTTTCTTACTCTTGAACTTGCAACAGCGCCACGAGATACAAGCTCGCCTGAGTTTTTTTTTGCATTTTTGGGTCAAAATATTGTTTTTGAAGCGATTTTTTTTTTTAATATCGCACACACCAAGGCCACAGTTGCAATTAAAAGAGCATTGTGAGTACCAGTTGTGCATTGATGTTTTCGTCGGATACGCCTGATGTTTTTGTTTTGCCCAACCATGTAGACAGGGATGAAGCATGTTTTCTGATTGAGTGGTTCGGAAACGTTTTGGCTGTATAAACGTTTCTTGCAAGACTGCTTTTACCTTTCGGCCGGATGGCTGAATATGGACATGTATGCTTTTCGCTCTATTTTGTCGGTATCACAGTGCATATATTCTGTTTCCTGTCTACTTTGGTAGCAGCTAACTACAGCGGGTCGTAGCTGTTACTGGATTTATTAAATTCTCTTTATGTGACAGACGGGCGACGCACAGACAGGCAGAAAGACAGACAAACAAACAGACCAAAATTTTTGGATTTAAATACCCTAAGAAAGGCTATCATCCTAAACACGGGTGTAAATGGTTCAGGCAGGAATAGCAGGCGTAAGTTCAGTTACAGTGCATTGAGTTGAGTAAGTTGAGTTCCATCCACTGCACCAGGTGGATGTCAAATTTCCTTTGCAGAAACTTACTCCACCTTGGGAATTTCCCCTAAATCTGGTCGATTAGCAGCTGTCCTTCACTTCGAGTTGTTGATCAATTCGCTCTCGCGCTACAAACGACTAGCCTCCTGGTTAGCTCAGTTGGTAGAGCGACTGCTCCGATTAAGCGGTGGTCCCGAGTTTGAATCCTGGACCAGCATACAGGTGGATGTCAAACTTTCCTTTACTTTGTAGACTGTGGTTGGGAGTAGCTTTCATAAAAGCCTACTTCTTCCTCATCGGAATGGCCAGTAGTGCCCAGTGCGACGCCTGCGAGGTTGAAGAGTCAATCGAACATGTGCTTTGTCGTTGCCCGCAGTATTCATCAGAAAGACGTGTTTTGGCCGCCGAGCTCAACCGATTGGACAATCAACCATTCACACTAGAGACTATTCTAGGACACCGACACCTAAAATCGACTTCGCAAAAGGCACCAAAAGCCCTTTTGCGTTTTATGAAGGAAGCAGGCTTAGCCGAAAGACTATAGTGCCCGCAAAGGGACTAAAGTGCGTGCGCGGCCCTTCTCCTTTCCCCTCTTTTCTGCTTGCTTTCTCTTTCATCCCCTGTGCACCCCTTCCCCAGTGTCGAGTAGCAATCTGGGCTCTAAGCGTGGATAACCTCTCGGCCTTTCCGTTTGCTTTTCTCTCTCTCTTCCTTTGCAGTCTGGTAAAGGAGCGATGTGGCATATGTATACGCAAGCTTTCCGGACTAAAACGAGCAGACAACGTAAGATGAGGTGAGGCCCAAGATTTAATGGTCCCTAAACATGCGCGGAGAGAGGCAGGAAACGACAGCTTCAGCGAGAATGCGTGTAACGCTAGCCCACTTTAAATGAAGTTTCTTTAGCTGAGTGTATACAGTGGTGGTTTCAGCGATACCACTTACTTATGCTGATAAAACGGCACATATACCAAACCGCGTAGAAAACCTTTCATTTGGAAACTTTGTAGGCCGCGTTGCTATCCTCTCCCGCATATGTGATTTATGCACTTGAAATCCCTTCTGGGCGCAAGTACTGAGCCCGCCACTTCAGTCTCGTTTTATACCAGCCAGCAACACATCCTACTTGCGACACCGAAGGCAAACGCGCAGTCTTAAAGGCCGCCTCGCTTCGGGGCAGCACATACGTCGAATGGATAATATATAGCTCGCTCGAGTCGGGCGCCCCGTCCTTTCCCTCCATCCTAGGCTCCTTAGTGTTGCATGTTCAAATCCGCCACCACGGTAAGGTACACGTGGACAACAAACTTCTCTTCCAGGCAATTCGTGTACTCTTCAAGCGGGAATAAAAATCAGCCTTTATATTTTTATTATTGTGGTTGTTGATACTACTTTCCAGATTCATTTTTTCAACCCTGCTTATGCTTCACGTGGTGTTGTCCTTCAGTATTTCGACGCCGTCTCTTTTCGAGTCTTCTATCCGTGTTGGAGTGAAGCCCTTCGAATTTACCATGAATTATTCGAGGGATTTGCAGCACGGGCCGCGGCGTCCCGACGGGGTTTATAACGGCCGTAAGGCGCCAGGCGGCAACGCACTGGGGTGAGGAAAGGGGGTAAGGACGAGTGAAAGAGAGAGAGAGGAAGTGGTGGCTTGGACAGTCTGCCGAAGCAGAAAGAGTGAGGGGGGATTTTGCCGCGGCTTACCGGCTCAGCTTAGTTGCATACGAGGCGGACGGTTCGAGTTCGTCGTCGGGGATTTGGGAAATGCAGTTTGCTCTTGGTTTTTGTGTGTTTTTGATGCAGCCTTGAAGGGAGATGGCTGTCTAGTTGCGGCAGCACCTGCTCGCGTCTCAAACGGCCCCTTTAGCGTTCTTAGGCCGTCGACGCTAAAGCGAACGCCGACAGCGGTCGTAAATCTGCTTGCTTTCTCTGCACGCCCTGGCTTCTGTCAACTTCCGCAGAGTATCTCAGGCTGCAGCTACGGTGTCCAGCAGAAGAAAACGCCAGGTGGGGTTTTGCCGTGGCGAGTTTTAGATGAACGGCGCCTCCCATAACTCTGCATAATCGCTGACCTAGCTGCCCAGACACACTATCCCATCCTCACGTTAGGTCGAACAGGCCCTAAGAAAGTGGGTGACATCGGAGGCTGAAGACAGAAAAAAGAAATTGCTCGAATTTTTAAGGGCGAACCCCCTATGGGCTGGGGCTGCTGGCATCTCCTGTCGTCGTCGTAATCGTCGTCTCACGTAGTCACGGTACTTAAACACCGGGGAACTCGTTTACGCCTCGCGCTAGAACGTAACGCGTACTAAAAAACACCGGGACACTCTTTCATGCCTCGCCCTGAAGCGCCTCGTAACGTGTACTAAAAAACGCCGGGACACTCGTTAAACGACAAAAAAAACACGTTTTGCGCTAGGGTGTAACGCGCACTAAAAAAACACGAGGGCGCTCGTGTACGCCTCGCGCTGGAGTGCTTCGTAACGCGTACTAAAAAAACACCGGGACACTCGTTTACACCTCGCGCTAGATAGATTCGTGCTGGAAAGACAAGAGACTTTTACAGCAAGGCTTGTATACCTCTACCCCTCAATGGTTTCGTCTCCGTTGGCAAAAACGCCAAGGCGCCAAGAATACACATACACTGCATGCTTCGCCCCTCCCTAAGTTTCACGTTAGTGAAACTTTTTTTTTTCCTGAATTTTTTTCCTGCTGACATGACGTGTGTTTTTATTGGCATCTATAAGTTGCAGAGAATTCAAGAGTTGGTTTGCTTAGTGGGCTGGTTGTGTAATCCCTTGCCCAAAACCTTTTCGGGCTTCCTATACGGAAGGCTTCTATGGTGTGTAGGTTTTCCGTTGGAGCTGAGTATGAGAAATGCCTGACGTGGAGACAGGCTCAGGGCTTCAGCATTGTGCTTTTAAGGATGTTCAGCTCACGAGATGAGATTTATTCAGAATTTTTTCCACGGGTGGTATCCGCGAGGGGGGCAGATGTACAGGCGGATGTCTGACAAGGCTCCACGCCAAGGCTCCGTGCATTTGCTAGACCTCGTGCCATGTTCTCCTGAAACTGGCATTTTCATGTGCTGGGGTCTCTAATCTTCATTTTAAGAACCAATGGTACAAATAAAGAAACGCCGGCAATAGTCAGTATAATATCTGATTATGGTTACCGTGCCAAATATGCTGATTACGGCGAACGTTCTTTTTTTCTACCTACAATGAGGAATCACTGCCTCTAAAGGTCTCAGACACTGTCACGCTGACACGCTGCCCACTGTCATTCTACGCTACTCTTACCGGTTACCGGCTTATGACTGCCTGAATACTTATTTTGAATATAGTTTTATTTTCGGCAAACGTAAGTAACATTGTCAGATCAAATGTGCTTATCGCATTCGGCTGCTGTGCGCAGCTGGTCACCTTAGCATTAGATAGGATAGAAGAAGGTGCCTTAGTGGCACCATAATAAGTAAAGTAAGTGTGAACACATATAAGTATGTGCGAATATTACAAATAGAAGACCAAGCAAAAAACACAAGCGACATAGTCTTTCTACAGTAAAAACTAAGAAAGGATGATGATGGTTGAACGGGAAGCTTTTTCGTGATGGATTCTTTGGATGGCCAATCTCACACTGCGAGTACGCGCTATTCTGGAGCTACGAAAGAATTTTCTAGCATAACCCACAGCAACTCTCAGGTGCGCACTCCGTATACAGGCCTGACGTTTGTGTTTGGGGTGTGCGGCGCGAATCGGTACTTGCTGCTTAGCGTTCAGTGAGCAATTGTTTGAATGGGTGTCGATTTGAGGCGTTAAACCACAATATAGGACGTTAGGCCTGACGTCCTGAACATCGAAATGGGAAGTTAGGCCTAATGTCTTATGGCTAACAGCCTTGCGGCACACAGAGCAACTCCATTCTTTTTGTGAAGGATTCCTTGGTTGTCGTCTAAGTTTTCCAAACCACTTCGACCATGTCTAAATGGAGCATTCGCATAGACGCCGGCTTCATAACCGGCGTCTATGCTTTCCGGCCACGGAAAGCGTTTCTTTCTTTCACTCCACCAATGATCATCCATCATCATCGTCAGAGAAAGTTGGCTTTCCTGCAGGGCGTATTGGCGTACAACGGCACCAGTGACGACACTAAAGCTTCGCTTTCAAAGAAAGGATTACATCAACTTCGTATTCTGAAACAACGGAACTAGACAGCGTTCACAACGAGGGCTACGCAAAAAAAATGACCAAAAGTGTTATAGGATGAAATACATCAATGGTGAAGACAATTCAACTTACATGACACAACAAAAACCAGAAATTCGAACCACCTTCAGCATAGTTGGGGGAAGGGGGCGCACGGTTACCCACACCCTTAAATATGAATATCCTTGCCTGAATTTGTTTCAGGCCTATTAAAGCGGAACATGTACGATCTTTTTTTTGCATTTTTATGTACGTTATGTAGACTTGATGTGGAATACATTTTTCGATGACTGGCGGAGGCAGCAGTGTTGCATTTATAACCCTGTATTCTGCGTACAAGTACCGCTCTGATTGAATGTGAATGTGAAGTATTCTTACACGGGGAACCTTCAAACCAATCTCACATCCATAACCCAGGCTTTGAGCAGGTTAGGTTAGGTTATAGGTTAGCTTAGGTAAGGTTAGGTTACGTGAAATGTGAAATATTTTTTAACGGGGAACCTTCAAACCAATCTGACAGCCATAACCGAGGCCTTCAGCAGTCTTGCGCAAGATGCTAATTAAAGTTATTACTTTGTATGCGGAAGCTAGACTGTAAATTGCTAGCCTATAGGTTATCCTAGATTCGCCGAGATTCGGACAAACCGTCTTCGTTACGCGATATCTGAAAAGTGCGTCTTTGTGCATTTTTACATACGCTTAAGACACACCGCTGAATAAACTGACGCGCGCACAAGACGACGAGAAGCTCAGGTCTTCGTCCAGTACACAATTTGAGGACGACAAGAGAGAGTCATACGCGGCGCGAAACAGGGCAGAACTTGTGACCACAGCTTTCTGGGTAGTACGACGAGATGTGAGTCCCCAAGCGTTACCGTGTGGTACAAACCCTATCCCTGCGCTTTTTCAAGCACGGTAACGTGTATTCGTGGACAATCGCTTTAAGCATGAGTCCTATTTATCAGGACTTTCTTACTTTATGATTTCACGGCTTGTGCAATTTTATTGCGAAAGCATGATGCCACCAATGAGGCGACACTCCTGGCCCTGTGACCATCGGATGGTACCGAAATCTGTTCGCCGTCATCTAAAAAATCGCGGCTGGAACCTTCAATCGAACCCATAGGGACGTCGTCACCGATAGGAACCTAATCACTGCTTTACGCTGGCGCCGCATGAACACAGCTTTTGAGGTTCGTGCAATGTGAAGGGAAGGTTGCAATGGCAGAAAAATCAATTCGGTTAACGCATCACATGCTTACGTGCTTTGCATAGGAAAGCGCTGGCATTACGTTACTGCTATATTGCGATTGTCCCGAGGTGTTTTGATGACGCAACTATAATGCATTTTTGTTGCTTCTGAGTAGAAAGCTTCGATAAATCTGCAGTCTGGCACGGAATAAAGAGGAAAGAAAAGTGAGTGAGGAGGCCCACATGCAATGCAGCAGTAAATTCGGTATTGTCAGAGAAAGCTATGCCACTTTCTACTTCAAAGCACGCAGACATAGTTAAATGACGCAAGGTATTTTCTTTAAAAGTAGCCAGTGGCGTTCAGACGCATCAGACAAGCTACATGTGCGTTGCTACTGCCTTGTCCCGGGCAGTCCCGGCTCATTTTGAGATTTCTCAGACCTAACACTTTTACTAACACTTTTTATGCCGGGGAAGATGACGCCTATAGAAGATTTTCTCAGAATTCTTTCTAGTACAGAAATATCTACCTTTCAGAAAGGTTTCATAGCGGTAATTCGCGTGGTTTCTCTGGCCGTGTCTACTGTAGTCTCTCATTAACTGCAGCGCTGCAGCCTGAACTCAGACCGCTTCTGACGAGAGGAAACAAGCCTTGCGGGCGCTCCTTGGCTGCATAGGTTACCCGATGGCTTGTGTTACAGTTTTGCAGGGAAACGAGCCCTGTAGGTAACCCTGCCTTGTCAATATTTATTGTCCCCGACACATCTCTCATTCAGTCAACGCAGAATAACGGCACACATTTAAAAAGTAAGAGGAGCAAATATGCCCGAAAAATAAGGACGATGGCAGTTAAATCTAGGAAATAAAAATCAAGAAATGCGTCGATGATTGAGCTGGGGGCCTAAGAAGAAGCTCCCCTTGAACTTCAGGCGACGTCTCGGTGTGCGGAGGGCGCGAAAGTGTTTCAAAGGTGCGAGCATTAATGGCGGAGCACCGCCGTGTCCTTTTGAACGGTTAAGGCGTGAACAGGAGCGCTGGCGGAAAGCAGGCTAAGGAAAAGAAAGCGCTGCAAGGGTAGAATTTGCGGCGAGTAGGCGGGGTCGGGAATGGCTGTGCTTCTGGTGGTGTAGAGGTCTTACAGGGAGCTCCAAAAATCCCTGTTGGTTTGTCTGCTTTTTTCGCCCGTTTGCTTGCTTCAGCTTCCTATGAACGTTGCCTTTTTGCAGATGCCTGTTGCTGGTTTCAACTCCTCCGGGCGCGCAGCCCTGTCACAAGTTTTACTGCCTCAAACACGCACACTCAGGTAACTGAAAGAAATAAAACGTTTGCTCCCTCTCAAGTGTGGCTGGTTGTAAATCTGGCCTCCTGAAGCTGTTTTCAGTTGCGTACGTGTCCCTGTCACATGGTAAATTGTGGATGGCTGGCTTGTCTGACAACCAATATGACTACATGAGGAGAACCTAGGGTCTCAGCACTTGGCGTCATGCATTTTAACTTGGTCATGAACCACGTCGCTGGCACCCCAAAAGAAATCCGCTGCCCACTTTGCATTGTTTTCCGAAGCCATGGTCGTGTGGCTATAAGCTGATGATTACACCTTTAAGGTGTTTATGCAGATCGAGTTTTCCGCTGCTAGCCTCAGATTGAAGCGCGCCCTTTTTCTATGCAACCGAAAATCTTCCCTTAAAAACATTAAATTTCAAAGTGCTAACGGGATACCTTCCGCCTGCATAAAAAAAATTCCAAAATTTACAGCTACATAAAAAGACTCAAGCTTGCAGGCCATTTAAAAAGCAGCATGTCTGATGCCGCGAGCTCATTACTTCATACCAATTATATACTCTTTCGTTACGACGACCGGTCGCCGTACGCGTAATTTAGTTGTGATTTTGTCTCATCTTCTTGATTGATTGAGTGTGATGTTTAACGCGCCGACGCAACGCAGGCGATGAGGCGCGCCGTAGTGGAGGGCTCCGGATTAATTTTGACCACCTGGGGATCTTTATCGTGCGCCGTCTCATCTTCTTGACTGATTAGGTTTCCGCCATGTGGTATAGTGTAATCGATGGTGGCATTAGGTACAAAATTGACCTACCTTACTGGGCAATAAATTTCGTTAACGGTCAAATGGGCTCACGGGCGTACGAAACAAACGGTACGGTTTCTCCACCTTTTCTGGAACAGCCTTTTAGGTAATGCACATTGCCCATGGTCACTTTTCCCTACCATCTCGCCTGGCTAAGTTCACCTGTTTTATAAGCAATGCCACCTTTTCTGTATTCTATTTAGACGTGCGGAAATACGGAACCCACAAGACGTCGAGCATCAACAGCCGCACAAATAACAGACAAAAACTCTTGGCCCAGCCTTTCCCACTTCGAGACATTAGATGAAGATGCTTTTCTCTAGCCACTGTATTCTCAGCTTTTCAGGGAGATGCCAGTAAAGTCACCTTAGATGTCAACTTGGGCGTGGACTGTTTAAAATTGAGACAATAAATGGCCGGTTGGGCAAGAAAGACGACAGGGGTGCTGGCGTCGGCATCAAAAGCTGAGAAACGACTTACACGCTATTGTTAGGCGTTCCATACTCCCAGATTCACATTAGTAAAAAACAAGTAAGGGACGGCGCTCCTCGGGTCCTCCTGCGTATGCGAAAAACCACGTGGAAGGTGGTGAGTGCGTGTGTGGGTATGGTAAAGCTGTTTTGTGGCTGCGGCATGTCAACCAAACACGCGCCCAGTTGGCCTCGCAGCACCGCAATAGCCACCGATACAAAACTAAAAAAAAACACTCAGTGACGTTCAATTGCAATAATGCTTTCGCACTCACAACCCATCAGAAACGCATGTATCCCGAAAGTTCTTTGCTCCTGCCTCCTGTAAAGCGTGCTTCTACGCAAAATTAGCGCGTATGAACAGGAAGTCGACATACCGACGATGGGAGTACTCCAATTATCTCCTTGTCGTCTTAGCTCGCTAACGGTCGATGCGACTGCCGGAATCAGGCGGCGCAGCGGGATAACAGACCCAAGTAGAGCCTTGTGTAACGTCGTCAAGGAGTGACGCTGAGGCTTCGAAAATCACGCGGTTTAAATATTCATAACCGTTCGAACCTCGTGGACCGCTGGCGGTTGTCATACATTTCCACCGTTGTTTAGCGCAAAGCAACTGAAGGTACATTTCAGGCAAAATCTGTGTATATAACCGGCAGCCCCCACGTTCATTTAGATAGCAACTCTCGTTGGGTTGGTTTTTACGATAGTAAGCGAGAAAAGCGGCCGCGCAAGAAAAAAATGGCGCCTTAGAAATGCCGCAGAAAAGCTCCAGCCGCGCAAGAAAGAAATGACGCGTTCGAAATGACGCAGCAAGGCTCCAGCCGCGCAAGGAAAAAAATTACGCGCTCGAAATAACGCAAAACAGCTACAACATACTAAGTTAAAGCAAGCACAAAAAGAACAGAACTCCCGCTGACGCAGTTTCAGGCATGGGGTGCACGAGCACTGCGAATGCGGGAAATTTGAAATGCATTGGGTGGCAGCAGTGAAAGATAACGGCGCTGCAGCCCATTATGGCGATTCACTGCTCTGCACTTCGGACAGCTTTCACATTGAGTGTAACGGCTTTAATTTTTCTGGGTTACTTACAGCAAGAGAAGGTCAAAACCTCCCCCACCTCTTTGCATGCCAGCTGGACCTGATTAATCGCTCACTACGCGACATTACTCCGACACCAGTATTAGCACGTGGGCAGAGATTTCCGTCCTGCAGGGCAGTAAAAGTACCATTGCACCTTTCAGCCCCGAGGCGCCTCTTGCATTTGCCGTCACCTGCCGTGAGCGCGACCCCCCGCACTTTGCAGGGCTCCGCGGTGAAGACGTCGATGACTGGTTGGATGAGTATGCTCGCGTCAGTGCTTTCAACCGCTGGGATGACGCGGTGAAGCTGCAGCAGGTTTCCTTTTCCTTGGACGAGGTGGCAAAAACATGGTTTCTGAACAATGCACACCGCATCGACGACTGGGCCAGCTTTTGCCAGGAGCTGCGCAAGATATTCGGCACGACAGCCGCTCGGTCGGACGAGGCGAAACGGAAGCTGGCCACTCGGCTTCAGCGCTCTGACGAGACGTACACCTCATACATAGAGGACGTCTTGCTCTCTGCCGCCGCGTGGATGCAAGTATGCCAGAGGCCGACAAGGTTCGCCACATCCTGAAGGGCATCGCTTCTTTCGCGTTCAACGCCCTCGTGGTGCAAAATCCGACGAGCGCCAGCTATGTGCGCACAACCTGCCAGCGTCTGGACGAATTGCAGGCTGTTCGTTTGCAACCGGCTGCTCTGGCTACGCCGTCACAAGGGGACACGGACTTACGGTTTCTCATACGCCAAATCATCCGTGAAGAGCTGCAGCTCAGCGACCCGCTTTCTGCTCCACGATATCACTTTCGCACGGAAGCTCCTCGGCTGCGCGACCTGGTGAAAGAGGAGCTGGCATCTATTGCGGGTGTGACGCCCTCGACGTCTCCTGGTCCTACGACTCCCACGCCGTCCTACTCGGCCATCGCATCCAAACCGCCCTTACCAATGCAAGCCCCGTTGGCCCACGGGCACTTAACAGCTATACCCGCAGCAAGCATGCCACAGGGATACTACACGAACATGCACCCTGGCCGCCAGCCCTTCCCGGGTGACCGCCCCTCTGCTATTATTCCGGTATTCGCGGGCACATATCTCGTTTCTGTAGACGACGTCAGCAAGATGAACGACGCGGGTACGCACCGTGCGAACGTGACGTTGGCTTTTCTTACGGGTCCCGATGTAGCACATATGGTTCGCCCCCGCGTCGCCAATTGCCGCCGCCAACAACCTCGTTCGGCCCGCCTCCGCCCGAGCGTCCATCACGGCGATGCTCACCCTCACCATATCGCCGCTCTCTGTCACCTCTTCGACCCGCGACCCGCTCTAATGACAACCAATCGGAAAACTAGCGCCTGCAGTTTCTGGAGGGGAAACTGCACTCGTCAAAAAGCCAAAAACTCCTCCATTAAGACCATCAAATACATTGTCTGTGGAAGTTGAAGGTTTTCGTGTTGATGCCCTTGTTGATACAGGAGCAAGTATATCAGTGATTAATGAGAAGTTGTGTTCGCGCCTCCGAAAAGTGACTACCCCGTATACTAGACCTTCGTTGTGCGGTGCTAATCGAGAGGTGCTCGAGCCATCCGGATACTGTACAATACGTGTTTTGATAGAGGGAATTCGGCACCATATTCAGTGCGCGGTGTTACCTAGCTGCTCCCATGAACTCATTCTGGGATGGGACTTTCTATCATCGGCATCCGCGGTCATCTCTTGCCGATACCCCGACATCGAGATCACCGCTACGGACTATACGGGTGTTCCTGACGTCAAGCAGCAGTGCTTCGTGGCAAGTGCTGATTTCGTCCTCAAACCTGGTAGAGAGACAACAATTTCCGTTCGCGGTGGCAACTGTCATGATGGGGACGTACTCATCCTTCCATGTACTCGGTTTCTCCCAAGAGGCATCGTGATCGCCATCTGTCTTGTGCGCTTCTTCAGTGGGTCGGCCACACTCGTTGCCGCGAACGTTACTCCTGAACATATTCTCCTTCGTCAAGGCACCACTGTGGCTACCGCTGCTGACTCCGAAGCTGTCTGTGTTGTTCCCCTCTCCCCTATTTCCTCCTGCCCAAGTTCGCCCTCTAAACCATTGCACCCGGCTATATCTGCCGCAATCAGCTCTGACCTCTCCCCCACACAAACTGACTCTTTACTAGACCTCCTGAACAAGCACAAATCCTTATTTGATTGTAATTGTTCTACGCTTGGCCAAACTTCCGTTGCAACGCACCGAATTGAAACAGATGGATCCCGTATTGTTTGCCGCCGCCCATACCGCGTGTCTTCATCCGAACGAAAAGTCATCGGCGAGATTTTCGCCGATATGCTTCAACGCAAAATTATCCGCCCATCAAACAGCCCTTGGTCTTCCCCCGTGGTCCTCGTTAAGAAAAAAGACGGTTCCGTTCGCTTTTGTATCGATTACCGCCCACTCAATAGAATTACCCGAAAGGATGTATATCCGATGCCTCGCATCGATGATGCCCTGGTCTGCCTACAAGGAGCGGAAAACTTTTCCAGCCTCCTCCGCTCAGGTTATTGGCAAATTCCAATGAACGAGGCCGATAAAGAAAAGACAGCATTTGCCACCCCTGATAGACTGTATGAATTTAATGTAATGCCTTTCGGACTATGTAACGCTACTCAAACTTTCGAGCGAATGATCGACAATGTTCTTAGGGGCCTGAAACGGAGAACATGCCTCTGTTATTTGGACGACATCGTTATTTTTCCTTCAAGTTTCACTGAGCACTTGAAACGGCTAGATGAGGTTCTTACATGCCTCGCGAATGCGGGTCTTCAGTTGAACACAAAGAAGAGCCGTTTCGCCACAAGAAGCATAAAGGTACTAGGCCACGTCGTCAGCAATGAGGGTATTCGGCCCGACCCGGAGAAGATTGCTGCTGTCATCGATTTCCCACGGCCACAAAAGCGAAAAGCCCTACGCAGCTTTCTTGGCTTAGCGTCTTCCGCCGTTTCGTCCGCAACTTTGCTGCAGTTGCTCCGCCTCTCAACAAGCTGCTACACTCCGGAACACCCTTTGTATGGTCAGACGACTGTGAGTCGGCTTTCCGACAGCTCAAGCACGCACTCACCTCAGGGCCGGTACTGTGCCTTTTTGATGAGTCTCGCCCTGTTATTCTGCACACGGATGCCAGTGGCCACGGAATCGGCGCTGTGCTGCTGCAGTCTGATGATCAACGCCAAGAAAAGGTTGCTACTTACGCGAGTCGTACCCTAAGCACTGCCGAGAAAAATTACACAATCACCGAGCAAGAGTGTCTCGCTGTGGTTTGGGCCGTTCAAAAATTTCGACCTTACCTCTACGGCCGCCACTTCACAGTAGTGACTAACCACGCTCTGTGCTGGTTGCAGACGCTAAAAAGTTTATCAGGACGGCTCGGACGACGGGTTATTCGACTCTAAGAATATGTCTTTACTGTCACATAGGGGTCCGGAAAAAAGCACCAGGATGCGGATGCACTTTCTCGTTGTCCTCTTGGGTCGAACAAGGCTTCGGCGTCATTAACCCTCAACACGGTCCTTCCCATCACGCCTGTCAATCATGTAGCAGTTGAGGACCTCCCTAGCACTAGGTCGCGGGTTCGATTCCCGGCCGCGGCGGCCGCTTTTCTGATGGAGGCGAAAAGCAAAAACGCCCGTGTGTACGAGATTTCGGCGCACGATAAAGATCCCCAGGTGGTCAAAATTAATCCGGAGCCCTCCACTACGGCGCGCCTCATCGCCTGCGTTGCGTCGGCGCGTTAAACCCCAACAATCAATCAAATCAAATCAGTTGAGGACCTCTCGGGCCTGCCTTCTCTTCAAAGGGCCGACACATACTGCCGTGGAATGATCGACCAGCTTACTGGCTCATCACCTCCTCCAAACAATAGGTCCCGTCGGCAGCTTCAACAATTCAAGTTTTTGGACGGCATCTTGTACCGTTCCACTCATCTCTCTTCTGGCCACCGATGGGTTCCCATTGCGCCACGTTCCATCCACGCGCAAATACTGAAAGCGCTGCACGACGATGCCACAGCGGGCCACCTAGGCTTCAGTAAAACCTATGAGCGCGTCCGCAGTCGTTTCTTTTGGCCCGGCCTGTCCACCTGTGTTGCCCGTTACGTCGCTTCCTGCTCATCTTGTCAGCAGCGCAAGAGATCCCCATCCCCGCCTGCCGGACTGTTGAAGCCGCTTCCGTGTCCGTCTATGCCTTTCCAAACGGTTGGTATAGATCTCTACGGGCCTCTCCCTTCTACAGCTGCAGGATATCGGTGGATTGTGACCGCAGTTGACCACCTAACACGTTATGCAGAAACGGCGCCAATTCGCTTTGGCTGCGCAGCAGAGGTTGCAGACTTCGTCCTACACGCAATACTCTTGCGTCATGGAGCCCCTCGTGTTCTTTTGAGTGATCGCGGTAGGATTTTTCTGTCCAGTATTGTTGAAGATGCTCTTTGTGCTTCGAACACAGTCCACAAAACCACTTCCTCCTACCACCCGCAAACGAATGGCCTCACTGAAAGATTTCACCGGACACTCTCGGATATGGTTTCTATGTACATTCGACCTGATCACACCAACTGGGACACAATTGTTCCATTTGTTACGGCTGCTTA
Organism: Haemaphysalis longicornis; assembly: GCA_013339765.2. NCBI lineage: Eukaryota > Metazoa > Arthropoda > Arachnida > Ixodida > Ixodidae > Haemaphysalis > Haemaphysalis longicornis. The sequence goes on from CM023456.1 coordinate 93,034,720, forward strand.
TAATACTGCAGTTCAACGAACCACCGGCTACTCTCCATGTTTCCTCGTATACGGCCGGGTCCCTTCGTTAATTCTAACACCACATTTTTATCGGCTCCCGTGTCGACCTCAAGCCCGTCCTCCGAACAGTTCCTCTCCCGTGTAAACCATTTCCGTCGAGTGGCTCGTCTGCAGACTGAAGCCAGCCAGCACGACAGCAAGGATCGCTACGACGCAAGCCACCGTACTGTTCGGTTCTGCACTGGTGACGAGGTCTTACTTTGGACACCCAGTCGAAGACCAGGACTATGTGAAAAATTTCTCCACCGTTTCACAGGCCCGTACACAGTCCTTGAGGAAGCATCCCATGTCAACTATCGTGTCACGCCTAGACAAGCTCGCTTGGACCGTCGATACCGTGGCACAAAAATAGTGCACGTGTCACGGCTGAAGCCTTTTGTCCGCCGTACTCCATGAACATTGGCGGTCAGGCGCCCGCCTTCACTCGCAGGGGAAATTATTGTGAGCGCGTATGTCACGTCGGCACAGCCTCGACACTCCCAGGGACTGTTCATACAATCTGGGCAATCTCCTGCATTGCCTCCTCGCAGTAACGTTCTCATTCTCATTAACATTACCCAATTCTCCTCGCTCGTGCATCATCATCACGGCTCTCGGTATGGTGTTCGGAACCGACTGGATCGCCGAATAAACGTCTCGGTTCACCCGTTGCTCAAAGGTTGATTGATTGATTGCAGGGTTTAACGCGCCGACGCAACGCAGGCGATGAGGCGCGCCGTAGTGGAGGGCTCCGGATTAATTTTGACCACCTGGGGATCTTTAACGTGCGCCGAAATCTCGAACACACGGGCGTTTTCGCTTTTCGCCTCCATCAGAAAAGCGGCCGCCGCGGCCGGGAATCGAACCCGCGACCTCGTGCTCAGCAGCGCAACGCCTTAGCCACTGAGCCACCGCGGCGGGTCCGTTGCTCAAAGGCCTTACAATATATATATATAATATATATTATATATATATATATATATTATATATATATATATATATATATATATATATATATATATATATATATAATCTAGAGAAAGATAAACTCACAAGCACGCAGAAATAGTATAAGTAAAGAGTCGGATACACAGCAAGAACAATAACAAACAATGTTTACATACGTAGCGGCAACGGGACTTGCCTTCATCAGACTAAAGTTACCTGATTTTGCAAATTATTTAACTTACTCTGATGAGGCAAGTCCCGTTGCCGCTACGTAAGTAAACATTGTTTGTTATTGATTATTCTTGCTGTGTATTCGACTCTTTACTTATACTATATATATATATATATATATATATATATATATATAGATATAGATATATATATATATATATATAGATATATATATATATATATATATATATATATATATATATATATATATTGTTGTAAAGCAACTCTAAGTTTTCCATGTTTATTCTGTCCCCGAATGCGCTCCGCGCTTCTTCCTCTTCCTCCGATCGGCGGCCGTCGTCTTTCGCTTAGTGAGAGGTTAACCGCTGACCTGGCTTTCAGCTTTTGCTTTGCAATTCTCCACGCCTTCGCACTCGGCCATACTGCAATGAGGCACACCGACGAATTCTTTGTGTTTGCTCCTGACTCTGGCTCGAAGGTCGGCCTAAAGGTGGGCATACCAACGGCAGAAGAGGCGGTTGTACATCTGTGCTCGGTCGAAATGTCTCACGTTCAGCTTAGTGTCTTCCTTTTTTAGCTTGCACCAGGGATATGTTGTCCCTCGTTGCAAAGAAAACCACGGTGGCGTCAGGAATGATCATGTTCTGTGGGCTCGTCCCCCGGCTATTGTCTTGTTCTGTGTTTTCCCTGGTGAGTGACTCTGCATTTGCTTCAGCGTTCTTTCCTCCGGCAGGTTCATCGCCGTCGGCTTCAGTAACTGTCGCTGAAATGTGCTGGTTTTGACAGGCGCACCCTTCTGTGCTTCATTCCTTTCTTCATGCAGTTGGATCCTTCGCTCCTTCCTACGTTTCCCTGGTATGTCTTTTTGATCAGCTTCATTAGGCTGAGACATTTCGATCTTGTCGCGCTCGTGTGTAGACCCCAAGCGCTCGTGAGGTTGTTGGAATAGCACGTCACAGTGGATGCAAAGTGATCTTCCGCCGTCACCGTGGTGGTGTTGAAGTGCTCCAGGGAGCTTCCGGGCGTCATGTTATCCTCGTTCGAGGTTGGGAGCATCGAGATGCACGCAAAGGGGTACGCTCCGCCCTCGCACAGCGGCCTCAGTGTGACGTACGTGAGTATCGACGCAATGGGACGCTGCTCCAGTGGACTGATGTTGCGTCACGGTGGTGCTTGGCTCTCTGGGATCACATATTTCTCTGACCCGACGCAAGTCGAAGGTGGCTCCCGGAGAAGGCACACCTGCTGATGCACGCAGGAAACCATCGGCTGGTTACAGGAATGGTACGAAGACTCGGCACGCGTGGCTCCTTCACCAGTCACAATTGGCGTCACCTCATGTTCCTCCAATACCATACCATACAGTTCGGGACCAAGGCCACGGTACTCCTCCGGGATCTGCAGCTATGCCTCTGGATGAGGTTCCTGTGCCTGCCGGTTTGCACTCTGCTGCAGTTCTACGGCCAGGTCGATAAAATCTGGCAGGCACAAATCTGGTGGCTGCAACGTTAGGATTAAAGCTTGGGGGTGGTCAGCAAGGCCACCTATGACGTACTGCCTCGCTGCAGGAGACAGACAAGGGAGGCCACAGCCTTCGAAGAGGTGGAGCTTGTCATAGATGTAGGCCTTGATGTCCTCTCCGTGGCCTTGGTACCGGCTGCGCATCCTCATGAAGCGGGCGTCGTAGGTGCCTGAGAAGCTACCAAACGCTGCGATCAACGCCCCGCACCAGTTTGCCCAGGTAAACTGCGTGTTTCCATCGTAAGATGCCACGCCCGAGCTGCGTCGCGCAGGCGTTCTTCAGTGATTGACCGCTTGATATTCTCAGGTGACGCAATGCATGCGGCAAGGCTGTCACTGAGCTGTGCCCAGCGAACCGCGTCGTCCTGGAATCCATGAAACCCTGGTACGCCCGCGAGGCAGGCGATGAAACGTGCTGCCAAGTACAGCGTATTCAGGGACAGGCACGACGTCGTCAAGCCGCCGGCCCAGCTCCGTCAGCGCCTGGACAGCCCTAGAGGGGTGGCCGCCACGCGCAGCACTTGTCGCCATCGGGAAAGGTCAGTCACTCCCGGTGGATAATCAAAAGTCTGCAGAAATTACAGCGCGAACGGCGGAAGCCGCGGTGAGTCCTGAAGACGTCATCCACCCTGAAAGCCGCGCCCACGACTGGATCGTCTGGGTGTTTGGTGTTATCTCCATTCCCGGCTCGTGCTGAGACCGCAGCCCCACCGATTAACTCGGTCAGCAGGGATGGAAGGCGTGCCAGGCATTGGCCGCTCCTGAGGGCCGTCATGAGGGCTGAAGAAGAAAGTGTACGACAGCTGCATCTTACCGGTACTCACCTACGAAACTTGGAGGCTCACTAAGAGGGTTGAACTTAAGTTGTGAACGACTCAGCGGGCAATGGAGCAGAAAATGATAGGTGTAACATTAAGGGACAAGAAGAGAGCGGAGTGAGTCAGGGAGCAAACTGGTGTTAAAGACATATTAGTAGAAATTAAGAAGAAGAAATGGATGTGGGCAGGGCATGTAATGCGAAGGCAAGATAACCGCTGGTCATTAAGGGTAACAGAGTGGATCCCTACAGAAGGCAAGCGTTGCAGGGGGCGGCAGAAAGTTAGATGGGCAGATGAGATCAAGAAGTTTGCGGGGATGAATTGGTCACAGTTGGCACAGGACCGAGGTAATTCGAGAATAATGGGAGAGGCCTTTGCCCTGCAGTGGGCGTAGATAGGCTGGTGATGATGATGATGATGATGATGATGAGGGCCGTCCCTGCGGCTGGATCGCCGCGAGAAAACGCAGGTCCGGAGGGTGGGTCGCGTCGGGGCTTGAAGGGCGTCGACTGCGCCCTTGTAATGAACCTGCGTCGGTCTGTCAGGCTTGCATGTTTATTTTGTCCCCGAACGCGCTCCGCGCTTCTTCCTCTTCTTCCAATCGGCGGCCGTCCTCTTTGGCTAGGTGAGAGATTGGCCGCTAACCTGGCTTTCAGCTTTTGCTTTGCAATTCTCCACGCCTTCACAATAAATATATTGTCGTCATCATCATCATCATCATCATCATCATAACCAGCACCACCACTACCAGCCTATCTACGCCCACTGCAGGGCAAAGGCCGCTCCCATTATTCTCCAACTACCCCGGTCCCGTGCTAACTGCAACCAATTTATCCCTGGAAACTTCCTGATCTCATCTGCCCATCTAACTTTCTGCCACCCTCTGCCACGCTTGCCTTCTCTAGGGATCCACTGTGTTCCCCTAATGACCAACGGTTATCTTACGTTCCTAATACATGCCCTAGCCAAGTCCATTTCTTCTTGATTTCTACTAAGTCCTTAACACGCGTTTGCTCCATGATCCACTGCGCTCTCGTCTTTCCCTTAGTGTTACACCTATCATCTTTCGTTGAATTGCTCGCTGAGTCATCCTCAATTTATGTTGAACCCTCCAAGCGAGCCTCCAGGTTTCTGTCCCGTAGGTGCGAACCTGTAAGACGCAGCTTTCATACACTTTCTTGTTCATTATCCGACATCTGACGAGGCTGCTGTTCATTCTGTGGGAATGCCTGCCGAATGCACTCCGCGCCATTCTTTTTCTTCTAATTATCTCTGCCTCATGGTTGGAATCCAGGTCATAAATTGGCCTAAGTAGATATATTCGCTTACCACTTTTACTACCTCGACACCTATCTCAAAATCCTGTGCTGTCCCAATGTTATTGTTTATTACATTAGTTTTCTGTATATTATTTTCCATGGCCACGATTCTACCCGGTTTGTCGAGTACGGTAAGCATGCTTTGCAATTCGTGCCCCGAGTTACTTAGCAAGGCAACGTCATCAGCAAATCTGAGGTTCGTGAGGTATTCTCCATTAATTTTACTCCAACCTGTTCCCAATCTAATGTTCTGTATACTTCTTGTAAACATGCTGCGAATAACATTGGAGAGATTGCGTCTCCTTTCTGACGCCCTTCCTTATAGGTATTTTACTGCTCTCCTTATGGAGGATGATGGTAGCGGTGGACCCAGTGTAAATACCGTCTAGTATTTTACATAATGTTCGTCTACACCCTGGTTCCGTAATGCCTGGATGACTGCTTAGGTTTCGACCAAGTCAAACGCTTTCTCATAATCTACGATGGCTATATATAGGGGTTCTGTATACTCCGAGCCCTTCTCTATCACCTGATTGATCGTGTGAATATGATCTATTGTTCAATAGCCTTTACAATATCCTGCTTGTTCTTTAGGTTGAGTGAAATATAGGGTCGCAGAAATTCTGTGAGAAAATACCTTCGTAGGTACCTTATAGACGACGGACAGTACGCTGATCGGCCTGCAATTTTTCGATTCGTTCATGTCACGTCTCTTATGGATTAGGACGATGTTCGCGTTCTTCAAGATTCATATTTTGTGATGCGGGTTTACTGCATTGACAGTGGATAGTAGGAGAGGCACTGAGAAGTGGGAAACGGATCCGTGGTCGAGCCGGCAGAATGTCTCGCACACTCGACGAGCTTCACGCCGATGACGATTCCTCTGTGGTGGCTCACTTTGTTTCCTCGTTGTCATCTTCAGTGGGCGTACGCCAATCACAAGGACAATGCTGACTGTTGTTGTGGCCGCTAAGCTTATCCGTTGTTCTGTAGTGCTCGCATGGTGGCTGAGCGCCACTTGACCGTCTGCCGCACTACAATATATATATATATATATATATATATATATATATATATAGAGAGAGAGAGAGAGAGAGAAAGAAATGCCGGCAGTCTACAACGCCGAAGAAGGAATAGGGGAATGGTTAGACTATTTTTTTTACCGTTAGTGCCGTTACAGTTTTTTTTATTATAATTAAGTGAGAAAGAAAGAAAGAAAAACACGCGCCCAGAGTGGGGACCGAACCCACGCCTTTCGATTAGATCTCGAATGCCTTACCAATTCGGCTATCTGGGCAACTGTGTTCTCCTTCCCTTTCTGGGGTATTTATATTTACTACAACTGTATCTGACGCTTGAGGGTGGTAGCCAGCGCCACTCAGACTACACGGGGAGAGGGTTCTTCTTTTCAACCCCCGGGGCGTGCCGCGAACGTCTACAGCCTGTCATAAGCGGGTAACTGGCGGGAAGCCCTCTTATGCTACCTTGGCATCAAGGCTGCCAGAACCGAGGCCCTCGCTAAGCTTTCGCACGATAATAGGGTTTGGAAATGAGGGGCTCGTTAGGAAATACAGAAAGAAATGCCGGCAGTCTACAACGCCGAAGAAGGCATAGGGGAATGGTTAGACTATTTTTTTTACCGTTAGTGACGTTACAGTTTTTTTTTATTATAATTAAGTGAGAAAGAAAGAAAGAAAAACACGCGCCCAGAGTGGGGACCGAACACACGCCTTTCGATTAGATCTCGAATGCCTTACCAATTCGGCTATCTGGGCAACTGTGTTCTCCTTCACTTTCTGGGGTATTTATATTTACTACAACTGTATCTGACGCTTGAGGGTGGTAGCCAGCGCCACTCAGACTACACGGGGAGAAGGGGACGTTCTTTTCAACCCCGGGGCGTGCCGCGAACGTCTACAGCCTCTCATAAGTGGGTAACTGGCGGGAAGCCCTCTTATGCTACCTTGGCATCAAGGCTGCCAGAACCGAGGCCCTCGCTAAGCTTTCGCAAGATAATAGGGTTTGGAAATGAGGGGCTCGTTAGGAAATACAGAAAGAAATACCGGCAGTCTACAACGCCGAAGAAGGCATAGGGGAATGGTTAGACTATTTTTTTACCGTTAGTGACGTTACAGTTTTTTTTATTATTAATTAAGTGAGAAAGAAAGAAAGAAAAACACGCGCCCAGAGTGGGGACCGAACCCACGCCTTTCGATTAGATCTCGAATGCCTTACCAATTCGGCTATCTGGGCAACTGTGTTCTCCTTCACTTTCTGGGGTATTTATATTTACTATAACTGTATCTGACGCTTGAGGGTGGTAGCCAGCGCCACTCAGACTACACGGGGAGAGGGGTTCTTCTTTTCAACCCCCGGGGCGTGCCGCGAACGTCTACAGCCTGTCCATAAGCGGGTAACTGGCGGGAAGCCCTCTTATGCTACCTTGGCATCAAGGCTGCCAGAACCGAGGCCCTCGCTAAGCTTTCGCAAGATAATAGGGTTTGGAAATGAGGGGCTCGTTAGGAAATACAGAAAGAAATGCCGGCAGTCTACAACGCCGAAGAAGGCATAGGGGAATGGTTAGACTATTTTTTTACCGTTAGTGACGTTACAGTTTTTTTTATTATTAATTAAGTGAGAAAGAAAGAAAGAAAAACAGGCTGTAGACGTTCGCGGCACGCCCCGGGGGTTGAAAAGAAGGTCCCCTTCTCCCCGTGTAGTCTGAGTGGCGCTGGCTACCACCCTCAAGCGTCAGATACAGTTGTAGTAAATATAAATACCCCAGAAAGTGAAGGAGAACACAGTTGCCCAGATAGCCGAATTGGTAAGGCATTCGAGATCTAATCGAAAGGCGTGGGTTCGGTCCCCACTCTGGGCGCGTGTTTTTCTTTCTTTCTTTCTCACTTAATTAATAATACAAAAAAACTGTAACGTCACTAACGGTAAAAAAAATAGTCAAACCATTCCCCTATGCCTTCTTCGGCGTTGTAGACTGCCGGCATTTCTTTCTGTATTTCCTAACGAGCCCCTCATTTCCAAACCCTATTATCTTGCGAAAGCTTAGCGAGGGCCTCGGTTCTGGCAGCCTTGATGCCAAGGTAGCATAAGAGGGCTTCCCGCCAGTTACCCGCTTATGACAGGCTGTAGACGTTCGCGGCACGCCCCGGGGGTTGAAAAGAAGGTCCCCTTCTCCCCGTGTAGTCTGAGTGGCGCTGGCTACCACCCTCAAGCGTCAGATACAGTTGTAGTAAATATAAATACCCCAGAAAGTGAAGGAGAACACAGTTGCCCAGATAATCGAATTGGTAAGGCATTCGAGACCTAATCGAAAGGCGTGGGTTCGGTCCCCACTCTGGGCGCGTGTTTTTCTTTCTTTCTTTCTCACTTATTCATAATTAAAAAAAACTGTAATGTCACTAACGGTAAAAAAAATAGTCTAACCATTCCCCTATGCCTTCTTCGGCGTTGTAGACTGCCGGCATTTCTTTCTGTATGTCCTAACGAGCCCCTCATTTCCAAACCCTATATATATATATATATATATATATATATATATATATATCGTGCGTCTACCATTTTCTCAAGTATTTTTTCTGGCTCCTCGAGAAGTTTTCTTTTACTGCTTATATATATATATATATTATATTATATATATATATATATATATATATATATATGCGAATCAGAATAGGAAACGAGGGGCTCGTTGAAAATAAGACAGGAAAAATAAGAGTTGGCCGTCACGAAAACCTCGGAAATCAAAGGGGAGGATGTGGTAGGTCATTGATTGAAACAGATAAAGAATTTGGAAAGAAAGAAAGAAAGTGGAGAAAAAATGCCCGCCATGTGGAATCCGAACCCGCGACCTCCAGAACCCACGACCTCCGAACCCACGACCTCTGGAGGTCGTGGGTTCGGAGCACCACCCCAGAACGTTTCCCATCTTCGATGTCCTTTTTTAGACACGCCACCAGTTTTTCGTTTTGTTCTTTGCTATCCTTACCCGTCTGCATGTAAGACACCCCTAAAGCCATCTCCCTACCCTCCACTATCTCTTTCATCCACAAATGTTCTTTAGAGTCTTCTTTCATTTTCTTCCAATTAAGCCCCGGCCGTACAAGCATACCTACTCCTCCGCCTTTTCTCAATCCAGCCATCCTGTTACAACCTTCCCATACATACTCTCCGATTACCGGAGGATCCTCCAAGTCCCATAGAAACCTCTCGGTCACAGCGTATACCTTGATATCATCCTCTTCTAGATGCTTAGTAATCTCCATCCCCTTCTCTCTTTTTCTGCCACCCTGCATGTTTATGTACGCGATCTTCAGTTTCCCCCCTCTCTTCTTTACACGCCGTCGTCGTCTTTTTCGTTTGCCTGCACCGATCTACACCGACCCTGCTATCTCCCTTTGCTCCTTGCATTTGTCTACGCCATCTTCGCAAAGGCCTGTGGGCGCCCTAAAAAAGCCACAGTTCTGGCCGCGTGTCGTCTTCCGATGGCTGCTCCTACCTGCCCGTTGAAATGCACTCCGTCACGCTGGAACGCCCTTTTCCGGCCCACCCATCGGACATCCCTGTTTATGTCTACGACAGCGAAACTGAGCTCCTTGCCAAGCTCCCGTATGTCTCGGTTTACCGCTACAACTTCCCTTTCCACATGTACCCCTCTCCCAATTATCTCTGGTACTGTGCTCAAGACGACCTGCACATGTGGGCACAGCGCCCAAAGTTCCTTCACCCCCTTTTCTAGCTGCTTGCGCACTCCAGCGCCCCTTCCCTGCAGAACGTCATTGGTTCCTCCGGCGATAATCACTAGGTTCTGCCCATGCATATTTTCCCACATTTTATCCTTTGCCTTTTCTACACTACCCTGACCGTCTGCCCCGGGAACACGCCAACCTGCACTCTCTCGTCTTCTCTCACCCGGCCTCATATCTCCATTTCCTGAGTACCCGCATGTTGGAGTCTCCCGCCACGATCACCATGCGCCTTTCTTGTTTTCCCTGGCTGCCCCCCCGGCGCGGCCACCTCTCCCGCACCGGCTGAGTCAGCGCCAGTCCAGGATCATCTTCCGGCGTGGCGTCTTTGTCCTCCTCCTTTCCCTTCACGGGGTCAAGCACTGCGACCACAATCTGCCCTCGTGACCTGCTTCATTGTTTGTCGGGATGTCACCCTTCGTCGCCAGTTTGACCTCCATTGCGCCAACCTCGCTTCGAGTGCCTTCCTCTGCTCTTGTTCATTCCTTCAACGCCCCCTGTAGCTCACCTACCTGAACTCTGAGCTGCTCCTTTCTTCCTCGAGCCGGTCGAGGGCGCGACGCTAGCACACATACTCTGCACCTGAAGTCCTGCCCTTCCGCGCCCTCGACCGACTAGAATCTCGTCTCCTCGAGCGGGTATTCATGCTCGCACCCCGCGCACACCACACCCGGCTTCTTCCTCTGAGGCATGGTACTGCCCGTCCAAGGTGTGCCCAACTCTGGCTTACTTCACTGCCAGCGTTCTCGCGCGCTCCCCTCCAATCTAAATGTAAGCCGCAACGTGCGATTTCTTTCCTACACCATCAATTCTTCTTTCACGAATTACCAACTATCACGCTTTCAACCGCCACGTGCAACAACCGCGCGACACAATCTGATTTCGGTCACTTCCCTACGCTAACAACTACCGCCCCTTTCAACTAACCCTACATCTCTCCGTTAACCATGATCGCTCTAAAGAAGGATAATAAATTTCAAACACTTATTTCGTTTTCGTCGTCGATGCCTCCGCCGCGCTCTGCACGTCCGCACATCTCGACAGCTCGACGGCACTCGAAAACTAAGGTCAGCGACCTCTGGAGGTGCGGTCGCTGAACGGCCTTCCAGCGAAGATCCTCCAACCTGATCTCAACGACATTCCGCTGAACAGACACTGCCGGCCAGTTCTGAACAAGCAGCCACCTCCGACATGGCTGTGACGATCGACGACTGTGACAATCCTATTCTTATTGATACAGGGGCGGACTACTCAGTCGTTTGCAGCAACCTGGTGCAGGAGCTCAAGAAAGTACTGACGCAGTGGACAGGGCCTCACGTTTGCACAGCCGGAGGGCATGTGATTGCTCCAACAGGCCGCTGCACAGCTAGGGTTAACATCCGGGGCTACTTTTACGTCGGCGAATTCCTCGTACTTCCACAAGGTTAAAGAGATGTTACACTCGGTATGGACTTCCTGCGAGCGAACGAAGCTGTCATCGACCTGCAGTCATCCACAGTGACGTTCTCGACGAGAGGCGCCATCGCCGCGAATAACCGTGCAGAAGTCTGTGCTCTCCGAGTGGTTGACAACGATGTAACTGTACCGCCGCGAAGCAGTGTCGTGGTCTTCGTAAGGGGAGACGCATCTGAAAACTGTGAGCGCCTAGCCGTAGGGAACACCAATTTGCTGTTCGAAAAAAAATTTGCGTAGCAAGAGGCCTCGTACACCTGCGTGATGGTTGCGCACACGTCCTTCTGACAAACTTTGGAAATGAGGTCCAACACGTTGCAAAAAGAACTGCCATTGCTTCACTGCATGAGTTCGATCAGTTGGCAGATCTGTGCACCAAGGGGACAGAAGGAACTGAAGCTTCGGATCCCAAGGCTGTTTTGGAGTTAGTGCACATCTGTCCAGATTTGCCACTGACCCACAAGCACCAGCTAACAGACCTCCGCGCGAACTTCTGCGATTGTTTCTCCACGTCGTCGAAGGTCCGACAAACACCCGTCGCGAAACATCCATCATCGTGACAAACCCACAAAGCCCGTGCACCAGCTCCCATATCGCGTGTCCTACAAAGAAAGGGAAGCCATCCGGAGCCAAGTGAAGGAAATGCTTCAAGACGACGTAATTCAACCGTCGAAATGTTCATGGGCGTCTCCTGTGGTGCTGGTAGAAAAGAAGGACAAGACCCTGCGCTTCTGTGTGGACTACAGGAAGCTAAACAACGTGACAAAACGAGACGTGTACCCTCTTCCGCGCATAGACGACGCGCTGGATCGGCTGCGCAAAGCAAGGTATTTCTCGTCATTAGAAATCAAAAGCCGATACTGCCAGATTGAGGTCGAAGAGCGAGACCGGGAGAAAACGGCGTTCGTCACACCTGACGGACTGCATGAATTTAAAGTTCTCCCGTTCGGCCTTTGCTCAGTACCCGCGACATTCCAGCGAATGATGAATACTGTCTTATCCGGGTTAAAATGGCAGTCATGTCTCGTATACCTCGACGATGTTATTGTTTTCTCCGCATCCTTCGAAGAACACCTACATAGACGGCGGCTGGTCCTGGAGTCTATTGGTTCGGCTGGTTTAACTATAAAGACGGAAAAGTGCCACTTTGGTACAAATATCTGCGTTTTTGTGGCCACGTTATCATCGCGGAAGGAGTGGCCCTAGACCCTGAGAAGACGGCGGCTGTAGCAGGCTTCCCGAAACCAGCTGACAAAAAAGCTGTTCGTCGTTTTCCTGGGGCTCTCTGCTTATTACAGACGCTTTGTTGAGACTTTTTTGGACATCGCCGAACCCTTGACACGCCTGACAAAAGACGATGAACCATTTGTTGTGGCAAGAAAAGCAAGAAGTCGCTTTCAACGACCTGAGAAACCGGCTACACAAACAGCTCCGGTTTTTTGCTCATTTTGACGAACATGCCGATACCGATGTACATAGAGAAAGTCAGTAATGTCGGTCTCGGCGCGGGTTCTCGTGCAGTGGCTGGACGGTGCTGAAAGAGTCCTAGCGTACGCAAGTCGCACACTCTCCAGAGTGGAGGCCAATTACTCCAAAACCGAGAAAGAGTGCCTCGCTGCAGTCTGGGCCATCAGCAAGCTCCGGCCATACCTCTACGGTAGGCCGTTTAAGCTCGTCAGCGACCACTACTCGTTGTGCTGGCTGGCAAACTCATAGTGTTGTACGAAACGGCGTTCCATGGAACGGTGTTCCTGGAGTTATTTCCCTTTGGAGAACGCAAGAAACCACCGTTCTATTCAGGGTCGGTGGAACTGTAACGGTAACTTGTTTTGGTTTATGAAGGAACGGCAGGAACGGCGTTCTTTCTGCAAACGCTACATCGCAATGAATCGGCTGTTTTTGCTGCCAAGGCTCGAGTACCAAAATCCACATGTCACTACGGTGTTTCTCTTTGTATAGGCTGGCCAATGTGCCCGTCTTTCAGCGGAATGTGCTTCCTCGAAGGCCCAAGACAGATGAATAACCGCACACCTTCAGCTTGCTTTCTTGCCGGTTGTGCTTACCCGGCGTTCTACGGTTGAATGGCGCAGCCGCACTCTTATCACCTTTCACCGTTTGTCTGGGGAGGCCAGGATGCGCATCTGGCCGATAGAAGTGTCCCTGTTGGGGAAAGGTTTTCTAAATCCGAGCGGGTCTGCAGGTAACTTGTGGTGCCACAGTATATTATCAGGGTTAATTACCGCATTGCAGTGGACACAATTACTGCAGTGGACACAAACACGCTCATGATTATGATGATGATGAATTACTGCATTACTGCGCGTAAGGCGCGGGTGCGTTCTTGTAGAGGGACTTACTCTCGGCTTTGAGGTCAATCGAAGGGCGACCAGATTTGCAAGGTCAGCGGGTCACCGGGAATTGTTCACGATTACAGGTATGGACCCTAAAGTAAAGCGTGAGCTCGTTGTCGCCTTTTGCTTAATCCCAAGGGTTAAGCACTCATGGATCCCAGACAGTTCTATGCGACACAAGGCGACCAACGACAAGAAAGACAGAGCTGGCTGCGGTGATCAATCAATCAATCAATCAATCAATCAATCAATCAATCAATCAATCAAACTTTATTTCAGGAATGTATACATTTACATGAATAAAATGTTACAGTACAGAGGAGGTCCCGAAGTTAGAAAACTGTCGGGGGGACCTCCGTTAGAGAATAAGTCTAGTGCAATAAAACGCAGCAAGCAGTGAAAACACTTTGTACGAATTAAAGAATGGGTAACATTTCATAACAACAAGGCAAGGAAATTTCCGTGTAACAGCACGTGGTATGGTAAGTAAAAAAGATACTAACATGGTATAAATTAGAAGCATGGCAATGGCATGATAGTAGAATTTAGCAAACAACACGTTTTATGATCAGGTACTCTTTAAAGAGTTTGCGAAAGGAATAGAATGTGGGACATAACTTTGTTTCAAGTGGTATGTTGTTCCAGACGGATACACCTGTAAATTTAAGAGTTAGTTTTCCATAATTGGTACGCACTTTAGGGAGAAGGAAATTGTGACAGGCTGAAAATCTGGTGGAATTAGTATTGACAAGATGTTGCGTGGATAGCCCTGAAATACATAGACGATGATAAATAAGGAGGTACATCAATATAGCTAACTTCAGAGTGAATAAATGATTAATTGGGAGCACGGAAAAATGAATAAAGAGTGGCGTAGAAGGCGATTGAAATGGAGCGAAGGCGATCAGACGTAGTGCCCGCTTCTGAAGATGTTGAAGGGGCTCTAGGTGACTGGCATATGTATTACCCCAGGATGAAACGCAATAGGAAAAATGGCTATGAATATAGGCGTAGTATAATGATAAAATAATGCGTGGCTGGAAATAAGGGCGGGCTTTAATGAGAACATGAATCCCAAAAGAAGCTTTTTTTAATATTGAGAGTACATGATAGTTATATTTCAAATGTTTGTCTAGTACTACGCCTAAGAACTTCACGTGATCCGATACAGAAATAATGTGGTTGTTAAGAGATACGGAAACTGGTGTAGGAAATGTGTTCTGTGCGGATGAAAACACTACAAATGTAGTTTTTGAGGGATTTATATAAAGATGATTGTTAACACACCATTGATAAATATTAGAGATATCGGAGTTTAAGCTTCTTTCAAGTTCAGCACTTGTTTTCTTGGGTGTGAAAATAGTAGTGTCATCAGCGTATAGAAGACAGTTAGTATGGTTAAGGGAACTAGGTAAGTCGTTAATAAAAAGTAGGAATAGAAGAGGGCCTAAGATTGAACCTTGAGGGACGCCCATGGTAACTGGTTTAGCAGATGACGCAATGTTATTGACATAAACTACCTGTGATCGATTTGTTAATAATCGCGAATGAACTGCGAAGGGGGACCCACAATTCCGAAAGACTCAAGTTTACGTAGAAGGATTCGTGGTTAATTGTGTCGAAAGCCTTAGTGAGGTCAATAAAAAACTGCTCCAGTAAGTAACCCATCGTCTATGGCTTGTTTAATTCGGTCAGTAAAGCTGAGCAAGGCGAGCTCTGTCGAGTAGCCAGGTCGAAAACCAAATTGGTGGGAAGAGAGTAGGTTAAATTTAAGCAGATAGGACATCAAACGCAAGTAAAAAAGCTTTTCGATTACTTTGCTAAAGAAAGGGAGTACACAAATCGGACGGTAATTATTAGTTGACAAACGATCACCTTTTTTGAACACAGGTGTTATTGTTCCTACTTTTAAAGCATCAGGGAATGCACCTGCTTTCAACAACTTGTTAATTATTTCAGCTAAAATAGGAGACAGTTCACGTGCCACGAGCTTTATCTTAGACGGGTGAATGGAATCTAAGCCTGGCCCTTTGGTTTTAAGAGATGACATGATTTGAAAGACTTCGTCTGCAGATGTCGGACGTAAATAAAACGACTGAGGGGAACGAGATAGAATTGGAAAAGGAAGGTCAACTAGTGAATCGGCGGAATTTGATGCAAAAGTATCACTGAAAGCATTAGCGATATCGAGTGGCTCAGTAAGGGAACGTCCATCAAGCGTTATTTTTGATAAACACGTGGTCTCGCTGCTGTTCAAGAATTTTTTTATTAACTGCCAGTTCTTCTTGGTATCAGTACCGTTCTTTTCTATTTGCTTTTCATAATACTCGCGCTTGGCCCTCTTGAGCAGCATTGAAAGTAGATTTGAATATCTTTTTAAGCGTGTTTTTAGAGAGCTGTTTGAAGGCTGAGATTTTAATTTTTTTCGCATGTTTTCTTTTTTAGATATGGAATGCAAGAGACCAGGAGTAATCCATGGGTTTCTAGGCGTACGAAACCAATGTGTGACGGTGCTTGTGGTTGTGCATTCTGCAATGAGTGCGCTTATTTTTGCCGAAAATTTATTGAACGCTACCTCGCCACATTCTTCTCGTGCAACAAAGTCCCAGTCAGCACTACGCACTCTCTCAACAAATTCCGCTGAATTAAATACAGTCTTGGTATTATGCTTATTTTTTGTGGGAATACAGGCATCAAGACAGAAAAATACAGGATAATGGTCGGTAAATAAATAGTCAATAACCCCGGACTTAGAATCAGCAAAGATATTCGACAGTACATGGTCGATTAATGTGTTAGACCCATTCATATCACTTCTAGTCGGAGAGTGAATTAGAGAGTGTAGGCCAAAACTAATAAAACAACTAACATATTCCAAACAAACTGGAGTGTTAATATCAAGGATATTTATGTTCACGTCACCGCAAATAATAATGTTTTTGTTTTCCATGGTTAGAGTAGCAAGGATTCTTTCAAGCTGCAGGCAAAACTCGGAATTCGAGGATGAGGGAGAACGGTAGATGGATGCAATGATTGTATGGCGATTGTTCAATTGTAGAGCAGAAGCTTCTATTTCAAGCCAAACCGACTCACAATTCATATTGTCAAAGAACAGATCCTGACGGCGCTTGTATGGTATTGATGAAGTTATTAGTACTGCAGATCCGCCACCACGATTTGTGACACGGTGACAATATTCAGATTCATTGCCTGGCAAAGCATATAGATCCCCTTCGCCTGCCGACAGCCACGTCTCTGATAGGCAAATAACGGAAAATGAGTGGTCGACAATGGAAAGGAAGGCTACAAGGTCGTCATAATGCCTACGCAGGCTACGAGTGTTTAGATGCACGAGCGAGAATGCGGGTGATTGCTCAAGAAGTTGTTTTGCTTCAGCGCAAGAGAGGACATCGGCAGCCATAATGAAACCAAAAGTGCTCCTTAACCAGTTGGCATGCCTACGATATGATTGTCAGGTCATCCGTGTCAGCGATGCGATGCACTTTACTGTCGTCGGTTTTCCTGGCCTTGATAACACCGTTGTCTGTCCAGAGGTAGTTCCAGTTTTTTTCTTTCTTTAGGGTCAGAGCCTGCGCGAACAGTCGTTTTTTTTCTGGAGTGAGGTGGTCGTTGATAAAGATGGGTTCGTCTTTTTGAGATTGAATTCCAATGTCGGAAGTGTTTAAACGTGCCTTCCGTGCTTTTCCACAGAAATCGGCCCTCTTGGCTCTCGTGCAGAATCGAGCAATTATGTGTGGTATTCCGTTTTTGACAGGGACACGATGAACGATGTCAATGTCTGCAGCCCCGATAGGGCATTTTGCTTTGTTCCCGATTTCCTGCACGATCTCAAGGCAGTTCTCATCCTTTCGGACAGGCACTCCTCTTATTTCCACGTTGTTAGAGCGTGAATATTGCTCAAGTTCGCTCAGACGCTTAGCCAACTCCTTGTTTTTAACCTTCAGGGACTTGTTTTCTTTGATCAAATTTTCGTTTTCCTTCTTCGCGCCTTCACAGATCTCGTTCAGTAATTTCATACTTTCACGCATCTCGGCCATTTCAACTCGAAACGCTTCGATTTCTTTAGCCAGCTCAGCGTTAGTCGGCATGTCTACGGGCTATCACAAGCAACTTGAGGGCAGCAGTGTTTACGGCAAAAAAGCTAGTTTAAAAGAACGCTAGTTCAACGCACCAACCTGGGTAGGAAGGACGGGATGAGTGGAGCGCACACAAGCCGCAAACACTGCTGCCACACTGAAGCACGATGCGCTGCAGCCTTTGTTTTGTAGGCTCCTTGTCCAGGAAAGGGCAGGGCAGGCGGCGATGATCTGATTGGACGGTGATGCAGTCGGCCGGTCATGCGCTGTAGATGGCAGCCGCAGTCATGTGTCCCTCCAGAAGCTGTTCGCACGAGCCTTGCCGGTATCAGAGACCAACCTGGGTAGGAAGGACGGGATGAGTGGAGCGCACACCAGCCGCAAACACTGCTGCCACACTGAGCTGGAGCCATCCAGCGCAGATTTTCCCACCTCATCCGCGCTCGAGGATTTTTTTCCTTCGGGCAGCAAACCCTTCTAGCCGAGGCACAGGATCAGCTGTCTCGGTACCTGCTGGTACCAGTTGACTACCCCTGTCTCAGATGAAAAACTTATAGGGACTGGACCAACTTTTCAGGTAAAACACGTCAGTACCTTCAAGCACTTCCGTGGAACGACTCTTCAACATTGCTAACGAAGTGTTGAAGAAAAAACGTGTTCGTGTGTCTGACTGCAACATCGAGATGTAATTCTTGCTGAGTTCAAAGAAGGAACTCTACTTAGTTGCGACTATGCATTTGGGCATTTTCCCCCCTAGTTGTTCTCACAATTTTTATTTATTTCTGCATTTTTTTTCTCTTCTGCCATATCCTGTACCTTTGTTATGCAGTTAACATTTTTCGGCCTAAAGAACCAGAAAATCTGTTGTTTCTGCACTGCGGAACGTGTTTTCTTGTTTTCTTTTTACTTTTTATATATTTGTTGTTGTTAGTTTTTCTTTATAGCGTCGCACTTTGTGTCCGACTATATTTTTAAAGCAAAGCTTTCTACCTCTACCCCCCAAGGGTTCTTTCGCGACCGTTGGTGTCACCAGAAAACTCCAGCGAACAAATAAAAGAATTCACTGGCACCACCGGGAATCGAACCTTGAACTAATAGACTAACAAAGCGAGAGCCTGTTGTCTTACCGATTTAGCTACGAGCCCACACGAAGACGATGAAGACAGGTGGTGTACTCACCAAGCACATCTACGGGTTTACCCCCTGCGTTATTGCTGAATGCCACGTCAAAGCGTCACGCGACCACTCACGCCCATCTAGCGGCCCTGTGCGCACCTTGCTCATGTGCTGAGTTACAAAAATTAAAGGAAGCTCACACCAATGAATGGCATTTCACTTCTAGTACGCCAACGGGCTAAAGCCTGTGGCCTGCAGTGTTCACGTAAACAATCACAGCTACTTGTCGTCCGCCCTCACACCAAACCAAGGAATACATTCAAATACTCCTTGATGGCCAGGCCATCATTCAAGCCCTGCATCAAGATCCTGGGCCTACATTTCCAGGCCAACACCAAGAGTGATTGTATCCTTGCAGCGCCTCAAAAACAGCATTAATCCAATCATACACATGATCAGGCGAGTTGCCACCAAGAAGCGAGGCCTAAAGGAATCCGCTACCTTTCGATTAATTGAAGCTTTTGTCCTCTCGAGAGTCACTTACGTCAACCCCCTGTCTTCTTCTCGACAAGGAAGACATTAAGATGCTTTACATAATGCTTAGAAAGGCGGTCGAGCAGGCCATTGGTCTTCTCATGAGTGCGTCCACACAGAGGCTGTTTATCACGGGGCTCCACAACACGGTGGAAGAGCTGGAAGAAGGCCATCTTTCTAACCAGAAGGTCCGACTCGGAACTGCGGTTGGTAACCGCATGCTTCACCAGATTGGCTGGGCAGCCCAGAATGTCACTACTCCGCTTGACGTTTCTCCCAGACTCTTGGCGACTAAAACTAAAGATGCTCCCTTTGCTTAGAAATATGAACCCCTCACATGACGAGGTTCACCGAAAAGCACAGGCTCAAGCGCTAACGCCACCCTCGGTGGGGATCATGCAGTTATCTACACAGACGCCTCCAAACATCGAGGACAGCAATACGCCATCATCGTGGCTGCCTCCAGAACCAACCTCCTTCCGTGTACCTCGCTTAGGACCCAAGAAATTGCGGCAGCAGAAGAGGCAGCCATCACCTTGGCTCTCGCTCAACCAGGAGTTCGGAGGGGTAGTTACCGATTCCCAGCAAGCCTACTGGAATTACCAGTCGGGTTAGGTGTCCTGACCTGCACTGCGCGTGCTAAAAACCACTCCCCAAACGGTTCCATTCAGCTCATCTGGACCCCCTTCACGCTTCAATGGAGAGCAACAAATACGCCAACCCAACAAGCCTGCGCTTTCACCTCCCGTTCTATGGAGCTGCACGAGGACAGTCACCCGCTTGTCACGTTCATGGAGATAACCCAGCATTATCGCCTTCTCAGACAGACCGTACCTTCGCCGTACCCTGACCTTTCCAGAGAACAACAAACTAACTTACCCTACGGCTCGTAAAATCCAGGCTCCTTCCAACAGCCTACGCGTCTTCACTTAATGTATCCGA
Source organism: Haemaphysalis longicornis (assembly GCA_013339765.2). Classification (NCBI taxonomy): domain Eukaryota; kingdom Metazoa; phylum Arthropoda; class Arachnida; order Ixodida; family Ixodidae; genus Haemaphysalis; species Haemaphysalis longicornis. Next base: position 93,054,809 of record CM023456.1, read on the forward strand.
ATCGCTACGAGGCTGAATGTAAATTTTGCTCCGAAGTAGGAACACTCCGCCCCGTAATCGGGGTGTGCGACTTTAGCCCTGAGCACCCTCCTCTCTTTCCGTCAACTACACAAGAAGGGCAATGGGAGATGCTGCTGTGCAGGCCCTCTCTGCCTACCCAGCTTCAGCGGGTGGACAGAACACAGGCCGCGCGGGCTGCGTATGGGCCCCAAAAAAGAAGGAATCACTCCCCAGGGCTGCACTCTGGGCCGTTCAGAAATCTGAACAGAAGTATTTCTTCCTTCTCCTGCTCCTTCTCTGCCGCAAATCTCGTCGCCTCCGTCCGCGGCGCAGAGACGGAGAAGTCAGATCGTCTAACACCGGGCTGGAGCTTAAATTAATTTTATAAAAAAAGTTTCCACTCTTGTGCTACACCAATACAACTCAACCAAACACCGTTCATGCATCACGCAGTGATTTAACTTTACCAAGAATATCTCTTTGAAGTAATAAATGGTGTGGTTAAGTTCATTACACTTCTCCCTGGTTGTGCTATTTGTAGAGCGGTGTGAGTGAATTTAAGTGACGTCGTATGGGTAATCGTTATGGGTGCCGTTTACAGCTTTGCTTTCCAACCACATTCACGGGGTGGATTGGCGCGATTTTTTTATAGTGTAAGTGTTTTTACGCACGTGAATAGGCTCAGTCTTATTTCCAGTGCTTTTCCCTTATGCGTATTTCTAACCACAGCAACTGGATTGTGCGTCGCGTTTCCATACTTGGCTATCTTTGGTTGTTTTCTTTATTTACCACCCTAATTGGTTTCGGCATACTTTGTAATTCTTGTGCGTTGATTTCGTGTGCGACTGCGCTGTTGGCTTTTATTTTATTTTCTTGTTGTTGACTTCCGACCTAAACGTGGATTGCGAACCTCGTAGTCATTCCTCGTTCTGCTCTTCTGTTACTTGCAAATTTGTGTTGTACGATACCCAAAGATTCACTTTTGTAACCCCCCTACTAAATTCCCTGCAAAGGGGCCTGTAAGGTTTTTTTTAAATAAACTGTAATATTGAATCAGCATTCATTGAAGGCCTGTGTATTCTTCCCTTCGACGCGGTTTCTTATGCAAGACATTTAAGTACGTTCCTCCATGTGGGTAACTTTTTATTTGCATATAATTTATAAGACCGAAGTGAAAACATGTCTGGAGTTTGTCCGGGGCTCCCTGAAAAAAAATCGTGTAGGAGCGTTTCTTTCGATTATTTTTATCTCAAGATAATCTGTTGCTGGCGGTGTTCATATTCGTATAATATACGTGGTTCTATGTCGCTTTTAAATTTTTGACTTTATTGCGCCTCAGTAATTCGACACAGTATTTCAATTTGAAAAATGGAATGTAACGTTAATGTAACGACAAGTTCCGATGTTCGAAGTTGAACTGGAACGTGTTCCTTTCGCAATAAAGGAACTTGTAACGGGAACTCGTTTCAAAATTGTGAAGGAACGAAAAACGAGCTTTCGTTCCTGTTTTGGAGGAATGTGTACAAGACTGGTGTTGAGTTAACGTCTACCCAACTCGTTACGTAAAGTTACGACGCCTCTATCACACCTTACCCTTCGGACTGCAAGCGCGCAAGCGATTAAACCATTGGCAATGTGTACCGCTGGGGCGCTATTCCAAGACGTCACATACGTCCTCGAATTCATTGTTCCCCCATCATGATCCCACGACATCATCCTCGTCTGGTACTTCCTATCCCGACATCATGCCATAATCCATTGCGTACGTTTGCAAGTTGAACTTCTACCGTTCTACGAGCCACCGCAGAACGAGCTGCCGACCAAGCTAACTGTTTCCGAAGATACGCACATTCCCCCGGATGACATTGTTGTGTTTTCTGGATGACATTGTTGTGTTTTCATCAGATTTTGACAGGCAGTTCGAGCGCCTTAAGCAAGTGTTGACCTGCCTCGCGTCAGCCGGCTTGCAACTGAATCTGAAGTGCCACTTTGCTGCTCGCTATCTAACAATTTTGGGCCATGTTGTGTCCAAAGACGGCATCCTTCCAGATCCGGACAAGCTTCATGCAGTGGCAGAGTTTCCCAAACCGGCCACTCTGAAATATCTCCGAAGCTTTATCGGCTTACGTTCGTATTTTTGCCGATTCGTCCGAAATTTTACCACATCACCGCCCCTTTAACGCAGCTCCTCAGCGGACACAAGAAACGTCTCCAGTGGTCGCCTGCTTGTGACACCGCATTTGTGACCATGTGGCGCCTTTTTACGGCGCCCCCATACTGCGCCATTTTGACCAGCTTGCACCTACTGAAGCGCACACTGACGCGAGTGGTGTCAGTTATGGCGCCGTGCTCGCTCAGCGGAAACCTGGATTCCATGAATACGTCATCGCATACGCCAGCCGCATTCTGACGAAGGCGGAACGGAATTATTCTGTAACAGAGAAAGAATGTTTGGCGATCGTTTGGGAGATCAACAAGTTTCGCCCTTACCTTAACGGTCGTCCATTCAACGTCGTCACGAACCGCCACGCGCTCTCCTGGCTGTCTTCACTCAACGACCCTTCCGGCAGACTCGGTCGTTGGGCTCTTCGCCTGCAGGAGCACGACATTGCGTTACTACTGGCGTGAAATGTACACGTTAGGGACCAAGTATATCTGCTCGTGTACATATTGCTTGCTTCATAAGTCTCCCCCTCAACACCCAACCGGCCCGCTGCAGCCGCTACCATGTCCGCCTGGCCCTTTTCACCGTGTCGGCATCGACATATATGGTCCGCTCCCCACCACGACTACCGGCAACCGATGGATTATCAACGCGGTTGACCACCTCGCGAGGTATGCAGAAACAGCCGCACTAACCACTGTCCCCGCAGGCGACGTCAAATCGTTCCTCCTTCAACGTTTCATACTACGCCATGGAGCGCCGAGAGAATGGTTCAGTGACAGGGGACGCGTCTTCTTGTGAGGCGTTGTGGAGGCGCTGCTGACCGAATGCCGAGTCGTTCCTAGAAAGAGCTCCTATCGCCCGCAAACCAACGGACTGACTGAGTGCTTCAACCATACATTAGGCGACATGATCTCAATGTACGTTTCTCCCGACCATTCCAACTGGGATTTAGTCCTGCCTTTCGTCACTTACGCCTACAATACGGCGCCGCAGACAGCCACGGGCTTCTCGCCGTTCTTTTTATCATACGGACGTGAGCCATCGTGTACATTGGACACTATACTTCCATACCGCCCGGATGCGTCAAAGTTTGCACCAGTCTCGGAATTCGCCAAGCATGCAGAATAGTGCCGCCAACTGGCGAGATCGTTTACTACTTCAGACCAAACGCGTCACAATTCCCGCCACGACGCCTCCAGAGGAGCTCCTACATACGCTGCTGGCTCCATCATTTGGCTTTGGACACCGTCCGAAACCCCGGCCTTTCGAGCAAACTACAAGCTGAATACGAGGGACCCTACCGAGTCGTCGAGCGAACTTCACCCGTAAATTACGTCGTTGAGCCGGGCACTCCTCCTACAGATCGTCGTCGCCGTGGCCCCGAGACTGCTCATGTTCAGCGCCTTAAGCCGTATTACGACCCGCTCGTCCTCGCCTCGCCTTGAGTCGCCAAGTATGGCTCCTTTTTTCAGCGGGGAGTAATTGGAGCTGAGGTGTGCGTTGAAGAAACAAAAAAAGGAAGGCTAGCAGTAAAGCTCACAAGGAAGGCACTGGCGATATGTTCCGAATTTTTCTTCTTGAAGTAGATATATATTTTGTATATGTTTGAAAGCTAGAAATGAAGCGTAGAAAAACACGTTCACCGCGTGGTATCCGCACCCACTACGTTCCGATTAGCGTTGCGTTGCTATACCAACGAGGCTACTGCTGATTTGCGTCCCCTCTACCCTCGTCGGTATGTTGGTATGACTTTTAGATTTCCCATTAAAATCATTCACTCCCCGGTTCCCCATCTGTATAATGGTCTCGTCAATATAGCAAACTATGAAAAGCAGTTCTTAGTAAAAATGATAATGTTTTTTAATATTCACTCAGGTGTCAACCGCTGGAGTGATGAAGATGTGGCTTTCTGGTGCTTCATGGTAGCGCCCCTAATATTGCGACATTCCATCGCCATTTATTGAGTGACAGCAGTGATACTACTTGAAAATTTATTTGTCACTCTGCCCAACAACACGCGCACTCATCGAATACCCATATCTTCCCCGAAGAGTCAAGTACATAAGTAGTGACCGCCAAGAATAACGCGACAACATTGCGTAGTCCAAAGTGCGCTAAATGTAATAGTGAATTATGTCCGTGTGTCTGTCGCGCAGTTTCGAAATTTTCGTCATCAGGGGCAACATCTGGATTTTTATTTTTGAAGACTGCCTCCACCAGTGCCTGGAACAACAAAACATACAAAAAATTTTGCATATACTGTAAGCACCACAACCGTCAATCTTTGTACCTGATTTGCTTCTCCGTGCGGGAACTGCTCGGGCTTGCGGAACATTCTGGAGAGGACATCACTGCACAGATCTTGCTGTTCTAATTTAGTTTCCATTTCACCTGGACCGAAGTGAACGCATTAAAAAGGCTTCCAAAAGTGATCGATGCACTCCGAAGTGCACAGCTCGCTGCTATTCCAATGCATGGTAAAACTAAACGTTATCCGCATTGAAATAAAATGCAGTGAACAATGCACTATTATACTTTCCTTTATATACCCTTCGAAGTAATTAATAGCTATATTTTATAGGCGAATAAACTGAACGTAATCCCTTACACTGTACGTGTAGGAGATTACACTGCCATTTATGGCTTTCAATCAGAAAAATGCACGGAACGGCTATGCTAGGTACAACAGGCCCATGGACCCTCGTTTTATAAAGTGGTTAAACACAGAGGCAACTCTACGACGAAGATACCTTATTGGACCTTTGTTAACGAATACGGCTGAAATGGTAAACACAAACGTGAATTGTGTTTTCAAGCAACGTTTTGAGAAAATTCCTAGCCTATTTTACGGTATCGAGAACCATGCAACTTCGATGCCAAACAAATATTACGACTTTATAGTGTGCAATATTAAGTCCTTAGGTAAGTCGCACTCAATAACATTTGAGGCATCTAAAATTGTACTTAGAATGTTAACGAGGGCTCCAAAGCATCGAGAAAAAGAATAAACTTTACAAAGGGTCTAATTCATCTGTCACATTGCAAAACATTTTCTCGACTACGAACTGGACTACTAATAGAGAACGACGTTCACATGACACATCACTGTCATTTTTTTCTGGATGACTAAAACTAAGCTAAGATTTCAGCCACGCTGGAGGGCTTTTTTATCAGACTTTTTAACTGTGCATTTTAGGAAAGATGACTTGTTCGAGGTTGTCCCCAGAACTGTCCAAAAATAAGGCGTTTCTAATTCCCTTCAAACGTTTACCTGTGATCGCACTGACAAGCACTCCAATCAGAACAGTTGCGAAAATTGTGAAGAAACTGGCCGAGTAGTACGACAGTCGGAAGAGGAGAAATGTGTTGTCAGGCCTGAAAAGGAAGAACGCGTTTTCTTACTCATTGGGTAGTTGCTATCGTAATTCTGGCCTAAGTATAGCTTCTTCCTCACTGCTCGGGCGGACAAACCCTGAGTAAGAAAACATGCGTGACCACTTTTATGACAAAAAAACTGTGGTGACAACTTAATTCACAATATCTTCCTCACCCCCACAAGAAACTGCACAATCACAGCAGGCAACACGCACTGATGCGCGAGAGTTCGATATATCCACAGGTTTAACCCACCCTTAAATATATACAAACACGTCATTTCGCCCCCAAATCAGATTTGCACTCTCAGGCGTTGCTCCTCACAAACGCTTAAATTACTTTGTGCACACTCATAGAGCTAAGCAAAGAGGAAAAAACCATCCTGTCTTCATCTGTTACAACTCCTTACCGCTGTAAATAAGACTGATTGAGCTTCTAGGCCATCATCAAAACTTGGTCTCGGCGTTTCCAGGTTCAAGGATTAGGTTCAACTCCCACACAATGAATCAGCCATTCGCAGCTTGTTGGTGATAGGAATCTTAAAATTTCGTTCCCTTTCTTTAATGTTTGTTATAAAAAAATCTGGCTATCACTCCGTAATAGGGGTGGGGGAGGGGCTGCTAATTGTGTTTTTATTTGTGAGATACAAACACACTACTATATCACTCGCTCAAAAAATTAGTGGAATCTGTCTGTAAAACACGTCCTTTAGACGATTAAAACGCACCCCATAACATTTTTAAAGAGAAGCTTCCCGCCTCTCATTCTTAATGTCCGTAGGCGAAAACGTACTACAGAAAAGCGAACTTTCTCTGACGATGATGATGATCGTACGTGAAGTGTAGAAAAATATGCTGTCCTGCGAAACAAAGTAGTAGTTCCATTAGGCCCCCTTCGCTAAAAGTTGAAGTGGAGCAGAGTGAGGAAGTAACACACGCGTGCAAATCAGGGACGTATACCGGCATAACCGGCATACCGGCATAAACTTCGACAGCCGCTACCCGCATCTGGACATACGATGACAATGACGTTGCTCTGCATGCCGCAATGCTGTTAGCTGCAGGACATTAGGCATAACGTCGCATTTTGAGGTAAGGACGTTAGGCTTCACACCCCATTTTAAGGTTTAACACCTTCAATCAGCCCTCACTCGAAAACGTACCCACTGTACGTCAAGCTGCAGGTCCTGATTCACACCGTAGAACACACACCCAGAGTTTAGGCCTACGGAGTGCATACCTGAGAGTTCCTGAGGTTATGCTGCAAAAGTGGTGAATACCTATAGTCGTCTATAGACGGAGGAGTGGATGATTTTTTTCAATTTAGACGCCTAAATGAAGTTTAATCCTGCTCGTTCTCCTAGACATTTGTAGGTCTTTAATTACGGACTTGTACATTAATGCGGCTTTAGACACAGTTTTACACGTTCTAATAGGTTTTCAAGACAAACAAAAAACTTCTTTGATATTTCGGCGACGTGCGAGTTAATAGAATTTTGATAAAATGTTTTCTCTTTAATAATAACTTAGGTAAGCCATTTCTAAAACTTCTAATTTAGTCAGTGCCTGCGCCAAAACAGCAATCTTTAACTCCCTAGGCGCCAATGTTCCCACTAGTTATGAAGAATTTGTCTGTTACAGGGTCGCTTTCAACGTTCAGTCAATGAACCCACAGACTGACTTGTTGATTCCTGGGTTTGTGGGACAGTCAATTACCCAACAAGCTCTTCAGTAAGTCAGGAAACTCCGTAAGTCAATTGATGAATCATTGAGCGCCTCAGTCATTCAGTCAACAAGCCACTGAGCCAGCCAGGTATGTAGTAAGTAAAACGACAGTTATTCACTTGGGAAACTATTTTATGGATACAAAAGGCCAGGGAAGCTCACACTAACGTGTAAGACTTGTAGGTGTCAAAGCTGTATGAAACCTTCACGACTGTCACGACAGTTTAGGTCCACAATTGCAGCCGATTGGCTTCTTCTTCGCGGCCGCAACGACATTTACAAGATCATTGTTGTTGTAATTGTGAGCGTCCTTGATAGTTTTTTTTGTGATAATCATTGGATATCACCTTAGAAGAGCGTACGCTATGACGTGTCTTTCTAGTTCCGAGCAAGCGTTGCCACGATTACGGCAAACGCTGGAGTGTGTGTGTGTGTTTTTTTTTTTGCCAATCCTGGCCAATTTCCCTAAGTTGGTATGAAGGCTTGACAAACAAGCGGCGGGGACGCTGGGCAGTCACCCTGCGTCCCGCCCTTACCTGCGCGTTCTAGGCATTTTTTTTTTAATTTTTAACTGCGTACACGAAAAATAACAATTTCTTGAGCAGCTTAGCTGTTATGAATTTAAAACATTTCAACTGTGCGAGACTAAAGCATAGTGATGTAACATTACTTCCGCTAAAAGCGCACCTAAAAAAGACGATCTCTATTTCGAAATGGTGAAGCTAAAACCACCTTCAATTATTTAGCGTCTTTAAAAGCTTCCAACAGCAACTCAGGCTGGCAACAGTTTCAACATTATACAAAAGAAATATTCTTACGAACAAGCAATGTTTTACGTGTTTTGGAGGAACCTGCGCCCGTTCGACTAAAAAGTTTTTTTTTCTTCTAGATTTGCTTAAAACGTGTCCATTTCTGACATACATTCACTACAAATTAACCCGGCAACGGCGGTGTTCAAGTGAGCCATACCTTGAGACGACTTGATAGTAGGTAGCATTGGAAAAAGTAATCTTGCTGCTAAGATTACCCGGGCAATATTCGGTTGAAACAGGCATTCTAGCAGGTTGTGCCCCTCTTGCCAGTGTCAGAGTCGTGTGAACATCTTGATAAATTCCCACCAGTAGGGTCGCCGTACCTGCACCCTGTAAAGAGGAGGCACACTTTGTGTTCGAATTTTCCGGTGAAGCCTGCATGATTGTTTGTCTTTATTACAGTGTATAGAGCCGGTTTCTTAGGACTTGTAGAGTTCCAACAATGTTAGCAAATGCGAGTAGACACCTGCACGTGCCGATGCATGAACACTAAAATAACAGAAAGTCGCACTGTTTCTTTTTATAGGACAGTCTGGAAGTTTTAGCACCATGGTTGCCACTGGATCATTTGATTTACTCACGGAGCAGCTTCAAAGTTTCCTTTCCCGGCCTACAAAAACTGGAACTCGTATTCTTCAAACAACCAGCGTTTTATACTCTGCAAAATAATCAGGTATGTGCGATTTATAATGAAATTAGGTAGCCCTGTTACAGGGCGTAACACGAACTGCACCTCTGTTACTGAATTAAGGCGAATTGAACTACTGGCCATTGTTTCTAGCATTTTCTTAATTTTCTTTCCCGCCCAAGCAGGCACAACTCCTGACAAATACCAATGTTGTTTTACGCAAACTACGCAGTCATGCGTATTAAAAATCATTAGACCGCAAACACTGAATGTGTCAGCGACAAGAATTCTGGGCGCACGCCCGAAACCATAGCAAGCGTTTAATGGACTCAATCATTTTAGTTATTCCACAACCTAAGTCAATATGTGAATGAATTACAAATAAGGGCCACTCTCGGCAAATCGTGGACGCACGTACTCTAACAACTTTACGCGTACTACGACTTACACAGGATCACCAACCCACAGAGGGTTACTACCCCGCTTTCTTAAGAATTATATTGGACAGTTGCTCTATACAGCAGCCAAGTCAATGTTTTGATTTAGATGACAAGTTCAATAACCGATCCAATTATTTAAGCAATAACTCAAAATCCTCATTTGAAAAAATATACAGCCGTTGTTCCGATATGCAGAAGCTTAGTGCGATGGTAGTCGGTCATATTTTTGAGCTGAAGTACAGGCAAGTCTACCACACGGAAACCGCACGTGTTCTGAGCCCTATGAAGAGCATGAAGTCTTGTACACATGGTCGGAAAACGAGCGAATGATAGCAGAGTTGAGCAAAAGAGGATGAGCGATGGCAACACCTAGGACGCCGGCGCTGTACGTTTGCGCTGAAGATGTTTGCTGTTCGCTTCACTAGCCAGGCGTTTCAAAGGGACCCTGCAACACTTTTTTCGACATTTTTTGAAATGTTAAATGCTTGCAGGACGCTGTCACCCAACCCACCAGTACTTGGATTAGGGGGTCGCGAGTACTTAAGCAAAAATTACTGCATTATGCCTATCACAGGGACTTGTAACTCGCTCAAAAGTATTGTTTCCCTTTTCCAGTCTTGACGTCCTTCGACGGCTCGAATTACGTCACTGAGGCAATGTAGCGGCTGTTGGCCGGTTTTCCTTTAGTTTCAGCAATGAACACTCATCGATAGCAACTTTAACAAAAAGCCACAAGAACTAAGCAGAAATGGAAGGAGTATCTGGTCGACGAGCAAATCACGCAGCGCCGCTCCGTGCTGGCGATAACTGTAGCTTTCGCTGTGGTTCCAGGCGCGAAGGAAAGAGTGAAAGCGCCTATCGAAAGTGTTGCAAGGTCCCCTTAAGTGTTTATGTACCCCGCCCCTGGTATCACCAAAAGCAAAATAGAGGAGTCGTCACGACAATACAAGCAATAGCCGATTGACGGAATAAAGCACAGACATTTAAGAAGGCGAGAATAGGACGTGTAAAAAGAGGTTTCGTTCGCGTTTCAGGTCACCTTGAAGAGTTGCGTTGCGATACAGCGCCAAACAATGCCAAAAATGTCGCAAAGGAAACATTTATGCGGGGTGAGATGCACACATATTAAACAGGGCTAGCAATACAAATTTCGACGGACGTAGTTGGGCAAATTCCCATAAGGTGGCGCTCATTTGACACTGGAATTTTTTTAACTTATTGCAATATTTTTTTCTTATTTTTTGCACTCGTTGGTACTCGAACAGCCATTTAGGAATATTTCTCGCCCAATCCACTTTTTACAAGATCTGTAAGGCGTACCATTCTTCGCATCGTGTTGAATCGGCGTTAGGTGTTTTTGATTGATTTTAAAAATAACTATATTACCGGGAATTTGCAATTTTGCGCTTACCCCCCACTTTTATGCTAACGCAACCGGTGCCACCTACTTTTGAATCAAAGTTCCAAATCGAATATCACGTTCGTACTGTGAACTCATTATTAAAATATGCACTCTTGAATTTGCGAATGGTTGCATGTAGTATCGTCTTACAAAAATAACTACTTCAGAATTAGGACACAATGCTCCAGGTGTTAAGACCATTTTACTTTAATTTGTAATTCATATGGAGGTTATCCCACCCTTTTGTAGTTGTCAGACGTGTATTCGTCCCCCTAAAAATATTTCAGTCTTAAATAAGAATGTCCTAGCATTTATTGCATCTCTTATTAATACCCGTTTTGTGTGTGCTTGGGTAGAAAAAACATTTGCACATTTATGGCGTAATCAGCAGACGTCATTGCGACGAAGCTGCACGAAAATAGGTTAATCGTGCGGAGTAACTTGCGCAACGTACTACATAATATATTTTGAGTTTGAAAGTGCATTGCGTTACCTTGTAACGGGTATAAAACATACTTTTAGCTTTCGAAATTCAAATTATGCGTGGTAATGTTGCCACTAAATTGATTTACTTAGTTCCTTGCATTAGAAAATGATGAATATTCTTTACTTTATTTGTAGCCGCTGTGTTCTCTCACTTTATCTTATTTTCTCTCTCCTCGGCCCGCAAAGGTGTCGGCTCTACGCCAGACAATCGCACGCCACTCTTTCCGCCTCGTTCGACCCCACAACCACTCTATTTCGTATTTTCACACGTACCTTGGAATGTACAAAAGGAAACAAAGACGGCCAGAATGCACATGCCAGCGTATGTTGCTGCGAATGCTGAGTACGCCATCATGAAGACCTGGAACAAACGACATTGGTCACACACAGCGGAACTTTGTAAGCAGGCAGGAATACCTAATTGTCTTTAATCGCCCTCGCTAAAGTTTGATGAGGGCGTAGCATGAGCAAATGCAAACAGAGTTTGAAGACGTTTGGCTTTTCTCGGCCGTGCAAATCTGTTTATTTTGCCAGATATGTGCGTTCCGATTCGCACGATGACTGATTCAATTGCAATGTTTAACTCCGTGAGTACACGTGTCACCTCGGCATGCTGCCCTGAGGCCTGAGATGGTCACTTTTACACAAAGGCCGCATTAGGGAATTGAAAAACAAAATCCTTACATAAGGTGTCTGAGAAAAACCAGCCAAACTTTATAGAAAACGAGTAATAATTGGTTATGTTCTGGCTGAAAGCTTACTCAAAGGGGTATTTAACAGCAGAGTTGTTTAAGCCCTTGGCTGCGCCGTCCATACACAGAAAAAATACCAATAAAATGCCGAGCATACGTGGGCGTGCGTCTCGTAAGGAGCGCCCGAAAAGAAAAAAAAAAACAAGCAACAAGCAAATGCCGAGCGTTAAATTCTACGAGCAGGAAAAAGGCGGCACTGGCGCACTGCACCATGTTAACAAGACGCAGAAGAACAGAACAGTGCGTACCCTAAGTGCTCGCACTAGTATAGCCGCCCATTAAGTTATCCCTCATCTGGTAAAACTTGTTGCTCAGCTAGTTGGTACATACTAAAAGAAAGAAGAAAATGTGGCGAAAACTAAACGTGCACGAAGAATAGAAGATACGATAGATACAGGCGCTTTCAATACTGCCACCATGTGCATTCCATACTGCAGCCGCGTAACATGTTTCGCCACCGCTTGACCAAGGCTTGGGGAGAAGGTAAGGTCCAGATTTCTCTGCTTTGCGATGAGCACGGAGAGTAGTTGTCGCTTCCACAGAAATACTTGGGCCAGGTGCGTAAGATCAAGTCTCTCCACCGACCCTATTCGCGATGGCCAGCAGGTAGATTTAGTCGACGTAGGAAACAAAGACCAGCGCAAGCGCATCTGCCACGGTTCGGGTGTTCTATACTGCCGCTGTGTACCATGTTTCACCACTTCTTGATCATGGCTTGAGGAGAAGATAGGGCCCCGATTTGTCTGCTTTGCGATAACCACGGCAAGGAATTGTAGTTTCCGCAGATATACATGGGTCACATGTGTAAAATCAAGTCTCTCCACCTGACACTGTTCGCGATTGTTAGCAGCAAGATTTAGTCGACGTAGAACGAGACAAAGACCAGCGCAAAAGGATTTCCACAGGATGAAGGAACTCCATGAAGAGGTGCACGAGCGCCTGGAAAAAACGACGTTCGATGGCATACAACAAATGCAGCGCCGCTTTGGCTTGCGCAGCGCAGGCCACTACTCAGAGACTCTCAGAGCCGGAGTCAGTCGTCCCTGCGTCTCGTACAAGCAGCACCCCGATCAGAAGTGGGTCAGTCCATCCAACTCCTGTATTCCCTCCCTGCTCGGCTCCAATTGGAAATTCAAGTTATTCTCGGTGACTGTGCCTGTGCCACCTATGTCGTAGACTACGTGAACAAAGTCGACCGCGAAAGGTCTAACCTTCAGAAGGCCGTGGCCGAGATGATGCGGGCACGCTGGGACGTGGGTTTAAATGGAGTGTTCAAGGCGGTCGCTTTGAACATGCTCACGGGAGTCGAATTCTCTGCCCATAAATTCGCGTGCATGGTTTTTCTTTCACCAGGACACGTCCTAGACGAGTCGAGGATTCGTTTGCTTTCCCACGTGCTTCCCCGAGAAACGAGTTCGAGTCCACAAGACCAACATGGACCTCAAAGAACTTCGTCCTAGGAAGTGCCACCAGCTTTGCTGTTTCTCCAGCCTTGTACCACTAGAGCAAGGTGCGCCAATTTTTACGGCGCAGCAGTTTATGTTTAACCACCCACCACCCCCGAGTTTTCATTCCGGTGAAGCAGATTTACTCGGCGCCGCTGCGGCGGTCCTCTCGCCACCGCCAACACCGTTTTCACAGCTGTTTTTTCCCTCGCACCACTGATGCCTCTTTCGCAAGCAGCGCAATCGGCCGATAACGGCGATAGCGCCCTTATCAGGTGTCACGAGAGCAACTTGCCCGCTTTGAACGCCGACGTGAGCCCATAAATAGCATGAAAGGCTTTCCGCGTGGCATTGCGCACGCGTGATTCACGCCCAAGCTCGCGCCCGTCACCAGTTGCCGGTTTATGAGTGCACTGGGTTTGGGGTTGAAGCAGGGGGCCGTGAATGCATAGCTAGTCTTCATGCCGCTATGGGATTACATGTGCGTTGTGGTGGCGGGAAATTTAAATGAGGAAGTGTCGAAACTTAGTCCGACCTGTCCTCAGTGGTCGATCGGTGTGTTACACAGACAATGAGATGCCTACTACACGGTATGGAAACGGACAGCCGCATGTTTGTCCATTACAATGAAGATGGAGTCTTTCCAGGTTTTACTCCCTATGGCCCAGACGCATGTCGTTCGCTCGGGGGAAAAACACCGGAATTGAAGGAGCGTCTGTGGGGAAAAAAAGCGCGAATGGGTGCGACAATAACAGAAAGCTGTGCCGCCGACGCTTTCACACCGCAAGTTCCAGCTCGCCGAGTAGCTTGGCATCTCTCCCTGAAAACCAGCAACGTCGCCCGGGAGGAAATTATTCTTGTTCAGATTGAAGGGCTTTCAAAGCGACAATTTCCGAAGTGACAACAAGCGCTTTCAAAGCGATAACTGGTTGTCGGTTTATCAGGCAACGAATTGGTGGTAAAGAGAGAGGGGGGGGGGGGGGCGCCACGCGTGTAGATATCGGTTTCATAGCTCACTGGTTAAGAGGGCGACACTGGTCGAGTCGAAAAGGATCCATGATTAAAACAGCGTAAGGGACAGGACGAGAAAGGCGTCAAGGAACCGTCCTTTCGACGAGGACCCCTCCTTGTCGCCTTTTTCGTCCTGACACTTGCGCTGTTTTAATCATGACCCTCGCTGATTACATGTCCGTTGTGTTGGCGGAGGTTTAAACACGAATGTCCGCCGCCAACAACCCGAGCTTTCCGGTGTCCTCGGTGGTCGAGCGGATTGAGTTGTGTTATGCCAGACAGTAAGATGCCTAAGACGCCGGAGGGAAACAGACAGCTCTATGTTGTGTCTACCACATTAAATCTCGAGTCCGTCAAAGTTTCATTAGGCTAAGTGGCAATTGCTCGATCGCAAATTACAAACAACGTGTTTTGTTTCGTTTCGTGAATTTTCGTGTATTGCGTCCTGCTTCCGCAAGTCCTCCTTCTTGTCAGAGCGGAAGGACAACTAGTTTTTTTTTTGAAATATTAAACTTTCTTGGCATATTGGATTGCTTTCTTGTCTTAAATGTTTTTAGATATGGACTGGATGTACAAAAGCAGTGAGCGTTTAGTGAATATGAAGTGAAGTACATATGTGTGCGTGCGTGCATGGAGGCGTGCGTGCGCATGCTACATTTTGGACTGTGTGAATAACCCATCAGACGGAAGCAGTTACCCTGGGAGACAAGCTGGTATCGCAATGGCCTATTTCGGCCCACGCGCACATCTTATTTACCGCCTCATTTCGTATGAAGGAACGCTCCAATTAAACCCACGTGATGCGAACCTTGGGAATGGTTAACACTTAACCCGTGCTGCGCCACTGGCCTAACATAAACGGTTTTTGGTTCTTGCAGTCACATGCAAAAAAACTTTTATCACTTTTTTTTAAACACCACATAGCAGAACGAGATTAAAATGTTAAATGTCCATGGCCATAAAAAAGATGCAAACGGATGCGGCCGTTTCCCAAGGGATAGCAAAGACACTTGGTGCCCTTGTGCGACCAGCCCTTGTGCGACCATGCAACCAATGCATTGCGGGCAAGCAGCATGCAAAAAATAAAAAAGTGCGTGTAATGGCTGTTGCTTTAACATCAACAAGGGTTGTGGAAATCTCCTTTTTCCGTTTACAAGACGTTGCTAGTAAAATGATTTACCGCCACTCACTGGTACCTTGGTTGTCACGAGCATGGATTAAATTTACTTGCTTTCGTGGAAGATATCCCACTCGCCGGAGAGGCGTTCTTGAAATTAATTAAGGTCTTAAGCGGGCCGGTTGCTTCGTATTGCATTACTAGGGGGTACCACAAAATGGCGGGCTCTAGAGGTTGCACAACAAAGTGCTCTTGTTGTGCACATCATTAGCTGCCCTTCTTGCATCGTTTTTTGACTAGTTCGGTACCTTTCTTTGCAACGGCCTATGTAAAGAATTCGATCAAGCTTTCCGATGTGTGAGGGACGAGCAGCGACGATGTGGTGCGTTTTACCTGAATGGATGCATCCATGCACCAAACTAAACTGGTTTGCTTGTAAATTGCGATTTAGTATACCTCTTAGTTATTTAGCTCAAAGACACTTCGGCGGCCTATAAATGTATTCTAGGGCAAACTTAAGGCTCTCTTTTACACGTCCGTAGAAGACCACCTAATTACACCAGACGGCAATTAGGTAAGTTTTAAAACTACGCTGTGAACTACTTTTGACAAGTAAATGAAACTGGGCGTAATGATTGATTCGCATTATCGGCCACATTCAACTAAATGTGTTTAAATGCTCACGAATATTTATGCCATGCAGAACACTTCCGAGAGAGAGAGAGAGAGAGTGAGAGAGAGGATACGAACATCTCGCTCCCCGGAGAGTAGCCATATACAGCTTTGCAGTAAAACTTGTGATGTACAACTATTATGTTGCCTGAGGCTTTTAATGCTTATTATGCTGACTACTAGGCTCAACAGTAATATTTTTCCTCGGTGATCGTGTCCAGACATATATTTAAGGAACTGAGCAAAATTCTAGGACACAACGGCGCAGCAACCAACAAAAACATATTCTTACCCTTGACAATGACCTCATGTATACGAACAGCGCACTGACAATGGTCATCGTAATGCCTAGAAGAAAATCTGAAAAAAAAACCGCCCGCGCGCACAATTTATTCTCTTAGTTTCAGAGCGGTACCACAATGGGGAATCGTCATAACTATCATCATCATCAGCATCATCATCATCAATACCTTGCTTCTGTTTTTTTCAAATGCTTAATCACTTCTCTCCTAATCTAATTAGCAGGCTCCGAAATATTTACCAGGCCACAAAAATTCACACAGCATTACTTGCAACCAGTTACTTCACATACAGCAAAGATCCACATTTTTCGCTCAGAGATTACTCACGTTAGCATAGTCTAACGAAAAATAGAACGTCTTGCTTTGAAACTATTGTTCGGTGCTACGGAGCTGTTTTTTATCTTGAGTCGCCTTGAAGGTTAATTGTCATTAGGCTTTTCTTGGCATATTTTCAACAAAAAAAGAGTTAGAGCCGTTTTACTGCAAAGTGCTCCCCCTTCAGTAGGCCATGTGTTAACAGCAGCCTGTAATTGTATGAACGTGTTGCCTTCACTATAAATTAATTATGATCCACTAAATGAAACGGCGTATTCTTAGAGTCGCTACATAACCAATTCAAGTGCCATTCTATCAAGATGCATTAGGTCCACTGTAAAAGAATTCGGGGGTAACCTTTCTGCTGTAAACCGCCGAGGTCCCGAAGACTAAATTTACCACATTTTATGTGATGATGTATACAAGCCATAAAAAAGGCAGAATGTTTCGCGGCTTTTTTAGTGATGGGGTTGGAATCGGTTAAAAAAATGTACGTTTACACTTCACATCTGCCTTCCTACGATATTTTTTTAGATATTAAAAAATGTTGCGCAATACGGCAGTTAGAGTGGCTTCCGCACAACCGTTGAATAGTGAGTTCTCAAAGCACAGCCGTCTCACCTGATCCGCGTGTTATCCACAGCACCTGTTTTTCATGGGTCTTGAAATGACGAGCGATAACGTCCACGTACAAAATAGCAGCTTTCGAATTTATTGTGGACGATACGGTACTGTAAGAGTGAAAGTCTGAATTTTGGGAAGCTGAGACAATGTTTCTCCATAGTGGTTTGCCAGGCCAACGTTCCCAAGAGAAGAAAAATGTTGCCGTGAGGGGACTACCTCTTTCACAATGTTCATATGCCGTCCATAGACAGGTAGAAGAGTTCCCTCCTATTCATTTTCATGCCATGATCGCAAGAATTCCATAATGATTATTGCAACTGAAGTTGTGCGCAATGACTACAAAAGTCGTATTTCTAGCCTCTTGCACGTTTTTAACGATAAGCAACATGTTTCCAATGTGGACGTACCGAGGCTCCACGTATTGCCAGTTTAACCCAATTTCAGACTGTTATGACCATGAATAGTGCTTTTTTAGGTGATCCACCCTACAAACA
Source organism: Haemaphysalis longicornis (assembly GCA_013339765.2). Lineage (NCBI taxonomy): Eukaryota > Metazoa > Arthropoda > Arachnida > Ixodida > Ixodidae > Haemaphysalis > Haemaphysalis longicornis. Next base: position 93,072,575 of record CM023456.1, read on the forward strand.
CTAACCGCATTGTCCGTGCCGCAATACACGTCGGGATACAAATGCATAAAAAGCCGTTTTTCCGGTAGAATCACTGCGTTAGGTTTTCACCTTTTCAAATGGGAGGATGATCGTGAGCTGCAGCCGCTAGTGTGCTTCTCTTAGGCGCAGCAAATAGTTGTTAGATGGTAGGCATACGTGCGCCTCCACCATAAAGACAGCCGCTGATACGGAGAACCAAACGCGGCATGCGCTGGTTGTCCAGCCGTAGTTTGTCATGGCAGCAGCTATATATTGACAGCAGATTATCGGTAAGGATTAGGCAACTTAGGTACGCCACAGGTTACCCATTACATCCCCTGCTTGACCGTGCGACCTAGATTAAAATCTTTCTCACCCTTCCAGTCCCTCTACGTGTTTCTTCTTGCTTCCAGGAAAAAACTTTTACCAAGTTTGACCCGGACAGTGGCAAATTGGACAAAAATAACTAGGAACAGGTCTTTTTGAGGACGGGCAAAAGGATGCGAGGCCTAATTTAAACCTATTGAGAAGAAGTGCCTGCTATGGTGACTTAGTCTGGATTGATAAAACACGCTGGTAAGTTAGGACTTCGCATTGTTCATTTGGAGAGCTTCTAATTAAGTAGAAGCACTCTTTGACCAAGCGAATGAGGGCTCTAGGCAAACAAAGTTGAATGGGAGAGCAGTAGCTATCAAGACGAGCAGACGTATAAAAAGTGTAATTTTAAGCAGAGGTTGGCGTTCATGTACTTCTGCATTGCTGCAAACATGCTTAGGATCATCAATTCAAACTGAGGGGTTAGTCCCTTTTAGGACATATAATAAATTGCGCGAAAATAGCGAGAGAAACAGAAAAAAAGCACCCCACCGCGCAAGATAAACAAAATACTGAGTTTATTTTCTATGATCCTGTATGCTAATATTCCGCCAACACGAGGAATAATTGGTGCTTTGAATTGGCCTAGGGGCATTTACTTGAAAGTAATTTGGGCACGTCGTTTATTTGTGTTTTAGAAACGCACCTCGGATACAGGCCAATTTCAAACAGGCGGCTAAAGTGCTTCAATGAAAATTACAAGTTTTACTTGCGTCGCAGGTAATTCTGGTCGCTGCGTGTGCATGACCGCGCAAAAACAACTAGGTGCCGGTATGATTACCGAAATTTTTGTTGGATTAGCTGTCATCCCGTTGGGTTTTCGCGCGGAAGTTTCACAATTCCCTTTTTATTCGCTTGGCTGCGCAAGTTCAGAGGCCCGTTAGAAATGCGGGCACACGCCGGCCACATCAAAAACACATGTTGGGTGACAGTAACCCCGTTAGGCCCACATGTCATTTCAACCAGCCTGTCCCCGCGCTTGGACAAAGTGAGAACCCCTGAAAAAGCCAAAGTACTGTAACGGTATCTAACTGGTTTCAGCAGCACAAAATCACGACTATGTTACACAACGCAATTTGCGGTATTCAGCCATTTCAGTGATTTTGTTCCACCAATACCACGACAAAGCGAGCTTTGTGTTTTAAAAAATACACAATGCGTGCTTTGCACGAATTTGAACGGTGTGGGAAAAAACGAGCCCAAATTTCCCGAGAGGAACCTTAAATTTTCCACAGCTGCCCAAACCATCTAAGAAACGGCTGCGGGTAGGGATTGCGTATCTCTAATTGAATAATTTTTTGCCTGCATCGTGCACTAGGAGGGCTTCCGCCATTGCCATCATTTTCTATCAAATGGCCTGTTTTTTTTTAAATAAGACTTCGGTATGCAGTTTCGTCAGTAAAAATGCGACAGTGGTTTTTGATTAATATTAGCGGCTGGTTACGTAGTTGGCTCTACAGATTTAAATTTAAAATATTATTGTCCGGTTATAATTAGCGCTGTATGTTTTTTTTCTCCCCTTTCCTTTCTTCGTTGATTTTAGTTGCCCTGTTCTGTCCTCAAGCTTATATTAACTACGTGTCCTAATAATTTATATTGACAGCCATGCCTCTAGTATATACCTAACCAGCTTCTTATCTAGCGTTGATGTGCGCATTACGGGTTGATTTTGATTTACGCTAAACTTATTGTATGCTTTGAAAATATCCCGGTCCCAGTTTCAGCTTTATCAGCTGTATATTATTTCTGTACAACTTTTCTTGGCAAACACTAATACACTTAAACAAAACCTTTATAAGCTTATACACTTGGTTTTGTACACTCAGCTGGACAAGTTTACAGAGCGCCCAAAAGTTTTTTTTTTTCGCAAAACCGTAATACCTAACGTTATGACATCAACAGAAATGGGTTGGTATACACATTTTCTTTAAACTAAAAAAATTCAAAGAATATATTTCAAAGAATTGAAGTCCTAAATGTGCGCTGCGATATGAAGTCCTAGATTACACATCCGGATGGAATCGGTAACGTACGTCGTTGCAGTAACGCCCACTTCGCGTGATTTTTAGGGTCGACATTGAAAAACAGTGACTTCATTCTGACTGGAAACAGAGAAGGCTGTTAAACTCGCACTGTACATTCCGGGAGACAAGTTCAGTGCACGCTGTGAAAATCGCAAACGTGGTAAGCAGAGCCATTTGGTAGACCCAAACGCCGCATGCCATCGTAATACACGTGTCCGTGAAACAAACACACGGCGTCGGTCACCGGCCCGGCTGGAGTGACGTTGTTCCGGACGTCAGTAAAGTCAGGATCATTCTGCGCCCGCGATACAAACATGCAAGTCACGCCGCACGTAAAAAAGAAGTGGAGTGGAAAACTTTTATTGAAGACGGCAATCATCTTGATTTGATTCATTTGATTATAAGGTTTAACGCGTCCACACTACACATGCAATGAGGCGCGCCGTAGTGGAGGGCTCCGGATGAATTTTGACCACCTAAAAATTTTTAAAGTGCACCAAATTGCATGTTCAGACTACTGATGCAAAAGCCATATCGCAATCTATGGACGCAAAAAAAACGGCGTGACACGCTCTTTTTTTAAATGCAGAGCATTTCTTTAACTCACGAGGTCACCCGGCGTTGGCGTGCCTCGGCGTCCGCAACAGCCATTCCAGGTGCGGCCTCTCCACCACTCCCTCTCTCCCGCATCACGCTACCCTCCTCGCTCTCAACAACAGGTCCGCACCCCTCCCCCTACACTATTTAAAAAAATAATACTTACCGGCGCCTGGTTTCGATCCCACGACCCCTGCGGGCGGAACGCAAGATACATGGTGCTCTACCCACTACGCCACAAAGCCGACACAGAATGGAAGGCTACGAACGCGCCTTATATCCTTGACTCATTCAAACTACGTCAAGAAGCTGCTGATAAAACGCATTCGCTACCTGTTGGCGGAACGCGAGGTACATGGTGCTCTTCCCACTGCGCCACAAACCGACACAGAATGAAAGGCTACGAACGCGCCTTTAATCCTTGACTATTCAAACTACGTCAAGAAGCTGCTGATACAACGCATTCACTACCACCAACTCCCCAAACACTAAACGTTAACGCAAGTACACCCACCCCCTATGCGACGTATTTACTCCAGTCCCCCTCGCGGGGAGATGGGCCCTTTTTACCCCCATAGCGCACGCTATATGGCTGTTTCGCCAGTAGTCAGAACTTGACATAAGCGGTAATAGTGTTCACTTCAAAGCTGAGATCCCGGTGGCGATGAGAGTAACCTTCTACTTTCTGCCTTTTTGTGCTGGGAACAGGCGCTGATATCACGGCGCACTCGCCGTGAAAAGTCAACTAAGTAACGTCACATTTCGTAGTCGCACGTGAATAACATGCAGTTCAGCGCGGACGGCTCTAGATAAGACCGTCTATATTAAAATAAATATATAATTATAATTGAGATCATGGACCGCACTCAGCCTTGAAAAGTAAGCAGAGTTACGTCGTATTCGTTGCAGAAGCGAGTAACCTTCATATCCCGTGGACTACGTAAGACCGTATGTAAAATTAATTAATTTAATACATTATTAATATAATGAGTATTACCAACCGAGGCTACGCCTTGGCGAAAGGCATGATGCATTCCACTACCCCTGTATATGTTGGCCACCTTGGTATCTTTAACAGCGTTTCCGGTTACCGTCTCCAGCTAAAAAAAATTGGGGCAACTTCGTAGTAGTGGCGGATATACTGGGCAAACAGCAAGGCTGACGGCCCCACATAGATTATTGTTCAGCAACATTTATGCGTTTTTATGCCTCGAAACTCACCCAAGTTTTCGGCTTGGTGTTTTTCGTTAGCTCCCCAAAGAGCATACTACGCTCGATCATTAAAGTATGTACAGCCGGCCAATTTTTTTCTAATATCACGGGAGCGTCGACCGTTCCGTCGATCAGCGCCGTGTGATGAGGCGATACGACAGACCTTGGCGAGAGTAGACGCATGCGCTTTAAGCGAAGGCCGCTGCTGCACGTCGTGTCCTAGGCTGTTCCAAGAGCACACAGCCACCCCGCACTGCTGTTACCAATCGCTTTCACTTGCCCTGTTCGTACCGTTAACGGCTGGTTGGAGGGCAGTGTGATAAGCGAATAAAAAAATCGGAGGCGGCCGTCTGCTCTTAGGAGCAGCTTAGCGGACGACGACAGCAGCGGCCTCTGCTTAATGCGCATGCGGCTACTCTCGACGGGTTTGTCGTATCGCGCCATCATACGGCGCTGATCGAACGAACGGTTGACGCTCCCGTGATATTGGTAAAAATTACTCCCACCTCCCCTCACGGGAACTCCTGTGTAGATGCGACGCATAGGGGGTTCCGTTGTTGTTTCGGTTAGGTGATTCTCCCATCGCGTGAAACGTGCCGTGAACCCCCTGCCGCGGCTATGACGCAACGTGGCGCGGCTATGACGCAACACAATCCAACACAATCCACTTTAATCCAATCGCAATCCAAATCCAATCCAAGCCAAGCCAAGCCCAATCCAATCCAATCCAATCGAATCCAATCCAATGCCCCTCGCGAGAGTGTGTTCGCTATCGGAGAGGAGAGGGGGTGAGCGGCGGAGAGCGCAGCTCGCGCGGCGAGGAGAATGGGGAAGGGGTGTGGACGGACAACGACGACGCCGTATGGAGGGACAAGGCGAGTGAATGAGATGCCGTCGCATCTAAAAATTGGGCGGGTGTATCATTGCACGCGCTGCCCTCTGACTTCGCGGGGAAGGCCTAAGCGCAGAGCAGAGCGCTCCGGGACAAGCGCTTGCTAAACTTTTTGATCTCCATCGGTGTCTATCATCGGCTTGTCTGGTCTGCTGTTGTGTTACGTTAATTAGGTAGTTGTACAACGTTATTGCTTCTCTGCCTTTTGACGTCTTTCATTTTGGGGCTAATTCTTCTCTTTATACCATCAAAACAGTACAGCTCGTCGCAACAAGCGGCAGACGTGTCTCCCCGCGACGCTTTTGCGAAGCCGTGCTTGTAGCAGCTGTGTTCTCGCTTCCGACAGGCGGCCACACAAGGCCCGCTCAAGCGCGAGGTTTTCGTGCTCCCGTTCGCTGGCCCAACCAGCGGCCTAATTACTTGATTAATTACGTAATAATGCCCCGAAGGACCGAATAAAACTAAATTCGAACCTAATGTTTGCGCATGGTGTACAAAGTGAAATTTGCAGCTAAATGACGAAAAATCGGTATTTATAAAAATTACTGACACGAAAAATAGTTCGTCGTTTTCCTACGAGCTCCCAGCACAACCCTTTAGCGAGGTGAGGGCTGGGAGCTCGTTTGTTTCTCATCGTAACACCTTGGTGTCACGATTTGAAACAAATTAGGCGGAAACGAACATGTCCCGAGCGTCTGTGCTTCTTCATTTCGCGAGCTTTCCTTCTTATACATGAATTTAAATTCACTCCTCCGAGTGTTAAACTATTTCGCATACACCTTCGACGGTAAGACTAAAAGTTGAATACGCATGCTCAGTCTCGGACCCGCACAAGCAGAAAAAATATGCAGGCTCATGAAATGATGCCGCGCAAGGCTGTTCGATGTACCTACTTGAAGTATCGTATGACCTACTCGCCCACTATCTGATGAAAGAACATGACATCCAGACATTTGGCAAGCACGTCGTAAAGTAGAGAGAATAAACGTTCTTCACCAGCTGAAGAGCAACAAACTTGGAATTAACCCCGATCAGTATATTCAAGCATAAACGGCTCGACGTACACGGTTTCGACCCAGCGCGTCACTAATTCCCTACAGGGCCAGGACAAACGCGTTAACTTTTCTTTCTTTCCCCGCACCATACCTGAGTGGAATGATCTGCCCATATCTGTTATCAGCTTCATCCAACCGAACGCCGGTATTTATGCAGTGGGAGCCGGGGCGCTCTGGCATGGCGGTGTCACGTGGCACAGTGACGCCTACTGCCACTTCAATTGTACTTTATATGAGTAGGCGCCACGCTTCTCCAATGGCCGTCGTCTCCTGACTTTTTAGGGCGAAGCACTTAAGCGACTGCTACTGCGGTTTGGCGTCCTCCCAGGCCTGGCCACCAAAGGAACGAAAAGAGTACCGAAGACAGAATGAAAACGAAGGAGGAAAGTGTGGCGAAAGTGTGAGGGGGAGGACAGTATGCAGACTCAGCGCGAGCCGCTTCGGCGACGAATGGCAAAAGTGTGAGGCGGAGGCAGTAAGACATATTGGGTGGTGGCGACGCACTGCGAGATGACGGCCTAGTAGCGCGTGCTGTCGTGCGCTCGGCGATGACGCTTTCACTTCCTGAGACGCAGGTTGCGATAATTTTTTTCATACACAGTTCTGGGCTCCCGACGCAGATGCTTACTATATCGCTGGCATTTGCGCGGGAGGTTCAAACACGATTTACAGCATACTCGGCGGTGGCGACGCGCTGCGCGGTAACGGCAGAGTAGGGCGCCGCCGTGCCTTCTATAATCACGCGATCACTTGATTGATTATGGGGTTTAACACGCACACGCTCGATAAGGCGTGCCGCAGTGAAGGGCTCCGGATTAACTTTGACCACCTGGGGACCATTAACGTGCGCTGAAATTTCTTGCGATTACTTCCTGTGATACAGCATCTATGCGCCGAGACCGAGAAGACTGCAGTTCGCTCTGCGCACAAACCTCACAATTGGGAGTACAGTATTCATCAGCCATTTTTTTTCGTCCTTCTTAAATTGGCCGACGTGCCCGGTATTAAAGCCCCGTCATTGGGTTACGTGGCACAGCGCCTTAGCCAAGTCAGCCACCGAGGCGGGTTAGATAAGATCGTAGCAAAAAATCGTCGTGCAAGACGAAACATATACAAGAGTATTTTCTATCGACAGAAAAAAAATTAACGTGGAAAGGCCCCGGGATTCTCGCCGTCAGGTTGCCAACAGGTGCTCGTTTCGAGAGAAGGGGACGCATGCGCCATAACATAAAACACGTCAGATGAGGCGCTTTGCGGCTTTTATTGCTATTCGAGAAGGTGTTAACAACACGAAAAAAGGCGGTTATTGCAAAAATTTGTCGCACACTGGGTTTGCTGGGTGGCGCGGCGGCAGCGCACAGAACTAATGTAGGCGACATATCCGTATCAGTATGTCCTGCTTATTTATCGGCGCCGCGTATTTTCCAAGCGACACATCGAATCGTCGCTCCATGGGAATTTTGGGATAACTGGAAATGTGAAGGCGGACGCTGCAGCATCCATGGCGCATAACCAACGTGGAACAAAAGTACCGGTACTGTTTCCTGGGAAAGATGCTTCAAAGCTTGCCTCCAGTATGTCATGGAGCATGCAGCGATCGATTTGGGCAGACACAGCCCATCATTACGCGCCCTTCTACTCTATCCACCCGCATTGTAATTTTAGCCTGCCACCCGGAATATCTAGGCATGATGAAGCAGTACTCCACCGTATGCGGTTGAACTGTCGCCTACACGAAATGTACTGTTCCTAAATCAAACAGTCCGCTACGCCACTGTGCCCGCAGTGTGATGTGCGTGAAGATCTGCAACAACTAATTTGTGACTGTGCGCGATTTAGTACGCAAACAGCGTCTCTCGCAGTGTATCGGGGTAGCCGCTCTCCATAGAACTAGGGACGTATTAGGTTCCTGGAAATCTTCCAAACATGCTCTCGTGCTACACAAAGCCTTATAGGCCTGTATACACAAAAGACGCAAGTCTTGAGGAGACTGTAAATAGTTAAAATCGTGTCTGTTCCTCTTTATCATTATAATCATCATTATCGCCGCATTCACCTGGCCTAGCAAGCCATGCCGCTTAGCTCGGCTGACATCGACAGCCTCATTAAAGATGGTTATCTCGATCTCCACCTCTGTGGTGCTGTTTTAAGTGCGAATGCACTTCTTAAGCGACCCTGAACCTGCGTCCACTGGCGATGTCCGCGCACGTGGAGATGGGCGCGCGCAGCCTGGCCGCTGACATGGCAAATACCCACGTGGGGGATTGGCCAGGAATCTCATCGTCCCTTGGCAACAGATGGGCGCGCGATGCCTGGCCGCTGACATGGCACATACCCACGGGGGGATTGGCCAAGAATCGGGCGTGAGAAGGGCTAATGCACCTGCTTAAAGGAGTACTGACACGAAATTTCAAAGCTGAGATCCGCTCTAGCAATCAAGTACAACGACAACACAAATAGGTGTCTGTGAATAAATGCATCTTTCTTTCTTTGTAGTTGTGTGTGTGTGTGTGATCTCTCTTTCGCGAACATTACCGAACCGCGCAAATTCAACTTGTGCATACGCACTTTCACATTCTTCCCCTCGGGGAAATGCGGGAAATTTTTTCATGTTGTTGCTAGTCAGCAAGCGGACTTGTAATTTCAAAGTGAGCCGGCAATAGCTACGCTCCAACCACCTTTCGAACACTACGCCCAAACCACCTCTAATGTTCGCGTAATCCCGCGTCCCTCAAAAACTCTGGCCGCGGCTAAAAATGGATTTATCGATTGTAGGCGTTTAACGCGCCGACGCAACGCAAGCGATTAAGCGTGCCGTAGTGGAGGGCTCCGGATTAATTTTGACAACCTGGGGATCTGTAACGTGCACCGAAATCTCGTACACACGGGTGGTTTTGCTTTTCGCCTCCATCAGAAAAGCGGCCGCTGCGGCCGGGAAGCGAACCCGTGTCCTCGTGCTAAGCTGAACTGTGCATTAGCCACTGAGCCACCGCGGCGGGTTAGGCTCAAAATGTCCCTCCTTGTAATACCGTGTCCGCTAATATAACGTCCTCCAAAGGAGTATGCGGGGCGGCTTTCTTCTGAACGCCTTCAAACAATATTGAACACTCTGTGGCATGCTCTCGGCTGTGCACGAAGAAATGTGAGACATCACCTCATAAACGAGACATTAGACCCAGAGGTAAGGAGTTAAGGTTTTGCTTATGGGGCAAAGACGGTGTTGTACTGACGTCCACGAGATGCAGAACAGCATGACGCCTCTGTTGTTTTGAAGGATTTGGTAACGCAAGGTGAGCATCGTGGAGGCCAAAGGGATCGAAAATGTCCGGTGATGGTCGCCTATTGTGGTAGACATGCCTTCTCATGGAAGCCGCGGTAAAGAACCCGAGTTGTTGTGTTCTTCTCCCTGGCTCATTTTCGCAATATAAATGTTTCCAAATGTAAGCGCTTGTTGCTTGGCTTAAGCGGCCCGTTCTTCAAAGGGTTGTGTTTGTTTGTTATGTGTGGGTCTCGGAATCAATTCGTCGCTCGTGTCTAGCCATTTCAGCCCTAGATTTTTTTTTTATTTCAAGCAAAAATTGTTTATCTGTGTGTTTTTGTACAGCTTTGGAGCTCAAAAGCACAGAAATCAAAAATACGCAAATATTGCAATTGTTTATTATTTTACGGGCATGGCAATTAATTAGGTCATTAGGCAATTAAAAATTTTCGTTCTTGGATTTTTTCTTTTCGTCGTAAAACCTATGACAAGCTGATCTTACAGAAAAAATATGAAGCTGATAATCCAAGTATTTAAATATTTATAGACATTTTCACAAACCGGAATTTCTGTCTCCTTGCCGGCCCTGTCGTCATACACAGTGTCCACTGAAGCTTCTTCTGTTTCATATCGTGAAGCTTCTTGCCACTGAAGCTTCTTCTGTTTCATATCATAACAATGGTGATGTCTATCGCAAGAGGCACCCTTGAACATATCTCGCCCAGAAAACTAGCACTTTTCGTTTTGTTCTTAAGGCGCTAGAGGATATAATGTGCTGTGTCGTGAAATAACGACGCCATGGCCGAAAGGGCTAGTACAATGTTGTCCTACTGTGTGGTGTGGCACGGTGAACGGCCTTCAGTGTTTTTAGGAAGCGCGTATCGCCACTGCGTGCAAAGCGTAACACAAAGAACTAACCTTGTCCCAAAAACAGAGCACCTAATTTAAAAGCGTCTGACCTCGTATTCCTCTAATGTAATGAAGAACGTGAATTAAATGATCTATGTTATCTCATTCTGAGCAAATTTAGGCAAATATTGCCTATGCGATAGCAGCGAATCGAGTGCTTAAACTCGGAGCCTACACATGGGGTAGAGTTCCAGAGCTACAAAGCGCAAGTTGATTTGGTCACAATAAATTAGATAACAGCCCGTATTTCGCAAAGCAGCTTATATAGTCTGAAAACTTGTTTTCGGGCCATAGCGCACGTTTCTTCAAAGAGCAGCCGTGTAGCTATAGGAAGTTTTGTGGGTGCAGTGTGTAAAAACGACGTTGGATGAGGGCACCTTCACTGAGAAATTTGTGGTAGGAAAGTAACACAGTAGTAGTCCCAACTTGGGGGTGCGAAAAGCCTAATTTCTAAGGCTGCACAAGAATTCGTAAAGCAGGGTATAATTTATTTTAAGGTCGCCTACATGGGAGCCACTGCTGGAAACAAAAACTTTAAAAATACGTTCCCCCGACTACAAAGCCATGAAAAATGTGAACAAATGAAAAGAGGTCAGTGAGACTTTTTATCCCACTTGTGCTAACTCCTGAGTGCAAAAAATGTTGAATTAAAATCTCGCTGTCAAAAAGCTCACACTATGTTTTTGGTATGCAAGCTGTTGAAGATGGGAAGATGTGTTTAAAAGTTACCGTATACACCATTTTCGGTAAGCAGCCGTGAAAGGAGGAAAATCCTTAGTTTTTGCGGTACTTTCAACTATTTTAGCCTATGATGCTATGTCGTTCAAGGCGAAAATGTCGCTTGGTCAGCTCAGTGCGGGGTGGCTTAGGGGCGAGCAGAGAAAGCGAGAAAAGTCGCATACAGCACATGCGCACGAAACGGCGTTACCAATATGCACTGCGGTTGCAACACTTTTATGCTGCATAACTTCCCAGCGGACACCAACTTGAGACATCGATGAACGATGTTGATAAACCGCAAACACTTTGTACAAGCGGTAAACTCTCGTGTCTGCTCGGTGCATTTTTTGGACGGCAAGGGGACGGAACAAAATTCATTTATTACGCACAAGGCTGTGACAACAGCGACAAAACGGAATCCTTTTAAAAGTTCAAGTAACTTTATCCTTTACGTATAGCATAATTACTACGGGTTCCTGGCGAGCAATTTAAAATAACGTACGTTGTTCGGCCATTACAGCTGGTTGAAAATATATAAACTTTATTCTTGGCCAGACCTCCAAACAATAAGGCATTCTTGCGGCGGAAGGAGTAGAAATGTATACAAAAATTTATAATAAGAATTCAACCGTTTATATACGTGCTTTTTTGTACTACGACATCCTGGCACACAACCAACAATAAGAGGTTAGCGCTTAGGTGGAGACAACAGAAAACAACATGATAAGGATGCCACAATCGGTGGCTTACGTACGGTTTAAAACAGAGCCGAGATATCCAGTCTCTTTCCAGCTGCACAATAGGCTTTCGGGAGCGAGTGCAAATGCAGCTTCGTGCGAAAACATCTTTTTAACATAGATTATTCCAGGAAGATAGCTATGAACGCCAGCATCTAGTTCCGGGAAAACTATGCACAGCTTTTTTTATGCTAGAACAGTGTGTATTCAGTCAAGGAAGCTTTCTAAATCGCCATTACGACCCTAACCGCAGCATTTTCTCGAACTATATCTAACGTAGTGCAATTCACCACGTACGTACATGTTGGTAATGCAGGGATACAAGCAATAAAACGACTGAAATAAATGTACTAATAAGCATGGGAAAAATGTGCAATAACAGATAAGTGCAATTGAACTCAGTAATAAATCAAAGATATGTTTATGCAAGCAATAAACGTAGTACAGAGCGTCAACAGCATCATTATGAACCGATCCACGGCAACACACACTGCTAGTACTTGCACGCGTTTCAATCAACGTTCTACCCGCACGAGTTTCTATAAGCTCCAGAAATTTCATAGTGGAGTATAAAACAGAACTTTCAAAGAACAGAACTTTCAAAAAAAGATACACCCACGCGCCTGGCAATAATAGCATAGAATATTCACAGAAACCAGGGCACGAAGCCTTTTTCCCGCCGTCTACACGGTACAGTGGATTTTAGAGTACTTCGTCGCATTCACAAACATTGGCGTTGCTCCCGGTACTACGAGATAGCGGCAGTGTTTGTTGCACGTTGTTTTATAGCATCACCTACCAAAAAAAGGTTGTTTAAACGTGCATAAATGAAGGCAACCTGAGCGAAGTCCAACCTAACAAGACGTAAACCCGATCTAAAGTGAACCTAAAGCTCATGTAAACTAATTCACCCCTACCTAAGCAGCTCTTCAGTTTTTTTGTCAATTGGATTTCAGTTCAACGTGTGTGATACTGCCGAACAACCTGCAAAGAAAATAGAGCGAGCGAGAAACAACCTTTATTTGTCCGACATGGTTTTAAAGCAAAGGAGGCGAAGCCTGTTCACTCCCTTTGACGGCGGGAAGAAGTCTTTGGGCCCCGGCGGCGTCTCGGGCCGTTTCACTTGGGACAGCCCGAATCCGTACGACTGGGCCTGAGCTGCACAGGACGGTCTCCCATTGCTCCTCGGTCCTAATTAATAACGAAGAACCTAACGAATTCTTCTTCTGCAGGGAGACATTCCAAAATAATATGGCCTTTGGAATCGAATAATAATATCTACAGAACTCACAGTCGCTCGCGTAGATCCCGGGGTAACAGTGGCTGTACATGACCGTGATGTGGGAATACATTTGTCTGTGAGAGGCGCCACGCTACAGACCGCCATTTTTTGAGAGTACAGGGAGGCGGGGGGATACTTAACCCGTTCCAATCTGCATGACTAATTAGGTCCCTGTACAAAGCCATGTGTTTCCTCATCATCCCAGCATGCCAGAAGTGCTCAGATGATTTCCTCGACGTGACCTGCTCGGTTAGCCAAGGGCTGCCATCGACACATTGGTTAGGGATTTGATGTCGCGTTTGGTAATGATTGACGCCGCGCTGTAGCTCTTACTGCTGCAGTTGTGTTCGCGCTTTGGTGCTGAACGTTCATGCTGAATAGAGCATCTACCATTCATACGTACTCCAGTATTGCTTTTTAGCTTATTTGAAATGAAGACTCCCGTTTTGTGTGCTTATATATTGACCCTAGTAATCCATGCGACACCTTCTGATCACCCCTTCCCTAGTGCCTTCACAAACATTTTAATCGCAGTTTTGCAGTTCTTCAGTGCATTCCAGTGACGTTGTCATGAAATGCTAAATCCAGTGCTTCATTGATGTAGACTGCGCATCATTTCGATCTGGGTATATACGTTGCCAATGCAACGCTCTGAGTTATATTGTGTAAGATTCTTTTTGTCAGCATTCATAACCGTAACCTGAAAACGACTGGTTGCTCACAACTATTTTTATTCTCAGACATCCTTCTGTGTCCGTGAAAAGCGGTGTTGTTTAGTGTGTGTGGTAAACCTTATTGGCCGCTTTTTCTTTTAGGGGCGAAGCTCCTTAAGGCGTGGGTATGTCCATCCTCAACGTATGTATGTAGCCACCTCTAGTTTAGTTCTTGGATTGTTTACTAGATGGCGGTACTTGTATATGATGAAAATATGCGCTTGGATTGTTTACTAGATGGCGTGGCTACCTCTAGTTTAGTTCTTGATTGTTTACTAGATGGCGGGGAGCGTTGTAATAAAATCCGTTCGCTGTGGCGCGCGCTCGGAGTCGCCCGATGGATAAGGCGGCAGATGTGCGAGCCCGCGAGGCAGAAGCGCTCCGTTGAAGCTGCGCGACGCCGCCGCCAAGATCCTGCCGTACGAGAGGCGGGAGGCCGAAGGGGTGTCGTCTGGCTGCGTGACGACGCCGGCCAAGATCCCGAGCGTTCGAGAACGAGAGGCCCAAGCGTCACGGCAACGGCGGCGAGGACCCTGCCGTACGCGAAGCGGCACGGCTGCGGCGCGAAGAGGATCTCCAAACGTCAGAGACGGAAGCGACGAGAAGCGCGCGTATCGGCAGGCAGACCCCGATGCAGTGAGAGCTCGTGAGGCGTCGGCAAAACGCATCAGGCAGCTCAGCCCCAAGGTGCCGACGCGCGGTTTAAGCGAGACTTTCTAGACGTTACGGTTTCGGACACAGATGTATGGGCGAACTTTCACTGAAGAAGTCACGGTTTTACCGAGGATTTCACCTCAGGAGCTTCGCCCACTCATCATCATTCACCCAGTGGATATGCTGTGAATTTTTCTTTCTGTGTATATAGGCTGTTATAACATATTATGTTTACCACTTTCGATAACGAGACCCCTCATAATTGGTTGGCACCCCCTTTCGATTTTTTTATTGGTTGTCAGCTTTTCTACTCCTATTCTACGGATGCTCAGGGACATCAGAACACTATGATATCTATTTTTCGCGCCCACCTGGTTTCATCGTTTCTAAGCAACAATTTAAGAGACCGTACTAGAGTCAATATACATGGTTCGCGAGTACGTTCGAGAGCAACGACTGCACAGTTGCTGCAAGAAGTTGGAGTTGAGTTTCTCATTTTTTTTGCCAACAAGTGGGGAGTCAAAAAGGCACTCGTCCATTACTGACAACAGCATCAACGCCAACAACTAGAAGATGGTATACGTGAAGAGACTCTACAATTCGCTTTTTGTGATTGCAATCAAACCGTGATCGCAAAGAGATAATCCTTTGTACGGAGAAGAGCACTAACCGCACCGCGAGATGTTCTTATGGAGTAACGAAGAACAAAGGAATCATTAAATACACCATCAGAAGACTCGTACCAGCCTTCGCAATTAGTAAATTCATGTGCTGACTTCTTTGCTCCGAATACAAAAACGAAGAGAAAGAAAAAATTATAGACTATGTATTAACACGTATAAACAAGTGAAACGATTAGCAATTATATCGATCGTTTTGAAGCATTAGGCATCCATAGCTCAATCGGAGAGTTCAAAAGAGCTCAGCAAACAGCCTCAGCAAACAGCCTACAAAGTCGGAATTGCAATATTGCTAGACAAATTCTTCCACATCTCGAATTACCAACCGTAATTTTCTATTAACATGAGGTACACCTCTTACATGGATAGATAAAACGCAAGCGCATTCCGCTGCTAACATATATATGTACCTAGCGCTAAACAAGAAAACCAAGATACGCAAGAACTGCACAAACATATCCAGTAATCACGAGAAGACACGAGAAACCGCCTGTAGCCACCTGCTGGGTACTGGGGTGGTGACTCTCATACGTAAGCTTAAGCAATTTCCCTCATCGACAACCATGGGGTCACAGCTTTCAAGCCAACTAGAGCTCTCACTCCGGGAAAGATGGCTACAGCTTTTGCTATAAAGTCTACGCGGCCGAACAGCACCATCACCGAGTAGGTGTACGTCATGCTGAACTTCGACCGAACTTATCAGCTCTGTTGCAACTGCTTCGTTGCTAGTGAAGATTAAGCACGTAAAGAAATATCCTATCATTACCTACGCCCAATCTGTTTGGTTAGGAATCACCTAACTCCCTCAAAAGCTTGAACGCTCGCCAACCCGACTGTTATCGAAAACGCCGCCACTAACATTATCGCCTTACAGGATCGCACAAGTTGTACAAGACCAATCGCAGATTACTTTATTACCGGGCACTCACATGGAGAGATATTATAGGTATCTCTATTTTTTCGAGATGTAGAACGCTCCCGCGCCGTACCAATTTTGTAAAAGATGGCAGTGCCGTGGCCAGGGTACCGAAAAACATAAGTTGTACTTCAGTTTCTGCTGAAAACCAGAAATATTCATATGTTAAGGTAAACATCTGCACTGTACGACAAGCCACCGGACTGAAGCAACATCCCATGAGGCAGTATTGCTACTAGCAGCCAAAATACAACCCACAATAACTGCAATGAAGTTATCGTTCACACTCAAAGTAAAACGTTGAGACAACCGAACCATGAGGAACGGTTGGGCCCAGCTTCGCCGCGGAGCCACATCACATAGCAGTTCACGCAGATTAAGCCGTCCGAAGGATGTAAGAAATCCTGACTGAGTGTCTAGGCAGGGAGATTGTCCAAGGTGTGTTCCCCTCAAAACACATTTCACCCATCAAATAAGGTCTTTCTTTCTCTGTCTTTCTCCCATGTTCTATTTCTTCCTTTTACTCTTCCCTTAGCAAAAAAACTATGACGCACTTTTTTTTCTCTTACTGACTCTATCAGTGCGCACTGTTAAACATGCGCAGTGCAGGCTTTCAAGCGTGAAATCACGCCTTTATTACTCGTCCTCAAATTATTCATTTACAAACATATCAAAATCGGGTTTTGCGATTATAAATAAAGACCTTATGCCACAGTCTCTTGTATTGGAAAATAAATACCGGCGTTCGCGCGTATGATTATCCAACGAATTTTAAGAAAAGCTAATTAGAACTTGCGAAGTTCAACTCATATCAAAAGTCAGTGGAAGGCTCCTAACTTAAGAAAAAGAATTACGTTTTCTCGCCATGCCTGTTTGTTTCGCTACTTTATTGTCAAAACCTATTAGGTATTAAGCTTCCTGTCCCCTTTTACAATATGTAGTTACTCTATTTCGGAACGTCCTCCATACGAAAACATTACCATGCTTCCGCAAGTTTACAACGCACCAATAAAGTACGCTTTTCATTCAGAACAATTCCGGAACCGAGCTGTCACTGTTGTGTTTCGGTTCCTTCTACCACGTCTAATCTGCGTTTGAATTCTTTTCATGAACATATGAATATAGGCACACAAACCTAGCATACGCAGCATTTATGTACGTATCCTAGTGTGCGCCACCAGATGATCAGCAAAATATTTTATTTTAAAAAAGCTTTATTTTAATGGCAGCGGGAAAGCTACGCCGGGTATCGGTCTTGGTTGCATTTTTAATACTTTTTATGTTTAGAGAGGGCACAAAGGCCTTGCGTATATATACGGGATTGGCACTGGTTTCAAGGCTGTTTCAATATAGATGTCTGCGTTGGAACGTACGCAGCTAAGCGAATTATGGTCGATGAGACTGTTGTGATGATGGCCTTAGCACTCGTGTTTGATCCTTGGCATTCCAGAAAAGGCCAAAGTTTTGTTTTTTAAAGACATTTAAAGACATTACTTTTAAAGACATTATTTTGTTCAATCTCACAAACCCATGAAGAAGTTGTCACGGGGTAGATACGCTTTTAAGTTTTGACGCATAACGTTGAGAAAAAAATAATTTCGCTTTCAAGTAACCGTCAGTCAGCAAGATACTAACTTTTAACGAACGAACTTACGGACTAGCTTTGCTTTCAGCCGGTAACTAAAAGCCTGCCCCGTTTTGGGTGTTCAATTGGGGTCACAAGTGGCCATTTCTACACAACGTTATCTTGATGGTGCCCTTTTTTACCAAATCGTCTTTCTATGCTACACGTTTTAGCAATGCGCTTGAACCACCTCCACATTATACTCTAAAAAATTGTTGGCAAGTTATTACTTCACTATTGTTTTTCTAATCAATTTTGGCGGTAAAACGTTTCTCCCTCGCACAGCAATTTGAATATCATGGCTGTGACGAAAACGTAGGTTGCGAATCAAATTGCACAAAACTCAAACATCATACGGAGCACAAAAAAAATCCAGGTTTTAGAAAAATACCGGCGCTTCATGGGTACAACGCATTTACAGCTGCTAGTGCGTCTCAAAATGTTCTTTGCGGAGGAGCATGTTGCTTTACTGGGACATATTTCGGCATTCTTTTCCAGATGTTACTACGGTTTAGAAACCACAGAGCTGCATTGGTAAGTGCGAGAAAAAATGTGGCAGTAAGAAAAGGAGTAACTTTGCAAAAAGTTAACGTTGCTCATGTTCAGGCGCTTATTGCAGTCTGTGGAGTTATGTGTACAAATATAGAGTTGGGCACTTTTGAAAGCATGTAGAAAGGGTATGTATTTCTGAAAGTGCAAGTCAGTACGTTTTGTTTTAGGCGATAAAATGGGCTTTTATACTGAGCGACTAGCACTGACCGCAGACGCGGGTCGCTAAGTCCGCTTCACAGCAGCGACTGTTTCCGCGGCAGGCCAAAGGTGCAGTGGCCACTCAGTTCGAGAGACGGCATGTTTTATTTAGCTCTAACAATCTTGTCGGCTTGGTAAAAATATTTCACGTGTCTTTTCCGGCTTCCAGGAGGAAGTGAGAGGAAGTGCCGCAGTAAAACGGGAAGCAACAAATACAGGAAAAAGCGATGTCACCAATCGTTTAGTGAGGTAGGGCATGTTGCCCTGTTGCAAGGAGGAAACACAATTATTCGCAGGAAGGCAGGTTCTAGCTGCAGACAAAACAGGGTATTTATTTCGGCGGAATTTGGAATTTTCGGAAAAGTTTCTAGACGCAATAGAATATCTCGAGCTGGAAGACTTCATTGGGAAACAGCTAGCGACGTATCTGAGGGGCCTGAAAAGCAGCGTGAAGGACGATGGGTTGGGTCTTCCAGAATTCATGGATAATTATGGCATTCTATTGCAAGATGCTCCCTATGCGTATCACTGGGTACATTCGCAAGTCACGATACTCCTTGTGTGCGTACAATCGTTGAAAAGAAACCGACCCCTTTGTGCAAAATACCTGCCATGATTTTGGTCTGGCTTGACCACGTATAAGCGGCCGTTGCTACTCCTCAGGATGAAGCGTTGAAAGTTCTGACACTCGTATTTTCTGCCGTCCAAAAAATGCACAATTGTTCAGTAGGCGCATCACACTACAACGACAAGAAAAATATTGTGAATTTGTGTTTGCTAGAAATTAACTCAAAATTATTTGCCTTGTGAAACGTTTTCAACTGAAACTGGAACTTTTTCAAGTGGAAGAGCGCGTGAGACAGATTTGAAAGGCCGCACCGTGAAGCAACTGGCAGTCAGGGCTTGTCTCCAGAGAGCTTAGGAGGGACAGATACTTGCGCTACCAGCTTTTTACAGTGGTGAAAAGAGCATGTAAGGTAGATATATTTCTGCCACACAGGATGTTCAAGCCCCAGCAGTTTGACGTCGTTTTGAAATGACATGAAACAGTCGGAGGTTCAAATAGGGGAATTCAGACTATTTGTTGTGTCGCAAGATGACTGGCATAGCGTTCGAGAAGGATGTGAAGTGCTTTTCACCTCGATAAACGTTGGTTAACTTGCTCTCACTGAGCGCATGATAAAGCATACTCACCGCGTAAGAATGTAATGCATTCCTGCATCCACGGGAAGTTACTGTGACCGAGAATATCAGAAACCAAGGGATTGCCTAACGAATCGCTATTAGTCAACGTTGCCAGGCCGTGACTCAGCCGATGCATATCTTCCCTTCTGATCGGGGATCCTTTCTGATCCTTTCTGACGCATATTTTCCATTCTGGACTTCCAGTCATACCTTCGTTTGGGACCTGTCTGCCTGTACCTTTTCTTGTGTTTATATTCGTCAACATGCTTCTGCGGTTCCCAAGGGTGATCAGTGAGTTGTCGAATGCCGTGGCTTGAGGCAAAAGATAGGGCACGGCAGGGCTATATAAGCCAGCAACTGCAGCCCTCACATACGTATGTAAACATGACCTCACCCACGCAGGGAAAGTTCTTTAAGTACAGTGGCTGACATATGATTCCCCAAAAAAGGTCCAGTGTCTGCAAGGGACATCCTCCTGTACAACAATGTAGTCGGGGAGAAATGCGAGCACCGTGTTAGCTGGCGCGTCGTGAGGATGAGGGGCAGCCTTGTGGAATGGCATGTGCAGCATCTGTTGACCACCTCGGGCTGCATTAAATTCTCCTGTGTACTAACGCCCGAAGTCTGAGGAGTTTAGAGCTCGGAGCATTACGCCACAGTGAGTCTCCTTCACTAATTTACCTGTTAATAAGGTCCCTTCGACAGAAAAGCACGCTTCAGGCCATTCACCACGAGGCAGCAGACGGGAGCACAGAAATACTAATTCCTCTCAAGTGGCATTTAAAGCGCCTTCTGCTCCGTCGGCCAGGTGGCATAAAAGAAGTTGCGAGGTGCGTCGTTAGAATCAGATTGAGGGGCGGCGTTCTGGTGGGCATATATTGAGTGCTGTGATCATCTATCCGCGGCTGATAACGAATCTTGGTGAGACCTACCTGGCTCCGTTTGAGATTCCTTGCCCTTGATTGTGTTCAAGATGGGCGCCAAACACGTTGCGACGGCCCTATACAGGAAATTGGGGAAGTCAGAGTCGACACGGCGAAATCCATGGACATTCATAACTGATAACGTAAGCAAAGTTCCATCTGCCCCACAGGGGCCACGCTACATCCGGCGGTTTACTGCGGGCTTGTCTAGATTGAATACAGCGTCGTTTTTTGTGTAATGGGACAAATATGATTGGTCTTTGCCGGAGGAGAAGGGGTCGTTTCGATCTTCAGAAGCCTGCGCAAATATAGTTCTGGTCGGCACGTAAACACGAGACATTGCTTCTGGCTTTAAAGTGGTGCAACTGTCACCAGTTGCCATCGAACTCTCAGCGTTGTGTTAACAGGTGCGCTGTCACAGCTACCTCATGATCGCCGTGCACGAAATGGTCGTCAGCATTAGGGAAAGGCAGATGCTCGTCCAAATCACCGTTTCTCTGAGCAGTGTTCGTTTATCGTTCCCGTATAAATGGTAAATAAGCTAAAAAACCACGTAGAGCATCCGCTCGTGCTTGCCGATAAAGGTGTCTCGGCCATCGCAGCAACGGGATTCCTTCACCGCTTAACGCGCTGCGGTGGCTCAGTGGCTAAGGCGTTGCACTGCTGAGCACGATGGCGCGGGTTCGACCACCGGCCGCTGCGGCCGCTTTTCTGATGGAGGCGAAAAGCAAAATCGCCCATGTGTACATGATTTCCACGCATGTTAAAGATCGTCAGGCTGTCCAAATTAATCCGGAGCCCTCCGCAACGGAGCGTCTCATCGCCTGCGTTGCATGGGCGCGTTAAACCCTACAATAAATCATTCAATCCTTCACCGATTAAGCGCCTCGTAATCAGGCCTAAATGCGCGCAGTCGAGGCTAGCTTCAGGAAGGCTACGGAGAATCACGACTTTCCCCAAGACATGGAAGCTGACCACTTTCAGCACCATCGACCTTCCTTATTAGGATGCGGAGAAATATCTTATAATCACAGCGACCATTCAGACGGGTGCCAAATGGGAGCCTCGGCAGTGACACCAGTGTCATTGGCTAAAGAGCACGATCCTAACTGACAAGTTAATCTTAACTGTCATTCCTCTTGGCGACGCGGTGCGGCCACCTTGTGCAATGATCCACGCGCACGAGACAATGAACTGGTGGACTTGAGGTGTTTTCATTCTGGCGGCTGCCGTGTGCGCCTCCTCGACAACTGTTCACAGTGTTGACGTTAACATATAAGTTGTCAATAGTGTGGCATTAGGGCCATGGGCGGAGGTGGCGGACGAGGCAGGGCAAAGGAGAAGAACACGCGAGTCCGTAAAGCGCAGCTGCCCTCCCCCTAGCCGGTGGTACCCCAAAAGTCATCGTTGATCTTGTTGTCTGTTACGTTATTCTGAATTTGTTGTCGAGGTCTTGCAGGGTCACCTGATCATCTGCGCTTATAGAGAGCAGGTGCTGCAGGTCTGCACTTGCTACTGCCGGTTCCTGCAGCAAGGCATCCAGTGCGGAAATGTTCCAGGGGACGGCTGTATGCAGGACGTCTTGGCAATGTCAAAGCAGGCCCACGGCGCCATTCCGCCAACCCGGGAGGTTAGGGGATTAAGCACGAAGACAAGTTGTGGAGGGCTTGTGGTTACAAGTAAACAAAGACGGAATAATTGCGCCTCTGCTTCGCATACTTTTCGAACGTAGACTTCTGTATGGATTATCCTCTAAATGTAAAGTTGGGAGTGACGGCCCCACATTGGTTATTTCCCTGTTTTTGGTACACGGATACCGCATTCGCTTTTGACTAATATCCACAGCAGTCGACGCAATGATTTACTGAACTATCAAACTCAGTGCTTGCACATGTAGGGTTTCCTATGATTTGAAGCGGTGTCGAGAATTTCGCATTCCGTTAAGCGTGAGACACATGGACGACTAGTGCAAGCTTGCACTAGTGCAAACTAGTGCAAGCGACTGATCGTTACTTTGGTCGCCACGACTAGTTTTGCGCGTGAATTTGAGACACAAGCTACAAAGTGCGCATGCGATGCGTCGTCGACGCCGCTCCGCCCACTGTTTTCGCTCCATCGTGGCCTCCCTGTTTAGGCGCATTCCGGCCCATTTAGGGATGCGCAAGAGAACTCCGAGAAGGAAAAGAAAACATTTATCAGCTTGAACTGAAAATGAATACTAGAAAACGTTATACATTCCATTTATATATGTTCAGTACAGCGGAGTGGGAACATTGAGCACCCATGATTGCGCTCATGCATGCATTGGGTACCGCTGGCAACAAGTGCTACCAGGCGGAGAGCGCACGGGAACACTGTAGATCGACGGCGGCGGCGGCTGTGAGCTGCTCCCCACAAAATACCCGGAATCGGCACTGGCGCCTTTTCGGGGCTTTGGAATAAACTTTCTCAGCGACGACACCTTCGCGGTCTCATTGGCTGTGGCCCCACGACTATCGCAACGATGGCACGGCTGCATCTGGCTTTCCAGGCGCACGTCGTGAGCCTCCTCCGACCAGCGAAAGACGCCAAAACCGGTCCTAACAATCAATAGTAACGGTCAGTCGCATGCGAATCGCGTGCACCAGTTGTCCATCTGTCTCGCGCTTTAATATATGCTCGATCGTTTTCGTGGTTTCTGCTCAGCATATTACACACGCGTCATCCTTGTGGGGATCCGGCTTCCTAGGCGGCTTAATTTGCACTCTAGGCTAAGGCGTAGCCCTTGGTCAGCTGAACTGCACCATGGATCGCCATTCGGCGTAGCGGCGGGAAACAGACATGAACATGCACTACAATAGAATTGCCAACACCAACGTTTATTGACACTCCAACGTACGCTGGCCGCCTTGCTCGGACCCTACAAGGCCGACTGGCCCGGTCAGGTTGAAAGTGACAGGGGCGACAAAGGAAGGCCAATGAGGGTAAACGTATTTAGGTCTGCACCAGAGCACATCTAGATCGAAAAGAGGGTCTCCTTCGTTCCACGCCCCTACGCCATTTTGCCTGGTCCCCGCGAAACCAGCAACATTAGGCGTTCACCCCCAATACCGCCGCGCTGCGCCGGCACCGTGGCGGGATGCACGTGGTCACCATAGGACAGAGAAGGATCCCCCTCTCGCCTCGGCGGCGGGCCGCGACAAACAGGAAACATGGCGGAACCTCGCGCTGCGGAACTCGCTGCAAGTATTTGCTCACATAGGGCCTTGTACTCAAGCAGCTAGGCAAGACCGCGAATAAAGTAACAAACTTCGTTTAGTGCTGTCGTAAAAATTTTGTTTCCTGGTTCCTAGCTTGGCATGGCATTTTATAGACTCCCGTTGATTTTTTTTTTAGTTCTTACTGTTCTATAGGCATCTCGTTTCCTTCTCTTTCAGTTTGATGGCCCCTCCTCACTTTTCATTTGACACGTTAATTGTGTACTTTCTTATGATGTCTCGCATCCAGTTCTGGATTTCTGCGCGCCCGCTATTAATGTACACGTATGTGCGCGTCCTGTTTGCCCATTTTATTTCACCTGAGTTTACAAGCCTCCAGTCATAAAGTGTCTTACTTTGTTTTATTTACCTTCAAATCAAGACCAGCCCATATCACCTTGTACTTGGTTATTGGATTTCTTACCACGAGCACGTGGTAACAGGTTGACTGCCTTGTGTATCGCTTCCAACCCAAATCGGCTGCTCAATGTAATTCTAGTGCCACGTACAAATTGTAAGACAAGACTGACGCTTTTTATTTGCTCGCTCTTTGTCACACTGTCCGCCGAAAGCGTTCTACCTTTCATTCTTACGGGGTTTTTTATACCTTTATTCATAACATATTTTTCATGGGAATTGAGTAGCAGTTTTATTCATTGAGCCAGACCCACAAGTATTTTATCTGCGCTACGAACGCTGTTATTCCTGGTGAAATATCGGCTGCCACCGTTTCGCCTTCAGCTCAACAGCATGACCCCTAATAGGTTGGAATACAGGTACAGAGTTTTTGTGATCGCTCTTCTAAGCCTTCCGCTTCAGATACCAGTAGAACCATGTCGTCTGCGTGTATCAGTCCCGGAATCTGTTGTTACGGCAACATTCCCTCTTGTTAATACTTTAAGTCAAAGCCTACTTTCGTCTTTCGGAACATTCAACCAAAATAGTGCGCAATAATAAAAATGTATACCTCTTCAAAAAAATTATAAAAATAGCGCCAAGGACCCTCACCAATAAACACAAGTAGACTCGGCGAGCGCCTGCCCTTGTCGTTTGCGGTTCTTTCAGTTTTTTGAAGACATGAACCATCTCGCCAGGCAAAGCATTTTATTAAGTTATCGGACATCGCTGTTTCAAGTCTTTTCGAATCAACAAACGCTCTGGGTGCCTGCGCCCTTCCAACGTAATTTCTTCATGTTGCCTTCAAAAACTGGCTTGAGCTGCCTTACAAACTCTGTGTCAGTAACCCTCCTTCCAGAATCGGCTGAAACAATTACCTAGCTACGTCCTCATAGGATCTCGCTATAAACGGTGCGCATGTTGGTCCTAATGTATTACCGAAATTTCGGCACGCTGGGTTAAAAAAATTATAGCCAGCCTGCCGAAATTCATTTAAGGTTCTAGTATTTCACGACCGCTTCGACAACTCGGCTTTTATGGTTTCCTTAGGAACTTTTAGGACCCCTGATGTCACCCTCACCGGCTGGTGCAAGCGTGTCCCATGCCTTTATCTTTCTTGGCGCTGTAGATTAAGCGTGTCTTTCCTTGCGCCACTGCGTTAAAATTGACTGTAACATTTTTTTTAAGTATAGAGTCGAGTCTTAGCTTTTGAGCCAAACTGGTTGATAAACTCTATTGGAATTCCGCCCTGTCCTGCTGCTGCGTCGCTAAGAACATTCATGTCTGCCTTTTTCAAGCTCCGAAAATTTTATATTTAACTCTGTAGCTATAGCACTCCTATTTTCTTCTTGATCCGTTTGGAGATGTCCTACTCATCTGGCCTTGTAAGCGGCAATAAAATGCTGTACCTCACGGTTGATAATAATCCTTATCCTTGTGTGTCGAACCTTGCAGAGTTTCAATTGTATTTTCTAATTGTGTTGCAAGATTGTAGAATTTTTGTTTCAGAGCAACTGTACTTTTTTTGTACCTGGTACCAATTCTTTACCCGCACTTTTATCTTTCATTTATACAAATATATTTTGAACTCCCTTTTTTTCCTTGGACCGGCTTCACTTTACCTACACATATGTTTTCTCGTGTGCAATCTGTTAGGTGCTGTGTGCGCTCTACATGGCTGTTGACGTCCTCATGTGCCCAGTGTAGCACTGTTGCCCCGCAAACTTCGTGTTTTTTTTTCTACTTCGCAAAATGAATTTTATTCTAGTAGGAATAAAGGATAGAATAAAAATATTCTAGTAGGAATTCTAGTAGTACGGCCTACTACCGCAACGCCTTGTTACCTGCGCGCCGCACTGATGTTTATGTTTCTTATTACAACGTTCAGCACTTAATACATGCCTTTCACTGGGCAGCGGTTGTAATCTGTATTTTTCAGACCCTCACAGTGGGCGTTTACATATTTCACCAGTATCCTGTCAGCAGTTCTCTGGAATATTTTTATATCCTTTGCGACGCAGGTCTACTAACGGCATTTTCTCTTCTAGCGTCAATCCTCGTGCAAAAATTTGCGACTGTCAGTCACATTCCGGCTCCGCCTACTGTTTTCAAAATCCGTAGATTATTATTAGAGAAGCATAGCCATCTGCCAAATGCTTTCTCACCTCATAAGCACGCCCGCACTTCCTACACCCGCAGTCCTGCTGCACGCCCACCACGTGTATTTATCAATCGCGGGCTCCTCCATATTTTGCAGTACAGCTCTGGTGAGGGCGTAAACGTCAATGTTTGTCCTATTTCAAGTGTATATAAATTTCTAGATACTTTTTGGTTACGGCACTCAACAAGATTATTATCATTCCTTGCATTGATTCGCTCTGTTCGTTTTACGCAGATCTTCTCTTCCTCGCACCCCCTAGGGCGGCCCCCTATTGCCCCGTTCTTTATCAACACGTTCTTGATATAAAGAATTACCTTATCATATAATACTGAAGTTTTTGTATGTATTATGGGCGTGTTAGAGTTACATGTAAAAACTACCTTCCGCTATGCAAGCACTATCCCAATGTCGCTTTTTTGGCGCCTAGCCCAGCAGTTCTACAGGGTAGGTTGCAAACTTTGGGCAATAACAGAGGTGAGTGATCAGAAAGCCTCAAAATAAAAAAAGTGCACGCCTGTGCGATGCCGGCTAAATAATCAAGGGCATCTCGCTTCGCTCGCAAGTTACAGTGCACAACAAAAAGCAACTAACCTCACTCCTTACGACACTAAGGCACATATCACCGTGAGATATTAAGATCGTATCCTCGGCAACCTTGCCAAGTCTTTTGGAGAAATCTTGTAAGTGTTAATTGTTTATAATTGGGAATTCTTGAGCTAGTGTATAAAACATGGGGGGGGGGGGGGGGGGGGGCGAAAGGCGACGTGGCAACATCGTTCAGTTTTGCAGTCTGGTGGTGGGGGAAAGTTTTTTTAGTTCAACCACACATTCTCTGCTTAGAAAAATTACCTCATTGCCAGAGTTGCTTTTATTTCGCCTTTATTTCTCGCAGCGTTCTTTTCCCTTCCGGCATGTCCCACCCTGCTTGCATGAAGCAACCTACACAGTAGAGACAACAGAAGCAGAGTACTAGCAGCAAAACACGAAAATAAAAAAAACGCTTCAGCTTAACACTGTTGAGAACCGAGCGAGGACCGCAGGACGTGGGTGAATCCTTAATGGCGGATGGCTCTACAATGATGCTGATGGAGCTTTTTGGAGGCAGCTGCTAATGGCCACCTCTTTTTTGTTTCTGATATTTTCCACATCCTCCCGGCCAACCGGTAAAGGGAGGAGGATAATGAGCATGACGTGAACTACTGAAGTTTTCAGCGGTCATCAACCACTCGTATTTCAACACTTTCATCCGAGGTCACGTAATCATATCAGTGTGGTGACAGTTCATGCCCTGTCCATGTAGGCAATATCATGATAGTCTATGGAGTCTTCTGCTTCCATCTATGCTTGAAGCGTCTGTGGCGAATTCGCTCTGAGGAGTCAGACCAGTTTACGCAGGGAATCTGAAGCATCATGTGTCCTTGCAGTGGTCGCGCAAGCTTTATGTGGCATGTGCGGAGGATCGATTGTATCGTAAAGGAAGTCACGTACCGGCTGCACCTTTCCTTGTCTGTAACAATATTGCGTTTCGGTGGAGACTTGTTTAGGGTGCTTGCACCTTCTGATCGTAGGGCTGCCTGTATTCGCTGTTTTCTCAGTCCTCATTTCAACTGTGGGATGTTCAAATCATCACATTTTGCATTGACCAACACAATCACCTCCAAACCTGACGTTGCGCTATAGCAACATGTATCTAAAGGCTCCGGGCATGAGGTTCGGCCGATCTGTCGATTGTTCGGAAGGGATGCTTCGTTCGCCTTCGGTGGTGCTTGTTGGCCTTCAAGAGGTTGATCGTTGACAACCGAACGTGTTTTCATTCATGAAAACCATGTAAATCCGGCGACTCTTCAAGTGACTCATCCGCGTTGTCGTAGCTCTGACTCATCGTCATTCTTATTGGAGTTACTAGAGCGAATTCATCGCTCAGAGCATGTATTGTGGAAAAAGCTGCTTCTAATCTGTCGTCTGGGCACAGAGCAGTAGCAGTTGTCTCCTCTTTTTCTTTTATTGCATGCAGTCCTAGTTTAGAGGAAGCGGCTCGTTGAGTGGCCTGTGGCTCTTCACGATCATTAAAAAGTTTCACCAAATCACAGTGCCTGCTGGGAGAGTCATCGCTCTCTACGGCCGGGTCATTGTTGTTGGAGATACCTGTCTGTCTTTCCGGTGCCATTGTTACGATGTGATTGTTGGAATGGGTTTGCAACTCTGGAAACAATCTGTTCATTTTAAATTTGGTTAACAGGATGAATCTTAGAATTCGTATCCTATTTCTTATTCTTCGGTTAAATTGTCCAAATCAACAAGTTCTTCGATATCGCTGTCAAGCTTCTTCAGAATATGCCCTTCGAGTGCGCTTGTCTTCAAGAAACTGAGCTTACAGACTAACGGTGAATCAGCGCTCATCTCACTTCTAATATATGTATTCAGTGTGGTTACGTTACTGCGGAGGAGGCTTCGTCGGCGCCAAAGGGCTTCCAGTCCCTTTCTCAAATGTCGTAATGACTACGTGGTCGTTGAGAAGGATCGTGGTCGCAGAAGGTGGAAGCCGTTGTCGTTGAGTAACTGATTGACGCTAGGAGTCCGCCAAAAATCGTTAAAGTCTTTGAGGACGTGCTTTCCGTTACACATTCGGTGCGTCCTCAATTCCTTGGGTTTTCTTCGTAGACGCTTGTGGTAAATGGTCAGGAGAAGAAGTCCAATGACATCGCAGCCGTGTCACTCACGCCATCCTTGATGGCGGTCTGCACACTCCGTTCTTCAACTGTGTAGATCCTCCCATGCTGGTCACAGAAACAATTTTGATGAAGAACCGAGGCGAGGACCGCGGGACGGGGGTGAAACTTTATTGGCGGATGGCTCTACAATGATGGTGATAGAACTATTTGAAGGCAGCTGCTAATGGCCACCTCTTCGTTTCTGATATTTTCTACAAACACTTCTACACCAAGTTACCACGAGCGAACGCAAGGGATATGCACACAATGCTTCATGAAAAATGTGCCTTTCCTTGGTATTTTGCATCCTTTTGTCTGGCTATATTTGCTGGATGAGTGGATTCATGCTTTCGCTTGTGTTGAAGGACACGCGGAGAAAGCCCACCCGGTGTGCCATACCTTGCGAGGCGGAGGAACCAAGCTCCACCAGAGCAATTTTTTCGTGACCTGCATTGTGTGTTGTCTAGTCTTCCTCCTTTAAACTCACTAAGTCTAGTGTTCTCAAATGTCTGTCGCTATACACTCGCCTAATCACGTGGTTCGATTGTATTGAACCGCATGCAGACCAGACTCAGGCGGCGCTTGATGATCAGGGGCACACGAAGCAGTCATTTCACCCTCGCCTACTTATGCGGTACGGCAGCAGCGAAGCTCCGAGCAAGCGAAGCGTTAAGAAAGGCACAACCTGGGCACCGCGGCTGGAGGCCTTTGCGACGCTATGAATGACAATGTAGCGTACTGGAGCTGTCTCTTTAAGAGGGTAACATTAGTTAAAAGGGCTTGTACACTACTGCAACACTCTGCCGAAGCCCCTGCCGCAGAATCACGTGCACACGGTCCTTCCAGAGTTTTTGAAAGCCGAGGCCATCGCTGACAGGGTATCCAGGATTATAAGGACCCCGCGTGCAGTGCCGCGGATGTACCAAGAAATACCAAGATTAAACTGTTCTGAACACCAGTGTATTGCTGCTCAGAGGTGTCGCAGAGACGTCATTTTGATGAGCTAGAAAGAGCCTCGGCGCGGCACCCGTCTTCACAAAATGTATTAGGACCAGTGTTTCCGAGTAACCGTGGCTGAAGATAAATGTTGATCTTTATATCGTTATTTCTTCGGAAGTGCCAACCGACACAACTCGGCCATTCGGGTGGTGCACAGTAAAATTACAATACTACACAGTCTAAACAAAAAATGAGGAATGGATCGTACTGTAGCGTACAGTGAATCATGACATAGAGTGCAGCTCCAGGCACACAGTTGTTTCCTTATTATATTCCATATATATACATCTATATACATGCTTACAATTATACATACATACATAGAGGGACATTGATAATTTGCAGATGCAAGTGCCGACCATTCGGTACTAGCTCTGAAAAATGCGAGGCATCAACTCAAGTATAAACGTAATACCTGTTGCCCCAATGAATGAAAATAACTCCTAGATCTTTGGGACTTATTTTATGGGGCGTATTCTTTCGTTAGCTTTAATAATTTCTCCCTGACTGCTTATGAATAGCGCTGTTTGTGACTCTCCGGTTCTTGAGGCATGTTGCTTAGCGCTAAGCCGTTTCACGCGTGCTATTTTGTCTATACCTCCTGCAGCTTTAACACGAGCCCCCGAAAACCTTGCAGCACGCGCCGCTTGCGGTAAATTACGAAGAAGTTTTGTTACGCTGATGGGGCGATATGTTTAGGGCGCCGCCTTTCCGTGTCTTCAGCTCGCTTCTTTTCGTGCTTCGCTTCTGTCGAAAATGCAGTAAACCACGTTCAAATCAGAACACAATTCTCTTAAAAAAATTCAAACAGACGACAAAAAAAAAACCGCAGGGGAAACGTGAACCATTGTCTGAGAATGTAAACTCACAAAGCGCTGTGCATTTCCAGCGAGAAGAGGCATAAAGACACAAACACTCATTTCTGCAAAGCTTTGAACAATGCTCATTATTTGTTGTAATATTGAAATAGTGTGAAAGCGAATTTCTGGTTGTAATTTATGTAGATCCGCTTTTGAATTTTATATTGAACTTCACTGTTGCTTTCGTCGGGGGGCTGCCCCAGCTTCAACCCTATCCGCTTACTCTCGTTGGCGGTTACGACGAGTGGCATTTGGGTCTTCTCTGGGCAATTTCGCGGTTTTCTTAAAGACGATAGTCTATCTTGGGCTACTTAGACCCAGAAAATTTGGTCTATCTGTCTGTCTGTGACTCGATTCAGCCACCCGGCCAAAGTAAAACAATGCCTGCCCAATAGTCTTATATAGTCACAGCTAAATCTACCCGTCTAAGTCCGGTGTACTGTTCATACTTGTCAACATTGTTGAAGAAGAACAAGGTATTCCGCAAATATAAGAGAACAAATTAATACAGAAGTGATATTTGCAGTGTTCCTTTATAAAAAAATCAAACATGATTTACTTTTGCGAAATTAAGTACTTTATTAACTGCGGAAAAAAAAATTCACTCCGCCGTCGCCTGCTGTCGCCCGCGCCACATAGCTTCTGGCGTCATTTTAAGAAATCAACCGGCCGTCATTTTAAGAAATCAACGAAAGGTTCCACTAGATAGGTTCCACGTTCTGCTTCCAACGCACGTGGATTGGGGAAACGCGGTTCTATAAACGTTCAAGTAGGGCGCCTTGATTCACGAGCGTCTTCGCCGTATGGCAGCGTTGGCAACGAGACACCCGGTTTGAAGCAGTAGAACGCTGGAAAGTTTAAATTATTTAAGCAAACCTTTCGCGTCTTTAACTTGAGAGAAGCGCGACGCAAAAAGAGCAACATGGCAGGTGAGTGGAAGAGCGAAGGGAGGCGTTTACTTGGCAAAAGTCGATAAAGACTATCGTGTTTTGACGACATTTGCAACGAAAGGAGCAGATACACGGCCACTTTTTTTTCCGCGTCGATTCGCTAGTGCATCAACACCAATAGCGATGTATATGAAGCTCTTTGCCTATGCGGCGAAGCATACTAAACGCGCACAAGGCGCTGTACGTCCGTTTTGTTTTTAATATCCCTCCTCAAGCATTGCCATTTCTTTTTTTCCGGTGGGCGCTCATACTTTTTGTGGCATTCTTTTTTTCCCAGACCCTGTTTTGTGTACCACCTCGCAACGCGCCATATTTAAACGCATGAAATCTAGTATTTATCCTAAATAAACAAAACTGACATGTTTATCATGCTTGGTGATGAAAGGAATTATAGTGTGCGAGAATACCGTTCCAGAACAGTAAAAACCAATTTGATGTTGTAAGCCGCTGAACTGTGTTACGAGACATGTTGAAGTTGGGACTTCCAAAGAAGGAGCTGATAAACGTTTGAAGTTGTTCCTTTTAGTTCAACACCGAGCTGTAATATTATGTATATCAGCGTGCCTGTAGGCGCATTGTGCGCTCATTCGTTTGTTGTAACGTGCGCGTAAATAACGTCAAACGACTCCAAATAAGTAAGAATAAACAAATAACTCGAAAGCTCAGCTTTACCAAAGTTTCTTTGGAGCCTAGCTAACATATTCCTAGTGCAGCGTGAAGCTCACCTCGGAAAAAAAAACTAACATTCATTTGTACTAACTCCCGTAAAATACGCGAAATTGTCCAAATAAAATACGCGAAGCTTGCGGCGAACATTCCAAACCCACCCTAAGGTCAACATTTTGACGTTTAACACCGCTATAAAAATACCGTCATTACAAACACGCTTGCGTACAGTTCACCAGCGGAAGAAATACTGAAGTCATCTGTGCTTCGTGCTTTCGCATCGCTCTATGGGTTATCCTTCCGCCATTTGCGCAGAGGTATTCCGTTGTAAGAGAACGTTTCACACCCGCACGTGCGCGTGCAAAACGACTGTTGCTGAGCGCGATGAACTAGGGGAGGATATGCACTCAATGATGGGCACACTGACATACGAGCATGCAGGTGGTATTTATCGGGGGTTGGGGCTGTCGTTAACAGCCGGTCGCCCGTTGAGGCGGATTGCTCTCGTGGAAGTCAATAGCTACAGAGCTCTAAGTGTCTACACCGCCAAAGGACCCGAATTACAGGTACGTATATTCTAATTTTTTTTTATAAACACCACACACGCACTGCTTATGTGGAGTTTGCAACGAGCCCAGTTGATGCAGCCAATATTTTCTCAGATGATACTTCTTTTATCAGACACAAGAAGCTGGCTTTCATTTTTCCTGGGAAGATCGGAAATTCAACACGGGTCCTTGTCCGAGCCGCGCCTTCCGGATACAGATGAGAGGGCGGCAGATATGGGTTGAAGCGAGTGAAAACAATGGCTGTGCGACATCCGTGAAAAGCTTTTTCGTTCAATTGCATACTGGCACGCTCGACGTGGAACTATGGCTTTAGGACAGTGGCTTAAATGTGGCGTGATCCATTACCTGTCGCGTTTGTCCCAAGCCAGAAACGATCGACCATATGTGTCTGGACCACACACTCAGTTTTTCACTGGGACATTTTGAAACGCATGCTTAAAAAACGGCTTGCAATACTCCGCTATGGCATTTGTTTCTTGTCCATTTGAAGCAGCAGGGGCAGACTTATAATTTTTTGCTGCTGAGTATCCATAGTATTTGGAAGGCATAAATGGTTGATAGTCACGCTCATGTGGACGCTCAGCCCGCAAGAGTGTTTCATTTGAGGGAAATTTACAGCACTAAAAAAGAGCCACATGGGTGGCTACCTCTGTTGACAGCTTGGTTCCACTGAAGGAATTTTAGTTCCCGGCAGTACCCAGGTAGGGTCAGTGCTTGTATGGGCGTAATATTTTTTGAGTATGGGTGTTAACGTCATACCTATATGCCAAGTAGTCAGTACAAAACAGACCCGGTGATACTGGTGAGGAAGAAGGAATCTTCATGGGGGCTCTGCGTGGATTACCATCGACTGAACGCCTTTACAAAGAAGTATGTCAACCCTCTTCAACGAACAGATGACTACATTGACTGCCAACGTTCAGCACCATAAGTTTCGTTGATTGAACTTTGCTCAGGTTATTGGCAGATATCAATGCATCCGATGGACAAAGAGAACGCAGCTTTTGTGACACCCCATGGTCTGTTTGAATTTAATGTAGTTCATTTGGGGATGTGCAACGCACCGGCCACGTTCGAGCGATTAATGGAAACCATACTGCAAGATTCGAAATTACACAACTGCGGCGGCTACTTCGATGACATGATTATTCTTGGCAGAACGATTGAAGAGCCTAATAGCCACCTGGGCCTAGTTCTTCTGCGCATAAAACAAGCCGGCTTGTTACTATACTCTAAAAAGTGTCGTTTTGGGGACCGCCAAACAGTAGTCTCGGGATTTCTCGCTTACAAGGACGGAATCTGACCGGAACCCCAGAAGATTGCTGCAGTATTTGCTTTGAGCCACCCTGCGCGTTAAAGGACCTCCGCAGTTTTCTTGGATTATGTTGTTACTTTTGTCGGTTTATTCGAAATTTCGCCAAACTTGCTCATTCCCTAACTGCATTATTGCAAAAAGACACTTCACCCTCTCTCTGGACGCCAGAGTGAGAGTCTTAGTTTGCCCAACTCAAGTTATTCCTAACTTCTGGACCTGTTCTACGGCCTTTTAACCCACACTGCGCCATTAATATCCACACCGACGCCAGTAGGCTCGGTGTTGGCGCTGTTATCGTGCAGATCAAGGAAGCATCAGATCATGTTACCGTGTACGCAAGCCGCGCGCTGGCAAAAGCCGAGAGGAACTATATGCTCACGAAAATTGAGTGCGTTGCGGTGTCTTTAACGTCCAAAAGTTCCGGCCCTACTTATACAGACGTCGCTTCACTATAGCTACGGCCCGACCAGCATTCGCTGTACTTTGCAACCGATCCGGCCGCCTGGTTTGTTCGGCCCTAAGACTACAAGAATGTGACTTTCAGCGTCGTATGAGAGAGGTTGGCAACGCGCTTATGCTGACTGTTTTTCACGCCTCCCTGTCTAGGCGGCTTCTGATAACGAAAATCATACCGACAAATGTTTGGCAACCATTGCGGATGCTGTCCCCGACCCTTTGACGTTCGTTCAAGAACGGCGCAACGATCCTTCGCTGACTCTATTCTTCAACTCGGCCCAACTGCCTAATACGCGCATCCCGTTCGTCATTCACGATGACGTGTTGTATAAGAAAAATTACTCCAGCGATGCTGTGAGCCTTTTGATCACGGTTCCTGAGAGCCTCCCCGCAGCAAACATGCATGCCATGCTTGACGATGTAACTTCTGGTCATCTTGGTTTTGCACGCACTTTTCATCGAATTCGAGGCCTTTTTTACCGGCCCAGCATTGCTATACGAATACACAGCAGTACGTCGCCCATTGCGCAAATTGTAAGCGGCATAACACCCTACGACATCCTCTTCAGGCCCATTGCAACCCCTAAATCCGCCCACAGTTTTATTTGAAAAATCGGCATCGATTTATTTGGTCCATTTCACAAGAGCCGAAGTGAAAATCGCTGGTTGATTAGGTGTGTGGACTACCTTGTGAGGTACGCTGAAATAACCGCTGTAATTTCGGCAAAAGCCGCAGATGTGGCGCATTTTCATTTACACAGTGATATTTTGCGCATAGGAGCTCCCCGTGTTATAATTAGCGACCGCGGGAGACAGTTCACAGCCGATGTTGTAGTCGTCCTCCTACTTCTCCAAATTGCCTACACGTGCCGCTAGTCGCCCACGCCGAGGCTTCGACTAGTCTTCTATAGTCACTGAAAGGTGAAATTGTGACACGGCGAAACTCGCTGGACTAGGCCAATAATGCTTTCGCCATAGTAGGTAAATGGTGACTTTTGTGCTGATGAAGGTTAGTCACTAAAAGTGCATGATCCGCCAATTTTACAAGACAAAAACGAGACACAAGAAAGGTGCACAAACAACTGTATCCACCCAACACTTCGAAACACCAATCAAGAAACAAATTATTCGTATGCATCCGCTCACACTGAGAACCACACATGGAGGTAGCAGATACTCTGTGCAGCGCCTGAACTTTAGCCAGTTCGCAGTGAAGTACCTGAAGAACATAAATATTTCAGACTTGCGCAAAAAAATATCGAAAACTCCCGTCCCATCCATGCCATCGAGTCGCTCTTGTCATAACTCAATTCTGACGGGAAGCGCGGCCCAGTGTTCTTTTTTTTAACGCAAAGGCGCGCAAACGTTTTGAAGCCGCGCACTGTTCCAATTAATACCCGGAAGTCTGAAAGGTTTCGTTCTCCTTTTGATAAACTCAAATCCTTTTGTTTTCTCCACACTCAAGGCCGTTCCAGACGGGTCACAAAACTGCCTAGTCGATATAAGAGCTTATCCAACACTCCGCATCACTAAAAATACCCCAGATGTCACCTGCATAAGCAAGAACTAAACAATTTCACGATGAGAAAGAAAATCCTCGTATTTTCTTAATTCGCTTTATGCTTCGTAAAAAGGGTCTTGTATACAGTGCGAACAACTGAGGCGGTAGGGGGTAGGCCTGCCCAACATACGCCCTGGTCGCCAATGGCTTCAAAAGAAAGCGGCTGACAAGTCGTGTTGTTTAATTTTTGTAAACAAAGCTTTGTTACAGATCTTGTTAAGCCTTGTTACAGCTCATCACCTGCTTCACCCGCCTGTAAAATGCCCGAACGAAAATCCGTGAGACACCTGTTTAAATGTCCCGCGGGGTCATTTTGTATAAGTGCAACTTTAAACCACATTAGACCGCCATTGTAAAATACAGCGAGCAAGATCTATATTCGTTTGCATATTCCTGAACCGAACACCGCATATTTGGTAGCATCCAACAAGACTACCGGGGGATATATTTCAGGCGAATAAATGCAGGCGAAGAAATGAAACTTTCGCTGAAATTTTATATTTCCAATTGTAGAGAGATATTGGCTGGTAGCCATCTGCAGATTACGGCACGTGTTGATCAGCAGTTTTGCGAATGGACACTGTGCCAGATGTAAATCAAGCAGCGAAATGCCATAATCACGTGTGGTCACGAATATGTCGAGAGGACTGGACCACGAAGATCAGAAAACCTGAATGAAATTCGCCGCTAACTCCATCTGGCCCAGGGTCTTCGCATCCAGCGAAGAGAGGGCAGCTTAAGCCCTATTCCTGGGTGACAGGGCCGGACACCACAACACACTTATCATCTGCAAGCCTGGAGAGTGAGTCAATGAGTGTACAAAAACCCGGCATCTTGACAGAGGGCACTTGACCCACGAATGTGTCCTCTTCTGATGGAAAGCGCAGGTAATATAAGCAGCTTCAGTATATCACGTACCGTTGTAGCCGAAAAGCTCCGGTCACTGAGCGAACGGCGAGTTGGATAGCTGTCAAAAACCTTTGTGTTCTTGGGCCGAATCACAGCACCAGGATATTCTTCAGTGACAATGGCTGCAATTGGGGTTTAGTAATGCCAATTTCTTTTAGTCTTAGATCCCTACACCAATTCTAGTTCTTAAAGCTCCTCCACTGCACGGCAAGTTTCAGGTCATGAAACCGTTTTAAGGAACGACAGAAGAGCAGACTCTTAACTTGCAGAGCTTCTCACCTCTTGCATACCAAAATCAAAGTTCTAGTATAATTAGAACACTGAGTATTGCGGGAATACTCTGTAAACACTGGCGATACACATTTTTGAATAGTTATTGCTCCGCAATGAAGAGGTGCTGAGCTTTCACAGTTT
The DNA here is from genome assembly GCA_013339765.2 of Haemaphysalis longicornis. Lineage (NCBI taxonomy): Eukaryota > Metazoa > Arthropoda > Arachnida > Ixodida > Ixodidae > Haemaphysalis > Haemaphysalis longicornis. The sequence goes on from CM023456.1 coordinate 93,110,285, forward strand.
GCTTTGAGTAAAGGTGGTCTTGATAAACAGAAACACTACAGCGGCCTGTAAAAAAACTGTGCGCGCATCATACTCATGAAGTTCTATAACTTTCTTCTCTCCCTTTATATTCCCCAACATGGACAAGATCAGACTCGTACACTAATTCAAAAAGGGCATCCGCACTTCTGTCATAACAGGCACCTACCCTAGAGCGAGTCCGCTCACTGCCGACACACTTAAAATCTCCCATAATCAGTTACTTTCTTTGCGTGCGTTCACAAATCCCGGCAATTCAACACATGCACAGCATATCAAGCACCATGAAGTATCTGTACCGGACGGTACAGAAAAAAACGCTATTTTCTTGTTTATAAAGACAAACAATCATCTGACAAAGCAAGAAGGACACATACACACACTATAATGTGCTCAAGACGGCTCTAATGCAGCCGCTGTCTACTCACCCCCGCAGATCTTCATGTTCCAGATGGCCACATCGATCTTTTTAAGGAGGCGTCCTCCCCGCTTTTCTCGGACACTCAGCATAGTGCATCCGCATTATAGCTTGCAGTCAAGATGTAGTGGAACTGTTATTAACACAGGTCTTTGAGCCTACAGACTGGCGACTCTGCTCTTCTGGCGGAACCTGCGAAGGCGTCATTGGCGGTCTATACGCCGAAGACTTTCTCCAAGCAAGGAGATTCTAAACAGTGTCCGAACAGCCTGTGGATTATAGGTGGCGCAACAAAATGAAATGCTGCAGGAGACAGAGCAAACATAAAGTCATTTCTGACTCGTCAATATTTTCAGTCACTATTGTGGGTTACAGGTGGATTAATTATTCTAATATATTATTAAAAACAATCTCCTGCTTACTTTTAGGCAACACAATTTGCGCTCTAGTAGTGCCGTTTTTCTTAATACATACATTTTGCATCGTACACTGCTCTACCTAATCTCTCCCTTAACAATATCGGAATAAACCGGAACATATTTCCCTCTCGACTTAAGGTTTCATTTAACGAGAGTCACTGTAGAGTGTGTGCTGTCAAAAGGAATGTCATTTAAATGACGCACAGGTGCGCTGTCTATTGAGATCATTTCATGCTATCTTCACGCAATTTACGCATGACAACTAAGACGAGTATTCAATGACAGTACAGGACACGACATCACGGCTATTAGTAGGAACCTAGCCTTGACCGTGCGTCTGGCGAGGCGACACGATGGTTATCTTTTCATTCAGCTCAGCTTTGATCTCGCTTAGAGTGCTTGACACCGCATACTTCAAAACGGATACTTGTGAGGCCATGGACCGCCCAATGCGTTTTATTATAAGCCGCCGAAGTGCACACACTGGAATTTGCTGAAATGTTGGAGTGTTTGTTAAGAACGTAATGCGTCTATTAGGGAAAGCACAAGTTTGGCGGATAAAGCATAGCATTTAGGAGTTAAACGGCGAGCACTATGCCTCGACAGAGCGCCCAAATAACCGCTGAAGTTTCATATTTGCAAACAGCAGTCTGATGGGTGTTTGCTTTAAATATTTGGAAAGAAAAAGAACCCCTCTTTTATTGCGAAAGCAATGCATGCCCCATTAAAAAAGATTTGACATTCAGCGTCAGTTCCCGCCCGAACAGTGGCCGTTACCGCAAAGTGAGTAAAAGCAAGAGCAAAAGTAAAAGCAACAAGCCCAGTCAGGTCCCGTTGCATACCGCACCCACGGCGAGTGTCGGAGCGCACCACAAGACGAGGGACCGAAACACAGAACACGACACAGAGCGCCACATACGAACATAAAAAAACATGTAGAGCATAAAACATAATAAACATACAAAATCATAAAATAATACAATACCCTAAATAAAATATATAAAATATAAAATATAAAAGAAAACACAAACATACGAAACACCCGGTATGCGAAAACCCTATTTTCACCTGCTGCGCCCGTCTGCCACGTGGGCAAATTCCCTTGCTGGTGGTCGCATCGCATGGCGGCACCGGGTGCGAAATCGTCATCTATAGGAAACAGGATGGGGGAATTTGACGCCTCGATTCGAATTTCTCTTCCCCTGAAAACACGCCGCAGGCAAACCAGCAGCACCTGTCACCAGTTCTTCAAAACGGCGGCGCGGGGACGTCACCGGGCCAGTTAGCCGCGTTGTAAATCGGATCGCTAGGGAGCACACGTGTCCGCAGCTTAAGCCGACATAAAATATACTAAGCCACCTTTATTTACGAAAAGAACGCGTGGAATTGAGGCAAAAAAATATCTTACGGCGAAAAATTCACGGTTCTTCACATAAGCTTCTGTGCGGCATTGGCTCGAACAAGGACCTTTCCCGGCAAAATCTGTGGTTGTACCAAATAGGTTTCAGACCATGTTTTACCTTGAGTACCTGTGCGTTGAATGTGAGGTTGGGTACGCAAATTACACAGAGAGAACGAACAAGAATCGGTTTCGTCATTGTCTCCTGTTCTCTGTGAAAATTATCTGAGTTAGAGGAAAGCCTTGGCAGTGCCGGCTTAACAAAGTGTTTCAGACACGTGGGAAAATTTTTAGTGAGTCTGGTTTCCGGAAACGACATTCTAGGTGCCGTGCAGAACATCCAGAGTAAACCAGAATGGCTCTGGTCTGTGCTAGCTGATGCATCTTCGATGGCAATCAGCTTGAAGGAAAACGAACACAAAGTAAGAGGGAGATACACGACAAACTGCTGTGTAAGTTTAGGACGGCACATGAAGGGCTACAATTTACTTATGAGTTGCCGTCAAAAAACGTCCTTCAGTACATGAAGCTACCGATTGAACAAAAACACACCCTCTGGTGCTACCATAAGAGGGTAACGCAGAAGCGTTTGCCTTTTAGCTCGCCACACAGCAAACTGGTAAAGTAGGGTATACCCAAATCATCTTTGGCGCAGGTGATGAGGAAATCATGTCTCCGTGTGATAGCTAAAATCATCAATAAACAAGCCACGAGGCTCCGAAATACCTGCTACCCATGGGACAGATTTTGTTGCAGAAAAATTTTTATGGTAAAATAAAGCAGCGGCTGGTCAAGCGAAAACATACAAACGACCGTTGGGGATGCACTACATTCATTGATTGACTTGCTCATCGGCGAAGAATGGTTGCGACGAGACCTGGACTTCTGGGTTTTTTTTCCCGCAGCACAGCAACATCTGTGGTTGTGTGATCTGTTAGGCAAAGAGGTAGCAATTTAAAGCAAAGGAATGATGCTTAGGACAGTTGGGGAGTATCGTGCATGCGCACGCTTGTTCAGCGCTCCAAGGGCACTGGGTACAAAATACCCTTCATAGGGCAAACCGGACTTAGCTTACATGATGTGCTCAAAATGCCCTACATGCTTTGTAGCGCACGACCATTGCGGGTAATACACCGCGACAAGTGTAAAAGCGCTCCGGCCTTTGACGATAACGCGGATTTTTCAACTTAACGATAAAACACCCGGGGAAACTTGGGAAGCATATCGGGAATATAGGACGGATGGGTTAGATTACCTTCCACTGCCTTGCTTGCGAGAGGAACAAATTTCCTCCGGAAAAAATAAAAATCACTTTCACGGATGCGAGCAGCGGTTGGCACAAGCGGTTAACCAGGTATATATTTCTTTTTCTGGTATTAATAAACTTTAGTTTTCAGATATTGATTCCCTCGTTTTGTACGTTGATTCAATTCAGTGTTTGTCACCTGTACTTTGAAAGTGCTCTCCCTTTTAGTATGTGCCTTGTTCCTAATATGTATTGATGTAATCACCTCAGACATTTTAAATGTTTTCTTTTCCTAAACAGTGCTGACAGTTATGATGTGTGGTGCTACATTTAGCGGTTTCGAAAGGCTTTGTCTACAAAAACGTCTCGTTTCAGAATCGGCTATTATTTGTCAGCGTGGCTGAATAAAAGGAAGACCAATCGAGAAACAAACACAAATTTTGGGTTTTAAATGCCCAAGAAAGATCATTGTCTCAAAAAAATGACTTGTTTCTACGTGTGTAGCACGATCGACATGAAGTACGCCCACGATCCCGCCGTGTGGCGAAGGTTGGCAGCTGTCAAAACCTGGTGATGCATGTCATGTACTCACAATATGAACTGCCTTTACAAGGCTTTGCGCTGGGAGTTTTTTCCCACGGGCACGTCAATGCCTCCGCGTTCTACCTATATGCCCTAGCCCTACCTATATGCCCTACCTATGCCCTACCGCGTTCTACCTATATGCCCTATATGCCCGCAGGGACTTTAAAGTCACCTAAGACAACTCTTGCCCATGCACCGCGGCTTCTGAAGCTGATCAAATTGTGCAGGACATAGTTGTCCTTTATAGGCAGGTGCAAAGGGGGTGGAAGCGTGCTGTGCGCAGTAATACCTTGATTAAGGCGGTAACGTCTCCAGGGACGTTGTGCCCTGCTGGCGGGAGGGCAACTCCGTCTCCTGGTACGTCACCACCGTCCTGGCCCGTGTGCTGCAGGCGATGCACCCCACTCATGGGTTGTAAGGGCCCTGCAGCCGCGGCCGCTGCCTGCACGCTTCAGCAGAGACGCTCGCTGCCTCGAGCTGCACATGCGGATCGACTGCTGCAAGTTGACGGAGTGCCTGAACGGCACGGGTGCAGGCACTTTCTACACATATGCGAACTGACCGCATCCAGAGAATTCTGTAGCACCTGCTCTGAGTCTGCCTACGCCCACCACGCGGCGCCAAGAGCACAGCTCCACAGAGCCGACCAGCGTGAGTGCCTTCTCTATGAGAAAATAGAGGAGCGACTGTTCCCGAAAAGGGCACCCAGCCAACAAACCGGGAAGCCTTCGGCGAGCTGCTCCACTACCTGGAGACAACTCGCTTCACCCAGCGGTGGTAGCCCGGAACGACGCCCATTGCTGATTTCTTAACCTAACTTGTCCCCCCTTCCTCCAATGTGTCTCCACCTCTAGTACATTCTCCCGGACACTTTCATTACCAGTTTATTTCCTCACCCCGCACTAGGGTGTATGACGGTAAGCTGCCTTTGGAGCTCGATATTATCTCTAGTGCTCTTCATCTCCTTTTCCTTTGAATATAACCACCATTACTACTACTAATAAGTGATGAAGCAGCGCTGGTTGGGTACAGACGAGCCCCTGTGCCGTACCTGCGGTACTGAGCACAGGGAGGGAAGGCATACCCCATGCCCATGTCGAGACAACCCAGACAGTGGGTGATAGCGCTTCAGCAGGCTTGTCTGCCGAAATGCAGTTTGTGTGCTGTTCGCTCATAAAGCTTCCTCGCTCATGCGTAGTTTCACCGCAAACAACGCTCGCCTCGGCAAAATCTTCGTCCAACGCCTTTAAGACATGTTACACCGCATTTATGCCAGTCTGCACGAATCAATTTTTTAATTACTGTTCACTTACTTGTTGCTTTTGCGCCCTTTTGTTCATTCATGTGTGCCACTTGACGCAGGAACGAGAGTCAATTTTTCTGTCATCATGTTGGAGCTCGTGATTGCTGCCGTTACCCTGGTCGTTGCACACTGGATTATGTAAGTTTTTGCGATATTTACTCTGGTTACTCATACGTTCGGCTGCACGTCTGCAAAGAACAAAGAAATATGTTCTGCCGTCGCTGCCATTGTTGCGGTTTAACTCAAAGTAGCGGCAATAAAACCACATCTCTACGATATTTGTTAGGTGCGGGAAACTTGAGGGACCAGACTTATCGTTTTAACTCGACCTGGGCCACAGCGTCACACACCCAAATATATGATTCGAAAAGAAAAGCGCTTCCCTTTATCGGAATTAAGAGTGGGTTCCTCGAGTTACGAAGCTACTGTCTACCCATTGCCACAGAGGCACACGTTACTCATATGCAAAGTGTTGGGGGGGGGGATCTTTGCCCTGCGCCGTTGCCTCGACGCTGCCTTTGCTAGGTCGGAAATAAGTACACAATACTATAACGCACAGAAAACTTCATGAAGTAACGTATTGCTACCCAAAGTAATAGGAACTCAATCCATGGTCTTTGTATAGGCCTTTTCTGGTGCTGTGGCACCCTCTCTTGATTACTTGCGGAAATGAACGCCAGGCTGACACTGAAACTAGTCAACGGAGGGCGCCACAGCTCATCCTGGTGGGAGTGTAGGAACAAATCTTCCTGTATCAGGCAAGGCTATTTAGGACTGAATCTAAGAAAACTAAAAAAACATCAACATAAAGTGCTCACAAGAATAACAGAGGGGAAACTGGCAAATTAGTGCGACGCGCTTCTGACGATTTCACGTTGAGTGTAACTGTTTTAATTTGATATTGTCGCGTGGATTGTGTGTTAAGCAGGGCAATCCCCTGTTTAAGGTATGTAAGGGTAATTGCACTTGGTACAATCTCCAAGTGATGGTTTCTTGGTAAGCCGGCTAGCACGAAGACGACGACACAAACGCGTGCCCCGCGCCCCGCGCGCTTGACTCGGTCAGCCATTTTCGCTAAGATTTGACGTGCTCTCTCGCCTTTCCATTTTAGGCGCCCCGCCCCTAATAAATCGGTGCAACACCGTACAACCGATTTTGCCTGCGTCTATCGGGACGCAACAATATAATGGGCGTACTTCTGTATATGTGTATATGTGTCGGTGTGTCGGGGCTTCTGTGTCGGTGTCTGTGTCCTTGTGTGTGCGTGCCTGCATGCGCACGAGCACACCAAAGGTCTCACTGGGCGGCTAAAGCCTATTTACAAGTACCCTGCGGAGAACGACTTTTGGCCGGAGCATATCTTAGTAATAGGGAATAGTATCGTACAGCTACTCTAACTCAAAGAAGGCAATATTGCGTTATAGCTGTGCACAGTGAAAATAGCTGTGCATTTGGAGGAGATCGTCTTCAATACACGGGATATCCTAGGGGTAAGATGAGTTGGATAAACAAGGGAGATAAGTGAAGACTTGAATAACGGTCGTACTTTATGCTTCCCAGTTATCAAGACCATCTTGGAAGAACAAAAGTGGTGTTGGGATTCCTGATCTAGCAACAAATAGAACTCAGTACGTCGGAATTTTGTCTCGTGAGCTCTGGGCGTCGCAGTCATTGTGATATACTGAACACCAACTATGAGATAAAGATAGTACAATTGGGCCTAAGAACAAACACCTTGCTAGGACGATGAAGCTGTACTTAGGTAATACGACGACTTCCAATGGGCACGGAAGAATGTGAACGCTCAGTTCGCGACATTCATTGGTGACTTTCACGCAAAAATAATGGAGAATTCGTACCGAACTCATAAAGGGAATTGCAAAATACGTAGTTAAAATATCCCAATCGAGATCACATGTTGAAAGAGGGCGATGATACTTCCAGGTACCGCTACAATCCTGGCAGTATTTGATCCTTGTTTAACAGGTTTCAGTGGGGCCCAATTCTCTCTCAGGGGAACCTATATACAAGCGCCACCGTTTTACAGCGACGCTGTTCGCTGCGTTTCCACCTGGATCGTTTTCTGACACCGGTATTTCCTGTAAATCGTTAAAACCCGCCTTAAAGCGCATGTACCCGGCATAAACAAAATATTTTAATAATATACGAAGCTTCCGCGAGAGGTTACGAAGGCTAATAACTCCACGGACATAATTCACAGCCAAATCTTTACCACCTCAGTCATGCCAGGTGGGGCTGCGAGACAATCCACATGTTTATGTCTGCTTTCAACGTTGTTGTCGATCAACAACTACTCCGGCCTCAAGAAGGACAATGTCAACACTAAACACGCGTCAGTCATCCTCCGGCCATTCTGAATGCAACCCGGGCTCAATGGGAGCAGCAAGTACGATCACAGTTAAACATAAAGTGGTCGTGAACATCGCCAGCTCGTCATTTCATCAATATGCAATGCGCAGCCGCTTCATTGTCTTTATTGTTTTGAAATACTACATTTGATATAACATTACAATATATCTAGCTTAATTGGGCTGATTTATACATTTATTCATTTTATCGTCTCCAATTCGGGGGGAGAAGGGGAAACATTTTTCGTCCCACCATACATTGCAAGGCATTGTCTCTAAGATTTGCACCAGGCTTGGGATTGTTTTGCTAGCCTTGCATTTCCCGCCTTTTTCGACCGGTGTGCTTTAATACAACGGCTTCGTAACCATCTGCGGCTGGCCTTTATTCTAGTCTTCAACTGTTGAGTTCCAAATTTCAACTTTGATGTTACACTTAGGCGCAAATACCGAATTTGGCGCTCTTCTGCCATAATTAGAGTTGGGAGTTCAGATTTCGCGGCCCAGTTTTACATATGAATTCTCGCCAGGAAATGCGGAAATGTACAGACGCGCACATCGCCGTATAAATTTGCAAAACAGCTTTTGATGAGAATCGTCACTTTGTATTTTTATCTCGACAAGAAAATCGTCGCAACCAAAATTAAGGCACTTTCAATGTAATTCAGGCACTGAATTTTCAACGCAAACTTCATTTGTTTCGGAACCAAAAAATAACATACCCGCAGATTATGATGGTGAATAAACTGTATTTGTTTGAGTCGAGGGGCTAACGGTAGGACACCCGGTACGTGGTAGCCTCCCTTCGTCCGGGACGCCTTGGACCGTGCTGACAATCTTCCCCTCTTCCTCAATCGCCGCTGGTCTGAGAGGTCAGAGCCGGTCAGATGCACGCAAAAAAAGCCGCCCAACCAGTGCCTGCTATATAACGGGTAAATGTTACACAGTCATTGCATATTGATTGATATCAAATATGCCTAACAGTTATTGTGTAAATTGCACTGAGATAGTTCATTAATACTTTTTACTTGAACCAGTCAACTAATCTCTTTGCTTAAAATTCCCCGGCGTATAACATGGTAATGAATCGCGATGCTATTCGTTACCATAAAACTTTTTTATACGAGTCAAAGAGCTCCGTGTACTATGCACTGAAGGACAAAACGGCACGCATTCACATTTGACTTCAACGTTCCCCAAGGCATTTATAAAATGGAGTCGGAGCACAGTAAACCCTTGCTTTACTATAATCTTGGTTTGTTTTGATCGCGTTTTTATTACGCAACATAACAGAGCACCTCCCCACGGAAGTAAGTGATACCAAAATGGGACTATTGCGTGGTGTTAGTGAGTGGGAGCGATGCTTTTTCAACATGTCGCTTAATCTATCAAGCTCACTTTTCGTCTTTTTGGTGTGACAGTAGGCACAACGAAAAAAATCTTGAGCCATTCCGCGCTGCGGAGTTGGATGACCAGCGAAGTTCAGGCGAAACAGGATTTCGAACAAAGGTACGAACACGGGGCGACAATAGGTTTTTCCCGCTACTGGAGTTGCAGTCGTGGGCGACTCCGGTCTTGATCGTAGCAGGCTGGCCGTACTGCTGGGAAAATTGGGGGTGACGACAATGCCAACCCCTGCGGCGCCGTTGTTGCGTGCTCAGTGAGCAGACTGAATTTTCTGCCCTGTTTTGCACAACAGTGTACGCAGGCAAGGACGCAAACATACAAACAAGCTCGCACACACAAACGTCTTGCGCTTCAAAGACACATGAAGCATCGAGCTGTTGCTTCATCGTGGACGAGAACCGCCACCTTTGTAAGCCGGAGAAAGCGGTCAGGCACGTGATCAGAGAGGAGGCAAAGAGAGGGCGCATAGTGTTTCTGCTGACGCAGAACCAAAATGCGGGGAACTTTAGCCAACAATGGCTATCCTGAAAACTGAACAACCACGAGATGTGCGTTCACCTCTCGTTGTCTACGACGCTAGAAATAAAATAGTAATAAAAGGAACAGCATTTCCATCTCCTTTTTTGTAAGCGTAGTGACACAGGAATGCCGACCACTGACAGTCTAATCTCGTCGCTGTTAAAAGAGCCGTCGTCACTTGTACGCAGGGGAATATCGAGGCCATGAGAGTGCACTGTAGTAGTAACGTTTCCCCGTCCTATGTAGGAGATTTTCTCTCCGTCTAAAGTCGTTACTCATTCTAAGACCTTGAGCCCCGCATTTAAAGGAGTAGGATTGTAATTTTGGGTTCCAATCGTCGCCAAACGGAGACACGCAAACCCCCGTGCCGGTTCAAAAGTCTTTCAGCCCGAGAGCGAGAGGAAAATAACGTGCTTTTTATATAAATACTAAAACCATTGGCGCAGCTTGCACTAATGGCGCAAGGCTAGAGAAACAGCATATCTGGGGTTCAACTAGCCTCTCCCCACACTGACAGAAGGTCCCAAGAGGGAGCCAGCAGCCGGACCCCCGACGTGCAAAGCCGTCTTTGACGGCACTGTAAATCAAGTACCATTAAGTCTGCACAGTGTTTTATTCAGCACAAATTGTCGTCACCCCTTTCATCGTCGTCTTCCGCGACGGCACAACTGCGCAGGGAAAATGCTCTTGTAGCGCGTCCTCGCCTCTGTAAACCGCCATTGCTTCGTTAGATGTTCCGGTGGCCGTCTCGACGTGTAGATTGTGAAGGCATGGCTTCACAAATTCGTCGTTATTACCTTCGGCGTGGGTGACCCGTGGCGCACCGGTAGCTAAACGACGATGACGACGAAGGCGTGGCACATCATGTGGCGCAAGCCAACGCACAAGCTCTGACGACTCCGGGGGGCTGCCGTGAGACACGCGCTCACATGCGCTCGCGGTTCTCTGCCTACCTACACCGGGCGCATTGGTTGGGTTAAACAGTTCTGCTGTTAAAATATTTTGTGATGAAGCCTCACTCTCCCGGGAAAGTTTAGTAGACTTCCAGTAGGTGGGGCGGCCCCTCAGGTCTCTGGGAATTATTACGAGACATAAAAATCAGGAAGAAAATGCAAACAGGTAGCCTCGTGAAGACGAATACTAAATTAATTCTGATGACTTGAAGAATAGCTCTCCGAAGGATTTTATTCCCACTACAGTTCATTACTCTGGGACCCCTTTCTGTATTGACTATATTCTGGTGATGTACCATTCTGTAACGACAATAAAGTTCTATTCGATTCTATTCTATTCTATTAGAAAGCTGGAAATAACGAAGGAAACTACACTGGCAGCGAGGCTTCTTGGGGGATGCAATGCACCTCTTGAACTAATGCAACCGCATATTTATTAGGTAAACCCCGTACATTTCCCATTGGTTGTTCAGAGCATACCATAGCGCCTGGCAGTACGCTTGTGTGAGCATGAGAAGGAGGCGCAAAGAAAACAACTAAGTAACTTAGTGATGGAGGAAACTCCGGCGTCCGCCTGCCAGTACAGAGGAACGTGCACGTGGAAGCATTTGCGCCGTGGTCATAAAACACATGGTCGTTAATTCTCAAAACATAAACTAAACATTTTAAATTAACAAATTCCGGTCTGTGCACCTGGAAGCATTTGCGCCGCGGTCGTAAAACATATGGTCGTTAATTCTCCAAACAAAAACTAAACATTTTAAATTAAACAAAATTCGGTCTGTGACCCGGGCATGCGCGCATGCACACCAATACACTGTCAACACAAAGTTGCATGAAGGATTTAGCTACATTTTGCTTTGCGGTCATTACACCGGAAGACGTACTTCCCTTGATAATGAACAACACATTGTCAGGACACGCGTGTATGGTTCGGGAAAGCCATAAACGCTTACCCGGAAACCCACGGTTGCCATAAAAAGGTTTGCCATTACAGCTCTAATCAGCAGTCGCCCTAAGCGGCTCCTCAACCACCTTTTACACATTACTTTGGTAGTCATTTGGAGGCATGAAAGCAAGCTCGTTTGTATTATATGCACACAGTTTAAATATAGCTCTTGAAGATATAAGTAAATATTCAGTCTATTTGTGGGGGAAAAGGCCATAAACGGGGACGAAGAACTAAGCGCTTAACATAGCGCTAACTCGCAACTACTGGACCATTGGAAAAGGACACGGAAATACAGCGTCCAATATATTTCGGACTGTTCACTATCCTTGTTAATGACGTGTTATAACCGCCTTACTAAGCTGGAAAAACACCGTAACAAGCCAATGGCACATTTGTTGTCAACGAGTGTGTGCAGTTGACAAAGCAGTGAGGACTCAGAAGATTCTGTTTATTCATATTTCATGTACACGCAGCATGTCAAAACACTCCTTACTCATCATATCCACAAAAAACGCAAAGTCCGCACCTGAAAATTTATTTCGTTATCTCTCAGGTAATTCACCCAACGAATGCGCGCGGCACACATAGCTGAGCGTTCGCCAGCCTATATGGACAGGCCCCGGAGATTGCAGCGACGTGCCACAGAGACACAGGAGAATTATAGCTTTGAAATGTTTTTTAGGCTTTGAGTGTCAAAAGCACGTGACACAATGTTAATATTGTAGTAAGCATACATGTCGCCTTTCTTGATAAGCGTAATATGTGTGACAGCAAAAGATGTAGTACTGTGCGTGGCTCCTAGTTAGCCCAAAACAGGTCATACAATGCCACCTGCTAACGGCAGTAGTCAGAATTTCAAACATTCTATGTGCAGACGGGATATGTAAACCGGACGCGCCGTGCGCAGGCTTGAATTTAAGGCCATGACGCCTACAGAAAAAGTGGGCAGTGTCAATGCCACGGGGCTATTCAATGGCCTCCGGAACGTGTATACTACAGCGAGCACAGCGGATTTCCTATCGTGATGTCAAAATTAATCCGGAGCCCTCCACTACGGCGCGCCTCATCGCCTGCGTTGCGTCGGCGCGTTAAACCCTGCAATCAATCAATCAATTTCCTATCGTTTGTGTGGAGCACGGATGTTCTTTATCTCTTTTGCTCACGTCTCTGATTGCCCAAGGAAGGCACCGAGCTTCTCAAACTGTACTAAAGGTTCTCATTTCGCCGTCAGAAAGCAAGGAGAACCGCACAAACAAACGATCTGCATTAATTGAAAGATAGCTGTGTCAGCAATTCATGTACAACGTCAGAAAAGAGTTTAAATTCTCCAAGCCTGTTACACAACCCTACCCTAACACGCCCTGACCCCGCACTAAACCAAAAAACATTGCCACTCGACGAGAACGTAAGATTAGAAACAAGGGCTGGTAGGGCACCCAAGACGTCAATTTTAGCACTGACATTGTTTGTGGCATCTAAATATGTTATTAACACACCTTCTGAACCGACAAAACTGCCTTGTACACATCACGACGGGCTTGGTGACCTTCACCTCATGCAAGTGTTCATCGCAACCACGGGATGCAAATACCTTGGCAGTTCGTGCTTAAAGCCGACGGCTCTTGTGTGCCCCTTGCCCTCTGTTCGATAAATCAAGTTGCCGTATGTTCGCAGCGCAAGGAGGAAGGCTGGATGGTCATTGCTTTGAAACTAAGACTATGCGGATAACGGATTTTTCCGTACAGCGACAGCGCAGTCCGCAAGAGAAGTTCCAAAACAGAGGCAGCAATTAAAATGCACTGACAATGGTGGCTGTGAAAAGCTCTAGATTTACTATGTACTGGGTGTAAAATAATGACTACACAGTTACTTCATAATGGTAATAGAATGCGTTTGGCAAATGAAGCATTGTGAATATTTTTGTGTGAATCTTCCTGCGGACGCGGAACTCTTGGCAGAGATTCAAAAACGGCAAATAGAAAAATTGGTGCAGGGTGTCTTGCGCAATTTCGACGCCGTAATTACATCCGCTCGGTCACAACTGGTTTCTTTATAAGGAGAAATGTTTGTGTTTTATACACATTTTTCACCCGTCATGGAGTACAGTTCAAGTAAGAAGGATTCATCAAGGGCAGCATTTGTCTCCAGATAAACCAGAAACTGAAGACATAAGGGATGTTGTGCGTTACATCGACTAGTGAATCAGCACCAAAACCAAAAACAGCTCCCTCCCCCCTTGGACAGGCGTATAAAGTCCTACCCGTGCAGAAAATTAGTCATATGGTTAGACAACGCCAATTGGGTCTGAGACATATTTAAAGCGTCATCTTTTATCAACAGCACAAAACTGCTTCAGATCCCCTGCTGTAAAAAGGAGAACCAGTCGTTCCCGTGGAGGTGATGAAACCTTTCAGCAAAAAGATGCTACCGCCCCTACCCCACCTGGACGCCACAAAGGCCCGGGTTGATCTGTCAAAGACGTTGTGCAAATCAAGGTGCTGCTTTCTGGACCAGCAACGCATGCAGCCTGTTATTCCGCGAGTTCTCGCTCCATCCGCAAGAATGCAAGCCCGACATAACACCCAAAGCGGCAGAGCTGCTTTTGAGATGGCTACCTGCAGTGGTGCATAAAGGGCGGTGGCGTCCGTTCAGTTCGTAACTAGGGCACGGCCCAGCAAAAGGCACTAGTGCTTCTCGGGTTGCTGGTGGTTCGTTGGAGTCATCAGCATGACATTTGCGCATGAAGCCCCGTGCCGACATTGCCCTTTTCTTTATTAGGCAAATGTTCAGAAAAACGTAATCCAATTTTTGGGTCTCTAACGCCCCCGAAACGGCGTGTTGGCTATTACGAGCAACGTATGGAGGGTTCCCGATTAATTTTGGCCACCTGGAAATCTTTACCGCACGCCGAAATATCCATAAACCGGTGTTTTGGTTTCTCGCCCAACTAAAAATCAAGGCCACTCCGTCTGGGATCGAACCAAACACTTTAGGCCGAGGAGCTCAGTGTATTATCCACTGAGCCCAGGAGGCCGGTTCTCTTTCGTTGTTTCATTTCAAACAGACAGTAACTTCAGGTTATGTTCAAAAACCGCCTACCTAATTTTGGTGGTCGAACATTATCATACACTTACAAATACGACAATTATTCCAAAATGGTTATCATCAGTAACGCTAACAGCATGTTAGGGTATTTACGCCGCAATTTTTCGAGAGCCCCATCGTCACTAAAATTATCGCTTTGCAAATTCTTAATACGCCCCAGGTTAGAATACGCAGCATCAGTATGGGATCCAAGCCATGAAAATCTAATCGCTTCTCTCGAGCATGTTCAAAATAATTCCGTTCGCTTTATCCTATCCAACTATAACCGGACTGCCGGCATATCTTCAAAGAAACGCAGCCTTTCCCTCCCCTCTTTAACATCACGCAGAAAACGTTTTCGGCTAACCATGCTGCACAAAATACATCATCATTCCACCCTGAGCAACGAACCCTTACCCCAACCACTATACATTTCCCATCGCCATGATCACCGTCACAAGGTTGGCATTAACTATTATCATACAAAATCTGCCACTCAGTCATTCTTGCCCCGTTCATCCCGGGAATGGACCCACCTTCCTGCTGAAATTGCGTGTATCACTGATAAAGAATTGTTCCGAGCTGCCCTAGCCAATATTGTATATGCAGAAATATCTTATGTTTATTCTCTGTTTATGTTACCATATTGTTGCTATAATACTAATTTGTTTTGTCTTTTCTTTTCTTTTTTATGCACACCACGTTTTTGTAACCATGCTACCTCATTTATGCCTTTTTTTTGTACCACTCCCCTCTGTAATGCCTCTGGCCCTGAGGGTATAATAAATAAATAAGTAAATAAATAAATAGATAAATAAACAAACAACACGAGCTCCGGGAATTTTGTAATAATCATGGCTCTGTCACGGGGACCGGTCGTATAAAAAAACACGTCATGAAATATAAATAGCTGAAAACATTTATTCAATCAGTCTTCTTTCCACACTCCCTGCCCCAAGAAAAGGAAGATGCTCAACTTCCTGTGGTAGGAATGCAGGTTGATTGCTTTTCTTCTTTTTAACTTGACGGCTGTCCCTATCGCGCGGATAACTTTCTTATCTATCGCACTTGCAACCTCTCTATCGAAAAGTTACTGACATTCTTGCATATTTGTCAGTACCTCGTCCTGATATTTTTGATGCCTTTAACAAAAAATATTGTTAGTTCTGAAGAGCTATATATTGCGTGAACGTATATTATTTTACCTTTCAATCCTTCTTAGGAAACGAAGAGAGCACTTCAACTTCTTCAAAAAGCTGGGCATACCAGGACCACCACCTAACATTTTGTTCGGAAACATGCTGGAAATGTACAGAAAGGTAAACTTAAAATATTTTCTGCTGAGCGATGAGATACTGCAACAAGCCAACCAATGTGAGCACCGACACAATTCACTCGTTTTGAAAAGAAGCTCATGAAAGACATATTTTCGTGAGATAACTTCCAAGCGAATTTTCGCATGCGATTGCGAAGTTTCAAACAGGAAAGGTCAAGTTACTTGTGAGCTGAGCACCCATTTGCAACACAGTGCAATGAAGTTGCTGAGGTAATTCCAAGATTACTGAACCCTGTTTATAGAGCCCAGCTGGGCCCGCTATTTTTCTGTGTTTTCCCTGCACTGCGCGGCTAAATATCTCCCCTGGATTATAAGATGAATTACCTGGGTGGAAGGGTGTTTTTGATTCCTACCGATACATTTACTCTTATATTTATTTGGGAATACGCACAACAGAACATCTCTATAATCAACATGCGCAATCTACGGGCTGTTGCAGTCTTTCACTAGACTAGAAAATTATTGAAAAATCTACTGATAAATTTGCCCCTAATTCGTTCCCGCATCACACCCATACTGACCGCAAAGGTTCCCGGCGACTAGGGACTATCTACAGCGTTTTTGGTTATTATGAAAGAAGGATTTGTAAATGTATTATGAAGATAAAACACCCCGCAGCCTTACTTTTTAAGACTAATTTTGTTAGTCTCAAACCCATGTAGAGCTGTAAGTTCTATAGTTTGCAAAAAATGCTACGTACTTTTGGTTTTTGTGTTTCAGTATATTCAGGAGCTGTCGTATACTGCACGGTTCCATGCCGTGGCCGCTTTGTTGTTCCTCAGCGACCTTATTTTGTCGCCATGTTGGGGAAAGTTATCATAAACGAAATTAGACTTTCTGTTTGCAAACACTTTATTCGCGTTTTTCTTTCTTATTTATCATCATCCGTAACTACAATTTGTCGCCAGAACAACTTGCTAGGCCTTCACGTCAGTAAGTCAGTGCATGCTCTTGAAGGCTGGGGCGCGCAAGAAAACGCGGCTGCATGCCCAAGCTGCGAGCTGGCTTCTTGTACATTTAGCTAGGTGCTTTCACAAGTGTGTCCAGTCGCGTACGAACGCCACGTCACATCCCATATGCTGCTATCACTCTTTCTGCGGACCGCAGCAATGTCGCTCACAGAAATAAACGTTCACAGGAAGAAGTGTTAGTAACAAGGAGTTTCCCACAGACGTATAGATAAACGATGTGATAGGTGTATTTGGAGGTAAAAATAAAGACGGGTGATAGTCATATTTGTACCTAAAATGGCCGTTTACAAGAATGTCACCATTTTTCTCAGATGGCGTTTTTCCCTGTCACACTAACCGACTACAGCGGTACAGAAAGCACAGTCATCGTCAATAATGCCGCGATCAAAGTTGAGCTATCAGCGCGTTCCTGTTTCAATGTCAGCGCCTGCCCACGCACGGTTGCACTATCTTGTACCAAAAGTGGAGAATGCGTTGTTTCGTTTTGACGCCAGGCCTATCCAGACTATTAGGTTATGCCAGTCAACTAAAATGCGATTATTTTATTGAAAGTTCGCTCAACCCCCTCGGAAGGTTCCAGAATGAACTGTACTTTCAGATTTCAGTCCGCTTGACTCGTCTTCAATGGTTGTTTTTCCGAATCTTTATTAAGCAGCCCAAGTTCACTGCAATAAACTTTAGGTCAACTTGAAGCCTGCCAATAAATATTTTACTCTTTCCTTCTGCCATGCAACCACTCGTGAGCCTCAGTTATGGCCATCATTCAGCGGCACTGCGTGAATTGATGATCGCATGACGCATCCCTTGAAGCCTGTGAGCGGCCAATCGTTTGGGCTTCAGTGACGTCGTCTAGTCGGCAAAAGCAGAAAGACACGTTGAGCATGTTCCTAAACTCGCTGGTTGATGCAGAGCAGCAATATTTAAATTGGATAACTCCTGGCAACTAATGTACGTAGTACGCACTAGGGGTTTACACGTTCGAAATAATTTTGAAATTTTGTAAAGAATTTCTCACAAACTGACGTCTCCTTACACGCTTTCAAGGTGAAATCCTATTCAGTATTAAGGACCTCCTTGTGCTACATCGCGTTTGCGTCTCTTTCTTCGCTTTTGTTTCTTTGCCTTTTCACCGAAATTAACAAGCAGACCTCTCCTCCAAGAACGCTGCAGCTTACGCCGACTGCAAACATCCATTTTCCCACATGACTCATTCTCACGCTTATTACATCCACATTAGAGCCCTTCGCCACCGTTGCGGAGTCGCAGGTGCCGTACGACACACCCTATGCCTTTGCTCTTTATCGAATCTGCTCCCTATCCAAATCTGCAATCAGACTGGCTGGCCACGGTGAAATGATCGCACCGCGCGCTGCAGCCCGACCTGATAGCCACGGTCTTGCGGAATCGCGAAACGCTGGCTTCGTCTGCCTCTTTATAATAACTTTTTTATCTCTCGCTCTCTCCCCACTGTCAGAGCTCTCCTCTACGTGCAGCACCTGTTCTATTACGGTGCAGTCAAGTTCACTGTCACGCGCATGCACCAGGCTCGCTCAGGCCGTAACGCACAAGCGATAAGGCATGTCGCTGTTGCGTTGGGGTCCAAGGTCCAGGCTCACAAGAACACAACGCTGCTTTAGTCTATTAATTATCTTGAAATGGCGGGGACCCCTTTGATACCGTTGGTTTTTAAACCGGTCACGACACCCGCGGTCCTTTTAAGCGCTTGATGAAACGTCAACCACTTGCGCCTCCATTGTTGAAAACAATTGTGCAAGGGCCTTTAAAATTCAGAGCCCTGGAATGGTTGTCGACCGAATGACCAATTAGCATGTGCAAATCCCGCAGCACCGTACACTTTACAGTATTGATTCTTATATCGTAAGCGAAACCATTGGATTTAAGCAATACTTTGCAGGAGCCCAGCGCAATCCCCGATGAAGAATATCGTGAATCTATACAAGCCTGTATAATTGTTGTGTTTCTCTTCTGGTTCTGTCACATGGAATTGTTCTGTTTGAATTAAATATTTTATTTATTTTTTTAACAGACACCGGTCCAATGCTACCACACGTGGATTGACAAGTACGGCGATGTTGTTGGGTACGAAACACCAGAATCTTCTTTCCTTTTTATCCTTTCATGTTCGTAGCAGGTCCCGTTAACATACAGGCTCAGATGGTTCTGTTCAGGTTAAAATAGCATATATTATTAAATTTCAAATAGGAGTACGGTTGTTATTTCATATATTTTTCATCATGCATCGGTTTCACACAATATTCTATTGCCTATTGGTATTCCATCACACTGTCTCTGCCAAAATTTTGTACATGAGTTGTAAAATTCCCCGCATTTCCCCGAGGGGAAGAATGTGAAAGTGCGAATGCACGAGTTGAATTTGCGCGGTTCGGTAATGTTCGCGAAATAGAGATCACACACACACAACTACAAAGAAAGAAAGATGCATTTATTCACAGACACCTATTTGTGTTGTCGTTGTACTTGATTGCTAGAGCGGATCTCAGCTTTGAAATTTCGTGTCAGTACTCCTTTAAGCGGGTGCATTAGCCCTTCTCACGCCCGATTCCTGGCCAATCCCCCACGTGGGTATGTGCCATGCACAGACACCTATTTGTGTTGTCGTTGTACTTTATTGCTAGAGCGGATCTCAGCCTTGAAATTTCGTGTCAGTACTCCTTTAAGCGGGTGCATTAGCCCTTCTCACGCCCGATTCTTGGCCAATCCCCCACGTGGGTATGTGCCATGTCAGCGGCCAGGCAGCGCGCGCCCATCTCCCCCCGTTGCCAAGGAAGACGAGGAGATTCCTGGCCAATCCCGCACGTGGGTATGTGCCATGTCACGAGCGCGGACATCGCCGGTGGACGCAGGTTCAGGGTCGCTTAAGAAGTGCATTCGCACTAATAAAGTGCGCGAATATAGTAGATTAGTTGTTAATGATATTATGTCACCGTACGCAAACTACTTGCATTGACACAGGCTTTTTTCCATTTCGAGACTCAAAGCAAGAAAGACAAAGCTGCTGTAACAAATACTGGCGTTGAGGCTCCAGTGTTAAATAGATAGTGTGGTAGTTGGCGGGTGAATATTCGCTTTAGTGGCCAAAAAATTGCGATTTTCGGACTGAAAAGAATCGATGACCGCCATAAATGTATATGATGTTATAATGCTGCCTTGAAACAAGCTGAGACGGTTTAGTAAGTTGTTAATATTCAATAATCTAAAAGAGCGCAAGAAAGACGGAGATAGTTGAAGCATTTTATTCAGCGCCGCCAATTGACAATTAAATTAAAACCGTCCTGCATCGTTGCCCGACATTAAGAAAGTATTTTGTGCTTTGGCTGAGCAGATTTTGTATTGTTTTTTCTTGCCTGGCTTCTTGCCTGTAATAAACGGAGCTTGTGTGGCTGAGCTGTTTTGAATTGTTCATTTTTAGGTATATTTTTATAACTTCCTACTTGTATGTAAACCACTAGCAGTGTTTCCTTTTATCCTCGTTGTACAGGTGCACAAAGGTTACGCTCGTATAGAGCCGTTTTTTCCGCTGAACTGCGCAATATTCGTTGGGGTGCGTTCTCGGAGTGACTAGGATCAGTGGAGGTATCTAGCTAAGCTTGCGTATCTCGCGAATTTGAGAAATTGCCATACTAGAGGTTGTACATTGGCCGGCTTTTATTTCTGTAGACCTTATACTTGCTGCAATTTACGGATTTCTTCCGGGGCTATGAAATTCTGTCACACACCTCTCCTGCATTAAGAAAACGAACGCGATCCTTATTAAGGAAATTTTCCCCAACGATGCGGCCCTTAGCACTTGGTGAATTCTGGCACCTTGGTCACCTTTCTAAATTGTTCTACGCGCCACCAAGCTGAGATTGCCACAGGACGATGCACATAGACTCTTCGAAAAGCACGAAGGGAAGTTCGGCGGCGGGGCCTTATACTTGCTGCAATTTACGGATTTCTTCCGGGGCTATGAAATTCTGTCACACACCTCTCCTGCATTAAGAAAACGAACGCGATCCTTATTAAGGAAATTTTCCCCAACGATGCGGCCCTTAGCACTTGGTGAATTCTGGCACCTTGGTCACCTTTCTAAATTGTTCTACGCGCCACCAAGCTGAGATTGCCACAGGACGATGCACATAGACTCTTCGAAAAGCACGAAGGGAAGTTCGGCGGCGGGGCTGTCTAGTGACAGCTTTCTGGGGATGCCTGTAAACTTTGCTAGCTTCGGCAGCTCTCCTAAATAGTCTTATGAACGTGCATTCTCCGCTGTATTTTTAAGAATAAATACTGTGAGAATGTATTACGCAGAATTGCGTTGCGTTGTATCAAAAAGGTAATATTTACAAGGCAGACCAAATAAAAGCAATAAACGTCGTAGGATCGAGATGCAAAGATATTTTACTAACACCAAGCCTAACCTCAGTATCGGAACCTGCATGCCTACGCTGAAAGCTTTGACGTCAGGACGAAAGAGACCGTCAGTGCAAGAGGGGTAACATGCGAGACAAATTTGATGAACAGAGGCCATATCAGGAAACTGAACACCATATCAGGAAAAAATGGTTGCATACTTTTTTTCGGAGAAAATACACGTAACAGCACAAACTCACCATAGTTTATAGGTACGTGCAAAAATCTTAGTAATTCTACTTTTGCATTTGGGTCCCCTTCAAGCCCCGAATAAAAGATGCCAAAGAGTTGTCATTGCTTTACTCGAACGGGAAGAAACAGGCTTTTGCATTTCGTGGTTGCTGCAATCAATGTCTATAAAGAATAGCGTAATTTTTTTCACAGAGAAACATTCTAGGCATGAGTAATTTATCGGCAACCCCTGCCAGAGTCACGCAGTTAAGATTGCCTGGCCACGCCGCTTCCTCTCGAACGTATTGATAGGCATCCATTTGTATTCATTTTTAAATGGCACTGAAAACTGCCACTCACAGTGGAGTCTATAAGGAGTGATTCGTACACCGGCTTGTGTCGCCTTCTATATACTTTTGTGTGGCCCACACGAACCACCGAAAACAACCCTTCAAGGCTTATTGTTGCATCTCGGTAAACGCTGTTTCTTACTCCTTGCACCTTTATTTTCCAGATTTTTCAATGGATATCGGCCGGTCATTTTGGTTGCCGACCTTGACCTTCTCAGACAGATTCAAATTAAGGACTTCCAGGATTTCACTGACAGAGGAGTAAGTTTTTGTTTGGAGTGTTACTATAATAGGCTTGTGAATAGTTTCAACAACACAAGTTGCATTGAAGTATGAGAGATTTATTATTTGTTGTCATGGTTAGCAACGGTTATAAGAGCTGCATAACTCGGCTTGTTGTAGATCCGGCAAATTTTTTCCAGAAGCATTTGCGTCACATAATTTTTCCTAAAGCTTTGACCTGTAGTTTTCCTTTCGTCTGGTATAGTCATGAAAGGTCCACGCTCTATCAACCCAACAGAGGCTTGTGCCACAGATTGTCTGTAATTTTAGCTAAGTCATCATCCGTGTTCGTTAGAACGAAATCTAAATTCCCTACATTAGCCGAAGTTACATGGGTGTGAGGAAAGTACCTGACAGCGAGCTAGCGTACTTCCGCATAATACAGTGGACATATGCGGCATGTGGTTTGCGGTGGTAAAGGAACCACAGGAACAATAACACTTCAATGCGACGTTTATTTATCAACCGAAGATGTTACTTAAAACAGGTTTCCTACGTTTTATTAGTGTTCCAATTAGCTTGTGCTGCAAGGAACTACCAAATATGCATTATTGCGCATACGGCAGCACCCGCAATGGCATCCTTCAACTGCTTTGTTAGAGCGTTTCTGTGGGAACACAGAAAAGGTTACGAGAGCAGAAGCAGAAAACGTTAAATTAAAGAAACAAGAAACGTAATCCTTTCAATCTTCATAATAAACCTTCTGGCTGATTCGACGAAATTATAACGATACCTTATGGTCATTTACATACTCCACGAATAGTAAAATACGTAGTATGTGCTTCTGTTTTGGGGCCAGAAGAAAAACCGTTTAATAGCAAAAATACGTGGTGGAAGAACAGTATGTATCATTAGGTTTTCGGCGTCCTCGCACAAACCTTTGCAATAATATATACAGGAAACGTTTTTTCTAAGTGGGCTCCAAACAATATCTACGCACCTTGCTACACTGCTGGCCCATATCTGGCGTTACAAATAAACCAAGGAACCATAATTGTTATGCGCATCAATTCAAGATAAAAGCGTGAATTGGGATTTTGTCTTCAGAATTGCCGCCACAATGTCTTTCTGCTGTGTCTGACTTGTCTCTGACGTGTTAGCAGAGTTAACTGCGAGGGCACTGGACTACCCGCGTATGGTGCTGTTCAGGGCTTGCTGCAGCAGGCATTGCTTTTAATTGCACACTTTACTCCGTGTGTACACACGGACCGTGCGCACCAAGAATCACGTGGACAAGGCCTGCATACTTTCTTTTTCTTTTTGTTTGTGGTTCCCTTTGCTTCCTCATGCCTGGACCAGGGAAACATTCCTCCGGCGCGCGCACACTTTAAAGCTCCAATGCTTGCACACACGTGCCTAGGTGTTCAGAAAGAAAGAAAGAAAGACAGTACAAGAAAGTCCAGGCGGTTAACCAAAGAAGAGTCCGACTGGTTACCCTACACTTAAGAAATGGGCAAGCAGGGACTAAAAGATAGAAAAGAGCATACAAAACGGTATCGAGGGGAAATCAGTGAGCGACGAAATAAAAATGAAGGTAAGTACAAAGAAACCAAGGACTAAAGCAAAACAGCTAAACCTACCAAAGGGACAAACAAAAGACAGTGTACGCTCGTATTGTCGCTACAATAGTTCAGGAAAACATGCAGCCTGATAAAAAAATTCCGCCATCTCAAGGAACTGAATGATGATGAGAAGGGCGAAGCTCCAATGCTTATCCGTGAAAGTGTGAAACATTCACCCGCACATCATTTGACACTCGACACGTTGTTGTAGGGGTGTTTTTATGTACACTTATATACATGGTGTTTATTATTTACATATCAATGGAATTATATACACTTATATACACACAAGATGTAATCTATAAATATCGATGAAAATATATACAGGGATTACATTACTCATTACAAAGCTGTGGGAAGCGCTTTCCTTTGAAGATTATAATTTTGTGGTCGGTGAAGTACGTGGAGACAGGACCTTGGATGAGAGGTTGTATTTGGAAATTGTAGAAGGCAATGTCGATACAGGTCCCTCTGATATACAACCGTGACACATTCGCCCACACATCATATAAAGACTCGACACGTCAAGCTTTCCACCGCTCCGTTGACAAGCCCGTCGATGACGTCGACGTTTGAGGTAGTTATGTAGGGGTTTGTTTTGGACTCTGAGAATCATCATCATCTTCATCATCACCAGCCTATCTACGCCCACTGCAGGGAAAAGGCCTCTCCCATTATTCTCCAATTATCTCGGTCCTGTGCCAACTGTGACCAATTCATCCCCGCAAACTTCTTGATCTCATCTGCCCATCTAACTTTCTGCCGCCCCCTGCAACGCTTGCCTTCTCTAGGGATCCACTCTGTTACCCTTAATGACCAGCGGTTATCTTGCCTTCGCATTACATGCCCTGCCCACGTCCATTTCTTCTTCTTAATTTCTACTAATATGTCTTTAACACCAGTTTGCTCTCTGACCCACTCCGCTCTCTTCTTGTCCCTTAATGTTACACCTATCCTTTTCCGCTCCATTGCCCGCTGAGTCGTTCTAAATTTAAGTTGAACCCTCTTAGTGAGCCTCCAAGTTTCTGCCCCGTAGGTGAGGACTGGTAAGATGCAGCTGTCATACACTTTCTTCTTCAGCGACAATGGTAGGCTGCTATTCATTATCTGAGAATGTCTGCCGTATGCACCCCACCCTATTCGGATTCTTCTAATTATCTCTGCCTCATGGTTCGGATCTGGGGTCACAACTTAGGCTGAGTAGATATATTCGCTTACCACTTCCACTGCCTCGCCACCTATCTGAAACTGCTGTGCTGTCCCGAGGTTATTGATCATTACTTTAGTTTTCTGCATATTAATTTTGAGGCCAACGGTTCTACTCTGTTCGCCCAGTGCGGAAAGCATGCTTTGCAATTCGTCCCCCGAGTTACTTAGCAAGGCAACGTCATCAGCAAATCTGAGGTTACTGAGGTATTCTCCATTAACCCTTACTCCCACCTGTTCCCAATCCAACGTTCTGAATACTTCTTGTAAGCATGCTGTGAATAACATTGGATAGACTGTGTCTCCTTGTCTGACTTCCTTCCTTATAGGTATTTTACTGCTCTCCCTATGGAGGATGATGGTAGCTGTAGACCCATTCTAGATATCCTCTAGTATTCTTACATAATGCTCATCTATCCCCTGGTTCCGTAATGCCTGAATGACTGCTAGGGTTTCGACCGAGTCAAATGCTTTCTCATAATCTCTGAAGGCTATATATAGGGGTTCAGTATACTCAGCGCACTTCTCTATCACCTGATTGATCGTGTGAATATGGTCCATTGTTGAATAACCTTTACGGAACCCTGCTTGTTCTTTAGGTTGACCGAAATCTAAGGTTGCAGAGATTCGGTTAGCGATTACCTTGGTAAATACCTTGTAGACGACTGACAGTAAGCTGATCGGCCTGTAATTTTTCAAGACGTTCATCTCGCCTTTCTTATGGATTAGGGTGATGTTCGCGTTCTTCCAAGATTCCGGTACCATTGCGGTCATTAGGCATTGCGTATACAGGTTTGCCAGTTTTTCAAGTAAAATTTCTCTGCCATCCTTCAAGAGGTCTGCTGTTATCTGATCCTCACCAGGTGCGTTGCCCCCTTTCATTTCTTTCAAAGCCTTCCTTACTTCTTCGGTCGTTACTGGTGGGATGTCTATCTCCTCTGAACTACTGTCTCGTTCGGCATTATCCTGTATGTCCCGGCTACTGTACAGATCCCTATAGAACTCCTCGGCCACCGTGACTATTTTATCCCTATTTGTGATGACATTGCCTTGCTTATCCTTAAGTGCATACATCTGATTTTTCCCCATGCCAAGACGTCTCTTCACTGCTTTCAGGCTACCTCCGTTCTTTACGCGTATTCGATCCTCTCTATATTATACTTCCGCATGTCAGCTGTCTTACGCTTATTGATTAACTTCGAGAGCTCGGCTAGTTCTATTCTCTCAGCTGCGGTGGAGATTCTCATGGTTTGCCGTTTCGTGATTAGATCTTTCGTCTCCTGTGAAAGTTTACCAGTATCCTGTCTAGCCATAGTGCCCCCGACTTCTACTGCACACTCCGTGATAATGCGTGTAAGGTTGTCGCTGGCTTCCTGTATCGTAAGCTCGGCTTCCTCGTTAAGAGCGGAATATCGATTCTGCAGCGCGATCCTGAATTCTTCTACTTTACGTCTTACTGTTAGCTCATTTATCGGCTTCTTTCGTACTAGCTTGTTGCGGTCCCTCCTCAAATCTAGCCTAATTCGAGATCTTACCATACGGTGGTCACTACACCTTCCCCTTCCGAGCACTTCCACATCCTGCACGACGCCAGCGTTATCGCATAATATGAAGTCTATTTCATTTTTGTGCTCCCCATTCGAGCTCCTCCAGGTCCACTTCCGACTTTCCCGTTTACAGAAGAAGGTATTCATTATGCGTAGGTTATTCCGTTCTGCAAACTGAACTAGTAGGTCCCCCCTGCTATTTCTACAGCCCAGACCATAGTTCCCAACTGCCTTGTCTCCAGCCTGATTCTTGCCTACTTTAGCATTGAAGTCCCCCATAACTGCGGTATACTGTGTTTTTACTTTAGCCATTGCCGATTCCACATCTTCATAGAAGCGTTCCACTGCTTGGTCGTCGTAGCTGGGTGTGGGTGCGTAGCCCTGCACCACCTTGAGCTTGTACCTCTTATTGAGCCTAATTACAAGACCTGCTGCCCTTTCGTTAATGCTATAGTATTCGTCTATTTTGCCAGCTATGCTTTTATTGACTAGAAATCCCACTCCCAGTTCTCTTCTGTCCTCTAGACCATGGTAACATAGGACGTGTCCATTTTTCAGCACCGTAAAGGCTTCGCCTGCCCTCCTAACCTCGCTAAGCCCTTTTACATCCCATTTAATGCCCTCTAATTCCTCGAACAACACGAGGAACCCGAGGAAGAAGATGAAGAAGACGCGCTGTCTATGGGCTCCGTAAGAATGCTTTCTCCCACAGTTATTTTCGCTTGGTGCACCTTTTTCCTCAGTGCGGCAAGCTAGAGAACATCAAGCGCAACTGGTGGATACCTCACATTTGACGGTGAGTGACTTTTTCACCTCTTTACGTACACCCAAACTACACCGACGATCGGCGGCCGCGTTACGCCTAACGCCAACCAAGGCAGCGGCGGGTGTGAGAGCCCGCCGCACAGCCCCGCCGGTGGCACCGACGAAGCGCCCGACTCTGGACAGCGACGACAATACGAAATGGCAAACTCGGATGAAGGAATAATTCCGGTGGCGGCGCCGCCGCATCAAAACAACGCAACCGGCCAGCCTGCAGGGGATGGCTCCAACATGGCCGACGACGACGACAACGATGCGTGCTGGATACAGGCCCTCAGTCGTAGAGAGAAGCAAAGACTAAAGAAAGAGAAGAAAGCCAAGCAAACCCTGGAAGCAAACGTGAAGATGTCGAAGCCTGGCAAGTTCGCCCCCACATCGGAAAACGAAAAACAGCGTCGTCCGCGTCGACGGCTCCCACCTCTTCCGAGAGAAGACATCAAAATCATAATGAAACCTCGAAAAGGCCTACCGCTGAAGGACTACACCACCTTTTAAATCACGAAAGCCGTCACAGAAGCGTGCGAACATGGAGAACAATATCTCCACCACTTCCTGGTCCGCCCGCACCTTGGCTCAAATATCATTATAATGAGCACACCGGATATACAAGCTGCCAACACCTTGCGAAAAATCACTCGCATCACGATGAGAGGCGCCTCATATGAAGTCGTCACGTACGTTGCCTTCTCGGAGAATGAAGTCAGAGGAGTTGCCCATGGCTTTCCGGAAAACACCAGCCCGGCTGAACTCATGAACGGCCTACGGGTCCGCAGTCCCAACAGCAAGATACAACAAGCCCGCATGCTCGGCAGCTCCAAGACAGAACTCATCACCTTTGAAGGGAACGCAGTGCCAAGAGCGGTGTATTTCTACGGCGGGGAAATGCCCTGCTTTCTCTGCAGACCAACACGACAGGTGTGTCACATATGCATGACCGCCGGAGACCGGTCAGACGTGTGCCTTACACCAGCAATCAGGAAGTGCCCTACGTGTGGAACCAGTGACCCTAAGGATGGACATTGCTGCCAACCGAAGTGCGTGCTGTGCAACGCCGCACACATCACTGGTTCGAGAGAATGTCCACGAAAACTGAAAAAACCACGTACGCCAGAAAGAAACCAAAACAACCGTAAATCACGTCGAGATATCACCAAGGAACATAAACAACATATTAGATGGTTCAGCTCCGAATGGCCAGGCCTTGAAGAGAAGAATCGAAAAAGGGACAGGTCCCAGTCCAGGACGGAGTCTCCGAAGAAACACCACCTTGCCTCAACACCAAAACAGAAGGAGGGCAAACCGAAAACGCCTAAAATCAAGGACAAAGACTGTGGAGAACACACGCAACTACACAGGTGAGCTGGTCCAAGGCAGCTGCCTCCCTAGCCACCAAGAACACGAAAGTAGCCACACATGAGTCTAGACAAGAACAGTTGATTGAGAACCTCAAAGCGCAAATAGAGAAACAGAAACTTGAGATAGAAAACCTCAAGCAACAGCTTATGCAGCCTACCAGGGAAAGGGCGCACTCTTGCATGCAGCCCCCAGCTACTAACACTATGTCTTTCCCCCAAAGTCATCAGTCCCAACTACCTCAGCCTACCGTCCCAGAAGTTCTTTTGAAGGATCCGAGCGGTATAGGGCTTTTCTTAACTCAAATTGTTAGAAATAATAAACAGCCGTTTCGACACCATTCAGAGACAAATTGATTCACCCAAAACTAGAAATCTGGACGGCAAGCGCAAACTGGAAATGCCCGAGCTTCCAAGAAACGAAAAAATGCAGGTAATAGACCCCAATGCAGAAGACACTGACTTCAGCTCCACTGACGATGAATAATAGAGCACCCACTGCCAACACAAAACTAGAAATCTGGCAATGGAATTGCCGAAGCCTACAGCGCAAGCAACACAGTTTAGAAAAATACATTGAAGCAGCCCCCATCCAACCAGACATAATCTGTCTACAGGAAGTTGCCAATAACCCTAGGTTACTGGGATACTACACCATAAAAGAGAATGAAGCGACGCGTATAGCCACCTTGGTCAAGAAAGACGTGACAACTATAGAACACAAGCTCGATACGACCGCGTCACATGCCCTTCTTGAAGAGCTAATCCCGACAAAAAGAGGGAGAAAAAGCACCTTCGTCCTTAACATCTACAGTACGCCATTCAGTCGGGACGACAATTTCGAGAAGCTCTTCCGAGAAACCATTACAAAATCCAAGGGCAATCAGATCATCATTGGAGGCGATTTCAATGCCCCCCAGAGAGAATGGGGCTATAAGCGCAACACGAAAAAGGGAGAGAGCATTATCTCTGCAGCCGAAGCCTGCAATTTAACCTTCATCACTGATCCCAATCAGCCTACTAGAGCAGGCGGGGAACGAGCCAGTGACACATGCCCAGACTTAACTTTAGTAAAGACGGACGAGGACGTCACATGGACGAACTTAGGAGAAAATTTGGGCAGTGACCACGCCATTATCAGCATTTCAGTCTCAACAGCCAAACTCAGGAGAAATTTGGGGGTAGTCAAGATCACCGATTGGAAGAAATTCACAGAACAACTAACCAACGATACCGACAGCTCAGAGAAAATCACATCTATTAAGGAAATCAAGGATTGGTGCGTTCAGCTCAAGAATAAATACCTCAGCGTTACCCAAACACCCGAACTACAAAGAACGACACAAACTTCAAACATCGACTCCCATCTAGCCCATCTGTGGGAGGCAAGAAACGGCCTAACAAGGCGGTGGAAAAGGCAGAAGAAAAACAGAAAGCTTAAAAAACGAATGGCAGAAATCACCAAAAAGGCTAGAGAATACGCAGACGTTTTAGCGAGACAAATTGGAATAATTTCTGCGAGTCTCTGCTAGGCGCCTTGAGCACCTACAAAACCTGGGCACTGCTTCGAAGTATGCTCGACCCTCTCGCAACAAAAAACGCAAGCAATCACCTACTGAAACGAATTGCTTATACCTTTCAGGGCAGCAATGATGCCCTTCTCGAAGAACTTAAAAACAAACTAACTGGAACACAGCTCCCAATGCCTTTCACCGGAGCGTACAAAGGTAGACCAAATGAGCTCCTAGATAAGGAAATCTCAAAGGAAGAGGTCTACAGTGCAATGTTAGCAGCGAAGAGGAACACGACACCAGGTTTTGATGGCATAACAAACTCAATGATCCGAAATCTCGGCGATCGCCAGGTGGAGGAGCTGACTGAGTACCTCAACGAGCAATTATGGACAAAGGGCGAAGTCCCGCCGGAATGGAAACATTTGGACGTAGTCACAATTCCGAAACAAGGAAAACCACAAGGAATTGATGCTCTCAGGCCCATATCCCTTACATCCTGCTTGGGGAAGGTGTTTGAAAGGATCGTCGCGAACAGACTAGTCAACTATCTAGAGGATAACGACATGATAGCGCCTAGCATGCTGGGCTTTAGGACTGGACTTTCCACACAAGACGCCTTCCTAATACTCCGAGAGGAAGTGCTGCAAAACATCCCCAAGGGAGGCGAACACCTCGTCATAGCCTTAGATCTGAAAGGTGCCTTCGATCATGTCTCACACCAGGCCATCTTGGAGGCACTGAATAAACTGCGCTGTGGGGAGCGAGCATACAATTATGTAAAACATTTCCTATCGGATCGCACCGCGTCCATAGGAATAGGAGACATTCGATCCACTCCCTTTCCTATGCCCAACAAAGGGACGTTCTATCTATCTCTCTCTAATTCTATCTCTCTCTCCATCTTGCCATCTTCAGTTGGAAAGTATTGCGGCGAAGCAGCCCGTTACGCACGTAGGAACCGCTGCGGTATCTCCGCTCCAGTGGCAGCGGCGAGAAGGACTCGGCAGCACACGCGTGTTTCGGCAGCTGCGGAGCAGCGAGGCGTCGGGTATAATCGACTGCTTATCCGTTGAGCGGCCACCGTACCACAACCGCCACCGCTGACGTGAGCAGAACAGTCTGAAAACGGGGTCTTGCGCGCAGCACTGAAAGCTGGCTTTCTTGTGGTAAGGTTGAACCCGTGGCAAGTGGCAATCAGACCCGCAACTCTGGCGCTGCGCGATATACAGGAACTGAATGGTTGAGCGAGCACATGTGAGAGTTAAAATACTCTGGTTTATGCAATAGTGCAAGAGTCATTTGAAGGGCAGTCGGGCACAGGGAACGTACATCATGACAGCGCGATAACGGGATGTAAGCCAGTTGGGCGCTCTCATGGGTATATTGAGCCATTTTATGTCCACGTGAACTCCCATCAATGCCGCTGTGGCTTAGGAGCCATTGGAAAGTGATATTACGCTCATGTCCAACTAGGACGTTTTAAAATGAGGACTTCAACCAAACGCTGCTCCTATAAACCCCGCGGAAGTCTAGACTACTGGCACTAAAAAGCCAGTCTAGAGCGGTTGAGGAAAACCCAGTCCTTCATTGAATGAAGCCTAATGAATACAAGAGCTTTGTCGATAGCTGTGAATTATGAAGTGGTTGATATCGTTACGTTAGAAAGCTTGAAATCAATGTCGATACAATATGGCAGCCACGAATACAGCTCCTGAAGAACTGTAAATTGTTACCGAGCCGTCTGTATAAACATAAAGTTTGTCTCTTCACGCTTCATTTAAAGATTGCAGAGAGCTGTCGAGGATCTCGTAGTGGAATATCCACTTTCTTGGTTATTCTCAGTGATTACGTCCCGCTGTGGCTGTAAGAGGCAACAAAGCGGTGATGATGATCGTGCCGAAGGTCTTTATTGTGAGGGTAGGCATTTGCAGTGAGCAGACTTCCTTAGAACAGAATGGCTGTGGTCTTGCTGAAGGAAGGGATGCAAGGTGGTGGTGAGGCAGAAAAGCGAGATGTATAATTTATGCCCCGAGTACGCCCACGGTAAGCTAGATTGTTACCAGATTATCACCTCTGACTCCAATTTTTGCCGAGGTTGAGGTATACCGCGGCAGAACGAGGTGCGTCCGGAAACCCAGAGCTTGTATGGCCTCTTTGCGTAGGTTGGTTTTGCACTTATTGAACTGAATGGGCAGGCTACTACGTAAAACAGCAAGGAATACTGCATTGTACGTGTGTAGCATCGAGCGGTCCGAAACAGCCCATTTTGTCCGGACCAAACACTTCAGAAGCTGGACAACTGCAGTGAGCCTTTTTGATGAAAAATATTGTGCTATTTATAGTAAGTCTTGATCGATGATAACACGAGAAAGCAGGGACCCCTTGCGTAAGAAAAGGGCTGTCTATATAAAGATATGCAACAGTGTGCCATTGTTTTACGAGCGAATTCCACCACTGCGCCCTTATGTGGTGCTATCCTAAGGCATTGTTTAAGCAGGTAAGAGCGTGTGAAGGTCGTGGCTTTCTGAAGGTGTGCCCGAACCTGAGAACCTGACTTTTCTGCAGCGCAGATGCAACTGTCTTCAGCGCAGATGCAACTGTCTTCAGCGCATATTAGGAGCTGTACAGGGGCTGCCATGGTATCTTTGGGCCCAACTAATGCATGACTGGGCCTAACTACACTTCCTTGTGGGACGCTCCGGGAAACACAGTGCTTTGAGGTTGTGCCATCGGTGGTCCTGACAGAAAAAAATTGTTATCCCGATACAAACTTTGAACACATCTGAAAGTTTGGCCCCTTACTCCCGCATCTTCCGGACTATAGAGAACGCCGTCATGTGTACGTTGTTGGTCGATAGTGTAGATTGATGTTTGAGCAATTTCTCGATCTGGAAGGATGTCGCGAGGTCAATGCCATTGTAGCAGATAATGCATGCAAGTGTACTAACATTCCGATTTGGTCATTTGATTGCGTCCTCATTCTTACTAGATTGGTTTTGGGGCGTTTCTCGGGCTGAAAGTTTAAACTTGCCCCATTTCCAGATTCTTTTTCAAGCTAAACGACCACCGAGTCCACACAACAAGTCCATCATGCAGCTCACGTCGACCCGGTGGAAGGAAGTGAGGAGCGTCCTCACCCCATCGTTCACCACAAACAAGCTTAAAATGGTGCGTGGCTAGGGCGGCATCCGTCGATTTACCATTCTTATATTCATACAAAGTGGTTTGGTTCCCTCTCAAACTGTGAGGAGAGCAAATGATGCAACATTGATGGTGGTTTGTGAATATTTGCTTGGATCAATGGTACGCTGCTTCAAAAGTGTGTGCAGTATTATGCATCAAATATGCAAAGAAAGGTCAGCCATATGAAGATGTGCTTCGGTTGGAATTGAATTAAGAAATTATTTTGTGTTTACCAAAACTGGGTGATGTCCGTAGTTCTTAATTTGGTTTTACACTCAATATTGTAGAGCGTGTGCGACATTTACGGTTATATTTGCTTGCTGCCACCGAACCACAATTACGACCCCGCCGAAACACGTGCCTTGCTCTCTAGTACGACCATCACGAAAATTTTAAACAAGCGCGGTATGCCTAGTGAAAATATTTAAACGAAGAAATCGTTTACCCCTGCGTTTGCACAATGAGAGGTATTCAGTATTGCATCCAACACCGCTTGCTTTATTGCAAGGGTCTGCGGCATGAGGATGTGTAGCCAAAGAACCGGCCATTCTTCCTAAAAGTCATTACAACGCAGATGACCTGCAGTTTTAATGTCGAGTGCTTAGCAGCACTTTCCCTTGAGTGGTGATCGGCCAAAGCAATAGTGTTACCATTTTTTTGCAGCGAAGCTGTTAGCCTATTTTTGGTCGTAAAATTTTGTGTCGTAAACAAAAACCCAGGCAGGACCCAGCAGGTCTCGCCAAAGACGCTGTGAGCATGCGTCAGGCTAATCAGGCATGCAGCATAGAGTTCAGTATTTGTATAACAAATCACAAAACAAGCATAGAAACCGCATGAAAACAGATAAAGCCCTGGTGATCAATGGGACTCCTCCCACCCATGTGTTGTGGCAATTTTAGCGTGCAGCTGCTCTCGAAAGGGGGGGGGGGTTGTCGTCATTCCAGGGCTAACGCTTCCGTCAGGCTAGGCAGAACCCAGCCATTTTAGCCAAAGACCTTTAGCACACACCTCACCGCCCACCATTTGACGCCAGGGAAACGGAGTGCACGCGACAAGTGCGTCCAGACAACGGGGAACATTTCACATTCTTCCCCATCAGCATATGTAGCAGTTTACCGCAGTTGTGGTGGATATCCACTTTCGCAAGGAGGGATGGCGTCAATTTGTGGTATAAAACACAAATCCGTGATTCCGCTGAGTTTTTTTTTCTGGTTTCGAAATGCACGTTGTTTATAGGAAGATTATCTTTAAGACACAATGACAGATCAAAATTACAGCGTTACTTAGCACCTGAAAACTTCCATACCTAAAAGCAGTTCCCTGCCATGTTGCCACGAGAACTGCTCCCATGGCAAGACCACTTGCCTGGTGAGAGAGCGACGCCTGCCAGAAGCTTAATGATTGCTCGTACAAAATATTGTTTTGGGGTGTGCCTTCGGATATTTCTGAACCACAATTACTGGTCATTGCGATTAGGAAAACCGGGATACGGGATGTTGCGGGCCATATTTGAGAAATATCCAAAACGAACGGCACAGCCAGTGATGAAGCGCAAAATTTATAGGAAGTCGCCTGCCATTGTTCATTTTACAAATATTAACAGTTCTCTGTCGCGAGCCGCCGCCTTCACCAGCAGACCCGGAGCTTATGGCCACCACTTTGTAATAGCGAAGTGATGCCCTTGGATCCCTTCAAATTTTTTTTAGAACAGTTACGCACAGACAATTTTGCTCCAATATCAAGATGATTTTTCACCAGATCTAGAGGTTGCCAACAAACATAACAATAAAGAAGCTTAGAACAGAGCACAGAGTACCTGTGTTCCAAAAGCATCAACACCGTGGTTGCAATGACAAGAAAAACTGTAGTCCTTTTTATAGAATAGCCCTTTTCATAAGCGCAAATCGTTTTTCTTCCTATTTTCATTTTGTTACCGCTAAGGAATACAGCAGCAATAACAACAGATGACGAACGCTAGTCCTGTAACGCTTCTGCAGTGCACCGAACCTTCGTAAACCATCCAGCCGAACTTTTCATTCTTAATGCATTTCTCTTCGTCGCTAAACCAGGTTACCACACCTGCTGGTGAGCAGCCACGGGTTCGATTGCCGCCGGCGGCTGACGCTGGTTTCTGCTGGTTGCGAAAAGCGAGAAAGCCTGTGTGTCAAGATTTCTTCTCACATTAAAGATCCCTAGGTCATCAAAATAAATGTGTAAACCCACAAACATTTGAAACATGTATTCGCTAACGAAAGTGTTCGCAAATCGGCTCCTTTGATTTTTGATACTTGGTCAAATAAAAGCATACTTCACAGTTTTGTACACACACCAGTAATGCGTAGTTATTACCCTAACAGATGTCCTCTGGAGTCCTTGATGCTGTTGAGAAACTGGTGACGAAGATTGAGCGCAAGGCGGAGAGTGGGGCTGAATACGAAGCGTCTGAGATGTACGCTGCTTTGGCTTTGGATGTCGTCTGCAAAACCGCAATGGGCATCGACTACAGCCTGCAGGACCACCCGAAGCATCCTTTTCTTAACTTCTGCCGTTTGCTGTTCGGATACGCCTCATCGTTTGTCATTGCCCTACTAAGTGAGTACAATGTCAATGGAGTTCTTAGGATATAAAAAGAAAGCTGCGCGGCATACTCCTCAGGCTAACAACCAGTTGGACAAGAAAACGTTTCCTTTCCTCGAGGGTATTTTAGACATGCTACACAGCCCTTTCACATAGAGTAGGTCATGTGCTCGAAGACGCACATTTTACGCAGTTTGTTGCTCGTAAGCTTCAGGTGGATGCATGCCAAAAGGCATCGTGGCGTCTGTACAAATATTTCTGTACAACACCAGCAATAATAACGGCTAGTATGACTGCTCTGTTTGAGGCAGGGTCACGATAACGTCCCCATTTTTATAAATTTTGAAAATCCATGGACAAACTTTAAATACAGCAATTTGCTACTGTTTAACCTTTTCTTTCGATGTGTTAGCTCAATACGCAAAGCCTTCAACACGAGCCTTCGAATTGTCTGTATCTGATATAAGTTGCACCGTGCTGAACAATATATGCACGCTAAAAAAAGAAAACATTACCTTCAAAAATTCAAACAGAAATTTTTTGCACTTCTCGGAGTAACAAGGAAAATTTTTGTTTGGTTTAAGCCAATCCCACACTGCAATGACAAGCTGCCAGAAGAATGAAAACTCCGCCGAATAGGTGAAGATTGTACTCCATGTGGGGGAATCACATCAAACAAACAAACAATGCAAGCAGTGCTACGCTATTTTCGGAAGTGTGTATACGTCTTTCGCGCTGACCTCTCCAGATGTCCACGAACAGGTCACACTAGCAGACTTATCTACGTCATTCCTGCGCAATGCGGCTGCCACTCACTGCAGAAACGACGTGATTTTGTATAATAATTAAGTGTTTGCTAGCAAAGACTTATGCAACCGCGTTGTTGGTGTATCTAAGAAAAGATGTGTTTTCTGTCAATTAGACTTTAAGTCGCTTGATGGCGTATTTAGTGAGGTTCCTTAATAATGCTCATTGCAAATTTCGCGCTACAGTACTCCAAATTATCGTGGTGTTCTAAGCAGACAACTAATTTACGCCTTCAGGCAACACATTTTTAACACACCCTCTAATGACCGCATGCTGAACATTCGCAGTATGGCGCCTTTAAAATTAACAATTACTGCCTTCTGGTTACGACACGACCTCGTGCTTAAAACATGCCCGTATAACCGCCCGTATAACCGTTTTTTTAAAGCTCAAACAGGCCAAAGAAAGTGGTTGTTCTAACTAGTGACTTGTGCGTGCCTTTTCTTGTTCGCTCAGCCGCCTTCCCCAGCGCTGTGTGTGTGCTTACGTTCATCAACATGAGGTTGCTCCGTTTGCAAAACAAAGGCAAACATCCCTTCGTCGAGGTCCAGGAGAAGTGCAAACTGATAGTGCAACAACGACAGGAGGACAGCTCGGTAAGGGGATCCGCTACAACAATGTTGTGAAATTATGCACCACTCTGTTCTAAAGACGACGATGGTTAGAAGCGAAGCTTCCTCGTTGTGGATTCCTTGGTTATCGTCTGAGTTTGGACTCCGACTCACAGACTATTTGGACTCAAACTCGCGGAGCTTTGACTAACTCGCAGGAAGTGTGGCCTTTGGATCGCAGGGGCTTCGACTTTGACCCTTCATCATTTGATTTCGCTCTAAGAAAGCTTCGCGTTCAAGCATCGATGCCATTAGACGGAGGGGCTCGTAATTTTTCCGTCTAATTTTGCACGTCTATGCACCCCGCTCCAAACCCGGACTACTTCGACCATGTCGGAATGGCGCACTTGAATAGTCATCGGCTCCGGAACGCGAGGGACCCATGTCCAATTCCGACAACAGAAAATGCTCTTTTTTTCGCCTTACCCACAATCATCCCCACTGTCAGTGAAAGTTGGCTTTTGTCCAGTGCGTTTTGATGCTACCTATGCCATTACTTTGGTATAGAAAGTTTCGCTTTAGCAAATTACGATCTGAGCAAAAGGTAGAAGTTCAAACCACCCAAATCCTAAAACACGAACTGTGTGAAACATGTGTTGCAAACAAAAGTCTGCCCAAACAAGTGAAACAATTCAGATAACTTGGAAATATCACACAGTACGGAGTTCTCATTCCTCTTAAAGGTACCGTGATAACAAAATTCAAGACAGATTCAATGGAAACGCCGGTTTGTCTAGATAACG
The DNA here is from genome assembly GCA_013339765.2 of Haemaphysalis longicornis. Lineage (NCBI taxonomy): Eukaryota > Metazoa > Arthropoda > Arachnida > Ixodida > Ixodidae > Haemaphysalis > Haemaphysalis longicornis. The sequence goes on from CM023456.1 coordinate 93,148,422, forward strand.
ATACCTAAGTTATCCAAACTTTAAAAAAGTAATTTCGATATTAGAAAAACCTATGGCGACGACCCCACCATTTTCCGGTTATTGCTACTGACGTAACAGAATCCTCTTTGTGTGGCTTACAGTCACCCACAGAGCTAGGCCACCGCCAAGCAACATGAATGTGGATTGTAGTTGTGAACCCAGTTACGTTTGGTGGTATAAATTGAATGTTAACGTGCGGTTAGCCGAGTGACAACTGCATTTTTATTTCCAGCAAATATATTGTCAATCCTGATCACATTTAGTCAGTGTTGCGAGAAGTTATAAATGTTTTCAATATTTCATTTGTTAGCTAGAAAACATCTTTCGGGGCTGGAATAGAGCTGACTGTATTAAGGTGGGCAATTTGTTTAATTGAACGAAGTTGTATTTGGTCTTTATGGCCCCTTAAAATGGGGGACAGTGGAAATACCATTGTTCATTCAAACTACCACACTGGCCAATTAGGAATGCTGCCAATTACCACGAGAACATCCAACCAAGTAGGGACGACGCACTACCCGCTCTATCGCAGTATCTTGATGACGTCACAAGAACTTTTTCGAAGTGTTGCAAGCCTCGAGCAAAGCCAAAGTCAAGAAATATGACTGCGTGACTGTGCCGGTACCGCTACATTTGTTCGATGCTATCAACTATATTAAAACAAACAGTTACCCAAGCGATAGTTGTGTTTTGGGTGTTGTCTTTGTGCTACAGCTGACGGCGCAGATCGCCACAATTAGATGTTTTTTTTTACCTTTCTTATCCATTTTCTAGCTATATAAAGTTTCGTGGGGCTGAGATGCAGTTGAGTGAGTTACTGACGGCTGGCTCCTTCTAAGTAAACCAATTGCCTAAAACTAATTCAAACCTTCACTTATGAATGGGAAGACTCACCTTTTTTTATTTTATTTTGTTTTAAGTTAGCTTCGGATGTATATACGTCAGCTATGCTGCTAAAATAGGTAATGAGAGCATACAAACATCACCATAATGAAAAGCCCTTGAGATGTTCAGCTCCAAGGTCATCCAGTAACAATCCCGGGGACAAGATGACAAGAAAAAAACATCCTTGTGATAACTTGTAAAAACAAGTTTTTGTTGAGCGAAAAACGCGCGTCAAATTTTTACAAAGCTGAATATCCAACAGATTGTATCCTTGAGAGGTTCCGAGATAACCACTTTCAGTCTGATCTCAACGTAAGCTGTGCGAAAGTAGTAGTGTTGACTAGTCTACTATTGCAATGGGTGCTACAGAAGTTTTTTCTACAAAACTGTTCTCTACATATGGGACATAATTCTACCGGGGATCGTAACATTCCATTTGTTGCGCTTACTTGATGCCGGTGCTTCCAATGTTTAAAGGAGTAACCGCATGAAACTGTTTTTGTAGCCATGCAGACGGCCGCTACACAAACGAAACAATTGGGTCTTCACCGAAGGGTTCAGGCTTGTTCAATGTTGCCACGTCACGCGAGATCTCTTCAGAACCTTCAAGAGATAGAAGACATCCGTCCGCTATTTGTGAGAAGATGCTAAATGTAAACCTAAACGATGGCGCAAGGAAACCTGCCCCGAAAGGGGTTAAAGACAGATGGTAGTCTCCCTTGATAAAACAAGTAGATGCTACAAGTAGTATGACGTCATTTTTGGCGACCTTCAACTCACTTTGAGAAATTCGTGAGCGAAGCGAATAAAGCACATGGGAAAGAGGAATGAAATTGACAAATCCCCCACAGTACTGGGGATAAAGTGAAGCGAAGCCTCAGTTGCATACGTTCTATATTCATCTCTCACAAAGTGCTTTCTTGAATATCTTTCTGCGCCGAAAAGGGTTACGCGGTGCTCTAGCGAGGCCACGACACGTTGTTCATGTTCTCGCTGATGTAGTAGGGCTTACCTCACTATACGTCTCCTATGGCATCGCATACTTCACCAGCTCCGTGTATAGACGCCAGCTCCAAGCACTGCCTTCAATTTCGCCTTGGACGGCGAATGCTTCCGTCGGCGCTGCAAATTAGTTCGACCGTTGCCGAAGCTTAGTCACTGGCGCATCTGTCTAATGCGCCGCAAAACCTCACGCAAATACCTCCCGGAGCTCTGGCCTGATTTTGGATGAGCTTGAAGGTTAGAGGGAGACTACCAGGAGTTTCCTGTGGTTGTACCGAGACACTGAGCTTGGCCTAAAGTAAAACAAGGCAACGCCCTTTGTTCTCAATACCACCGAGCACTGAGCCACAGCAACTGGAAACGTGGCTCAACTCGACACACGCTAGCCTTATGTTACTTTGCTTTTGGGGTGCTTGTCGCCACTTCGAGGTGACATATTTTAGGATGTTTTAGATGCGACGCATCTCTTTACTCGTCCCTCCATCGACGCGTCTGCCTCTCCCCCATTCTCTCGCCACGTAATGCCGCTCTCACCGCAGCGCCATTTTTAGCGCTGATGCCATGTACCCGGTAGCGCTCGGTTACCTCGTTGTTATGGAGTTTTTGTCTCTGTAGAATGGAGACCTTCAGGTCAACGAAGGTCTCATCACACCATGGTCCCCCCGCGGAGATGTGGTCAAATTTTCTCGTGTCCCTTGGAAACATTTGATAACATTTTTTTAGGAATGTGCCCCACATCGTTGATATGCGTTTTGGTCTCTGTAGCCTGCCAACGAAGGTCTCAAAGAAAAGGCCATTGCCAGCGAACACCGAAGACTCGGATTGGGAATCTCCAAATGGGACAAGGTGCCCGGTCTGTCCTGCGTATTTCTCCTTTTGTCCGTGTTTTTTAAGCCGTTAAAGACCTAAGAAACACGGAGCCATGGAGATTTAAAGGGGCCATGGAGAGGAAACTCACTTTTCTTCAATTCGAAAGAAGTAGGGTTTGGTTACTCACTTAGCTCCATTCGAGCCACAAAAAACGTTTCTAAGCCCGGAAAACGCAATCAATATGGAAAGACGTTCAAATTTTGCGTTACAGGGACGTGTAATAATTGGTCGGAGTGACGTAATATGTTCAATCACTAAAAACATAGTTTTCAGTTTCTCAACTGCACGTTTTCATCCAAGTGATATGTTTAAACGGAAGTAGATGCACCTCTACGTTCGCCCAGCCGTTTTTCTTGGTGGTGGCTGTGGTCAGCGGCCGGCAATCGCCCAAACGAGATTCTGTGACGTCTTAGAAAATTTACCGGAAAATGGCTAGTAAGTCCCCACTGCTCATCTGTTTTCCCCAATACCTCTATTGTTTCTTCTAATCATGGGATACAATCGCTATCGTTCTTATTGGGGCAAACCGGTTATTTTATTGGGCCGAACTTGGCCCTTTAAGGGGCCCTTTAAACCCTTCCAAGTATCTGGACCCGACGCGACCACTTTACGTTCTTGCTAGTTTTGTAGTGGAAACGCGTGCACCTGGTTCTCAACCGTTTTTGCAGCTTCGCCGGAAAGATTTGCTCCAGCTGATGATTGACACCAAGCATGCGCGCGTGGACGTCAACTCTGTCACATCGGACCAGCTCACCGCAGCAGAAGACAACGAGCGAGAGCTGGAAACAGGGCCGATTAACGGTGAGCGAATAAGCACAATTATAGCTGATTTTTAGTTATGCATTTATTTATTTCGTGTCTGCACTGGCCACACGTATGCAGACGCAGGAATGTGAAAAATTAAAATGTCCATGTCCTCGAAAGGAAATAATACAATGTTTAGACTTCAAAGGAGCGAACACAAAAAATGTCATATACTCCATTTGAAAACGATGATCTGTCATTACATGCTAATACGGGGAGGTAACTGTACAGCTATATGATGGCTCCAATATGGTATTTAGTGAACAAAATAAGTATTCTTTGTAAGGGGTTTCGGGGTTTAAATTGGACGGCAAACATAGGAAGTGGTATCTTTTTGTATCTACATGGCAGTGGTTGTATAATACGTGGATGAGCCAAAGAGACTTTCGCAATTCAAAAATGCGCCAAGAATTTTATATTCCAAAAGTTCGTTTTTATTTCAGTCGCGTGGATTTGTTTACTGCGTTACCGGATTATCGAGTAGAGGTTTGGATGGCGGTCGCATAGAAACAGATCCGCTTTGCTTAGTTTATCATGTTCCTAATGTCTTTTTTACGCATCCACGGATCGCGGTAGCGTGCTCAAAATTCGGCCTTGTAAGTGCGTTTCAATCAAGCAGGTTGATGCCGCAGAAAAAGTGCTTAAATGCAGGTTTCTTAAGATGTTAAAGACAGAAAATGTTCCGCATAATATCAACACATAGGAGTATCAACGTATATGAGTGGTGTACGTAGCTATTGCAAATACTTGGTGTCATTTTGTTGATTGATTGATTGTAGGGTTTAACGCGCCGATGCAATGCAGGCGATGAGGTGCGGCGTAGTGAAGGGCTCAGGATTAATTTTGACCACCTGGGGATCTTCAACGTGCACCGAAATCTCGTACACATGGGCGTTTTGGCTTTTCGCTTCCATCAGAAAAGCGGCAGCCGCGACCTGGAATCGAACCCGCGACCACGTGCTCAGCAGCACAACACCTTGCCACCGAGCCACCGCGGCGGGTGGTGCCATTTTGGTGCCAATTCCTCTGCATGTCCCCTTGCTCAATCCTGTGCTGGGCCAGTAGGGTATTTTGTATAAGAAATTACAAAATGCATCTCATAAAAAATAAATCTTGAATAAAGAATAGCAGTCTATTGCCTAAGTTCGGGCGTCATATTTACGCAAAGGCATTAAACCTGTTCTTTTCTTCAACATGGACGTCAATAATTGTGTGCTTATGCCTACGGTGATTTTTCACTTTTTTTATTTTCAAGCATATTGCCGCCAAAATTACACGCTGCTGGAATGAAACCAACATTTCTATTCAAGCAACCTGGCCTTCAGAGTTTCAATTACTGAGGAGAGCAATTAGCCATGTAGAAAAAGCAGATTTTAAATGTGATTTTAACAGTGTTATACCATAGACTCACATAACAAGACGATATCTGAGTCGAGTTCCTCCAGCTACACCGGAAATGACCCGCATGACATCAGGGTGCGAACACGTTTGCCCAGAAATTATTCCCGTAGTCCGCGGGAATAGTTTATACACTAAAAGTTTCTCGTCGTGATTGCATGTGAGTCATTTCAGGCACGTTCCTACACTTGTTAACACGATAGCAACCCATTTCGTTGTTATATAGTTCAGCTAAATATTTTGCGTTGTTTCTGCTACCGAGTACATTGCAGCACGAAATACCAAATAGCTTGAAGCGATGGATCACTGCAATCCGCTAAGAATAATGAATGACATAGTGCTTAGCACGAAGGCTGTTACTAATAAAACATTCATTTGTGCAAACTTCATTCACCGAAGTTCGCCATAGTGAAACTGCGGCAAAAATCTGCATTTGCTTTGTAAATGTTCACTTTAATAGATTTATTAAAGCCAACTTTCAAAAAGCAACTGGGGATTTTTATTCTTCATGTGTTCCAAATACCCGCGTGAATGAATTCCTTACGGCAGGGCCGTAATTGTGGTGTCTGTTGGTTTTTCCCGTGTTGTGTATATGTATTGAGAAAAGTAGAATATTTGCGTATAATTCTTAAAATGGGAATTGGTTTCTTCGTCGTAAAAGGTTTAGGGCTCAACGTTCTACATTTCCGATTTCTGGGAATCCCACATGAATTCTGCGTTGGATCGGAGTAAAAACCGGATGAGCTGGACCAGCAATTAAGGGTTTAAAAATGGAACTATAATTTTTGCTTCACTATAGCCACAGCACCCAGGAAACACACCCTTAGCTTAATTTTTCAGGAAGCATTTGGTTGACAGTTTTGTGTAGCCAATATTTCTTTCCTTGGACAATAACACAGGAATTAATATGCAGCAAAAGTTTCCCTTTTTGAAGTACGCTTGCCACATTAACCCACATACTATCCAGTTGACATTTCAAAGGGCGTTCCCATAGAACATCAAGACTTAATTCTAAGTACCTTCACAATTTGATAATCGTAGGAAATGACTTCGGGTTCGGGTTAAGTAATATAATAATTAATTCTTGCGGCGTGGCGTCTTCTCATGTCTTACAGAAAACTGTACCTGCAACATGCCCACTTTCACCAAAGCTACCATGGACGACGATGACATCACGCAGAATGCCTTCTTTATCCTCATGGCTGGGTGAAAATTGTTTCTTTACATATACCAATGCTCCAAGTCCGTCTTTTCCACGTTCCTACGCGCATTATGCTTTCGTAGCAGTGTTTGCAATTACGAGAAGCGTCTGCAGCCTATTTACGTTGCTGCGTCCATCGAATGCTACATTAGTGCCTGCCTGCCAAAAACTAGTTCTTTTTCGGGCGCGGTAACGGTCCGATTTACATGTTTACATAATAAAATAATGCGAGAATTCGATTTTGTGTCTTGGTTTCTAACAACCAAAATTTATTCCGAGAAACGGCATTGGAAAAATGTTTCACACAGATATTTTTAACGTTATCATAATTTCCAGTTATCACGAAGCCTTTACCCTGATATTTATTTATATCGCTTCAACAATGTGACGATGCCGGAACCCGTTCGGGGACACTACAAAAGCTTTGGCAATGGTGGCCCGGAGCGCTGTATTATGGCGCGATGACACGCGTTTCAATCGTAATGCCACTTCTCTCCATGATAGTTATCTCTCTTGCCGTTCAAGCCTAGCTTTCTTTGCCTTAAGTGCCAGAAAATTGCTATTTCTGGCGCGCTGCTTTCTGAATAAGAGCAGGTGCCCCACTTGTAGCTCCGGCTCTCCAGCGCTCTCCTGCGCGTGTTGTAGAGACTATGATCCCGGCCGCTCTATCAAGTTCAACAATGCTTGCCCTTCCTGCAATCAAGCATTAAATCACTGTCACTCATAATTGCGTTTACTCAAAAACAAACTTGCTGCTGGGTGGTTCGGTAAGTACTTGACGACATGGTTTCCGCGCTAAAAATAGAGGGACACAAGAAAGGTTGCCGGACAAGCTCTATTCTGCGCTTGTCCTGCGCTATTCTCCTGTCGCCTTTTTTTGTGCCCCTCTCTTTTTTAGCGCCTAAATCATGTCGTACCTGTGTTGTTGCGGCCCTTCAGGAAGCCGCTTTCACTGCCAATATTATAATGTGTTTAGTGAGGACTATAAATTGTATGGCTACTGCTGAGAGAACGTGGAAGTGCCATTTCTGCACAAAGTGAGACATGGCAGACGAACTATAGCTGGCGGTAGAGAAAGAGTACTTAACTTTGACCAAAAGTGCGAAAGTAAGCGAGGACAGTCGTTTGCCATGACAGGTCATTGCGCTGTGTGCGTCCGTACTCTTACTACCGCGTTCGTTTGTTCCTCAATAGAACTCAAGGGCTGGCACGTCCACTTTAATATAAAGGAATTAGGTTACCAGCGGGTATTGACAGCTCCCATTATCTGGTTATGCCTTAAAAAAGATTGTGTAAACAATAAAGACATGGCTGAACGCTCTGGTACTCCGAAAAAAAAACATTATTCAAAACGACTAATCATGAATTCGTGGCCATGAACGAACTTTAAGAGAATGAGACTCAGTTTTATTGTGTTTACACCATTCTTTATTGCCCTTTTTTAAACATCTAGTTTGTTGATATCAGTTCTTTTAATGTCGTTCTTTATCTTTTTTTTTTTCTTTTCACCACCCTTTGGACGTTGGGGAGTAGGTTTGAGACTACTTCCAACACAATGGCTCTAGTGACTCACTTCCTGAGCCATTACCCGGAAGTTCAGGAGAAGGTGCGAGAAGAGCTGTTCTCCGCCATAGAACCTCATGTGAGTCATTTATTTCTTACGTTCATTGCATATATTTTCTGATAGTTTTAAACGTGTCACATAATCGTCAAAAGTCCCCTTTACTTGGACGCCCTGTAAATGTGTGGTAACCCTGGCAGAAAAAATATTGATGACTCCCATTCATAAGGGGAAATTGACGTAATGCCACGCTTTGAGTGATGATCACATTGTTGTTAAGGTCAGTTTTCAAACTGCACAATGCAGTTCAGGCAGCCAAATTTGAAACGATTTCACCGGCGTCATGACATACTGGGTTCTGTGGGTTGAGACGAAAGTCCATGTTGCGTTTAATTTTCCGCGTGTGGGCTCCCGGCGTTGGGCTCACGACCCTCGTCGTCCATAATGGTTGCCACGCATCCTTGCTTTGACTCGCTCGCGTCTTTGAGCCATCATACCCAGCGTATAGTCGCGGTGTTCACCAGGTCTCGTTGCTTAGCGATGTTCCTGTTAGTTATGATGCTTGTCGCTGTAATAAATGCCCTGGACGCTAATGGGATGATGCTTTCACAGCATTCTCTGGAGTCTGTTTTGTGGATTTATTTGAGTACATAAGCCATCGCGTTCCTTGGAACCCAGCTCAGTGCACAAAGCAACGCAGAGGCTGTTCAATGTTCCACGGTGGTGGTAGCAGCAGATAATCTGCAATACGCGAGCCCTCTCGCGATTTTATAGAAAGTAAGGGTAGCGTATCCGAATGCGTATTCCCAACCCATACTCTTAGGCGCCCACATCGGCTTGGGGCACGTTTGGCAGCACAAACAACCTGCAGAAAAAAAAAGAAACGCATCCTAGGTGAAATATGGAAGATAAAACCAACCTAAATCAGCCAAAACAATCTGAATTAGGAACAAAACAATTATGCGAGTATACGCGCAACAAAGCTAGCTTTCGCTTACGTAGCTACGGTGCAGTCAAAACCGACATAAAGAGCACACAACCAAAGAACATAAAAAAGATTCACGACCAAATGCCCCTAAACACCCATAAAAGCACTCTATAAGTAAAAATAGTCAATAAAAGTTGCCGAAACCAACTGAAAAAAAAAATCAAAATCAATAAAACGTACAAAAAACAGCTTAAATGACCTAAGGGAAACAAAACCACCCAAGATTTTTCTTGTAGTGCACAGATGTCCTATAAATAGATATACATGAATTATAAAAAGAAATTAAAACAAGCAATTAAAAAGAACCAAATGGGCGAGGCTTAACTCAGCTACCCCTGGATATGCAAAGAGAATGCTTCGCTTAGCCTCCTTAAGTATTCGTTTCACTTGGATAACCGAAGATTTAGCTTTAAATAATATACTATCCGCCCAATGCCTGCTTTTGTCTACGGTTGTATGTAACTTAAAAGCCACCAACAGGCTTTCGCCTAGCGGACACCGGAACGTTGCTTTCGGCGTTTTCCGAGCCGAACGGCTCGCCGGGTGATATCTGCGGGGCGGTCAGACGCCGCTTGCCGACGACGGTTCAAAACCTCTCTCCCGCGCAACGCTCACAGAACGTGAGCGTTCTGTGAGCGTTCGCTCTAATTTAGGGCCCAGCTGGATGCTGCCCGCGCTCAAGGCGTCTTGGACTGAGGACGCCTCCTTCAAGCTTCAGTGCAATGCCACTCGTGAGTTAAACGTTTATTCTCTCTCACGCACATGCACCCGTGAGTCACGTGGTCAGACGTAAACCAGCTGCGCAGAGCGCTAGCGCTAAACCGGCAGCGCCGGCGGCAGTGGCGAACGCGGCTGTAGGCGGAGCTCGGCCTTGCGAGCCACGAGGTGCGTTGCCAAGTACGGCGCAGGTGCGGTCAAATGAAGATCCAATTTACCGCCACAGCAAAACCACATGGCGAGATTAGTAAAGCGTCGCTTTAAAACAACGGCGTCTGCAGGGTGTGAACATGATAACTAACAAGAAGCAGAACCTCCGGGCCGCGAAACTATTTTTAGTTTATAGAGCAGTTATTTTTAGCTGGTGTGCGTTGCGAACCCCTAATCTAAGTACTGGATGTGCTGGTTGACTATTTTCTGCAAGCACTTAACATTTTTAAAATGTTGAACATAGCGTTGCAGAGTCCCTTTGAGCTTTCATTTGTTTGTTTTCTCTAATGAAGTGAATTTATATTTTTCCCAATGAAGTGCCTTTACGTTCCCAATTATGTATTTTTCCGCAGATGGAAGGCCTACTCTATGGTTGGCTCGATTTTTTATTTTAATTCGCAATAGGAACATTCTTTCGCGGGGTTTTCCGCTTAGTCTTCTATTTTTTGAGATGTATGAGATGTGTTTTTTCTAATTTGTAGGATCCATTTGTAAAATTTTTATTTGTTCTATGTTTTTACATCATGTCTTTTCAAGAATCTATAGAACCCAGTTTACGCTAATATAACGAATATAATGTTAGCTCCACCGGTTATGATTTTTTGTGTAAACGCAGAGCGTTACCTGGTTTGTTCATTTTCGCTATTTGTATTCTTATTTTGAAGGTTCTTGCTTAGTATTCTTTCATTTAGCCTTTTTAGGGGGAGATCCATAAGAAGCATTCTTTGCATTTCGTCGGACGTTCTTATAAAGTGATTTTTGTTCGGTATTTTTATTTTATTTTTAAAATTGCGTTGCGGCAGTTAGGTCAATGTGCGCTTTTATAACAATTAAAGGTGGTACTTCCGGCAAATATGAAATTTGTGTAAATACACCGCGTTACGCGGTTCGCCATTTTTCATATTTTTTATTTGTATTTTGAACGTTTTTTTGCGGTCTTCTTTTGTTTAGTTTTTCGTTTTAGGGTGAGCTTTATAAGATGAATATTTTTTTTCGTGTCATTTTTGTAAAAAACATTTTTTTTTATTTTTTTGTTTTTTATTCTAAATGACGTTCGAGCAATTATCTCTTTTTATGCTATGATGATAATTATTTGTGCTACTTCTGCCAGTTATGCATTTTGTTTAAATGAAAGGCGATGGCTGGTGTGCGCATTTTCGTTATTTTTTGTTAGTATTTCGGACGCTCTTTTGCGGGCTTCTTTGTTGAGACTTTGGTTTTTGGTGGAGATGGAGATGTTGAAAGCGACGGGTGGCGGCCCACTTGTAGAGACATGAAAGATACGTTCGGAGGCTGCCTGGCGAAAACCACTAATTGCCACATCATTTATTTATTTATTTATTATTTATTTATTTATTTATTTATTTATTTATTTATTTATTTATTTATTTATTTATTTATTTATTTATTTATTTATTTATTTATTTATTTATTTATTTATTTATTTATTTATTTATTTATTTATTTATTTATTTATTTATTTATTTATTTATTAAAATACTCTCAAACACCGAAGGCGTTACAGAGAGGAGCGGGTCAATTCATACAACAGTGGTTACAGCCGTTTTGAACGATGTAGGATCCGGAATGCTGGCGATGAAGGCGGGGAGGTGGTTCCAGTCGTCGCAGGTCTTGGGAATGAACGAGTAAAAGTAGGGGTTTGCGTGGCAGTTGTGAACCCCTACCTTGAACCTGTGATCGTTACGTGCGGAGTGTTAGGATGGAGCAGAAATGAAAGCCTGTTTTAGAATTGGGTTAATAAAGTAAATCTTATGAAAAAGGCGCAAGCGCGCAATTTTCCTTCTAGCAGCAAGGTCACTAAGTTGAAGAGAAGGTTTAATTGATGTGATGCTAGCGGTTCGTGAGTAGTTTGTGACAATGAATCGAGCAGCCCGGTTCTGAATGGCTTCCAAGGATTAAGAAAACACCACCATATGAGGGTCCCAAATCGATGATGGATACTCCAATTTTGATCTAACAAGGGTTTTATATAGTAAGAGCTTTAAAGACACTGGAGCAAGAGCGAAATTACGGCGTAAGAAACCAAGCATGCGATTAGCATTATTAGTAACATAATTATTATATTCATGACATTGCAGATTAGTGCTAATGTGGGCGCCAAGGTACTTATAAGCAGAGACAGAAGATAAATGTACATTGTTATGTTCGTACGGAAATAGGTCAGACGGGTTATACTGCTTTACGCCAGAAGAGGCTCTCATTATTTTACATTTGTTAACGTGAAGTTGCATCAGCCAATTATTGCACCAAGAAGATACGGCATTAAGGTGGAATTTAGGGCGCCGCATACTTGAAAGGGGCCTTCCTACTAAACTTCTAAGTTTACTCAGCCACGAATATTGAAAGCATCAGGGCACGCGAGGGAGTATGCGAAGTCTGGAATTCACATAAATGCATGATACCGCCATTTCTCCCTAGCCACGCTATTAAGCTTTAGACTGAAATAACTTCTCCAGGCACTGTTGCGAACTGCATCTTGGGAATTCGTGCCAGGTCCAAGTTCTTCACGAGGTCTTGGATATACAACTACAGCAATCAATCACAATACAACCACTCAAATCCCGTCTCAGCGGGTCTTCCACATAATCTTTCGTACGTCGGGCCAAGAAAGGGGTACTAACAGCTACTTTTCCACGCCATAAAATGACACATTGCCTTGACGGTGCCACTCAGAAAACGGCGCGAAACACAGATACATCGACGACAGTTAAATAGTCACTTGGAAAGCCCGGTATATGTAACCCTTCCGGACTATCTTCTGCTTTCTGTGTAGGCACTCAGGGTTCGGCCAGTTCCGCGATTGGTTTAACACCAATGACCAAAAGCGTGTGAGGGAGGGGAAAAGAACAGTGATAAAATTCCTTCATTTCGTTATACTTACCCATGAATGAACTACATTCATAACGGATGAACTACATTCTTACTTACCTTGAGATATCTTATCTCTTTTACCACCTTTCTTCTCAACCGCCTCAACCACACTGCAGGAGTTGGAGCTAAAGCGGAATAAGCGGTTCGATAAACCAAACTGAATACACTTGCCGTGTTTGAGGCCACTTTGATATTTTACAGGGTACGCAAGGGTACACTGACCTTGCAGAGAATAACAGACCTGATAGACGTAAATTTCTTGGATAAACAATCATACCTCAGGCGACTGCCTTGTCTCCAGAATGATCCGAAAAGTTTATTATTAGTTTAAGGCGAGTAATACAACCCGCACGTTTTAATTGCAGTTAATGAAACCGGCACCGTTCTTTCAGTTAAGTAGGTAGAAATAGTAATGCTGTAGCATGTCACACCTACGTAGAGGAGTATGCTCAACTTCTCAGAGGACGACTTTTAATAGAGCTGTAGCTTTACTTAAAGACGCCAGAAAAGCACAGCACAATGATACCAACCATGAAAATGGCCATGCCTTGATCTCCACAGTAAAACTTCGACAACCTGCCGAAAGCTTTTGTAACATCGTTTTCACTTAGTACTGGGGATCACCGTGTGGGGTGATTTCCAGTATTGACCGTCATAGGTTGATCCGAAAACTGATTAACATATACGTGGTATGAGGAAAAACAAGGGTACGACGGTCACTTGCTTCGCGCTTTTTAACAGCAGAGCTGTTTAAGCTTGAGCTGTTTCCGTCTGAATCGTTAACAGAAAACTCCGTTCTGCGAAGTGGAGTGGGGAAAAATGCTAAGCCAAGATGTTTGAGAGAAATCGGCGAGGAGACGAAGTGCCCGCGCGCAGGCGTTGCTAGAGCGCGCCCGAAGAAAAAGAAGCTTTCCCTGGTCGGCATCTGACCTCCGTACCTCGAGTTATGAAACCGGCGTCTGTCCTATCACGCTAGCATCGCATTCAGGGTGCAAAGCTTCTTAGTGCGGACCTTGGCTCTGTACTTTGTCTTAATTGACGTGGACTTCGGTTTCGGACTTTGGCCGTCAGTATTTTGGATTTTAAGAGGGTTGATTGTGGATTTTGATTTAACTAAGTTTGCATAGAGAAAGCGTGGCATTTTAACCATCCTTCTCATGCGAAATTGGCAGACAGAAGAAAAGCAAAGTTGAAGCTAGTGCGGACAAGCAGCGGACCAAGGAAGCTAAATGTATTATTTACTGCGCCTTAGCTATATGATTAGTCCCAAAGAGCCACATGAGACGGTATGGTGTTTCTTACTCTACTCGTTATTTCCATCTTCCTTCCAGGAGCCCATCACGTACAGTACCATTCAAAAGCTTCCTTACATGCACTGTGTGATTCAAGAGACGATGCGGATGTACCCTCCGGCCTACGCGTGAGTATGACGGGCCTTAAGATACTCAAGAGCCATGAACTGCTCAGAATGTCTTTCCCTGATGCAAAGCTTTTGACACCACTCTACTGCGCGAGACGAAGCTAGGAGTACCTGGCGCTCATATTGCCATTCATTCCTTCGCATTCACTGCTTATAAGAATTGATTAGGTGACCCCAAATTTAATCTTCTACCTCCACGTATTCTTGTGTTAAGCGCACTTCGGGTCTACAAAGGAACTTCCTGAACTAAACGCTGATTGTGCACTTACGGTTGGGTGCATAAAGCCAGACATACATAGAAATGTGGAACCTTTTTGTATGTCAGCGCGCGCACTGTCCTCACCTAATGTCGGTACGAACCCGGTTCTGAAGGTATATTACATCGTGTTTGTAAACACATCCTTATGAACTGGTATGGTCAAGCTTTGTAATGTGCCGCAGCCGTGAAGCTGGTCAGCTCCATTTTACTAAGCAGGACGTCGTGAGCTTCCTTACCTACTGCTGTGGAAAGGTTACTGATCACAAGCGGAAAGCGATGTTTGTGGCCAGTTTCCAATTGGAGGCCTCTTCGAGAATTTTGCCACCTGCATTGTTGGCAATTCCACCCAAAAAGGAGCTTTTGCGCCATTAAACACAATTGCATTTGTGTTTTACTGCACTCTGCCTAGAGGCCTACGCCTGAATTAGTTAAATATTATTTGTCTTTATATACCGTTTCGCCGGTGGAGTAGGTTTTTAACGTTATTAAAAGAAGCATTGGTTACAGCGGCTGTGGCTGTGAGGGAACGTTTTGTTAAGATGAGCCTTGTAAGTGAGGCCCGCTTGCGTGATAACGAGAAGAAATCGTCGGCTAAGGGTTTACGTGGCCTCCTTTTGTTACAATTTCTTCGGGTCACATCATGAAGCGCCGCATTTACAATGAGCAGTTCAAAGCCAATCTGTGCAACTGGCAAAATATTTTAACACAAATCATGCGTTACTGAGAAAGCAAGCGAAAGAAGAGGTAACTGTATGGGTAAACTTAGAACCCCTAACAAAAATGGCGAAGTAAATTAGATTACGGCCACAGTTTGTGTCCCTCGTGGCTATACTCGTTACTAGAGTTGGTTCCACAGCTGCAATAACGATAACATTCGCACAGTTCCGAGGGCCTTTTTTCAGTGTAGTGATAATTGGGTTGGGTGGCGCTGCATCGTCGCATACTAAAAGCGTTAGCGGGTTAGGGCGAGGATTATTTAAAGATAAGTCTGAATAAGCTTAAAACTCTAGTGTTTCCTACGTAGCAGAATGTGTTCTAATTTGTACTCCGAAGGCAATCATTCAGCCACACGGTCCACTGTCTGTCGTAATTACACATACCCTCTTCCACAGGTTTGTGACTCGTGAGGCAACGGTTGACAAGCAGTACGACAAGATACGCATACCCGCTGGTACAGCAGTCATGGCTGCCGTAGAGTACATCCACCGGGACCCTCGGCACTGGGAAAATCCAGACTCGTTCGACCCGGACAGGTGCGGTTGCAAAAACCTTTGACCGCTTCAAAGTACACTATCCCTAAATCGCTACAACAATATGTCCCTCCGCCTATATGAACGTAACAAGGATAACAAGACATCAATACGCTTGATAAGGAACTGGAATTAGTTGCGGCTTGAGTAGTTTTAATAAAAGCAGGAATACGAAGATAAAATTGAAATAATTGAAGACACACAACCAAGGAAGCTAGCCTCACACTTAAGACTTTTTAAAATTTTGGAAAGCGCCCGTCGAAGCATAGCCGGGAGGGAAGCGCTGCGATGCTATTGTGTTCTCTGATATGCGGAAACACAAAATTGACTGTTGGGTGACTTCATTGGCAGCTTAAAAATTAACTGCATATTTTTATGCATCCCTGCAAACGACGTCGAAAGATGATAACGTTTAGCATGACACTCCGACGCAACACTATTGTCCTCTTTACGAGTCCTACCCCTCACATTCATCCACTGCCGTCTGCCACTTCTTTGTCAATTCATTTCTGCCACTCGCCACTCC
Source organism: Haemaphysalis longicornis (assembly GCA_013339765.2). Taxonomy (NCBI): domain Eukaryota; kingdom Metazoa; phylum Arthropoda; class Arachnida; order Ixodida; family Ixodidae; genus Haemaphysalis; species Haemaphysalis longicornis. The sequence goes on from CM023456.1 coordinate 93,164,426, forward strand.
TTCATTTTTCATCTTTCACTCAATCGAACTTCTGGCATCCTCTCTTCTCCAACTTCCAGTCTTCCCCATTCCTGCCTGGGCACTCTCCAGCACCCCCTCGCGCTTTCCTCGTTTACCTCCTGGGATGTTCCTTTTCATTGGTTCCTCCAAATAACCAAACCCATCTGATTCCTCCCACTCCTCTCCCCAAATTTCCTCTTTCCTTCGAATCCTCTATCTCGTCTCCTTTCCTGGCCTTCGTGATTTTGCCTTCCACTGGCTTCCCATTCGGGCTCTCCCCTTTTTCCCACAATCATATATCCCCTCATCTTCTTTATTCCCACTCCACCTTTTAATCCTTTCCTAATCTCTCTACGCTATCCCCCATATCTCATCTTTCTATCCTCTGGCGCCTCCAATCACCTTACCCCCATTGATCTCCCTTCCTATTCCATTCATAATTCATCCTTCTTACCCTACCAGTCCTTGAATCCGCATATTCAACGCACGAATGTTTTCTAATGCAGGTAATAATTATTTCACGATCGATACCGAGAGAAAGAACATGTCCCGCAACAGTAATTTCAGTATAATAATTGAAATGCCCTTTGATTTAAAGTTATCTCGGTCTTCCACAGTAATCGCAATGCATTGTGCTTGCTAAAATTGCAACACTTTTTGTAATAGAAGTAACTAGTTTAACCTCCAAAAGTAACGCATTGAAATGTGTGGACTCCGCGTAGATAATTGTTTTCATTGCGAATTAGAATATCTTGCGTGCGCAGCGCATCACAAGTTGCATCTCGTGTTCTACTGGGCTGCAGGTTCCTACCGGAGAACAAGTCGCGGATTAACAGCATGGCAATGCAAGCCTTTGGACAGGGTCCACGCAACTGCATCGGCATGCGGTTTGCGCTTATGGAGCTCAAGTACACCTTCGCCCACGTGCTTCGAAAGTACAGGATTCTGAAGACTGCGAATAGCGAGAAGGTGGGTCACACACCGGCACTTTCAAGAGCTCACTGCAGTCAAAATGATACGTTGTACTGTTTTTAAAAACCTTCTCGCAACGGCCGAACTTTCGGAAGCATATTCCGATTCACACCAAAGAAAAGTATTAGAATTTCGGCCAAGACGTACCCTTAACTTCGTTTTAAGAGGGAGAAAAATGTACGTGTTGTATTACTAATTTACGTTGGAAATATTAGTAGCGACGCATGCAGAAAAACCAGCAAGGCAGCTGCTGTTGAGGGCCACCCTTAAGATTTCTCTCTTCTTTGTCCCCTGTCCAATGTAAAATTCAGGTAATTAAGCCATCCCTAAATAGAAAGATATGCTAAAAACAACGGACAGAATACGCAAAAAGTACTCGAGTCATTGTGTTATTTCTTCGCGGGCTTAAGAGCCTCCCACAACAAATTTACCATGCCTTTGTAAGAAGGGTGAGCGATGCCCGAAAGCTTTCTGACCTCAAAACAGCGTCAAAAGTACGTCAAAACCTTCGCTAGGTGTGCGTCCAACCTTCGCTATAGTCCAATGAATCGTCAAACATTCAAGCACCAAAATTACAAACTGAGAAGGAACCCATGCAAAGATTTTGCGCGCACAAGTAAGCGCATCTACAAGCGATTTAAATGTACACCTTCAGATGGTTAATGAGATAAAGGCATGCTGTTGTACTCGTTCTTCATTAACGATGCGTGTATTGGCTTATCTAGACCTCTTCCTTAACGATTTTCAAGTACCCGTTTTGACACAAAGGAAGCCCGAGTTGACGCGTGCGCCATGTGTCCGGAGATGTTATCAGACCTTTTCGGCCGACCAACCAGTCCATGGGGAAATGCATTACCTTTTGTCAGGGTGCCATCGGTGCCACGAAGAACTGTTTCGCTTTCAAAAATATGCACACGCTGCCCCAGTCTGTTCCAGTTACTCGCAGGTGCACTGCGTAATTCATGATTTGGAATGGAAAAAAGTTAACACTGAGGTTACGATTCGAACAAATAATGACAAAGGCTGCTTTGCTTCAGAACAGTGAATGAACCGTATCCTGTACGTTCGCTTCTGCCAATACGGCACCACGGTGAACATCACTTGGGGGGTAAAGTTGTGGTGGAGAGACCGCGTCGTTACGCACTTACGGGCAGATGCTTAGATGGAATGAGGCATGTATCGCACTTTGCAATAAAATAGCCTGGAGCAGCGGCATGGCCGCGCCGGAAGTTTCCAACACGTTCTATTAGCAAATTGCCAGAACGTAGGTCCGCGATATATTCGGTAAATTTCAGTGCTCGCTCCGAGCAGTGAATTAAAGTTTAAAAAACTCTGCAAACAGCTGCAGTTAATACTACGTAAGAAATTTAGTTTCCAATGGGCGGCCATTCGGCAAAACAAAAATTTTAAGATGCGTCAAAAAATCTATAGTCGGATACTAATTGTTTTCATCACAGGGATAACAATTAGCAGATTCAAAAAAGCCACCACCGAAATAATTGCTTGCATCATCACATCACTAACTGAATCTGTACTACCATTCTCAACATATATTTTAGACATAAACAACAAGAAAATAAATTTATTCAACGCAGACCATACTGTGGTTACTGTGGTTAGTTCTGTTAGTGCCCCCTCACCACCTACGCGGCCTGTGGCACCGATGATAAGCTAATCTTTATACGAGGGCTTCTTATTTGAAAAAAAGAAGGGAGTGTTTTAAACTCTCTAGTTCACCGACTCTCTTGAAGCAAGTTGAAGTAAAATCAAATTAGCACGTCTTTGAGTAGGTGCACAGTAAAAATATTTATTTGTGCTTTAAAAGAAATAATTGCTACGCGAGAGTGCGCCTGGTGGTGATGATGTAGAGCGAGCGCGGGTAGTTGGGATTATTTGTTCAGATTATTGCCATCCCCTAGCATGAATTTAATTGCGTAAGACCGGGTGACTCCAGGCAAAAGTCCTCGATTTTGCACGCAGGGCCCGTTCTAGTCGAGCCTCCAGCTATGGTCGGATGCAACGTTGGAACGTATTTATATTATATGGCAGGTTTGCGCTGCGATAATGTTCGCGTTTTTCTGCAGTTTTGTTTCCAAAAGAATTACCTTTCATAACGTGAACCCTCTCAAAGCGAGCTGCTCGCTAAGAGTGTGCTTGTACCGGGTTACAGAGATAAGCTCCTTATATCATGTAACGGTTTCCAAACGTGTTTTCAAATTTCTCTGGTAAACAAATTAACCTACCGTGCGAGCTCGCTAAACACAAAAAATACAGACACCATCCGCCACCGTGTCTGAGGACACATGTTTTTTCTTGTCACGGCAGTTGTTTCGTATTGTAAACAGCAAGAGTTCTCACGTGTGAAGAGACCTGCATGGAAAAATTCCCGCAATTTGTGGAAATATTCTGCGGCTCTATACCCCAGCACGCTTAGATCAAAAATGCTTGTTTTGGCACATAGAACCTCGCTTCGATACTTTGTTCAATTTTAACATTACAATTATGTGGTTTTTAGTGAGAATATAGAGTGAATTTTTTTCTTTTGCTTGTTTGTTGGGATAAACACACAGAAAGTTTAACCAAATTTTCAACGGTATTTTTTTCAGAATCCTCCGAACATTGAGAAGAATCCCATCATCTTAAAAATCAAGAAAGGCGTGATTGTGAAGGCGGTGCCTCTGTGATAACTTTGTACTAATACCACAATAAATCTTGTACATTTTTAAAGACGATAGTCTTTCTTGGTCTACTTGAACGCGAAAATTTTGGCCAGTCTGTACGTACGTTTGTCTGTCTGTCTGGAACGCAATTGAGCCGCCCGGCCATAGTGAAACATAATCTGCAGAATAGGCTTATATACCCACTGCCAAATCTAAACGTTTATATCCTGTGGCACTGTTCAGACGTGTCTACATTGTTGAACAAGAAACACAACATTAGCATATAGCCGCAGGAAATGATTACATAAGTGATATTTCCGGTGTTACTTTATAACAAATTCGGGGATATTGATCCAAATAAAATGCTGCATCACCTGCATAAAAGAAACAATTCACTCCGTCGCCTACTGTTGCCCGCGCCACTATGGCTTCTAGCGCCATTTTAAGAAATCAAACGGATACAGTTACGGAAGGTTCCACTAGGTATGTTCAACGTTTCTCTTGGAAAGCGCGTAGAGTAAGGCAACGTGGTTCTATAAACGTTGCAGTAGGGCGACTTGATTCACACCGCGTCTTCGCCGTAAGGCAGAGCTGGCATCGATGTACCCTGTGTGGAGCACTGGAACGCGGTTTAATTTAAATTGACTGGAGCAAACCTCTCTCGTGTGTACCTTGGGAGAAACGCGGCGGAAGACGAATAGCAAGAGAGCTTAATGGTGAAGCGAAGGGAGGCATTTACTTACAAAATGTTCACAAAAGACTATCGTCATTCGTTGACATATGCACCGAGAGGAGTAGATACGTCGGTCAACTTTTTGTCCTATTTGGGCACGGATACTGCAATGATCAGCATGTTCTGCACATCCTTGGCTTCATCCTGATGAAAAATTTCCTGTTTTATATTACTAGAGGCCAGCATTTCTTGTCAATGCAGCATTCTGCTCAACTGCACGCCATGGGAAAAATCAATTCACTGTCTATCGCAAAACAATTGTGGATGAGATTTCCCGCAGTACTATCAGGTGCTATAAAGTTCCGTTCAGATCCGTTCAGTTGAAGTATTTTATTTCACGTCTTTGTACAGAGAAAACCTTGGTGCCAAAAGCATTAGGTACTTAGCAAGGTTGCTACTGGACTCATGCAATACGTTTGTACACAAATCCAAGCTCAGGTTATAAGGCATAAGCAAAACGTACAGGATTGACAATTATATATGTGTCAACAAGAGGTGAAGACCAAATTGGTCCCTACAAAATATACGCAATGTATGGCAATTACCAAAAAGCTGTTAAACAAATCGGGCTGAAATATTTATAGGTGAGGAATTATAGATTAATACAAAAGGTAGAGGTTCTCTTTCGCCGATGTTCTTTTTAACGCAAGACGGAAATTAGTGCTCTGGTTTAGAAATGATTGGGAGGCTATTCCATATTTTCGTTACACTGTTGTTTATTGTGCGTTTACCATAGAAATTGTGAACGGTGGAATGTGGAAGTGTCTGCTTGTTTGGTGTCTGATTTCCCATAGAGGGGCCATAAATAACTGATTTAGGTGAAGGTACATAATTTATAGAATTTCGTAGGTAATAGAGGCGGTTTAGTAGTCTTTGGAGACTAAGAACGGCACTACAGCTAGCTGTTTAAAGGTTGGAGAAGAGTGCTCCCTATGATTCGAAAAGTGATACCTCTGAGAACTCTTTTTTGTAGTGTTGTGATGGCGTCTAGGGACGATGAACAAGTATACCCCCGCAACTTTATGCAGTGGTTAATCGCTGTGAAATATGCTAAAATACAGCATTAATAACGTTAGTAAGGGGAAATGCTGTTGTGCTTGATATAAGGTAAATCAGGCTTTCCACAGTTGAACAGATGTTATTGATATGGGCTTTAAATGCATTCCATTCTCAATGTTAGACCAAGACAACAGTAAAATTCAAATTCTGAAACTCTAGATGTTGATAATTTTACGTTGATTTATGTAATGTTTTTGTCTGGGGATGAAAATATAATATATTTAGTTTTGGAGATGTTCAATTGCTTGTCTATTATCACATCGCCATTGAGCTCCATTGCTCGTAACATGATTTGCAGAGGATTCTACATGCACATTTTTTCCTTGATATTAGTAACACTGTGTCCTCACCGCAGATTATTGATTGCGCGTTAGTAATACAAAGTGTAAAATTATTTATGTACGTTGAAAATAGAATAGGTCCCTAGTACGTATCCCTGAGGGACGGCCGGAGGGTCATGGGACGGAAGTAGCAGCACTCTGCGTTCAACCTCTGCACACATGCTGACGGTTTTCCAGAATAGCTTTGAAAAAAGCTCATGGTGACGGAAACCATAGCGTACGGATTTCTTTGTTAGTATTCATGATCTAAGGAATAAAAACCTTTTCCTGTGTAATAAAACACAGATAACATACTTTTCTCTTCATTCAAGGAGTTGTGATAATATTTGTAACGCAAGTCGACCACTGTATTGCTGGAAAACCATGTTGGCTTTTTTGTTAAATGGACAATGTTAACCAAATACTAAGTTTTTCGCTTTGCTAATTAGTTTTTTAATACAGAAATATGTATAGGAACGTATCTGAGAGGGTCGACAATTGCAATTTAACGATTTCTGGCCGCCCACCCACATAACAGTGGTTTGTAAAGTGTTTTTTAAAGTATATCTAGGCTTTACCGGAGAGTGGCAGGCTGCAATGGTATAGTTTCATCTAAATAAGGGCAAATCATGTCGAGATTAGATTTCAGTACATTTAGTGATATTCTGACGTACTTCCCCCGTGCTTCAAATCCCACTTTCTTTTACGGTAATTATCTTCTTCACGACTGCCGGTGAGCATTTACTATTTCTTTGCAATATATTTAAACAGATAAAAAGCCTTTTTTTGCTTGTGCAAGGCAGCCGGTTCTTTTTTGTTGTTGTATTAAGACGTCTCGCACGCCAACTCATGCGTACCGTTCTCGTCAGTACAACGCTCCATTCTTTTTATGCATCAAGCGTAGAATTTCAGGAAGTTGTGTCGAACTGATTTGGATTCTCGTAGAAATGCTTACGACTCCTGCGTCTGCTACGCAATCTTACACCCCACAAGCTTAATTGGCTAATTTATTCATAAATGTTTATGGCAATTGCATTGGCATAAAAATACTGCACAGAATTTTTATAGAGGCTTGTTTATTCCGCCATTGTAAGTATTGCAGAAGATCATAGCATGAACTATGACACGTGCCTAAAACGCTTCGGGTTTAACAATGTAGTCATTATGTTTGGATTACCTACATCAATTAGCGATGCGAAATTATACTCAACAACAGTTAAATTTGTGATGGCATTCGCCAATATATTATATGTTAATGTGGCTGCTAAGTAGTGCGCTAGGCTAACATTTATTTCTACCTAACATTTACGCAAGCTGCAAAAGCAAGTTTAAAACAATTTCGGTATTTCGCCCCAAAAACGTTCAAACTAATAGTCGGAGTTTCATTACACAAGTATTATTGATACAAAATTTTCGTTCCGGCCTAGTTTCCTGAATTTCAAACTAAAAATAGCAGCATTATCTGCGTCCAAATACCGTATATTAATTTTGACTGATTTACATGGTCTTCACCTCTTCAACCGATTAGCTCTTCACACTGTCCCTTCTTTTTCATGAGTGTCAAAAATATAAAACTCTCGACAAACGGATTCAACAAATCATGCCTTCTAATAACGATGGAGGATTGAAAGCGGCTCCGAATCCAATGCTCAGTGAACGCAGTTCTCTTCAGTTTAAAATTGTTGCTCTGCACCACATTTAAAAAACCTTAGAGTGTTCTGTAGTGTAATATTTGTTCTTTCACCAGTTCTGATGATTATTACCGCAATATAATCACATTCTGAATTATTCTGTTTTGTGCTCTTCGATATGCCGCTGCCATTTGTGTACGCTCGTTCGACACAGCCTTGTTCGACATCATGGATTATTGACGTGTGCTAGGCGGCCGCTCCAGCTGCGAACAGCGAGCGAAAGCTGGGCAAAGAAGGAGAATTCTGTGATCGTTTCAATCTAGAACTAAATCCGTCATTGTAACAGGGACACAATCAACACTCTATCCCTGGGCCCTGGCCCATCCCACAAAGGGGCACGTGCCTAACACTTCAAGGGTATCATCATCGTAATCATTGTCGTCATTAAATCACGTGGATAAAGTTGGCTTTGGGGCAAGGCGTTTTGGCGCACGCCTCCTCCAACGGGGCAAGTCAGCCAATACAACCATCGCTTAAAAAAACTTTGCCGTTACCGTTACTGCAAACGCATGCTTCCATGTGTCATGTTCTCATGTTTAGTAGCCTGTTTATCCTTTATTCGGCGTCTTTGCTGGTGTTGTTGTACATATTCTTTGTAATCACCCGTAGCTGCTGTTCTTTTTTTTCCTTACGGCCAGTTGCGTGCTACAAAATTGGAGTTGCTTTCGGTTGAAATTTTTTTCGAGTACGCGCTGTGTCTGATCGTCTTCCTTCTTGCGTTTCGTCGTTTAGCACTATTTATTCTTTTCAAGATTTCAGAACGGTATAAATAAACCGGATCATTACTTTGCTGTCCGCAGTAATCTTTCTCCTGCCTTTTAATGAAGACGGTTCATTAAACAATTCTTCAAATACCAAGTTTTTGTTAGAACACCAAAAAACAGCAAACGCCGAAGAAGGAAAATTTCGCATCTTTTGTTTCAAGATGACGAGATATTAGGTTTAGTGATTCGCAGTGTTTTCAAAGGTGTCACTTTTTTGTGCCACCTGAATGGGTCACAGCTGCTCTCTCGGTCTGTCCGTCCGTCTGTCCGTGTCTCTGTCTGCCTGTATGTATGTATGTATGTATGTATGTATGTATGTAGTATGTATGTATGTATGTATATATGTACGTATGTATGTATGTATGTATGTATGTATGTGTATGTATGTATGTATGTATGTATGTATGTATGTATGTATGTAAGAAAGGTTTGTATGAATTGCCGTTTATCTGTGTAAATGGAATATGCATGCACGTAAGTGCGAGAATGGGCCAGAATACATCTTGGCTCAGTCACCAGTACGTCTGTTTACTAGTGAGCTACTGACCCGCATGTATGTAATTAGGTGTAATTCGCATATAATTCGGTAACTAGCTGGTCGCTAGATGCCGAATTGTGCATCACTCGTGCACCAACAAGATCCAGCAATAATCCTCTAGTGACTTCAAGGTGAGTCACCTGGAAGTGGCCTTTGACCCACTGTGGACTCACTATCCACCCACTCATAAGATGCCATGTATCACCGCTGGTGATATAGCCTACAAATGAATTTCACACCAGACATTTTGTCCCAAAATTTAATGTCATCTGCACTCACCCATAAGTGCATGGTCGAGAACGTGACCGAACGAATGAGTCAGCCACAAAAAAATTACTTAGGCGTGCTCCAGTAGGCCTGTGCCCCAAATATAATTATCGCACGTGCGATTGTTGGTTACCACGGGGCCGGAAACCCTGCAATAGATCACACAACCTTGTAACAAGGCCACCAATCTACTGGTTGCCCAGCAATCGTGTCCCACTAGAGGCACACAAGTCAGTAGCTAGCTGGTGAGGAATTGTAATCCCATCATTGACCATTGCTTGAGCCCCCTTAAGTTTGGGCCGTCAAGTTCATCATGGACAAGTGTGTTGCATATTCACTTGTTATTCCCTGCAGATCCACCCACTATAAGAGAGCTCTGGATTCGCAGCGGTTTGTAGTGCAAATCAAGGAGAAGTTCGTCACCTTACCTGTGTGGGTGACCACTAGATGCGAACTACTGATTAGCCGACAGGAACCAACCGGCAGGTTACATTAGGTCACGAGCCGAGCCCTTGGTGAAGATAGTACAGAAGTACAAGCATCGCTGGACTAGTATGCGGAAACTATACCTTGCGGGCCGCTGTTGCAGTAATGTGGCCATAGGAAAGTAAGAATTCTCAAGGCCGAAGTGAATACCAGCCATAATCTGAATATTACGGCTGGCTCAATGCAGATAGGCTTAACCATCGGGCATCTACATAAGCTTCAGGTCAAGATGTTCGTCGAAGCAGAGATAACCCACAAAACATGGAAGCACTTTCTTTGCACTTTATTGTTAATTTGGAGATAGTATCATTCATTCTCCTTGAGGCAGGCGAATAAAGTTTCAGTTTACAAAGTTATATGGCGCAATGGCGGTGAGATGTCTTCTCAGCCAAGAAGCCCAAGGGCGGTCACCGCCAGCCGAGCCTCTTACTCAGCTGAAACCGGTCGTGGGTAGCAGAGCTGTCCACCATGCACTCCCACTGCTCACGTGTTGAGGTAAGGATGAGATTAAGGGAGGGGGGAAGGAAGAATTGCTAATCATGTGGTTAAAGGTGCAGGGTAGGGGAGGAATTTACAGGTGGCGGTGTAAGAGGTCGGGTAGATAGTGTACAAAACAGTGTCGGGGGGGTGCGTCTTTGGATGCGGAACGACTTCGTAGGCTCTTCCTCGCTCAGTTCGTCGTTGTGGTGGTAGCGTATGCTGCGTGAGGTGACAGGGCTCTAGAATGCCTTTATGCGTCCATAATAGGGGTATCTAATGTCCCAATGGTTTTGGAGAGGCTTGAACAGCGGAAAGCCTTGCAGGTAAGATAGGGGGCGGTGGCATCCGCCTCCTCGTTCCCCTCCGGTGGCGTGTGTTCAAAATGCGAACAATTCTTTGGAGATCTTTTGGTGAACCTGTCGCGGTGCATGAGCATCTATTCCTTCCCTCGCGAGGCCCAGCCCAATGTGCACGGCTTGGTCCTGCTTCAAAAATTAGCAACGCAGCTTTTCTCGGACGCCCTTCGTGCACCGCGCCTACCTTTCATGGCGTTCAGACGTTCTTAGCAGTCTCGTTTTGGCGCTTTAGAACCGCCATTGGCTTCTAGTGGCCCGTTTTGATGTTCACCATTGTCGGCATGACGTCGCTGTAGCCCCATTCGCGCATGTTTCTCTACCCTGCACTGGCTACAAAGTCGGTTCTTGAGTGCCTACAAGCTGAGAACAGAGTCACAGGCCACGCCACCAAGCCAGTGCGTCGGCAGACGGAGGTGCCAGCCTCGCCACCCTCAATAATTAACATAACCTCATCTACGCCTTACACCACAGCCCCTGATGACAACTCAGCCTCTTCAACAACAATGCAGCAACAATCTACCTCGCCTTCCGAAATCATAACACCCTTCTAACTGTCTACCTCAGTTCGCGCTTTCGACGTCCCCACTTCAACTACAGATGACCTCAAGCGGTACAAATTCGATATGATATGCTCTCGTAGCTCTGACCTGAAATCAAAGTTCTCAAAAAACGCGTTCGAGCTGTTTAAACAAACAGAACGAAGAAAAACAATAAACAGAACCGCCGCTCTCTACCTCCTGAACCCTACAGTAAAGCTCGAAACACTCTGAATCATGGCGACTCGGCCTTCTTCTACACCTGAGCACCTACAAGAACCTCATTACCCAAACTACTCTGCCAATTGAACTGTCGATCTTTCTGTAGCAAAGCGGCATCACTTCACTCACCCAACATTTTTTATGTCATTGCCTCACAACAAACCGACACAGACAAAGTAACTATGAGAGATTATGCAAAATACACCCTGGACTCCACAGCATGAACAGCCATCCTAGGTCGAATCAACCAAACAGCACAGCCCATTCTCTACCGATGAGGATTGACGGCGCCTTTGTCGAATTGCTGCCTCGGAAAAAATACTAAACATAACCTCTGCATCCTCAACATTTATAGCCTTCCCAGCATTAAACTCCCTGAAGTGAACCGGTTATTCAAGCCATCAGGTAAGAGAGTGCACCAAAGGACACAAGTTAGTTATCATGGGTCACTAAAAAAGCCGCAAACGCCGTTGGCATATTTTTAAAAGAACACAAAGATAGCAAGGGCAGTCAACAGTACGAAGCCTTCTAATAAAATAATTTCCATCAGTGCAACATTAGACAACCCCTAACCGCATCGGAAATGGCGTGTACCGTGGTACCTCAATCGGCTTAACACTGACCTACAACAATTACAACGCCATGTGGACTTGCCGGGTGCAAACGCCGTAGAGTGATCACTACGGGTTCGAGCTACATATCCCTTGAAACAAATATACTCATCAACAAATCGGAACAGCTCACTTAACCGATTGGAAGCAACTCAGAGTCAATTCCGTACAGTGTCAATTACAATCACATTACGCATACAAGATTGCGCACCAAGACTATTTAAAGATATAAGCTTCCACACCAAAAACTCCCGCTCAATCAGAGCTATCGGGCGGGTCGCACTCAACCACCTGTGCTACTTGTGGGATTCCCATAGGGGACTGTTCAAACGATGGAATGATCAAAAAACAAGCTGACAACTCCGAATCGCCTATCCAGATAACGCTATAAGCTGTAGCCTACGCCGGAAAACTAAGCCGGTGTAACTCGTCCCAGTTTTGCAACAGATTTCAAGAAAGCCAGGAACCCACTGCACCTGACATCTACTTTGGGCTCTTGTAGGTACAGAAGAAACAAAAGCGTCTAAAGCGTACAATCATGGACAATTGCGAACCGCGTGTATTTACTCTTGTATTTACGGACATTTACGAACCGCGTGGACAAATACTAGTCACGGAACGCACGGCCAAAGATACCGGTGCCGTCACCTGGCAGCGTTTGTGGAAAAGAACCGGACATGTGCAGTCGAGATGTGGGGAACAAGGTGCATGTCCCACTGCGACATTTTCCCCTCTCCTCGCACGCATGCTTGCCTTGTCACCATGCCGCAGGAGCGCTGAAAACAAGTGTTAACGATGCGGCGCTAGATAATAGCAGCGGGAACAGCCTGCTCAGCCCACATGAGCTCCCGCGCCTCGTCTGTGCCGTTGTAACATTGCCGACATAGCTTTGCATGTGTGGTGTCGCCTGCCGTGACGCGTGCCGGCCCGTGCCGGTACGCCACCGCGAGTTGGGGTCAGAAACATTTAGTGCTTCGATTCATGTGCCATTAAGTGCCTTCTGTCGTTTTTAGTGCTTCCTTCCGCAGTATCATGGCGTTTTCCAAGGCAAGAAATAGAAGAGACGCGAATGTATTCATTATTTATTGATTCCCTTCCATTCAACCGCCATGTTCAATTGTACATTGAACTATACACTCTACTTTTCTCTCAGGTACGGACAACACTACAATGCAGCTCTCTAGCAAAAATGTTTGCACGGCCTGCGGCCGGCGCTTCCCGCATGCGGCACCTGGCACTTCCCTGTATACGCAGTAAAACACGAAAAAGCAATAATTTCATGCTGGCTGCAACGGGCGCGTTTCCCGCCAGCGTATTATTATTTTTTGACCCTTAACGCTTTATAGTCTGGCGAGATTTGAACCTTGCACACTTGTGTGATGCACCAATTCAGTGCGGACATTAAATCGTCCAGAATGGACCGAGGACGGCGAACATTTAACGTTTCGCGAATCAGGCCCTACGCCATTAAAACAAACTTGCTAACCTTTATTGCTCATTACAACTTTTTTAATGTTGTTTTGCCCGCACCATTTTTAACTGAAACAAGTTGCCCCCGGCTATGTTTTAGGTAGAAATGGACATGGGTGCTGTTTTGCTAACTGAAACGCGGTACTGTGGAATGGTTGCAGTAGTTATTGCAATATTACTGCGATGCTGTATAGGCTACACCTTATTGTTCGCCTTTCTGCGTTGTACCCTCTCGTGACGACAAAGAAAAAAGTTGAAGCGGTCAATCGCTCCTCGTACTAAAAGAAGGTGTGCACAAAGGGGTAGGAAGAAAGAGCTAGTCTCTTCTGTTAGCAGTCGCAGACTCGTGACGGATAGCCTGTGGATAGTCCGAGAATTCCCCATGCCATAAAGATATATAGAAGAGAAGAATGGCGGATTGCAGTCCGGAGTGTCTGCGGTGAGTCCGAGACTGAAAATTGGTACCACCTTGAGAGAGCATGCTTTAGAAATGTACAAATTCACTAATCCCTCTTCTCGAAACAAATCAGCTATCCCTGGACCCACTACAGTTTCATTCAGGACTGTGGGCACCGCCTGCACCTTCGCGCAGGCGGCTCTGAGCAGCGTCGTGTGTTGCTTGTGGTAAAATTGCACCTATCTAGTTGCTGCTACGGGCCATGCTCACGGACGGAAGCACGAATAGGACATAGTGGCGTCGCGGGTGTCAGCGCGCCCTCTTCTCGCTACACGTATATATAAATATACGTCCACAGGTACGTACGTACGTACTATCTGGATCACAGTTAGTTGCACTCTTAGGCAAAAAGGACTAAAAGTTCGTCCTTTCGGGGACTAACGGCCTCTGCCACAATCATTAGTCCCTTTGGGGACTAACTGCGAGGGGACGAACGGTTAGTCCCCCACCCGGATGGTCCGTTCCGATACTCCCCAAGGACGAACTGCGTAGAGTGCAGGAAAAAGAAAAAACTCCGGCACCGGCAGGGATCGAACCCCCGACGCCCGGAAATATACACAAGGAACCCGACGCGCTATCCGCTGGACCACGCCGCCGGGGGAAGTGGTGGTGCGGTAGATAATATTCAAGTCTACAGCGTGTAGTTATGTGCATAATGCAACCGATCCATTGCAACTGGTGCCCGAATTTCTATCTGTGCAAGCGAACGTGACGCGTTTTGCGCCTTGCGCTTAGCGCTTTGCTAGGTTTAGGGACTATTGCTCAGTTCGATTTGAAGTAGAGCCTCACAACCATAGTTTTTCTCGTAAATAACAATCAACTCGTCGTCGCCTAGTTGAGATAGGTAGCTGGGCGATCGGACGACTCATTTGTTTCCGCACAAATTAGCGCAAGCTAAGTGCTTTCTTAGTGTTCGATACATATGTTAAGTGCTCTATGTAACGTATGTGAAAGGTGTCGTCTGTGTGAGTGTCAGAATAAGGAAACATGCCATATTTTCCTGCATCGGCGAAAGCGAATTCGGTGTTGCTTAGCCTGAATTCTTCAAATTCGCGTCGCTAGACGATTGCGACTGGGGAAATGCAAGCGGGTTTTACAGCAGTTGCAGCATTGTCATAGCTTTGGTGCCCAAGGCAATTATGTACCGAGTGTAAAAGATAACTTCGAGACGCTTACCTGTAGCGAGCATTTTTGTTTTGCAGTTGTCATCAGCAACATGCGTTTTTCTCGTCTGTTAAACATAAACATATTCATTACACTCAGGAATCCACTTTTGCTATTGTCACTAATTTTTGCGTTACTGTTAAGGCGCTTGAAAGCTTTCATTGGCCGTTATTACCTCGCACGAATCGTATGCAACACAGCGTGTCAACATAACCTCGCCGAGAAGCGTATGGCAATCGCGCTTCGCCGCTCCTTGCCATTACCCGCCGCTCTACTAACCCTAGGCGATTTTCTTATAACTAACATCAATATTTTCTCCCGTGACACTATCTAAAGCACCCAGTGGCTGCAATGGCTTGTGTTTTGGAAATATAAAACTGTTCGCAGACATATGCGCGAAAGGGCAACGACGACGCCATTAGGGGATTAACGACGCAGCAAAGAGACTAGCTGCATGCGTTTCGTCTTCCCGTTACTCCTTATAGATCGGCGGGGGCGAACAGTTAGTCCGCATTTATGCACACGGCACGTTCTCTGCCGCAGATAGTCCCCTTGAAGATGAATGGTCGCCCGCGAAGACTAACGGCTGTATTTTAGTCCCTATTTTAGTCCTTTTTGCCCAAGAGTGTAGGGTGAACACGGGAGCGCTTGTCATTCCGTGCGCGGGAGCCACCTGTCTGCGTTCCGGGTAACTTCGTACGCATGCGCAGTTCGTTTGCAACAGGCTATGTGATGCGCGTGCTAAGTTACCCGGAACGCCGACAGGCGGCTACCGCGCACGGAATGGGAATGACACGCGCTCCCGTGTTCACCCTAACTGTGATCCAGATCAAGGTAGTAAGCGCACACACAAACACACGCAGGGTATATATAGATATATATATATATATATATATATATATATATATATATATATATATATATATATATATATATATATATATATATATATATATGACAGAAATAAGGGTTGGCAGTCAAGAAAACCTCGGGAAAGCAAAGGGGAGGTTGTGGTGGGTCATAGAAAGAGATGAAGAATTTTATATATATATATATATATATATATATATATATATATATATATATATATATATAGATAGATATATATCAAAGTGGCAGGCCTTATTGCCAGTGCTGTTTGGCGTTTTTAACAGTGTTTTATAGTGCCGAATGACATATGATTGCCTTTTTTTTCTTTTTTTTTATGCAGAAATAAATTATTAAAAATTAAAGTCGAGAAAAAATGCGCCGTTTTTTCCGGAAGCGGGAATCGAACCCCCAACCTCCGCATAACGCGTGCGGTGCTCTACCATTGAGCTAGTTCCGCGGCGACTCCCCTCTCGACTATACCGCGGGGTTTTGTATTTATGACTGCTCAGAGCCCGGTCAACTAGCGCCGCCCTCGACCAACGCGGGAAGACGTAGAACGTCTTTTCCCAGCGGCCGCACGTAAGACGTGGTCGGAAGTCGGGGATAGCCAAAGGCATTTCAGACTGCTGAAGCCAGAACCCTCGTAATGCATTTTGTAGAACAGAGACGTACGGGACGAGGGATTCCGTAAGGACACATATCAAAGTTGCAGTCCTTATTGCCAGTGCTGTTTGGCGTTTTTACAGTGTTTTATAGTGCCGAATGAGATATGATTGCCTTTTTTTTATGCAGGAATAAACAATTGAAAATTAAAGTCGAGAAAAAATGCGCCGTTTTTTCCGGAAGCGGGAATCGAACCCACAACCTCCGCATAACGCGTGCGGTGCTCTACCATTGAGCTAGTTCCGCGGCGACTCCCCTCTCGACTATACCGCGGGGTTTTGTATTTACGACTGCTCAGAGCCCGGTCAACTAGCGCCGCCCCTCGACCAACGCGGGAAGACGTAGAACGTCTTTTCCCAGCGGCCGCACGTAAGACGTGGTCGGAAGTCGGGGATAGCCAAAGGCATTTCAGACTGCTGAAGCCAGAACCCTCGTAATGCATTTTGTAGAACAGAGACGTACGGGACGAGGGATTCCGTAAGGACACATATCAAAGTTGCAGTCCTTATTGCCAGTGCTGTTTGGCGTTTTAAGAGTGTTTTATAGTGCCGAATGACATATGATTGCCTTTTTTTTTATGCAGGAATAAATAATTGAAAATTCAAGTCGTGAAAAAATGCGCCGTTTTTTTCGGAAGCGGGAATCGAACCCACAACCTCCGCATAACGCGTGCGGTGCTCTACCATTGAGCTAGTTCCACGGCGACTCCCCTCTCGACTAGCGTCACTAAATAAAGGCTTTTAGAGTATCGGCACTCTTTTCTCTCATTGTTATGTGCCGCCGGGATTTCCATTGGTCGGTCGGCACCACGTGATGTTTGTTTACATATGGGCGCAGCCATTTTGTTTTTGGGCGCCTCTCCTCTCTCTCGGCTGTGCGGACGCTCGAGCGGCCGGCCGCACTCTTCCGGTCACAACCGGCGGCGGTTTTCGTTCGGAGAGATGGCAACACTGCAAGCCAGAAACAAAATGGCCCCCAGACGCCTCCGGGGTGTGCGGAGTGGCGGTACTCTTAAGCGTAGCTTATTTAGTGACGCTACTCTCGACTATACCGCGGGGTTTTGTATTTACGACTGCTGAGAGCCCGGTCAACTAGCGCCGCCCCTCGACCAACGCGGGAAGACGTAGAACGTCTTTTCCAGCGGCCGCACGTAAGACGTGGTCGGAAGTCGGGGATAGCCAAAGGCATTTCAGACTGCTGAAGCCAGAACCCTCGTAATGCATTTTGTAGAACAGAGACGTACGGGACGAGGGATTCCGTAAGGACACATATCAAAGTTGCAGTCCTTATTTCCAGTGCTGTTTGGCGTTTTTAACAGTGTTTTATAGTGCCGAATGAGATATGATTGCCTTTTTTTATGCAGGAATAAATAATTGAAAATTCAAGTCGAGAAAAAATGCGCCGTTTTTTCCGGAAGCGGGAATCGCACCACAACCTCCGCATAACGCGTGCGGTGCTCTACCATTGAGATAGTTCCGAGGGTTCTGGCTTCAGCACTCTGAAATGCCTTGGCTATCCCCGACTTCCGACCACGTCTTACGTGCGGCCGCTGGGAAAAAGACGTTCTACGTCTTCCCGCGTTGGTCGAGGGGCGGCGCTAGTTGACCGGGCTCTGAGCAGTCGTAAATGCAAAACTCCGCGGTATAGTCGAGAGGGGAGTCGCCGCGGAACTAGCTCAATGGTAGAGCACCGCACGCGTTATGCGGAGGTTGTGGGTTCGATTCCCGCTTCCGGAAAAAACGGCGCATTTTTTCTCGACTTGAATTTTCAATTATTTATTCCTGCATAAAAAAAAAAGGCAATCATATGTCATTCAGCACTATAAAAACACTGTTAAAACGCCGAACAGCACTGGCAATAAGGACTGCAACTTTGATATGTGTCCTTACGGAATCCCTCGTCCCGTACGTCTCTGTTCTACAAAATGCATTACGAGGGTTCTGGCTTCAGCAGTCTGAAATGCCTTTGGCTATCCCGACTTCCGACCACGTCTTACGTGCGGCCGCTGGGAAAAAGACGTTCTACGTCTTCCCGCGTTGGTCGAGGGGCGGCGCTAGTTGACCGGGCTCTAAACAGTCGTAAATACAAAACCCCGCGGTATAGTCGAGAGAGGGAGTCGCCGCGGAACTAGCTCAATGGTAGAGCACCGCACGCGTTATGCGGAGGTGGTGAGTTCGATTCCCGCTTCCGGAAAAAACGGCGCATTTTTTCTCGACTTGAATTTTCAATTATTTTTCCTGCATAAAAAAAAAAGGCAATCATATGTCATTCGGCACTATAAACACACTGTTAAAACGCCAAACAGCACTGGCAATAAGGACTGCAACTTTGATATGTGTCCTTACGGAATCCCTCGTCACGTACGTCTCTGTTCTATATATACCCTTATGAACAGGAACCACCCCAAAAGCTCGCTGGATCAGGCATACCAACGTGCGTGACTTGCTAAACAGACAGCGACAAAACGACAGCGCCAGGCCGCCTGCCCTAATAACTAAATTTTCAAGCGCCCTCCCAAACGTACACAATATACTGCGGAAGTACTACCCCATTTTAGCCAGTAACGACCGACCTAAAGCACCAAGGGTTACCTACCGGAGAAACAGGAATCTAAAAGATATTTTAGTGCATGCTAAAACAGGGCCTTCAAAGCAACCAGTCATAGCCAGCTGCTCCCGTCCCAGATGCAAGACTTGCAGGCACATGCAGACAGACTGCATTGTAAAAAGCACAGCCAGTAATTATGTCCACAAGAATAATTCGAGTTTTACGTGCACTTCATCCAACATTGTGTATATTTTGGAATGCTCAATGTGCCAGAAACAGTATATAGGCGAAAGGAGTCAACCTATGAACCTACGTCGTAATGGTCATCGGGCAGATACTCTTAGCAAATCCTCCATAACTGTAGCGCAGCATTTCAACCAACCAGGACACAATTTTGATGACCTTAAGTTGTATATACTTGAGTCAAACTTTAAGTCTCCTAGGGACAGGAAATACCGAGAATGCTATTTAATTCACAAATTCAACTCCATGGAACCTGCTGGAATGAATGTGTCTAAGGGCAACTTGGAATCCTTGCGATATTCACCGGGAATTCAGAATTAGGCACTGTCTTGCATAAACCTTATCCAAAGACTATGACCCCTCCATCTGCTCTTTACCTGGTCACCTAATTCCGTTTGTTTTCATTCCGTAGGTTTCTGCTTAATACGCACCCGCATCCTCCAACGTTTGCTTCTGGAATTCCATTTATTTCTTTTATTTCTCTCTTTTTTTGCTCCGCTTTGTCTTGTGCCCCGTACGTCACTCTAACTTTATCTTTTCGTTTTAGATGCGACTGCATCTCATTCACTCGCCTTGTCCCTCCATACGGCGTTGTTGTTGTCCGTCCCCACCCCTCCCCCATTCTCCTCGCCATGAGAGCTGCGCTCTCCGCCGCTCACCCCCTCTCCTCTACGATAGCGAACACTCCCTCGCGAGGGGCATTGGATTGGCTTGGATTGGCTTGGCTTGGATTGGATTGGATTTGGATTGGATTGGATTAAAGTGGATTGTGTTGGATTGTGTTGCGTCATAGCCGCGCCACGTTGCGTCATAGCCGCGGTCGTTCCAGCACCGGCGTTCCGATTTCGGGCACGTGCATAGACTTGATCTTCGCTGCAAATTGGACGGTGGTCCCGTTACTTCACCATCCACTACCCGTACACTTTAGCGACCACAAGGCCGTCATCGTTAACGTTACGCCGCGTGTTAAATAAAGAATACATCATACGCGTTCCTCACACGTTTCACGCAATTAGAGAATCAACCCAACGGAAACACCAAGTGAACCCCCAGATGCGTCGCATCTCCACAGGGTTCCCCCCGCGGGAAAAGTTGGGTTATTTTTTGAGTTTCAGGACAGGCCTTTTCCAGGAATGTTGCCGTGGGCGACGATTGTGCCATTTCTGTTGTCGGGTTATTGCTTTTTCTTTTGTGTGTGGGTTGTGTGTGGTTTCCCTCCCTGTTTTTTTCTGTTTTTGATTCTCTTTTGTCGTTTTTCCTTGACCTAGTTATTATCCCCCCTTCTCTACCTTCTCTTTTGACCTGAGGAATGCAGATAGTTTCGTATAAGGACACCCTCCCACCGCCTGGTCGGCTTCCGGCGGTTCTGAGAATGTTTTGGTATGCCGTGCGGCGGGTCAACAAACACCCTCTCATCCTTTCTCTCCTAAAATTCCCGGAATATCAACCCCCGGCTGACTTCCCTGGGACCTTTTTCGCGGCTCAAACTATACAACCTTCTTTCCCTCTCAATATCTCACCCGACATACTCTCAAACTAATCCGCTTTGAAATTTCACTTCCTTCTTTCCGTCTCATCTCACCTGGGGACCTGCCCTATATAAAGCGTGCCAGCCAGGCGAGATTGCCCTGACGAAAGCAAGTCACTTTGCTGAAACGTTGGCCAGCTTTTATCTTGTTCGAAGTTTTTCTTTTCTTGTATATATATATATATATATATATATATATATATATATATATATATATATATATACATATCAAAGTTGCAGTCCTTATTGCCAGTGCTGTTTGGCGTTTTAACAGTGTTTTATAGTGCCGAATGAGGTATGATTGCATTTTTTTTTGCAGGAATAAATAATTGAAAATTCAAGTCGAGAAAAAATGCGCCGTTTTTTCCGGAAGCGGGAAACGAACCCACAACCTCCGCATAACGCGTGCGGTGCTCTACCATTGAGCTAGTTCCGCGGCGACTCCCTTCTCGACTATACGGCGGGGTTTTGTATTTACGACTGCTGAGAGCCCGGGTCAACTAGCGCCGCCCCTCGACCAACGCGGGAAGACGTAGAACGTCTTTTCCCAGCGGCCGCACGTAAGACGTGGTCGGAAGTCGGGGATAGCCAAAGGCATTTCAGACTGCTGAAGCCAGAACCCTCGTAATGCATTTTGTAGAACAGAGACGTACGGGACGAGGGATTCCGTAAGGACACATATCAAGGTTGCAGTCCTTATTGCCAGTGCTGTTTGGCGTTTTAACAGTGTTTTATAGTGCCGAATGAGGTATGATTGCATTTTTTTTTGCAGGAATAAATAATTGAAAATTCAAGTCGAGAAAAAATGCGCCGTTCCCGCTTCCGGAAAAAACGGCGCCGTTCCCGCTTCCGGAAAAAAACGGCGCATTTTTCTCGACTTGAATTTTCAATTATTTATTCCTGCAAAAAAAATGCAATCATACCTCATTCGGCACTATAAAACACTGTTAAAACGCCAAACAGCACTGGCAATAAGGACTGCAACCTTGATATGTGTCCTTACGGAATCCTCGTCCCGTACGTCTCTGTTCTACACAATATAGATATAATACATATGATATAGATAGAATATATATATATATATAGATATAGATAGATAGAGAGATATAGATAGAGATATATATATAGATATATAGATAGATATACATAGATATATATATATAATATATAGATATATATATCTATATATATATATATATATATATATATATATATATATATATATATATATATATATATCCTCTAGTATAAACGTTAGTAAACATTTTATGTTCTTGCAGACGTGCGCCGGACTCTACTTTTGCATACATATATATACATATATATATATATTTATATATATATATATATCTGTATAAATTGTCTCATTTGTCACCACACGTCACAGCTTCGCTGCTTTTAAACTGGCCATGCAAGCAAAACACGTTTCTTTTATTTGAAAGATAAGGTTTTATAGCGCCCTAAGCGCTTGTTGAGTACCAAACGAAGCTTTATTCACTGAGTAAATAAATAATTCAAGCCAAACTCTTGATTATCCCGCTGAATCGTATGTTTCCTGACGTCTTCGATGACGTATCTCGAGCAAGTACTGAAGGGAATGTAAGTAAGTAGACTATGGGTGCAGTGAACGGCGGAACGCCTTCTTTGCTCTCAGTTCTTGTAGACAGCGTCACCATACCAATCGGAACCGCTGTCTACCATCGCTTTGTTTTTGACGGCATTTGTGCCGGGTTAATGTTTGTTACAGTTCACAGTACTCGTTCCATGAAACACGGGGTATGCTCGACCCCGGCGGCTCGATGAGAAAGAGGGCGGGCCTGCCGATTCATGTGCCTGCAATGGGCGGGCGCGTGACAGCGGAGCTTCCAGTGGCGGCCGCTACTTTCGGCGGGGCCCCACACATAGGTGATGGCTCCCCCATAGCGTCTCTCACTACGGCTCCCCCAGCCAGCTCCCGCTTCGGTACACATTCGGAGTTGCGCGATCATCGTCGATGTAGGAAGCTTTAGCTAGGGTCCTAACTTACTTACACGGAAACTAGAATTACCTTAAATGATCAGAAAGACGACTGCGCAATCTCGGAGAATTTAATCTCGTGGATTGCAGTCAATATTTAGTAAGCGAAGTCTAAAGACGGGTGCGACCACATCGCCGCTTCAGCAGCTTTTTAGCGGCCCCACAGTGTAGCTCCAAATGGAAGTACAGCCCATTGCAATGCGAATTTGGTTTACAAATTTCGTAAGGTTTATGCTTCCAAATGGAACTCTATTACTCCTCGCCATTATTAAACTAGATTAGTCGAAGCTATTCTCAAGGACAATTATAAAAACAGCCGAATGTAAAACTTCACGAACGTAGGTTAATCTACCTAGGTTCTCAGGCTCTCCGCTGAGCAAGCTAATACGGCTCAGAAATTCGAAAATTATGGGTCAAAAAATGCATGTACAAATACACGCCAAAACATTGTGCGACTTTCACGACATAGTTTGGTGAAAAACCAGTGACTCTGTTTTGTTTGAAGTGCCATTGGAGGAGGAAAGAGAACATCCACTGGCGGGGTTTGTCAGTTCACTTATCCGTCAGAAAGGCGGGCGTAACTAGCCGCGTGATCTAACTGTCCGGGTTTGAAACCTAATGCGCACATTTGTGGAACTATTGAATCCCCGCATATTGCCGCAAATCCAATGCATGGTTCCCGGCACTGAGGGCAATCTTAAAGGCTTTTTTATAATAGCATGTTAGGTCGCCTCTCAACTAGACTACAAGCTAATGAGGGGTAGGAACAGCAGTAACCCCGACCTTAACCATAATATACGGAAAGCTAGTGAGGTCACTACTTGCAAACTGGGCTGGCGATGTCAAAACCCATCTAGTGCACGAACTCACGTTATCACAAAAGCTTCTTTCTAGGAAGTATTCTCCTTGAAAACCCCGCTGGTAAACCGCCTAGGCAAGTTATTTATACCCGTGCTACACAATAACTTTCAATCGATAACCCCGCGCGTGGTGGCTCAGTGGCTAAGGCGTTGCGATGAGCAGCACAAGGTCGCGGGTTCGCTTCCCGGCCGCGGCGGTTCGCTTTTCTGATGGAGCGAGGCGAAAAGCAAAAACGCCCGTGTGTACGAGATTTCGGCGCACGTTAAAAGATCCCCAGAGCACAAGGTCGCGGGTCAAAATCGCTTCCCGGCCGCGGCGGGTCGCTTTTCTGAATCCGGAGCTCTCCACTACGGCGCGCCTCATCACCTGCGGTGCGTCGGAGCGTTAAACCCCACAATCAACAATCAATCAAATCATCAAACTTTCAATCGATATTGCAAAATTTAATCCGAGCTCTCCATGGTTTAAGCGCGGCGCGCCTCAACCTGCGGTTGCGTCGGAATGGACGAACCACAAAGGGGGGCAGGGCAACCACAAAGGCGCTATATACAAATAAGAAAGTAACCCCAGTTGTTACTTAGCGCCTGTCATGTCCTCCTTCTTATGTTCATCCATTTTTAGGGCTTAAACCATGTCACAAAAATCACGCCAACTCGCCCAGCAGCACGTTCTTAAGTAAATCTCATTCGGCAGTTGACTACTTACTCACAAGCGAGTCGCGTTAAAAGCAATGGGCTACTTGATAGACAATTCCTTCAAAGGCATCCCGCTAGCCTTTGAAGAGATATTACTGTATCTAAATGTCTTAGCAAGCATAAAGGGATACTTTTAAATGATGCCTAATTTTCGCCCCTTGGTATTTCGCAGCAATTTAAGTGAAATCAAACTTCTCGCATCTTCATTTTGGGCAGTCAAGCAGGGAATTACAAATCAGGCAATCATAGAACCATTGGGGAATTTTCAAACTGCGTGATTAGAAAAAGGTGGCAGAAAATCCAGTAACAGTTATAAAGCGCGCAGTAAGATGGGGGCGATACGCCACAGCCTCTAATGTTCTTGTGATTATACCTCGAAAACAATCAGGTGGGGGTCCTCCCTATACGTCTTTGCATGGTTACGCACTGGCGAGAAATATCAAGAGGGTGATAGGGACTTTTTGTATATAGAATAACTTCCACGTTAGGCACCACATCTACAGGACAGTCTACTTGAAAAAGTAGTTGACAGAAACAATATCCCGCTCTAGCTGCGGGACATCCTCAATACATGGATACGCTTGCAAAGTCACGCTAAGAGGAAAGAAAAAGACAATGCAACGCTGGCAGCTACTTTGGAAATGCCCGATTATTTTGTACAACGCTCACAAACCAGGAAATAATCCACGTAATTTAAAAGTTACGATGTTTATGGCCGTTTGTCTACGCGGGTACATCAGAGCGCATCCAAGCAGCTGGCGCGGCCAGGTCGCGCCAACCGCGGTTGCAATGTTGCTTCGCGGCTTTCCCTTTTGTAACGGGGTAGGCGTTTGTACAGCGACCTTAGTAATAACGCCACTCTACAATCACCTAGCCATGAAAAAAAACACCTTTTATGGTATTTTTGTGCTAGTCTGAGTTCTTTGTTCAGATGTCGTTCCAGATTCTTCTCTGCTCTTTTACAACCAACATTCTAACTTTCTTTTACTAAGCTCTACTGCTTTCCTTAAAGCGAAGGGCTTCCGGAACCTCGATGTCTCTCTCATCGAAGACTCGACGGATACATTTGCAGTCCGTTACTATATGTCGCATAGTTTCTAGCTCCCTGCGGCAAACTGCGCACAGTTCACTAACCGCGCCGAGCAAAGTGTCGGAGAGCATTTGTGGCACAGCAGAGGAAACCGGGTGGCTGCCTACAAAGAAAAAACTCAGGCCAATGAACTTGCCAGACGCACGCTCCCGCCCCCCTGAAAAGGACTGAACAGGGAGAAGGCGGTCGTCTATAGGCAACTGCAAACAAAGACGGTCCCACCCCTCTACCTAAAGCACAACCTGTCCCCGGCGACATACCCTGATGCCACGGTCGGGTGTGTCGTAAAGCCCCTGTCGCAAAGCCCCTGCAAGACTCGAGCAAATTGTCTGGGATCGCCTCACATACTCGGACGAATCAAACACAAGGATGCCGCCTGCCTTCGAGGAGGCGGTGCGGACTGAAAATCAAAGTCTTGAACTCCACGCTGTCCAGCGAGTAATCGTGGCGCTGGCTAGGCCGGGGGACACTGGCGACCCGGTGACGGGGAGCAGGAGACCCCTCGCCGGGCTGGCTACATCTGAGGTGACCACTTCAGCCAAGTGATCAAGACCGAGCAATAGGACTTTATTCGCTGGCCCCAGTAAAGTTTTCCCTATTCAATCTCGTACTTGCTCACGGATAAGCGTTTTCGTTCTCAAGCAGCTCGCCGGGACTTCAAAAAGCAATACAGTTCCTTTGGTATTATCGAATAAATTTTCCCAAATGTGCAGATATCTAAGGACTTCTTTGCGTCCAAATACTCTTCCCAGGTCGTTGTCTCTGATTCTTTCGCTATATTTTTTATTGCCCTGCTCATTTCCCCTGCGCTCCTAGGTTTCATGTACTTTGTCCTAAGCGTTCCGTTTCTTTTTTCACATTGTGTGTCCACGCTTTTCATGTAAAGATACCGTAACACTCTAGCCGCCCATCTCTGGTCATCAATATTTCTAAGCCATTCTTCGGAGACATATTTTGCTTTGCCCTTCTCTCACTTCAAAGGAGGCCCGTCCCATGTCTCCCTGCACTGCCTCATTCGTGGTTTTACTGTGTGCTCCTAATGCCAATCGACCTACCGTCCTCTGATTCACTTCTACCCCTGATTGAATCTCTGATTCGGCACACACCACTGCGTTCGAAAAGGTGAGTGCCGGTACCGTTACCCCTTCCAGATTCCTCTCACTAATTCACATTTTTGTATCCCAATAATAGTCTGTTCTTCATGATAGAGGTGTTTCTTTTTCCTTTCCCTCTTAAATTAACCTCATGGGTTTTTAGAAGTGCCTGACCTTCGTTTATCCATATGCCGAGATATTTGTATTTCGTTACCCGTGGTATTGTTGCTTGTTGAACGAATACCGTCGTTACGTGCGTCGTCATTAAAGACCAGAAGAGACAACTTTGCGGTGGTAAACTCTTCAGTGGCTTCTTCTCCCCACATAACTGCGAGCTGTTGCCGACACTGTTCGCTATCTGCTAGTAGTACCTATGTACTATCTGAGTACCTATGAACAGCGCCATAACCGTCACTGCGGCGGAAAAAAGGCCGTAACATCGTCACCGGCGGACGGGTGCATGCGGCAGCCGACCTCATTTTCATCGCGCGGCGGTGTGTCGGACAGAGTCACAGAAGACAATGTCGCTTATGCCAGTTGACCAGTGTAAGCTCAACTCACCGGACTGCTGTGCAGCTTAACCGGCATAGTGCGCGCAGTACGCACCGGTGCTTTTGGGTTTACGTGTGCGTTCGTAACTTCCGTTGTTTACCCCACCATTCTTACTGCTGTAAAATAGTACGTATTACATTTAAGCGCAAATAGCTCGTTCTGCAATCTTACAACCACTGTTTAATTTGAGTTGGATTTTGCCGGCTGCCGCCATTCGCGTAGCTTCCCATAATGCGTCATAGGTTCTATTTCTGGAAATGTGCTAGTGGGTTGCATGACCCTTCCCTTTTTTTCTTAATTGTATAGCTTATTTGAGTGATGTATGCGTGAAAAATAGAGTCAGTGTTATTCTAACAGGGCACTGTTTCGAATGAAGCAATCTTGTATTTTTTCTGGGCGGTGGCCCCTTTAAGGGCTGGTTATTTTCTCGAGTACTTTGATATAATTCAGGATCATAGGTACGCGTTTGCAATACATAGCCGAATATAATGGTCTACTGCTGTAAGCAACATTGACTGTAAAAAAACAGGAGATACTTCTGATGGGTAGCTTCTCGCTGTACCCTGTCTTTCCTTGTGCCTAAAACGTCCCTATACGTCGTAAAAAAAATTAGAACTAGGTGTTTCTGTGTGACCTCTTACCTTCGTGTTGTTTGCTTGGCCAAGACGTTTGAGCCCTTTCATGGTCCGCTGTCTTTTCCGGGCCCGCTGTCAGGAGAGCCGGAAAAGAAAGGAGGTTGATAACCATTGGTACGTGCATAAATAGCAAATAAAATCGTAAGAGTCCATTCCTTCACCCACTCCCCCATCCCAGCCCCTCTAGCTCCGTGACTCCTGGATAAAAATTGGCCTTTCGCAACAAAACATCTCAACCAGTTTGATGGCACCGCCATGGTTCATAATTTCTTAATTCGTTCCTTAGCGTCAGCTACTACATTGTGTTTCAGAAGATATCAATTGTTAAAAACTGACGCTTCAATCCAAAACCATGCGCACACGAAAATACGAAACCATATCTGGGTAAGTACCCTTTCAGTTAGATTGACCCGAGTGTAAAAACGCCTGTGAAAAAATAAATCTCGTGTAAAAGTATTTCCATTCCGGGATTACACGATCGGTCGCAACAGGCGCTGAAAACCTTAACATTAGGAGCTGACCACCTTCCACAATCGCAGTAGCCCAAACAGGTTGGCAAGTTCGCAGTTATTCGTCATGGGGGCGCTGCAAAAAGGGGGCTAAGGAACAGCGCTCGTGTCCCGTGTTTTTTTTTTCTTTCGTCCCTACTCCCAGAGCGATTTGACCCGCGATTGATTTATTGAATGTTTTTGTTTGGGTGACTGTAGCGGGTGAGGGTTGGGGTACCCCACTATGAAGTCACAAAACGTTGCCGCTGACGAATTTCTTCTCGGCCAATTTCCCAGCGGGCATACGGAACTGCTATGTGAGGGTACCTACTCTTGCAATGAGATTAAAAAGAGGAAGAAGAAAAGGAAGTGGACCTGGATTCAGACGCTTCGGTTCGGACCTGAGCCCATCGCCAATGTACGCCGTGGAGGTTCTTGATGGACGGCTCTGCTACGTTCATAAAAACAGGTACATGTTTCCTGTTTTGATTTCCAATTGATTCGAAGATTCCGGAAGCTCGCAGCTGCTTCAGATGGAAGGAAGTCGGTATTGAAGGACATACAACGAGCCAATAACTTCATGGGCATCTGCGCTGCTCGGCATATAATGGCGACGAATTGAAAGGCGATTGATTGTAGGGTTTAAGGCGCCGACGCAACACAGGCGATCAGGCGCGCCGTAGTGGAGGGCTCCGGATTAATTTTGACCACCTGAGGATCTTTAACAGTGCGCCGAAATATCGTACACACGGGCGACGAATTGAAAGTGTACTATAGCCCTTTCTGCAGTGGCCATCACAAGTTACCCATCGAAGCAAGCCTAATGCGGGTGCAGAAATGACCGGTTAATGGTGAATTGCTTTTAATGATGAGGGTCGTTCTTGGGCTGCCTAACGCCCAATTGTGCCTGCCTGTCTGTCGCGTGATTAAGCCACTTGACACCTAGCCATAAAATTTGCCGTGTATCTTGGTGCTGTGCTGCAAAGATCTGCTTTTATGGCTCACGCCTGTCCGCTTTAGTCAGCGCAGAATAGACCTCAGGAATATTTGAAGCAAAATAAAATAAACGATCAATAGTTCCAGGATTCCTTTTTTAAGAAAACGAGTTTAATTGGTTTTGTAATGGCATAGGGAAAAGTAACGCGGTACAACTGTATCGAGGACAGACGAGAAAGTAGTGCGCTGGCCCTAAAGATGGCACGCGAGGATTTCGAATACGGGAAAATTGAACTAAAGTACTTATCACGGGCGGAGCTATAGGGAAAGTGTAGAGCGCCAAATGTGGTAGACCGGAGAGGTAGTTGAATGGCAGGGGCGACGGAGTATTTCAACGATCTTTTGGTGCGACCTAAGCCGATGCGGAGCTCATTTTTTGTATAACAGGTGCGAGAACGTCATAGACAAAAATTAACTCGCACTATTTCGGCATGCATTTGCGAGAAAGATTACAGCTGTCATCATTATTTTCCCTGGTGCCTTAGATGCAATTGGTGTTGAGGTTTTCAAAGCGAAATGTTTCTTAGTGGTACCGATGGTGCCCTGTCAAAAAACTAATGCATTTCCCCACGAGCCATTTTGTCGACCGCAAAAGTCTGATAGGATCTCTGGACACGCCGCGCGTGACGGCAACCGCCATTCCATCGTGTCAAAACGGAAAATGAAAAATTCGCGAAAAATATTGGTTCTAGATAAGACAATGCACGCATTGATCATGACCACAATAGCACACCGTTGTCTGATAAACCACGTATCGGTTCGCATTTAGATTGTTGACAGATGCATTTACTTAGTGCGTAAAGAATCGTCTCAAGGGCCTGCTCTTCGTTTGCAATTCGAGTCTTTGGAGATCTGACGATCGAATGGGCGCGCTTTCAGCCAACAAAATCGGCAGCTGGGCTAGTTGGTATTCCCTCCATCCTAAACAGAGCTTGGCAACACGACGACGGGAACGAGGCGACACAACACGGCGTTGACTCTCAACTAAGTCTTTATTGAGAAGAAAACACACATATATACAATCATACACCTCACGTATCTCTACACGCCCTCAGGGGAGGTTGGAGGCAATTTCAGCTTTCATGCTTCGTTCAACTTTCCTGTGGAGGGGCTGGTGTTTTTTTTCGGGGGGTAGGCGAGCGCGCATAGGTGAAGCCGTTAATCCCCTGAGGAGAAAAAAATAACTCATTTGGCGCTTCCCAGACACGTGGACCCCCTGCTGGTGTTGTGCACGGAGCGCGTGTCGACGTTGCTTCGCCTGGACAGCGTGGCCGTTTGGGCCGGCCTGTGGCGTCTGTCGGCGAGCGAGCTGCAGCAGGTGGCCGAGCGCATGGCGAGCCGGTCGCCCATGCGCCAGCTGTCCTGGCGGGAAGTGGGGCCGCTCTTCTTGCTCTCCAGGCTTCGCCAGCTCCTGCTGGACAGGCTGCTGCTCACGCACGCCGACCTGCGCGCGCTGCTGGGATCCGTCGAAGCGCCCTTGCTCACGCACCTGTCCGTGAACAAGGTGGGCTGTGAAATCCCTAGCGCATACCAACCACGGAACTCTTCGGCTGTGTAAATAACAAATCTTGCGGTAAAAAGCAGACAGGTGTTCCGAAGTGCCTTAGAAATCACTGCGCATATCTGGTGGCCTTGCCGTGGCAATATTTCAAACTTTCCAATGGAACATTTTGGCAGCCGCATAGTTTCTGCACTATTCAAAGAAGTACCGACACAAAATCTTGAAGGCGGCATAACTTCCCAGATAAATTGGTGTGAACACACATACATCATCTGCAAAATATCAGCGGCAAATGTAGCCTGGAACATATTTAAATCAATTTTGAAGTGTGCGAAACGCAACCGAGTATCCAGCGGAGGACCTCGCGCAATCGACATTCCTTGGATATTTTGTAAATAACAATTGAAACACGTCACGAGTTTGTGTTGTCACCTTCTGTACTACCGGCGTTTTTCGCCGGCTCGCTACTTCAATCGGAGGTCGGAGCTTCCGCTCTTAAGCAACGAACGACCCGATTGTTGGCGGCGGAGGCGGCGTAATTTTTTTGGCTAATCGGGCATCTGTCCGCGACCTAAAGTTCTACAGCAATTCCAGGCTCTCTAGCTTTTATTGCTTTTTATTACACTGGACGTAAAAACGCCGCGGGGACACGAAAAGCCCTCTGAGCGAGCCGCATGGTCGCTGCGCAGGCGGCGGCCACGGCCGTGAAGTGGCGCAGCAGGTAGTTCGAGAGATAGCTTGCTACCGCTGCACGAAATGGGACCCAAGTCCCAGCAGATATGAGAAAGGAGTTAGTGATGCGATTGCGGGTTGCATCAAAAATCGTCATCTGCAGTGCTTACGAGAGCGGCAATCGAATATCCGCCGGAGTGTTAAGCCGAATTAAGTTAACGCCGGCTGCTCCCAGCGCACGTCTCCCCACCGTCTCGAGCGTCGCGCGTCGTTTTCTAGCCGCGGCAGCAATTTGCACTCGCAGCGACTGCGTCATGTCCGCAGGTCGCTTTTTATTTAAGCGGCTCACGAGATCAGTAAGGGAGGGGGCATTCGCAAAAACTGCCGGTTATGCGAGTACGACAGTGCTACGGCAGCTCTGCTCTGTGATATCCACACGACAGTCACGTCTAAAGCTTTGTTTATTTTAAAACTCAGCTTTGGTGGAACCCGCTGAAACCGAAACTGCGACTGGCCGCATTGAAAACGTCTCTAATTAAACAACCATCGCACGCTGAAGCAAATGAGGTTTCCACATGGGATACGTAGGTCATTAGCTACTCATTGCAACAACAAAAAAAAACAAGCTGCAAATTTTTTTGTGTCATTGCCCCTTTAAAGCCAGTATTCTCTTTAACCTGTTTTCAACTCCGCAGTAGCCCCTGCCTCAAGGAATGCTGTCGTTCGTGATGTGTCACACTTAATTTTGAGGACGGTGTACAATGATTTACCAGCGTCTCTAAGTCTCAATGCCATTCTAGTTGTCATTAACTCTTATATTTCGAGCCAGGGGTTTGAAACACGACCGTCACGTATTGAGCTGTGGCTTATTAATGTTGGTCCCAACTTGCATTGAGCTCAGTTGTGCGCACCACATAATTTGAGCCGCTAACGGCAACGTGGCGCTGGCCCTTGCCACAGTTTGAGTGCCTCGATAAATGCGCTCTGAAACAGGCACAAAGATACCTTCAAGCATCACCCTGACTGCCATTCAGTGCACCCTAGGTCTGACATTGACCCCCTAGACTATTTCCGTCATGTTTAGGAGGCCAGCTACTGGCAGCTACAAATAATGCTGCAAATGCCTAATCGTGCCAGTACCTATAAGGTACTGGTACGATCACTGAATCTTCCACTTAATTGCTTTCGCACCGTTAATCCCTCTAATCGATAGGTGACATTGTGGGTAATTTTTAGGGTTGTTATGAAATGGGATTTTGTTCATCAGATTTGATAACGCCAATCATAACGCCAATTCGTATTCCTTTCAAGAAATGAAAAGCTACCTCTGTCATTGCACTTAGGTTCCATACTGAACCTGTCAACAATCTAACAAGTTGCTACGCTTCTCGAGTAATTCTGATAGCCTTCCTTCAATGCGCACGGAACAATAAAACATTGCCATAGAATTTGTAACTGTGAAATTAAACTCCTGCGGTTAGCAATGCCCAGCACTGAATGCTTGCAACAGGTATCTTTTTACATTCTTCACGAAAAATGCCTGTGCAGATACAGTGTATGTGCCAGGACATGGGACCGAGTACCAGCTCGGGCCAGGATGACCGCTTTCAAAGGAGCTGCGATGAGCAACGGATACAAGACCTCGAGATCTTCGCGTTGCTGCTGCAAAAGAGCGCCCAGTCGCTCGTGCTGCTAGACACCGACTTCAAGCTAGACGTGGAGCGCTTGGCAGCGTGCGGCCCTTTTCCGGCCCTCCAGAGCGTGGCGCTACGGCGGCTCGTGCCCTCGTGCAGCAGCGTTTACCGCTGCTCGCTGACGGAATTCGAGCTGCACGCAATGCTCGCTCAGATGCCGGCGCTTCGTGAGCTCCGATGCGACGTGTCGCAGGCCCTTGGTACCCTCCATCCCGATACGCATCCCATGCTCGCTAAGCTCGAGGCTGTGGAAGTGCTGCACGAGGCGCCCGTGCCAGAATGCGCTGCTACGCCCTTCACGCCCTGTCTGCAGCTGCTCGCTACTGTCTGCCCGAATGTACGCCAGGTACGATGTTTGGAGGCTGGGCAGGGTAAACGTTTGACCCTTAGTTGTATCGATGGTTATAAAAAAATCATTGAAATGGTTTGGGGATCGTCATAGTAAGTGCTGTAAAGGGGATTTTCTTGTGATTCGGAGGCCCCAAATAAACCGTTAAGATGTGCAATTGGGGTTCTGTCAAAAGTAAACCCTTTAGGGAGGGAGTTGCGAAAGGGGAATCGGTGAGGGCTAACGTAACGTAGGTGTGTACATTATATTACTGACAACGGCCTCTTTCTTAGGCGGCCACTTGTTTCGACTGGGAAAGAGTGAGGTCACCCACCAAGCATGTGGCAGGCGTTCCTGCACCTTCTTCTAAAGCGCGGTGGTGCCTGGCTATCGTTTATTCCCGGCTGCTCATTACTGCACCGTAATTAAGTGTACCAGGCAGTGCGACATTTGAGTATAGTTGCTCCTCTGCTCACCAAAGATGAGAGAATACGCACTAAGATGGCCGGGTGGCATAATAGCAGCAAGAACCGGGAAAAGAAAGAGGTGGCGTCAAGCGTCTTTCCGAGGCAATCTGATACAACTCACTTGTCGGGTGCACCGGTGCTTGCAAAATAAGAGCAATGCCACTTCACGTTTCGATGTGGGGTCGTTCCGCATACAGATAGCGGAGTGTAAGCCTGATTGCAACACCGGCACTCTCCCACCTGCAGTCTTGCAAGATGCCTGACAAAGGCTTTAATAGGGGTATGAAACCTTAGACTTTACAACTAGCTTTTTGGTCGGCGCCCTCCTTTCATTCTTGAACACACACATACTGCAAGTGACACCCATTCCAGTGAATGTTCGCACAGGAAGAGGCACATTTTATGCAAATTTAATTAGTCCAATTAAACTTTCTCAAAAGTTAACAGGTATTCGTACCATCTAAGCTCTTTTTTTGTCAGTTTTCAATGCTAAGGAGTTCTGAACCTTCATAAGGTTACTACATGTGAAAATACTCAATGGTTAAAAGGTAAGAAAAGACATTGGCATCATTACGCAGAGCAATTGTTTACAGTTAAGGGTAATTGAACAATATTGTTAATATACATAAATAAAGTTGTCGCAGCTAGAATAAATCTTATGAACTCCATAATTTATTAATTCAATATATCAATGGATCTATATACTTAAAACGAACTGTGCGCAGTAGTTCAGGTAACGAAATTGCTGAAACGAATTTTTTTTTGCTCCGTATTACCACACCTTGAGTACAGTTGATTTTCGGTGTTGGTTACGATTTTTTGTTAATTGAAAAATTAGAATATTAAGTAAATTTGCCTTGCCAAAAAAAACACTAAGCGCATATTACCTTGTGTTTGTAACAGCAAATTGTTCGATATCCACTATATAAGTAGCTGTTTTAGCAAGCAACTGGTGTCTTGTATGGAAGATCAG
Source organism: Haemaphysalis longicornis (assembly GCA_013339765.2). Taxonomy (NCBI): domain Eukaryota; kingdom Metazoa; phylum Arthropoda; class Arachnida; order Ixodida; family Ixodidae; genus Haemaphysalis; species Haemaphysalis longicornis. The sequence goes on from CM023456.1 coordinate 93,199,125, forward strand.
TCCATTACATAAATTTATGGCCAATCGATTGTGGTATCTCAAATATACAAGCACAATTAGCCTTCTTTAGTTCATGGTAATTCTGCTAACAAATGGAACTTTATTCGGCTTCAGAGCTCATTGAGTAAATTGGAAATGAGCGGCTACTAAGTTTCACTAAGCGGGGTTTTTGACCATTGTCTTCTTTGCTTCTGTTTAAGACAAATAGAAAAAGTCGGGCAGAAAACTGACACCCACTTAACATATAGTGTAAGAGAAGGTGTATCGGTGTGGTTGTTTCGAAACAAGACCACGGCATGTTCACTTGCAGCGAAGGTGCGTGACAGCGACATCCGCAAAACAATTTATTCGCCGCACTTACTGAATAGGCACTTGTTCCTAGTGTTTATATGCTGGTACAACTGCTGTACATCCCTAAAGAAATTGCCTGTGATGCTTCACACGTCTGAAGTAAAGACGGAAGTGGAGAGGAGATATGCGTCATGAGCGCATGGAATTCGAAGACGGCAAATGCTAGTCCAGGTGTGTGTAAAAGCTTTATCTTATGAAAGCACCGGCAAAAGCTACCAATGAGTCAAGAAATTCTGACGCTTGTTAGTACCAAATCACTTGAGAACAACGCGTTTTTCTATGTCTCTACGACAATTATCTCGTATGGTGCAGACCTTGCAACTACGGCTGTTAATGAGCGGCTGTTAATGCTCCAGACGTTGTTTCCAGACGTTGTTGTTTTGCGCGGTGCAGCTCGTGGCCCGTGCAACTGTGCCCCGGGACCTGGCTCCTCTTTCAAGTCTGCGTCACCTCCAACGGCTGACCGTGCGCTTCGGGGGTCGGGGCGGACAGCCTTTCTTGGATGAGACTCTGCTCCAAGCGCTCGGGGACGTCGCCAAGGACCTCCGTCACCTGGAGCTCCCCATCGAAATGCAGATACGACCGCAGGCAAGGACATGCGAGCGATTGTTAAATATTTTTACTAATCCGCAAACACTTGTTGTTCCTTGAGATTTCCTCATGATAAGCAAGATTTGGGAACAGGGAAGAAGTGGATGCATTGAGTGAGGTCTTTGTACAATGCTCGCTTAAAAGACTAGTGACGTGGAGCACAATTTATGCTAAGATTAGTAGCAGTCTGACCTTTGTGTGAACATTTTCAGGGAATTATATTACTCCACTGGGGTTAAGCATGTCCTAAAGGGGTCGTGAAGAAATTTTCAGAAAAATTGTGTTGTGTGTGCGCTTATAACCGTGGAACCTGGATAAACAAACAATTCCTACCCGTGTCGTTGCCCGATATCCGGAAATTATTCAAACAAATGCATTTACGGTTTCACCGAGACCTTCCTCCTCAACTCATGAAGTGACGTTTCAGCAAGTCAGTAAGAAGGCAATCATAGTTCTCCCTCGTCTGCAAAATATGTCGGCATAGAGCGGCCTTGCAAAGGGTCAGATAAAGCTACACCATCGCCGCCATGATGAAACTCACCCTGCAACTGAACGGGAGATGTCTGATCTCTGATAGCTCTGATACGACTGATCAACATGGTCGAACTTTCAGTCAACAACGCGGGCGAGTTGCGCAGGCAGCAGTAACCACGTTTAATCTAAACTGGGCATTCGTAAACTGTTTACGTTGTTTCGCACGAGTCTGAACTGCCGTTTTGCTAGCCGATATTGCACAAGATTGCCGGCGTCTGTCTCACGTAGCCTGTAATGCGAGTTGCGCGAACGTAAAACTTCTGACCTGACGAGATAAACGACCCAACGCTTAAAATGAGAATTTATTTCATAAACATGTTTATCGAAAGGAACTTGGAGTAGTTGGAACTTAAAAACCATCCATCATTTACTCATCAACCTCAAAAAAAAAAACTAGCGGGAAGCAGTGATATAGCACCGAGTCGCCGAGTCCCACCATACCGCATTTCGACGATTGCTCTCCTGTTGCCTGCAACAAACAATGCTTTTAGCGCTGCTTCGTTTATTGTATACGCTCCCCTTTGGCTTACTGCCGAAGCGTTCAACAGTAAGTTGGCGGTTAAAGCTCTGGGTTGATTAGAATTTATGAAAACACGACGGACTTCTGGGTTACAATTGTGAAGAGGCTTTTATGCAGTTTTTTGCCCGCGCGCTTCTCGCGTAGATAGTGTAGTGAATAAAGTGTCCGACAAGGCTGGCCGTAACGTTGTGCTGGCCCGGAGGCCACAAATTCGAATCGCGCACGGGGCACTTTTTTTTTGCTTGAGCGGCTTTGTGCCATTTCATCCAAAAAAGTTAAGATTCCGAAGAGAATTCGGAAAAAGAACGTGAAATTCTGCAGGGAAACGGGCTACAAACTGTAGAAACAGCCAGTAGGTCTGAGTTCTGCTGCAATGGTTGCCAGACAACTGAGGCGGTCACGACACCGCTCACGTGGATAGAAAACTGTTTTTTGGCAACGAATAAAGGATGCATTATTTTTTTTAAATATCAGGTTTGAAGTTTTGCAGAACAATATACACAAACAACGTGTCACGCCTTGAACTCTCGAATGTACTTGACGTGACGTCACTCTAGTTGCGCCGCCGACCGATGACGCGCGCATAGTCGCTTGCGATGCGTCTGAAAACGAGAATTTCAAAGGCGCCTCCTAAATTCCAGAAGCAATAAATTGTGAAAATATTTGGGATTTATGTTCTTAAGAGGTCGTTCAAGCAGACAAAACTAAGCAAAGACAAATGCATTTTGCCGTCACGACCCCTTTAAAGAGCAGAAATGAGAAGTGAACCCCTTATCTTCCATTATGCGAAGAACTCCCTCAATTGCCTCCACACTTCGTTCGCAGCCTTGCGAACGACGCTGATTAAGTATCAGTGAACAGAAGCTATTCCGAGCTTCTAGCCACTGAATGAGACGTATGCGAACAGCTAGTTAGCTCATCGACGACATAAACGCACAAACATGAGGGCCTGATTATTTGAACAAGCCTTTTCCTTCTGCATTTTCTCTTCGAATCATTCTCACTGATGAGGTTGTTGCATGGTAATGACGCTGCGAAAGGAATTGCGGCTTCACGGGCAAATCGTTACTTATCTCCATGTGCCTGATCGTTTACATGTGAGCGGGCCTTTTGCGGGGGGTACACGGATGTACGTCTAACATAACATTGCTTACGGCGCGCGACTCTCCAGGCGCTGGCCAATGCTTGTCCGGCGCTGGAGTCGCTGGTCGCGCGCTGCTTCTTCCGCATGCGGCGGCCATTGCCCGCTTTCCCACCAGCGAGGGAACCAGGTGGCCCGCGCACTTTCACCGGCTCCGGAAGTTCGTCGCCCGTGCCCTCCGACCCTGCGTCGTCCCCCTCGCCGATGCTTGGTTCTCTGCGCCAGGCCGAGTTGGTGACCCTGTCGGATGCCGCGGCGCTGCTTCCCTTGTGCCCCGCGCTGGAGGAGCTCACACTGACGCTGGCGCACATGAACGCGGTGGGTGCGCGCGAGCTGGCCGACTTGTGCGTGACTCGGTGCCCTCGGCTGGAGCGACTCACGCTGCAGCTCGTGAGCAGTGGCTGCTCGCACCGCACGGCTGTTAATTTCCTGCAGCGAGTGGCGCGGATACCCGTGGTAAGTGGGAGCGCCCGGGAGGTGACACCCGCGGCAGCGTTGACAAGCAGGTGCCTGATTCGCCGATTCCCAATGAATTAGGTATTCCGACGTGAGATATGAAAGAGGAGAATTTCACGTGCTTCTTTTCAGCGGATGACAACGCGTGGAAGCTTAGTCTCTGAGTATGTTACCAGCCCTGTTTACGAACGTAAACTCCTCGCTTAGTTCGCCCCAAACTGTTGCGGAAACAACAGATTGCCGCTGGAGGCGGTTTGTATTGTGACAAGGTCACAGAATGCAAAACGCGCGGTCGTGGTCGCTAGCTGTGTTATCAAGACCACGGTGGCCACCACCGCGACGGAAAGAAGCTATTGCCGCTGTAAGAGCCACAGACAGTCCGACTAGCTAGTCGGAGCCGCACATGCGCCTCTCATTACAGCTCGCTGCCCCACAGCCAAAGAGAATTTGGCGTGGCGCCACCGGTACAAAAAGCTCTGCTCAGGATTCAATATTTCGCTGGGGTTACATTGAGTTACGACCCCGTCTGACACCTGCGAGTGTCACCTGAAATGGGCTCAGTAAAAGTTGTTCCTCCTCATTCATTGAGTTACGCGTGAAAAACCCATCCCTTCGACCGGGCTATCCGCAAAAATTTCCACAAGGTAGTTCGGAAGCGCCTAAACGCACATTAGGTCACAATACTTCGCGCCATAATTAACTATCAAAATGAACTAACACGTTGATTATGATGGTGCGATAAAAATTACAAGGGTGCTTTAACATCGCCTTTAAACTTGGAACACGATAGCGGTCTCTCGCCTCGTTCAGATTGCATCGAAACTTTCTCAGCGCTAAAACACTCCACTCCTGCTTCTCCCACCCAATCATTTGAGGGCGGGGCATCATTCCCGTAGTTCCACTTCACGAGCCGGGCCGGAAAAACCGCATTGCAGGAGCAAAGCAAACGGCCCGGTCTTTCGTTCTCAAATACCGCGCGCTCACCACCGAAGTCATTCTTCATGAGAACCCTGACGTAGACTTACTTATGCGACTGCAATGTGAGACGAACCGAGGGAAAAAGAACTTTACCATCCGTTCCTAAATGATGTTGAGAGTAGCGCTTGGGCTTTCTGACATCAAAAATGCTCCATAATTGCGTCAAAACCTTAACTGAAAGGACGTCTAATCGATCGTAAAACCTTCAAAGACCTAAATCGCAAACGAAGTGCTAATGCACGCCGACGGTGTTTCGCGCCTAATTAAACGCATCTACAGACGCTCCAAATGCGTATCGATACGTGGTTTATGAGATATAGGTAAGCTATTACACCCCTTCTCCATGAATAAAGCGTTTATTATCTTATGTAGAATCCTTCCTTTATTGCGATTTTAAAGTAAATGTGCTGATACAATGGAATCCTGGTTTCACGTACGCACCGTGTGTCTAGAGATCTTATAAGAGCACTTCGGACGACCAACCAGTCGATAAGAAAATGTATTACCTTTTCTGAGAGGACGCCATCGGTCCCAATAAAAAGCTTTCGCATTAAAATACACCAGTTCTACTCACAAGCCGTCACGTTCCCCTCTCACGCGACACGAACCAGGCCAACTCTTGTTCCCCGTGTCGCAGCGCTCCGAGTTGCCGCAGTGGCAACGCACTGGGCTCCAGTTCCAGCGGCTCGGGCTCGCATGGCACAGGAACTGAAATGTGTGTTTACGGGTCTCCGCTGGCGTGCCGGATCCTTTCCTCACATGCTATCGGTTGGGGTAGCGCCTACGATTGTGAGGCTTTCGGCGGGCGTCGCAAAATATGGGAGCTCTTGCTGATGGTCAACGCCGCCGACGACACCGGGCTTTGTGCGACGCACGACAGTTAACGCAACGCGTTAAAGTATTCCCACAAGGGGGGGGGGGGGGGGGGGGAGGGGGGAGGGGGGACAGCTGTGTTATTCGTAGACGCGTGGGGGTGCAATAACTCCTTTTGGTAACTCATCCTTGGATTGGTTTATATACTGATTTATAACTGAGCTCTGTCGACGAAATAGCAAGATGTATCAAGAGCTTCATTTTATTATAGAGGAATTGGTGTAACGTGTTTGGCTGTTTATATTTAATCAATAATCAGGGGCACTCGTTGTTACGTTTCTTCTGCATTACAGTGCTCTAGAAGCGCCGTCATTTATAAACATTTCGTTCACGCAATGGTAAACCGAACGCTATACTTGACGATCCCTGCAATGTAAAAAAATTTAACAAGGACCGCAAAACAAGACCCCTGCAATCCACAAACACTTTTACAAGTCTTTAAAAAAGGCTTACACATACGTTATTGACGTTCTGTGGGAAGATGGGCTTCCTTTGCCGCGGATAATTCATGTGCCAACGACATTGAGTAAGGCCTTAGTGGGAGTCATATACGGACGTTCCTCCACGTCATTCAACAACGTTCATGCGCAGATTTTGGGTAACAGGGGTGTCTGTTCATTTTGTCCTAGGTGCGCCTTTTCTGCTCTCCCGCTACGGACGTCTTCGCTGATCCTAGCGCCGCCGGTATCTTGGCGGAGCACAGGCTTTGAAGATGGCGCAGAGCCACCTGCCGGCCGTACCCGCTGGCGACACGGTACAAGGCGGACCATCTTAGTCATTCGTCTTGTGATTATATGTATGGCAATAATGATAGTAATGCAATAAAATAACTGAAAAAATAGGCGCTGTCACGCAGCTTCAATTATTTCACGAACGGCTCTTGTATGCTCAAGTAGAGGCAATGAGGCATACGTAGCTGTAGCATCGGAAAAATACACTTTTGAGAAAGGGAGCCATACAGCGCCTTCCTCCAAAAAAAGCCAAATTTACATTGTAAACTTGGATTTTTGCATTGTAAAGTGTAAATTTAAATTGTAAATTGATATTTACGAATATACATTATATTCCCAATCAGAAAGCCAAATTTACAGTGTGCGAAAATGAAATCTTGGGTAATGCACTCATCAGCATCCTTAATTAAATAATAGTGAACCGTCGTTTTGCCAGCTTATGTATCCTATATACTCGCATGACGATCGCACTCGCGGAATGATAGCACCCCGGAAGCTTGTCATCAAAATTCGATTTTTTTTCCCGCGCAATGAACGCACGCTGAACTTGCCGCATCAGTATGTGGTACGTGTGCCAAGTCTAGCTGATGATGACCGTGCTTACCTCTGTTTCCTTCCCATTCAAAGCGTGCATGGCTACGCTATTCCCGCAGACTTGCCGATATTAGCGATATCGGCGAGCATCCGTTCAATATTGATGAGGAAGAAATTTTCAATAAATGCACATAATGTACTCACAAGACAAAGAAAAAAAATACGCTCTGCTTGATGGGTCGGCCCCCATGTCTGTTAAGATGTCCCTCACTCTGACAGCGGCTCTGGTCGGCCTTTTGTCACCTCGCCGCAAACTCGTTCCATGAAATAGAGTCCATGACTCGTTGCGTAATTAATGAGAACACTGCATTTCGCGTCACTTTGCAAAGAGGCTGGCGGCGGTGTGTGGAATTTTATTATGTTTTAAGTATTATTTTTATTATGCTCATGAGACCTACCGTAAAACTTTTGACCCGCAACTTGCTTGCATTTTCTGTGCTCAAAAGGTTTTCGCGAAAAATTTACCCCGCATATTGAACGCACCCCTAAATTTGCACCAAATTTTTTGGAAAAAAAGTGCGATCATTAAGCGAGTAAATACGGCATGCTTGTCCTCAAAAACGACGGGCGTATCTGAAATCAAGGACGCAAGCCGATTGGCAAGTAGAGACAGCCTGTGCGCAGATCAACTCCCCTTAAAAGAGTGGAAGCTTCCACCTTCAATCCTAAATTTTGTCATAGAATACCGAGCACAGGATACGTCTGTCTTTGAGCAGGCACTGTTTTAAGCTTGGCAGCACAAACCTGTCTAAAGCGTACCGTTAAAACCGCCGAGTTTGGTGTGACTAGCTGCATCAACTTAACTGCGACATCTTATGAACTGTAGCGCAATCACCAACCAAACTGGGTTCTGATCAACGACTAGCGCCTTGTATGTTTTTCTGAACGATTTTACAAGGGGACCCCTTGGCATATGCACGGTAACCTGAACCAGCCTGCCGCAGTTTTCCGACCTCACTGCAAAAATAATTTCCAGTATCAGCTGTAAATTCTGCAACTTGCGGCCACCCGCACTTACAAGCTCGGAGCTCTTCACAGCTCTTAGGTGCATGGACGTGCCCGTCACCAAGCCTTGCTCGAAACTGCGAATATGTATTTTTTATTTTGTTCAACAACTGATAATTTCATATTTTATAAACAATGTAAACACCGACGTCTACTTAATTGGTTGGACCCTTCTGAGATTTCGTGGTGTCTTCACTAAATAACTGTTTAGGGAGAAAACACAAAGATCCCTGCATATCAAGATTTCCGGACGAGGCCTCCAAATGCATGCACAATGATTACATCAAGCAGACAGATAAAGGCGGCCGAACATGGAGGCCAACCCTGACCAGGTGTAGATGTGCGCAGTCTGTGCAACCAGATTGTCGCATCAACAAACAAGAGTAGACACGAAGTGATAAGTAAGAAGCCTACATATCACCCTTGAAGCGGCAGTTCTGGTGAACTGTATCGCTTTGTGGTTCTCAGAGATGAAGTGTCTGACCTGAATTAAAAATCAGGTGTTGACGGCACACAGTGTATTAACAGTTGACTGGATACTCTGTAAGCGCCGAGATTTACCCGCATAACTTTTTACTATGAAGCTGTATAACTCTACCATTCAAGAAACTTTTTGTGGCGATGTCAGCAGAAAACTGTCATAATTAAGAAAGCAGGCACATACCTACCCAGGGGGACTGGCCATACCGATAAAAAATACGGTTACGTAAACTATTCCGAGTGCAAAGGAGCCAACAGCACAGAAATCACGTAGTGATGTCACCGCGCTTTCATATATAAAAAGGGAGACAGATATAGCGCCTCCTTTAGTTCCTTCCAGGCTACCTTGGGTAGACCATAGAAAATAAAGACGCCAGAAGAGCTGCTAGAAGAAGAAGAACATAAAGCAGTCGTGAATACCTCCTCAGGGGGACTGGTCATACCGGTAGAGATTACGGTTGCGTAAGCTACGCCGAGTCCAAAGGATCCAACGGCATAGAAATTACGTAGTGACGTCACCACGCTTTCATATATAAAAAGGGAGACAGGTATAGCGCATCTTTTAGTTCATTCCTGCTACCTTGGGTAGACCACGGGAAGTAAAGACGCCAGAAGGAAATCCAGAAGAAGAACATAAAGCAGTCGTGAATACCTACAAAGGAGGACTGGCTATACCGCTAAAGATTACGGTTGCGTAAGCTACGCCGAGTGCAAAGGACCCAACAGCATAGTAATCACGTTGGGACGTCACTACGTTTTCATATATAAAAAGGGAGACAGGTATAGCCCCTCCTTCAATTCATTCCTGGCTAGCTTGGATAAACCACGGAAAGTAAAGAAGCCAAGAGAACAGCCAGAAGAAGAACATGAAGCAGCAGTGAATTTTGTTGTGCAGTAATTGAAAGTGTGGTTAAGTACATTTCACTTGTCTCTGGTATCACATTTTGTAGAGCCACGTGTCAGCATTCAATTGACGTCGCATGGGTAATTGTTCTGGGTGTCGTTTACAGCTTTGCAGCCCAACCACCTTCAGAACATGGTTTGGAGCCACATTTGTTTAATAAAACGAGCAAAACCTGTGGGTAAATTAGAGAAAAAGAATCGAATGGGTGTTTTTTGCCGCTTCCCAGAAAAAACAAAATCACGCTAAGGAAGTTTCCTCTTAAGAGCCCAAAAGGGAGACTGCGTTCTGTACCAAACACGCTGGTGTACACCAGAACAATAAGCTCAAGATAATAATTTTGCGGGTCTTGGCGTGGATGTCAAATTGACGCAAGGACTCCTGGCGGCCCACTGCCTTCGTGTTGGTACTGACCTGTGGGAGTTCTACGGACCAGCCGTCTCCGAATTAAGAGACTGGCACGATAGCCCGGAATAGGGTTGTTTAGAAAATAAAGTTTTCTCTCCCCCCTCTCTCTCTCTCATAAGCGCTGAATATGGGAGACTTCGTTCTATACGAGGCGCCCATGTTCCCCAACCATGGCGAACTCTGTGCAATAATGGTAAGCCCTTGTACTGTTCAGCATAGTATCTCCGCTCCAAATCAAGAAATATACCCTAGCGTTGATCCACTCGGTCGTCACACTGATATCTTTTAAGAGTGGGGGAGGAGTGTGGCTAAGTGAATGTTATCCACCCATATCTTGTTGGAGAGAACCATGTGAGACCAAGAGGGATGAAAATTTTCAATCAACACCAGCGGTCCAGGGGTTCGTCATGGCCGGCTGAAGATATGCCACCGCCACTTGTGCTCGTGCAACAAGTGACCGCTGGGAGTGGTCCGCCCAGTGGCCGCTTCCGGCGGGGGGCTAATGGGGCACAGTTACTTGAAACTTAGGATTAACCTCCAAGAGGCATTCCCGTGCAATAAGAGTAGAGGAAGATGGTGTTAGCAATAAAGGTTGTTGCGTCTGAAGGTACTGATGTTTGTCCATTGCTACCTGCTCCCATACAATCTGTTTGACGGTCAAAAACACGAGTTTTATGGTTTGCCATGAAGCAAACCGCTTTGAACTTTAACAATAACATCGCAACTATACGAGTTAGTAACAATAAAACCTGCAGTTGGGTAGTTGGTACAAATTTGAAGCGAGGCCTACCACAAAGACGAGGATGGTCTCAGACGAGGCAGGCGCTTGTTTCAGACAAGACATCACCTGTCTCGCCTGATACCGTCCTTGTCTTATTTGCGCTAAGCCTCCCTTCAGTTATGACTTACTGAGAAAGCGCAAAGCCGTATTTTGCATTACCAAAAAATTATTATTAATCTTTTTAATGTTCGGTTTTCAAACCATAGCGGCATACTAAAACTGAGCGTCCGCGTGGATTGTGCTGTTTTTCTGGAAGATTGCAGTGCTCGCACCTGAACATTTTGCATTTCACCCCAGTGGGGCACCCCAATACAAATAGCAACTGATGATTTTCCATCTAAAAGAGTGCCTCAATCAAACATTTCTGCCAGGTTGAGGATTTCCGGCATTTAGTTCCACCGAAAGCTGTAAAATAAAGAGTTCTTAAATAGCCTCGGATTTTTTTGTGTGCAGTAGAGGTATTTAACGAATAGTTTACAAAAACGATCAAGCTAATAACCTTTATTATTATTCATATTTTTAACATAATTTTATAATTCTCAACGTCCTTCAAAAATTTCATAAATCTCATTTTTTTTGTGCCCTAACATGAACCGTTTTGTCCCGTTACGAACCGTTATTTTTTTTTTTTGGTTCCGGAGGTGAAACGAAACAAAACTTTTATTTATGAAACGAACCAGGTACTGGAACGAGAAAAGTTTCGTTCTGGAACGCTGCAAGTTCCCCAAACTAGGGGCTGCCAACTCCGGCAGGAATTGGGAGCATTTTATGCAGTGCAGTGATTTTGAAGCGATGTTTATTTGGTTTTTTTTCACCCTTGCCAAATAACGGGGTCTACTTGGCCACACACACTTGCGTGTTGGTGTCGCACTTGTGGCGCTCGTCGCAGACAACCGCTGCGTGCTCCCTATAGACGGAGCACTCCTTTCCTTCCCCTGAAAAGAAGCAAAACAAAGATCATTGAATTTCTTATTTGGTGTAGAGTTTAATCAAGTGAGTTCAATCTACTTCGTGCTAGTTTTTTTATTGCGGAAATTTGCTATTCAGCATAAGGGGAAATTAAATGTACAGATACACTCCAGATTCCCGAAAGAATGGGAGCAGGGGGCCGCGATGTCGACCTTAATATCCATCCCGTGAAATCTGGCACACGTCCGGGGCGCGGGCCGCAGGTGGCGATGTGCACAACGCGTACGCTTCGCAGAACAGGGCAACTCCACACCAGGTCCTCTGCTGGAACCTTGGTCGACAGGAGTGGAGCTAAAGGGGCACGTGGCGTTGAATGGGGCACGGTATTGAGGTTGCCAGGACCTCGTCACAGCTGGCGTGAGGGCGACTCCCAGGCGAAGACACCTGAGCAAGACCTCATCTTGGCGAGACAACCCGCCAGGGAGTTCGGTACCATACGGGGGTATGAGAGCACACGCTGTGCGCAGTAGACGTCCATTTTCACTGTCAAGGCGAACACTTTTTCACGAAGGTGCAAGAGGAGCTGGATATTGCACACGCCCGTGCTGTATTCCCGCATCTGCAGCCTGCATTGTGGAGTGGCTGTTCCATTGGCGCCATGACACGCGCACACGACATGGGTAAGTGTCCACTACGTTCTGGATTTCTAGCTGCCCACTGTTTCCGCGTTCTCCATCGAATAAGGCGCCGACAAAACGATGTTTTACATGCCGGTGTTGAAGGATAATCTCTTCTAAGCTGACAACCAAGAATGTTAGTAAGTTCCGGGTTTGTGGTTGTGTTCTATGTGTGGAACGCCTAAGTCATACCGTTCTTGTAAGTGGAGTGATAAGTTTCTTCTGAGAATAAACTCGGCATTTCAGCTCTGCGAAGTTCTATATTCGGAGAACGTTTTTAAAACAGAACGCAGAAGTGACACAAATTTTGGGTGAAAGGTCGCAGGAAATTTGACCCCTCTTGAGCGTTAACGGTGATCATCATTAAGGAAAACTTGTATATGCACACACACACACTTTTATTTCAACTTTACTTCGATTGAAAATGCTGTCTTTAGTTGCAGGCCTGTTGAGATATTGAACACGTTTTTGTTGACACATGTAACCAATACAAATACATAAAATCTCGTTTACGAGATTTTTTCGTAACGGCAAGGTATTAAAAAGATCCATGATTTTAATTATATAACGTAATTTAGCGAACTTCTCAATAACGATTCAGCCATTTGATACATCCAATTCGGTTGGCTTAAAACTGCTGCCCATAAAATTATCCAACAACCCTTTTGAGGATTTTGTCCCAACAAGCGTATAAAGAGGCGAGTGGTAGGTTTTATATTACACCATTTTCGCGGTGAAATTGTGAAATTCAGTTGAAATCTCCCGCGTAGCATTGCACTCGCCAACTTATGGGAATATATGCAACCACACGCCTCCCCTGTGAGCCTATGTTACCTATCCCTACTGCCTTGATGATTCACTGACTGACTGACTGACTGACTGAATAAGTGACTGACTGACTGATTCACCAAAGCGCGACAAAAACTGCTGTAACTAGAGACTTCAAACTTCGGCAGTCCATTTTATCATCGGCTAAGGACTCACTAAGGCGGGATTTGCGGAAATGATCCTCCTAACAAAAGAAAAGGGGGAAAGTGTTTTCGCAAAGTCGTGATTATCTCGCCCACCCTTGCACATATAGAAGTGCTTTTGGCTGATATATGTAGCCCGCTAAAATATATAAAAAGCATATTTACGGTTTTGCCCTAATCAGCATAATGTCGCGAATCGGCTTGTTCGAGCAAATTGGTGGTTCGAAAGATCACACAAAATATGTTTCGCTGAATGACATGTTCTATTGCTTTTCCTATGCGCAAAACAAATATCCGCGAAGCCAATTTGAAGGATTCTACTATGCAATACCACTAAAAATTGTAAAAGATGTACAAAGAACACCGGTGGCGTGTTTTTTTAGAAATGGCCTATCACTGGATGTGAATGCCAAGCTAAACTGCTGGTTTTCGAAATTTAATCTTGAGTAGAACATTCGTGCTCTGGTAACGGAGGTCACTATGGCTGTATTTTTAAAAATTATGCCCACAAGGGAGCGCGAAGCGCTGAAACATTTTTACACAAATGTTTGTATTGCAGGTCCATTGAAATGGGTTTTTTATGAAGATATGCGTTTTTTTCTCTTCTTGTATTTTGTACTCGCACGTTCAGGGCAGTTTTCGCTGCTACATGAACAGTGACTTGCGGTTCCTTTGGAGATAAGCTTCGTCTTTATAAGATGGATTTTACACATTGGGTTTTTCTGCGCGCGTGGACGCCAAAAAGTCTCTGACCATCGCCATAGAAGCTTCACTTAAAAATAAATCGAAACACAAAATAAAAATGCTAAAACTCAGCAAGCGTGTTACCAAATGCACTTGCACAAAATGCAATATTCCCGCACTTTTAACACATGTAAAATCCTAAAAGTGTAAATGAAAAATGTTTGTCGAATATGCGAAAACATAACTAATTAAAAGAATAAACAAATAGTAGTACCAGTGAAGCACTGGAGAAGACCAAAATATCAATGTTATGATCCTTCCTAGTAGGAGTGAGACAAAACCGAAGAAATCCATGAGAAACAAGCTTCAACACTGAAGGAGGGGTACGAACAAACTTTTATTGAACATAAAGTTACTGGTGTTAGGGGTACCCGCCCGGTAGGAGGATTCCTCAGTCCAGGACACCTTGAGTCTGCGGGCCTTGTCGCTTTCTCCACCATCGTTTGCTGGTCGGAGGAGTCAGATCTGGTCAACATCTACACCGACTGCAGAAAGGAGGAATTGGGGTGAGGTGCGAGTTCCGGCGTGTGGGGTCACTCCCAAACGATGTGTTATAGGGCGCGTGTCATCGGGCAGTATTTGTAGTTGGCAGTTTATTGTGTCGGGTACTTGGCGTGAAGTACGCTCTTGTGAGGATATGCGTTGGTTTGACGACTTCGTAGCATGATGGCGCCTTCTTTGACCAGTCGGTGGTCCGGCGCTGAGTATTTGCGATGAGCCTGTCTGCATGGACCTTGGATACGAATGTATCTTACGGTTTGGTTCCCTCGCGGAGAGGGCCCGGTGTGAATGTTCTCGGGCTGCGGCATGGTCTGCTTCGTTTCCTTCGAGGGCGGTGTGTCCTGATGACCATACAATTTCTATGCTTGGCAATTGGAGGTGTCATTTCGGTAAGTGAATTGCGGGTTTTGAAATTCTTCCATTTAGGTAGATGTGGAACGCCGTCTCTGAGTTGGTAATGATGATTATATACTCATTTCCAGTGGTAACTGCGAGGGCAAATGCGGCTTCTTCTGCTATCTCCATTGAATTTGTATGGACGGTCGCGGCCCATAGTGAGCCGGCTCGTACTGGTATGGCGACGCGTCTGGGTATATGGTAGTCGGCAGGTGTTCATTCCGTTTGCGCATCTATCCGGTTCAAGGATTCAGGCATGCTTTCTTTTATGGAGGGCATATTACGGAGCGTTGGTACTGCTTGTATGTTCTGTCGGATGATGAGTGGGATGCTTGTTTTATGGTCCGGCTGGGAAGGAATGGGGTAGCCAAGTTGAGAGGAAGGGAACCGGCAAGCAGTATAACAAGTTACAAAACGCACCAACCGTGTAACGCAACGCCTCTGCACAGAAAGACATCAATCTCGAAGTCAGATCATCCATTTCTGTAAGAACTTAAAAGGAGAACATTTCTCTAAAAAATTCCAATAGGCAAAAATTTGAGCAACAAAAATAATAGCCGGGTTTGCTTGGAACTTTCTAAGAATGTAAAGTCGAATGCCCAGTTGTACCTTATCCCGATCTTCTGTTGAGCTTTCTCTTGAACTTTGCGGCCGTGCCCGTCACCGTTTGAACAACCCCCTGAACAGCCCCCTCGGAAGCTTGTTCCGCTTGCTTGCAAACACCAGGCCACCACCAACCATTTCCAGGAGTGCCCTAGCTGTTCACCCCGTCAGAGCTACACCTCTAAATGGGGCTAGTTTTTCAAGCACGCATCCGCCTACTCTCCATTGGCTCGGCTGGGTTCCTTTCCAGATGCGAGCTACATCGCCCGTTCTTAGAAACCTCCTGCCACCCTCCTCTCGCACTGGTATATCCGTTCCTGCTGTGCGAACCGAGGCTCAAGCTCTCCGGCTCACTCATTGTCAACTTTTTTCGAACCAGCTATTTTCTGAACCTCACAACAGGCGTGCTTGAAACAGAGATTTAGGAAACCTGCTTTAAATCTATCAATTGCTGAAGTATCAATCTCTTACACCACGCTTGCACAGTAGAAAAATCAGAACATCTTCAAACAAAAAACAAAATCGATACACATTTAGCAAAAGGACGAACCCTGTTGCGCTCTGCATGTTCACGAAAACACACAACGGCGGAAGTTGGCACATTTATTTTTATCATAAGGTAATTGATTGTAATCTATAGAAGAAAATTACATAACAGCAAAAACAAGAGAAGAACAATAAAAATAATAACAATGAGCTAAAAAACAACGTCTACCTTTATAACACCTTTCTGCAAAAGAAAGAAACAACAAAAACATAAATGAGGAAGACGTTCCTGAAAAAGCGGCACCTGTGTAACGCATTGCATCTGAGTAAAAACTGGTAAGTAAAGAAATAAAAAATAAATAGCTATAAATTAAAACAAAAAAGCAAAAAAATGGGCTACTGATAGCCAAATTGGTTTCGACAATTCTGATAAAAAGAAGCGCTGAACAAATGCCGACGCATGGGTAGACAAGATTTGAAAATTTTGAGAATTTTTAACTTAGCTATTCCTATCGTTTATGACATCATGAAATACTGTGGAGGGATGGTTGTTTCTGCAAAGTCATGTCCCGAATATGTCTCCTTTCCTGCTTTTTCATCGTGTCACAGCAGGGCAAAATTTAAACATAAAATACAACACTGCAAAGAAGTGCTAAGGTTTTCACCCACCAACGATGGTGCATGTACGGCAGCATTGCATGGAGCTCTCGAGAGGTTTGGAGAGTATTTCCTTTGGAGCGCAGGGCATCTTGAAGCACTGCAGGCAACCATACACCTTGTTGGTTTCAAGCAGCCGGATGTCGTAGAACACAGAGTAGAACTGGTTAGCGCCTGCTAGTTCGAGCAGGGCAAATGTTAGCAGCAGTACTTGCGACGGTCCCACGCGGCGATACATCCTCAGTGGCCTGCAACAAAAACACGTTCCGGGAATCCTGAGATCACAGATAACGCCAGTCTCTCGAGAAGCAGTAGACTGGACCTAAGAATGCAGAAGTCTAAGGTGACGGGATCTACGTTTCTCCGAATAGTGTTTCGTAGCAAACACGCCACGGACATCTGCCCATAACGTGATGCAGAGGTCTTTTCTTTGCAAGGGACTCCAGCCCAATGTTCATTGTTCCACGTTTTCCTCTCAGACCCATAACAATCCATGTTTCCCTAAAAGAATAAACACTTAACGTGATGACAAACAACAGCTGGTCGAGCTTTCCTATAGCAGGTTTAATGACTATCCCCTCCTCAAGTTTTCCTGTACTGCTTCTGCTCGTTTTAAAGGGTTCAGAAAAATGCGCCTTTATGGTCACAGAAAAATGGTCACAGAAGTGCGCAAAGATGCATCGCGAGCTTATTCAAGCACAATTGAATGAAACTCTAATGGTATGAGGCATAGATTTAAAATGACGTGCCACCGTTTTGCCAACTGCGGCAAGCATGCGTGAGATCCTCCAGAGTCTGGTACGTCGTTATTGAAATCAAAAACGTCCACACGCATTAGCGGCGGCCGCCCGATGCATTTTAAATGCTTTTGATATTTACTGCACAAGATATCGTCATGTTTGAAAACGCCCTGCATTTTGAACAGCTGCAATGCACCTTCAATGGTGTGGGTGCAAGTCCCGGTTTCTGGAAAAAGTAGCCTTCTGGAATAGTTTCTTGTCAATTTTAAGGTCTTCTTTAACGGACCACTGGACCCCCTTCACACCCGACCATCACGAATTCTACTCCGCCAGTTGCAGTGTTTCTGTGCTGCCTACGGGTGTTCGACCGCATAGGTACTGTGGCCCACGAGAGGCTTTGCACATTGGGACCTGTACTCCCGCCTGCCATGTGACCAATAGTTGAGTAGGAACGCCGCTCGCCGTCAAATGGTGCCAGCTTTTATCAGATGATTCCGTAAAGCGCAGACTTACGACGTGGAGAGAAGCCTGGAGACAGTGACGAAGGAGAGCCCTAGACACCGCAGTTTTTTAGACCCGCAACGTGTGAACACTACTACGGTCACTGTAATCAAGAGACGACCGCAGAAGACTTGTCTTGAGGAGAAAGTTTAACCCCTTAGCCATGTGAAGCCTAGCTCCTCGGACCTCGTGGTAAACTATTGAACGTTGTCCCCATGCTCGTCACCTTTTGGATAGCCTTCAGACCGCTTGCAAAGCCGGTCACAAGACCAGGGCGCTCCCCTTCTCTTTCTGCAACATTGTTGTCTCCCTTCTCCAGCGCGCGGGCCCCGGTTCGCGGCCCTATTTTTTGTAGCTCACGGTTTTCTGTACACCCCAACGCGTGCGCGTACAACCACTGATCTTCACTAGAGTTGCTGGCTGGCCCTTCGAGCTCTCCGGCGCGCGGCCGCCGGAAGTTCGAGCGCTCGTCCCGGAAGTCGGGCAAATGGCTGCCATTCCACCATAGCGCTGGTTTCGCGCGCATTCCGCCCAAAAATGCCTGCTTGTTGCGCCGTTAACTGCACAAGCAGACCAGAGAAGTCGTCTGGGAGGATGTTCCGCTTGGAAGTATTAAAATATTCTGTACGACGTTCGTAATACGCAGCGAAACACAAATGTCATATCAGTGTCGTTTTTAGGCTGTGGCTCTTGTTACGCAGATTCCCTCACTCTAAGCCGTATTTATACCGGCGTTGGGTGGCCAACTTAAGAAGAGACAGACGAGCTCCATCCTCAGGAAGGTGGCTCTACAGTGACCAGTTTACTGACACGTGTTTTAAGAAAACAGGCGCACGAACTCGGCTACAAACTGACGCCGTGCCCAGGTTGTTTTTTTTTCCTGAAGCATCTTGAAAAGGTATAGTACGACATGGCTTGGCATTTTGGTATAACGGCCCTGAAAAAAAAAAAAACACTGTTCGGCCATCGCAGTTCGCTTGTTTAGCGTTCGTATAACGTCCCCTGCAGTTGATGCTACTTTTTTTTAGACACTTAAATCTCCTGCATGCGCGCTCCCTTTTTTTTTCAGTATATTTGCAGAGTCGCTTTAAAAATGACGTCCTACAAATTAGCTGGGAGCACAATAAAATCTACATGGAGCTGTGAAAATCTGTGGTTGAGGAAGAATTGTTTTGCAAACTGATTCTGAAAACCATGTATTGTAAGCAATGACACGTAATTGGAAAAACATCTTCATTAGGTTACAAAGCGTAAGGTTTTAAATTTTAAGTGCCCAATTTTTCCTTTAAATTTGTGAAATGCTGCTATCTGCGTTATGTATCTCAGTGGTGCTATGATAGCTGTCTAAGATGCTAGTTGTATAATTCCCAAACACACATATGCTTAACTGAAGTTTAATTATGCTCCAACCAATACGTGGAAGAGAAGGCTTTGAGCTCCTTCCTGCCGCAACCTAAACTTTTTCTTCGGTATGTAGGCGACTGTTTTTGCATAGTGAAGACCTCCACAGTTGACCGCCAGAAAGAGCGCCTAAATTCCGTTCACCCCACCATCCAGTTCACGGTTGAATGTGAACGAGACAGCTCCATTCCCTTTCTGGACGCCCAAGTCACAAGAGGAGGCAAGAGCCTCGTGTTCTCTGTTCACAGGAAGCCTACGCACACCGGCCGCTACCTTCATTTAATTCAGACCACCCCGCTAACCGCAAAGCCTCTGTTGTGTCCACTTTATTTATCAGAGCTGATGGAATGTGCTCTTCCGAATTTGAACGTAAAAATTATTAAGCCGTGTAATTGCGGACCTCCAGAAAAACGGCTACCCGAAAAAGTTTATTCACTCAGTAACCCGCCGCAAAGAGCACAACAGGGTGACAGACTCTCCAAGGACATCAACCGTCGGAACTCTGAAACGCATGCCGGTGCTGTATATCCCAGGAACGAGCGAGGCTTGGCCCCCATTTTCAGAGGAGTAGGAGTTCGCATTGCCCACAAGCCTTCGACACCTATAGGCCGCCCTAATCCCCCGCCACAAAGACCGGCCGACAATAGATAAGGCGCCCGGGGTCGTTTACCGCATTCCGTGCGGTGAGTGCAACGCCTCATACATCGGTGAAAGCAAACACCTTCGGGAGAGAATTTGGCAACACAAAAACGACGTACGGAAACAGAATAGAGAACGCAGCGCAGTCGCCGAACACTGTGAAGTGGCCGACCACAAAATTGACAACTCCGGAACAGCCATCCTCGAAAGGGAAACGAACGGGAGGAAGCGGCCTTTGCTTGAGTCGTGGCATATCCAACGAACCCCTGGGAACCTCAATCGCTCGCTTGGTACTCCCCCTTCGGTGTAGTACACACACGGATTACGGGCCGCAGCGAAGGGCTTTGCGCGAGCGCAGTAACAGTGAAAGACTATAAGACGCAGCTTCAGCGTGGCCCCGGTAACCCCTGAAGAAGACGCCGAGCCGGCTTCGAAACGTCGTTTTTTGTCTATGTATTGTTTGGAGCATAATTAAATTTCAGTATAGTAACATCCAAACCAGACAAAAGTCTGTCAAGATGTTCACCTTCAAGACTACACATATGCTTGAATTCATACTGTAAAGGATTCCGATGTAGTGACCTTGAAGGGTAAAACAGGAGCAAGCTGCGCACAGTCATTTTCAGGGTTTTTTTTTTTTGTAGCCACGTAGCAAACTTCAAATCGGTTCTTTTGTTTCAGGCAGCTTCCTCCGTGTTGATATCGAACTCACTTAACTAGTTGATTTTCAGATAATCCAAGTCCTTTCACAGCTGTTAATTTATTGTTTTCGACTAATACAAGTTCCTTCACGACTGTTAATTTATTGTAAGACGTGCAGCTTGACACGAATCATAAAGTACGCTCGTTAGCATAAATCCCGTTCGAGCTGCGTCGTCCTCTCAAACCAAGAGCCAAGTGACATTTTTGTTCTTCTTCGCAATTAAATTTTTCTTCATATTAACGTCACATGTTTTGGTATAGCATAAGTTGCGATCTGAACGCGATGTGTATAGCGAAAATGCAGTAAAGTTAGAACAAAATGCCAAAATGCGCCAACGGGGACGCTTATCAGCGGTTGAGAAGCGTAGCAGACGCCCGACGTCCGGGACGAGCCTTTGAACTTCCGGTGGCCGTGCGCGCGCCCGGCCGCGACAGCGGGGAAGCGCCATCCAGCAACTAAGTGGAGATCAGTTCTTAAAACGAAGATCTAATGCTTTGGCCCTGCGAACTTAGAAAGATTTTCCTAAATAAATAGCTAAGCTATGCCGTCCTCGCCGCAGCTGCCCCTGTCGTAGTTAATTCAGCACTTTTTGGCAGAGAGGCGGGATAATGCATTGGCGCAATGGTCGCCTAATCTCAGCATCTGAGAACCACACTGGTGGTTTAATTGTTGTACCGTCCTATCAAGCTACACACTGGAAAACGACGGGCGAAGAAATACTGCTGGCAATTTATGCATGAAATGTCGCCTGAAAGTTTAGAAGAACTGCTGTCGAACTCTTGCAGAATGTCAGTTAGGCACCCTCCAGTCTGCCAGAGACATCGCTTAGTGCAGGAGAAAGTACCATAAAAGTGGGGTGATTATAGAGAATAGAGATTATACAAACAGTTGAGAGCCTGAGATTCGAAAGTCAGGGTGCAAGCGTACTGCTGCGGTGGTTTTTCCTGCGGCGATACAAGCACCAGCTCCATCTACGTGTTTCATGTAATGGCGAACTTGACGACGAAGTATGTGTACGCCAAAACCATTCGAACTACTAAAAGTGCTGGTAGCGTGCATACAGGTCGACTAGACGTCCTACATATATGTCTCTTCTGGGAGCATAGATAGTGGTCTCTCAAAGGTTTAGCGGACGATTTCTTGCTTGTCAACATTGAAAACCGCCATGCTATGCCCGCTGTGCACGCCCATGCGCTTTGCGCCCGCATCTTACAGAAAAAACCCCTGCGTATGTCGTCTGCCCGCTTGAACACTGATTCTCGGTTGTAACGTATAGAAATCTATTATTAATCGCACTCACATTATATGGTGGTTATCTCCTTGTACTCGAGAACTTTGCATTACCGCAAAAAAGCTGCGGCTGCGAACTGCAGTGAAACGCCGACGCGGCGCTCAAGAGGCCGACGCTGCAGTTGCCTCCGACCACGGATGTCCGCACAAGTGCCCCCTAATGCGTGGTTGAGTAAAAAAAAATCACGCCATATCCACGGAATGAATGATGATAAGTGGGGCGAAGCTCGAGAGGGGGAGATCATCGGTAACCGTAACTCTCCCGTGAAAGTTCGCCCATTACATCATTAAGAAAGACGTAAGACTGTGTGCGTACATTGTACAAATCAACTTTTATTTTCGGAGTCAATGCTCCCAGCCCCAGACATGGTGAAAGACCCCGCGCCATCGAGGACTACCCCGCACCTCCACCACAATTTGCCACGTAGCATGGGACACAACGGTAAAGAAATAACTTTTATTTAGGGCGCACTTGTGCCCGAACAAGACGTGAGGAAACGAGCAAAGGTCCTTCCGTCTCGTTCGATCTCCGAGAACGACTGCCTGCGTTCGTGGCGTGATCTCCCCCTCGCAGTGCACGTGCGCTCGCGCCTCCGTTGGCGAACACAGACAAGCTCGCGCTCCCGGGGCCGAGTTTGCGCTGCCGGTTGCAGCCGGTTCTTGCGCGTGCAACGCGGCCCACTTTGCGACATCTCCGAAAGCATGCGGCGGTCACTTACCACGAGACACAAGGGATGGACAGACCCATGGCTTTAGGAGCGGCGCCCCTAAAATCAAATAACGGTTTTGATGAAATGTTTCACGCGTACGTCAATTTGGATACGATGGCAGCGCAGCAGCCAATGTATCCGAGGGCATCTCCGCAACCGTGCCGTGCCCGCAGCTCCACAGCCGGCGCAAGCGCCCTTTGACCAAATCAACATTTTTTGGCTTCCGCACGGCAACATTTTTGGCAACAATATGCCTGTGGTTCTCCTTGAATAAGGGACAAACTTTCCAGGGCCGATCGCTTTCACGCGTGACTTGGTCCATCGCGACATAGTTGCGCGCATATACGTACGCGCATAAGTACCGTAACTACCCGATTCTAACGCGCCCCCGATTCTAACGCGCACCCGATTTTCCAGGCAAAGAAACCGAAAAAACTTGCACCTCCGTTTGTAACGCGCAAGGAACTTTGTGAGCAAGGAAAACGAATGCGAGAGAAACGGGTGATTTATTCCCCGAAGTAATCTCACTCATCTCACTCCTCGTCGCTCTCTGCTGACCACAACATCTCGTCATTGGTGCCGTCCAGCGCGTTCGTGATGCCACAATTCTGAACGAACGTTTAACCATGTTCGATGGGATCGTGGCCCACGCCTCGCATGCCCATTCCGCGAACTTCTCCAGAGGCATACGCTTCAGCCAACCGCTCATTGTGAACGCGTGGGAGCCGCTCGTAAGCCGCGGAAGCGGCGCACCTTCGTTGCCTCTGCTGCCATTGCTGTTATCAAGCACGCAAGTGGAATAATTTGACGATTTGTGTGAACGCCGAAAAAAAAAGCCTAGGCGCCTAGATCCGAAAAATTGTTGCTAAAAGCTTTGGCGCCATCTTGAGGTGGTGATGGCAATGGGTGGAACGAAATTTCAGCTGTTTCGGCAGTTTCGGTTTCGTATCCGATTCTAACGCGCGTGCAATTTTTCGGCCTATTTTTGCGGAAAAAAGGTGCGCGTTAGAATCGGGTAAGTACGGTAGTTACCGACTAGTCGTGCGACAATTTAAACCGTGCCCGGTGATACGTAGATCGCAGTGCTGCAGGAACAATATTTGGCTTCTAGGTATTACTTTCCATTCGATGGGGCACATTAGCAAACATCAAACAGGGGATCCCATTCTCTAAAACGACGCGGCGTCGCTTTGAAACGACGGGGTAGCGCCATGCAAATGCATGTGTTCTGGGGTTGGGGCCGTCGCTCTAACAAATCTGTGCAAAGAGCGTGAGCCGCAGAAAAGCACAGTGGCAAGGGCGCGAAGCGACAAGTGAAACGATGGGGAGCAGTGGGTGTCGCTTCGCGCCCTTGCCACTGTGCTTTTCTGCGGCTCACGCTCTTTGCACAGATTTGTTAGAGCGACGGCCCCAACCCCAGAACACATGCATTTGCATGGCGCTACCCCGTCGTTTCAAAGCGGCGCCCCGTCGTTTTAGAGAATGGGGCCCCAAGTGACCGTTCTGCGCTTCTTCGGGCGCCAGTTCAGACATGTACCGCCATCGTCTGGAGCCCGGCGTAACCACAGGCAAGTTATATGGTTATAAGCGCCTGGCAACATAGGCGCTTCGAGTCGCACACACACGGTTGCCCGCATGCGTTAAACGCCACTGCACACAGCCTGTACAACGGCACTCTAACAAAGCTTTGCGCACAAATAGCGTCGGGAAAAAAAGGAAGATGAGTACGCAAACAAAATTAGTAAGTTACTTGATTTAGAAACATGCACGTGGAATTGTTCTTTGCGGAGGTATACATAAAAAGTGGCGTATCTCGCACTAGTGATGCAAGACTGGAGAAACAGCAGAGGTTGCGCCTCCTCTCCCTTCGTCCAAGACCCGGCTGTTGAGCCTAATATGGATTTGGGAACTCGCCGCTGCAAGGTCCTCGTCGTTTTTTCGCAGGCTTGCAAATCTGCCCCAAAGTGGACCGCGTTAGCACGCGCTAGAACCAGCGCCAACCGTCTTCGCGAACTCGGCGTTTGTAGCGAGAGCTGTTCTGTGCTTCTCAATTCCTGCCCAAACGCGCGTGAATGAGAGACGAGAAGAGCACGCGAGAGATCAGGTCATGAACCCTGGGGACAGTTCTCTAAGATTCTGCGGCGCCGGCACGCTTGATGGCATCATACCTGGGTGAGGCTTGGCTCCGCCTACTCGGCTGGGCGAATGCCGTGCTGGGCGTCTGGCCCCGGAGGAAATTTTGACCACCTGGGGATGTTTAACGTGCGCCAAAGTCTCGTACACATGAGCGTTTCAGATGCAAACCATCTCTTGCTCTCGGCTCTGTCGTCCGTCGTCCGAACGTCGTCCGTCGGCACCTCTCCCCACCAGCTGTGCGATAGCGCGCGCGCTTCTCCTCTCTCCCTCTCTTCACGCCAGCTGTGCGATAGCGCGCGCGCTGCTCCTCCTCTCCCCCTCTCCACGCTAGCTGTGCGATAGCACGCGCGCTACTCATCACCGCAGCTACGCGATAAGCGCGCATGCGCGTCTCCTCTCTCATCTCCTCCTCTCCACTCCATCTGCTCTATATAATAAACCCGGTCCACGCGCCGCTCCCTGAGTTGCTGCTTCGGTGAGTCACGCTGCGCCGTCCGGAGTTCCGTCATTTTCCGTTATTTGGGTACCCAATCTCGTGATCGTTTCGGTACCTCCAAGATGCTTTGCATCAGCACAGGGTTCCCTCGCGGGAAGGTGGTGTCAATTTTTTTTTGCTTCTCGCCGCCATCAGCAAAACGGCCACCGCGGTCGGGAGTCAACCCCGCGTCCTCGTGCTCAAAACAACTCTGCTGTTAAAATGTGTCAGAAACGCCATTGAACACGCCCTGGATAATAAAAAACCAGCTCACAAGTGGATTGAATGCTAAACGATGACGAGTTCATTTGTGTTAGTTGTGGAAGGCTACATCGTATTTTACAACGTGAGCTGGAAGGCAACGGCACCATTGGAGTAACGGCCAAGTTCCTCGCTTTTGGCTGTCTTTGCTGCATTGTACGAGTACTGTGCTTCGCCCTTTTTGGTGTGCCTGCTGTTTGAACGTGCTTTACCGACGCGAAAATAGGCGGTACAACCGTAGTCGATGCACTTACCACCTCCACGGCGTGTGTCACCTCAGCAGCTCCGACGAACATCACGTAGTCTGACGGCTTACTCTGGTGCGCTACGCAACCCGCACGAGCTCACGCTCATTATCATTAGCATCATCATCATCAGCCTATCTACGGCCACTGCGTGGCAAAACGCGTCTCCAATTATTCTCCAATTTTCACGGTCGTGTGCTGACTGCGACTAATTTATTTCCGCGAACCTCTTAATCTCATTTGCACATCTAACTTTTTGCCACCCCCTGCTACGCTTGCCTTCTCTAGGGATCCACTCGGTCACCCTTAACAACCAACAGTTATCTTGCCGTCACATTACATGCCCTGCCCACGGCCGTTTAGTCTTCTTGATTTCTACTAACATATCCTAAACACACCTTTGTTCCCTGAACCACTCCGCTCTCTTCTTGTGCCTTCATGTTACACCTATAATTTTCCGTTCCCGTGATCGCGAGTCGCCCTCAATTTAAGTTTAACCCTTCAAGTGAGCTTGTAAGTTTCTTCCCCGTAGGTGAGTTCCGGTACAATGCAGCTGTCATACACTTTCTTCTTCTGGGGCGATGGGAGGGGACCATTTTTTTCTGAGAATGCCTGCTAAATGCACTTCACCCCATTCTTATCCTTCATGGTTGGGATCCGGGGTCACAACTTTGCCTAAGTCGCTTACGGCTTCCACTGCCTCTCCAATGATCTCAAACCACTGTGCCGAGGTTATTAGATAGGACGCATCTTTTTAACTCGCCTTGTCCCGCGTTGTCGTGGCGTTGTCCGCATCCCTCCCCATTCTCCTCGCCGCGGCAGCTGCGCGCTCCGCCGCTCTCACCGCAGCGCCATCTGTGCGTCAGCGCGGTCAGCGCGCAGCTTGCGCTCGGCTGCGCTCGCTCCCGTCGCCGTGGCAGCTGTGCGTTAGCGCGCAGCTTGCGCTCGGTTAAAACATTTACACCATCTTCCCGCGAGGGGAACCATGGGGTAGATGCGACGCATCGGGGGTGAACATGCTGTGTAAATAGGATACACAACAACAGCAATCCACACGCTGACCTCGCTAACATAACGGAAACGCAACGGCAACCCCCGATGCGTCGCATCTACCCCATGGTTCCCCTCGCGGGAAGATGTTGTAAATTTTTTGATCGTTACTTTCGTTTTCTGCATATTAAATTACAGGCCTACGTTTCTACTAAGCTTGTCCAGTTATCAGGATCATGTCAGAGCTCACGTTCACGTGGAGCTTTATTTTTTGGTTAGGTGGCATTTATTGAAAGCGTGAAATTACCCACCGCAGAATGCGTGTAAATGCTGTTTTTAAAGCAAAACCCTAATAATCACGTCTACCGGTTTTTCCGCCGGTGGAAATGCGGCCGTATATTTAATCGCATCTGTGTCTTAGCCCTGGCACCACACCAAGTGACTCACCGGGACGGGCACCACCGACGGACGGGTTCGCCCCATCCGCCACCGTATCCAGCTTGGCGCAAGCGTTCTCCGTAGCTGGTCCGCGCCTGACCACGTGTCTCGCTGTTTCATGCCGACTTGGCCATCAATGAGAGTGGCGCGGGGCTGTCTTCCCTGAGCGTTGCGCGGGAACTGGGGGATTTCAGCCGTAATCAGCGAGCGGCCTCTGGCGACACAGGGGATATCGCCCGGCGAGCCCTTCGGCTGGAAAAACGCTGGGAACCGGACCACAGTCGTAGACAAAGGTAGGTTTCAGGCGATTAGTATAATAATTACAGCTAAATAAAGGTTATTCAAGTTTACCCGAAACTTCAGCAGGATAAGCCAAGCTTTTTCTTTGCATATCCAGAGTTAGTTGAGCAAAGCCCCATCCATTATTTTTCCTCTTCGTCGATGCGCACATAGGCTTTATGCTTGAACACAAAATGTAGTGCTCCCACCTTTAACTGCCACGTACTGCACGAAACACAAAAAACAGGCTAACAAAAAGTCACTACAGTGTTCCGATAGTGCAAACATCGCAATTTCGGTGAACTACGCCTGGGCACTTGAAAAGACAGCGGAGCGAATCGCATTTCATTATGAAATACACGTACAATTCTACATCAGCCCCGTACGTAATTTCGGGCGATTTGTTCAATGCTTGATCAGTTGAAGAAACGTTACGTATCTTTCTGGGCTTACGCATTGCATTCAGAATCTCCCTTTTCTTGGAAAGAAAGCCTTCTGCACCTGCGAGAAAGCACCTCCGAAGGGGCTATATTGAGGGTGGCAGACTGATACTTTTTATACCGAAGTGTGGAGTATTTTTTATGATAATGTGTTGCATAATACAGCGTGGCGGAGTTATCTTTTTTACATTTGGGATGTAAACAGTTTTAACGGCTGCGGCACGAACAATAAACGCTAATGTACATTGTCTAAGCAGGCTCACTGAGAGAAAGGTATCAAACAAATTTTTCATACATGTGCAGTATCGAGAAGAATGCATGTGAGTGTTACTCGTGACATTCTGGAAATGTTCAAGCACGAAGGAACAGGCAAAAGTGCGCAAAATGACTGGTGACAGACCGAGCACGCGCAGAGCCGACGATTAGCCGACAAAGAGTTTGTGCTGGCTTAAGATAAGTTTAAACAACGTCACATGCAAATCCTGAATCTCGTATAATATCAATAATTATGCTTTGTTTAACACAAATTCAGACACTAATCTCACTTTGTATGTCGACACGCGCCCTAGAAACAGTAGTTGTTTAAGACAAATAAGCACGACACCATACCTTTTCAGCAGTTGTCTTTCGGCGTAAGATGTAGCAATGGCCGCTAGCAGAGGTACTAGAAAAGTTCGCTGTGTGAAGGAGTAGGTATTTGGAAAGCTGCGTTAATATTCCCAGAATGCAGAACTGTCGAAAGCGATCTTCTTTCCGAAAAACGTGCCGAAGGCGCGCTATGCCCGACGCGCTATTCTACAAAGCCACGGTGTAGCGGAGACTGGCTGCTAGAGTTTCTCTATAGGCATCCGGGTATCATTTGACGTCGTGCCGTACGTTCAGTCTGAAAGGAAATCCTTGCGTTGCCGTCCTGTGGGGCACATCGATGCTCGAAAAAGCAGAAAACGATGACAAAACGAAGCAAGCCAGCTTTTACATATATTCCGAATGAGCACGTATTCCGATCTCCCCGCTACAAGCGCTCGGTGGATTCAGTTTTTCACAAAACGCTACTGCAAGAGATTCGTGTGCTTATCTTGGTTTTGCACTAGCACTGGACTCGAACAGAAACCGAAGCTGAACCGTTATTTTCGCTACAGCTGCACACTAACCCAACCCGATAGTCTTTCTGCCAGTGCAGCCGACACTGGTACTCAACAAAAAAATCCAGAATTGCGTTTTTGATCACAAATTGTCAAGATTTGAGGGAAGGTAATTTCACGTAGGGAAGTGTTTTTTTTTACCCTTTCTTCTTCTTCTTCTTACTTCTTTTTCTTAACCTACCCCTTGGGGTTAATCCTACAAAAAAAAGGTCACAGACGTCCACTGGCGCCATGCTACTCAATCTATGTATCAAATATGCACTCGTAATAAGTAACACGCCGAACATAACGTTCTTTGCTTTTATAATAGCATAACTGCTTGTCTACAAACTTCCGCAGCTTAGAAGGCTTTTTTTTGTTTACAACGGAATGTGTTGGCGTCTGCTATGTGCTTCTGCTATGCAGGTCTGGCGGCGGCGCACTGTTTTTGTTTTTCGGCTGCCACAAGCTGGCAGAAGTCTTAATCATGCCTCTTCGTTGTTTCTATTTCATCCATTTTGCCCTGTGGAAACATAAAAGCTGCAAAAACAAGTGTCTCATCCCCAGTATCCGAACGTGAATCCATCTGACAGATCTCTCGCATGATTGAACGTTCGGTGGACACAGGGAGCTTCACCGAATACTCTTTGTCTGCATAGAAATGAGTGGGAAAATGGTAGTTTCACTCCGGAACACTGCATCGCAAACGTGGATTGTCTATGCTCGTCGGTACGGTGCGCGGTGAGCAGCGTGGGTGGCGTATGGCGCCGAAACACCTAAAATAAAAACGAATAAATCAGACGCAACGGGAGTACATGCTGAAACCCGCTGTAGGAAATACCTATGTGACCTCACGTCAAATCCATAGCGTCAAACCCCCGCCACTAGTTTCAATCCGGTTGCCACACCAACAATTAATTTCAGTAAAGCACGCGCTTGAAGCGCCATTTTCTTGCGAGACAAATGCAGTGCCCGGGCAGAGGCGCCGAGGAAAGCCCTCGTTGACAGCGGTTAACTAACCACCGCCAACATAGCCAACAACTAGCCCTGGCTTTATTACGGCGCCTGAAAATTTATAGCCGCCAAGGTATCTTTAATATGGCAACGCAAGATGCACAACCTACATATAACAGTAACATTGAGAAACTCCAGAAATAAAAGTTTCTCCATTGAACAATATTGCACACTACAATATACTAGAAACAGATTGTAGTATGGGGCTTTGAAGTTTCGTTTTTTCTTCTGTACGTCCCGAGCCCATGGCGGTTTTGGATGTTTAGCGACCGCCATCTTGACTCAAGCGCGTTAGCCTTTCTCCGAAGAGGTGTGTGTTTGCCCTCATACCGTTGCATTCGACCGTTGTGCTCGAGTACTGGAGCGGCGATATCAACGTGAGGACAGTCCTATATAGCAGAATGGTAACACACGAGCCACCGTTATTCTGTTACGACATCGTTACATGCCGGTAGTTCCCGCGCGCTGCAAAACGTTTATTAAACGTGTTGATGTGGCTCACCTCGCCAATAAAATAATCCATATCACACGTTACAACCCTTATTTACGAAAAGAATGCATGTTGTTGAGCGAAGAAAATACTTTACAAACGAAACCGCAAGAGTATAAAAAAAAACATCCGTACTGCTGAGGCATGAACCTAGCTATTCACACAAAATACCGCGGCTATACTTTTCGGCAACTCGTGGTGGAACAGCGGAGCGCGTTTAGCAGTTGTTCAACGGAGTAGACAAAGCATTCCATGCGAAGGACTAGGCAGGTGGTGCTGAGTGCGTCATTAAAGTCCCGGCTTGTACCTATGTGTTAGCAGAAGGTTTCTATAGCTACTCCATGGATTTATTTATTTACTTATTTATTATTTCCAAATACTTTAGGTAGCACTGTCGTAGCGGCGCGCTATGTATGTACACATCTCCACATAAATAAATTTTGCTGGTATACAGAGGGAAGAATTATTTTAGTCTTGCAAACGGTAGACGCGGGTGGAGTGGTTCCAATCCCAGCTGCTCCAACATGATTGTTACAGATGACGAAGATGGCTAGTTAGAATAGTTAGACATCCTAAATCTTGCCGCCGATCTTTGTATCCTTTTAACACCGGCAATATCTTTGGCATAGGAAGGGTGCCATGCAAAGGAGGCATACTCGAGTACTGGTGTGACCAGAGTGCGATAGGCTTCAAGTTTTGAAGGTTTTGATGATGTTCTGAATTTCCGCCTTCAAAAGCAAAGTTTTCTGAATCCTTTCCTGTGGATACTGTCGATGTGCGCATACAATTTGCAATTGCTGCTAATCGTTAATCCTAAGTCGATTGTAGATGAGCCATTCTGAATGATTTCTTAAGTTTTTTGTAGACATAAGGTAGGGGATTTCTCTTTGCTGTTATTGTCATGCGTACTGTTTTAGTAAAATTTATCCGCATTTTACTCCGATCGCACAAGTCCGCAGGCTTACAAATGCTCTCATTAAGCACCATCTGGCTAGACATATTGTCACGAAGTTAAGGACGACGCGGTTGTCTTGAAGGAGAAACAATTGGAGCGAACTTGTGCTCCCCTAACAACTCAAAAGAATACAGAGGCGGCGAAGCAGCGGTCAACAAAGTGACTAGCACAGGCGAGTGTCGTCGAATGAATGCCTCGGCGTCTGCTCTGCAGGCTTTTATCTTTCGGCGCAAGTGTTTCTGGAAACGTCGATTCACATCCAGAACATTGTAGATCACAGGAGATTATTCTCGGCTAGTGACGTTAGGGCGAAACAGTCTGCTTATCTGAATGTGATAGCCCGTGCGGCAGAAAAGTAAAGAATGTAAGACGCGCTTTGTTTGGAACGCAGATAACACAGCCGGGCGTGGCCCGGCAGTAAAAACAATAAATAAACAAACCCATACATGGTTCGCGGCAATATCATTAATACTCGAATAAACAACACAGTCACCAGCGAACAGTTTAACAGTAACGGTATCACCGTATTTGAATACTGGTAGCTTACCCTGATGAAGAGTGGCGTTAAAGGGTGCATAGAGGTAATCGCAAACTAGTTCGGAGTTCCGTTGCAGACATCACGTGCGTATATTGTCAGCCCCACGTGGTTTCCTAACAACAGTTTCAATAGCAAGGAAAATATTCCTGCCTGGCTAATAGTAATACCTCCCATCGGTGGTCTACTGAAACAAAAAGGGGGTATTGTACCTTGTGAGCTGTGTAATTCGGGCTCCGTAAAGGAAGAGTGAAATTGTTTGTTTGTTTGTTGAATTATTACAAATACTCTGAGGATTATTTGTAACAATAACATCAATGCTTAGTTGATCAACGGTATGTTTAGAATTAAAAAGGAAACGCCAAATCTTCTAAGGGGAATCTTTCATGAAAGAATAGAGTGTTTGGTAGTTAAATGATGATCGTGCGTTTTATAACTTCAGTGTCAATTCATCGTGTAGACAGCGTAGTTCATGGTAATTCTGATTTTGAGTTGATTCTTGTGGTGACCGACGAATGCACGGTTTTAAATGAATAACTTCTGGCGTAATCCATAGGTTCTGACGTTGTCTTTTCTTTCACCAGATCGGTAAATATTCAGTTATGCAGTGCGCGACAATCTTTTTCAACTGATCCCACAGCAATCGGACGCCCCCACCGCCTGAAAAACCTTGCAAAGAAAAATGCAGATAGTCATGATTCGACTCGTCGTTAGCCCCAAGAAAATCACGATACGTTTTAATCACCAACGCCACTTCTTTCCTATGTACGTTTAACGCTTCGTGTAAAATGTGGGGTCGGGAACGCCGGTTGTAGTCTCTACAAAGCAATTGCCATAAAAAGTTTTGATAAACACAAAGTCGAATATCTTTTGTGTTGTCAGGAACACGTGTAGGTGCTATGACTAGCTGTTTTAGGTTGTGAAAGAAAATAGTTTCAAGAAGAATTTGCGCGCTCGCAGTGTCGTGTGACGCAGATACAGATAGTGCGTTCCAATCTATAATGGGAAGGTTGAAATCCCCTAGTAGAATACATTTTTTCCTGTCTCTCAGCACGCGCTCGTCATACCCAGAGAGCAATTGCACATACATGACAGGACTTTTTAGTGGCCTGTACGCGACACCAAACAAAGAAGAAATACTGAGGTAGTTCATCTGACAAAAAGGGCTTCCATGGTTGGGTGTAGCTTCAACTAAAACGCAGTTGATATCATTATTCAATATTAGAGCCACAACTCCTGCCCGCTCTTCCCTATCCCGCCTAATTATTTTGTGAGAGGGGGGAACAACTTCAGAATCACTGATCTGGGAATTCAGCCACGTGTCTGTAACAGCCAAAAAGAGTGGATCGTAAAGAAGTAGCGTTTTCCTCCAGTTTACCCGATTTATTGGCAAGTCTTCATGCGTTCATTCCAGTGATCCCTGTTGCTTTCGCTCGGATCAACTGGCTGTTTTTACAGAATTAGTACTTGGCGTGGTCATGGCCCTCGATGTACCTGCACGCAAACTAGACTTCATCTCCGGGTTCTTTTCGTTGACGCGCCTGGGTTGGGATAGATTTTCTTTCCACACGTATAAATTGTCATCTAATCGTAGTTTGTTATAATTAGGGACCACCTTGTGGCTTTGCTCCTTAAATTCCTTTTCATATTGCCACAACTTGGAACATTTCGTTAATGTAACCTTTGTGAAGTCGTTGTTGACAGAAATGTTTGTGCCCTTTAGTGAAGAACAATTCGTCAGAACGTGCCTTTTCTCGTTATAGTAAAAAAAATTCCCCGCATTTACCCGAGGGGAAGAATGTGAAAGTGCGAATGCAGGAGTTGAATTTGCGCGGTTCGGTAATGTTCGCGAAAGAGAGATCACACACACACACACACAACTACAAAGAAAGATATATTTATTCACAGACACCTATTTGTGTTGTCGTTGTACTTGATTGCTAGAGCGTATCTCAGCTTTGAAATTTCGTGTCAGTACTCCTTTAAGCGGGTGCATTAGCCCTTCTCACGCCCGGTTCCTGGCCAATCCCCCACGTGGGTATGTGCCATGCACAGACACCTATTTCTGTTGTCGTTGTACTTCATTGCTAGAGCGGATCTCAGCTTTGAAATTTCGTGTCAGTACTCCTTTAAGCGGGTGCATTAGCCCTTCTCACGCCCGATTCCTGGCCAATCCCCCACGTGGGTATGTGCCATGTCAGCGGCCAGGCAGCGCGCGCCCATCTCCCCCCGTTGCCAAGGAAGACGAGGAGATTCCTGGCCAATCCCCCACGTGGGTATGTGCCATGTCAGCGGCCAGGCAGCGCGCGCCCATCTCCCCCGTTGCCAAGGAAGACGAGGAGCGCGCGCACCCGCAGCTGTTGCTATGCGGACGGCGGCGGAATGCGGACGGCGGCGGACGCTTCAGGCTCGCTTAAGAAGTGCATTCGCACTTAAAAGTTAACACAAATGTTCTAAGTTTACTGGCAGATTTCTAACCTATCCGGTGAATTCTTCCTATAGTAGTAGCGGTCACGTTCAGTTTTTCTTGAAACACTTGGGGAAGAATTTTTGTTTAACGATGGAGTGTTTTTCGCCAACCGTTTCAGAGATGCCAAAAATTATAAGATTACGTCTACGGCTTCTGTCTCCCAAGTCAATCAGATTAGTTGGTTGTTCAGCCAGAACTTTCTTCAGGGAAGCAATCTCAGCCCTTAGTTGAACTGTTTCTTCTGTGTGCTGCGTCAAGGTGTTCAGCGTAGATTTATTTCAAGGAACCATTCGTTCATTGACCGAATAAATGGGCCCTCTCTCCAGGTCTCGCACCCATGCGGCGTGCGATATTTCTTTCTGTGATATGTACAAGCCAGACACATCCCGTGTAATGCTGAACGTTAATAGACCTTTCGGGAAAGTTGCGCGCGCCCGGAACGGCGGCCGCAAAGCAGCCTGGGGTCTGTGAGCGCCGCAGCAGTCACCGCAGCTGCCGCCCGGGTTGCTATTCATGTAGCCCTACCGTGCCAAACAGTGCCGTGCGCGACAGCGTCTGTGGAGGCAGCATTTGTTGACGGTGCAGCTTCACCGTTTAATATTGTGAGACTCATGCAGAACACCTGCTATCCTGGACAGCTGTTTTGATAACTGGCTTATTTTTAAAACTTCAGCATTCTTACCACAGCCCGCATTTCTTCAACAAACGGGTGCATTTTGGAGAGTTGCAGTGTGTGTATCCCATCGATTCATGCTACACTATGTCTGTATTTGTTTCAAGTACTGTTGCCTTAGAGGTGGCAAGACTTATTGTGCAATCCTGAGCTCTTTTGCTGTTTTCGGCTCTGTGTAAATATGAAAATAGAAATGTTTATTTCAGTCGAAAAAAGACGAGGCAGCTCTAGTATGGTATCAGTGCAATAAACGACACGTACACTTTTATTCCGTTAGCAAAACTAACCAATACCAACCAAAAGGTAAGACTGTTCAGAGGGCTCTATTACGAAACACACACAGTTGACATTTTGCTTACTTATCGATTGAGAAGTGGTTCATGTGTGAAGTTGTTCAGGTAGCAACAAATTTTTCATATCTGGTTTGGCATGTCAGCCATCACATTTGGGAAAACATACCGCAGTATTCTCAAGTTCTTCATTTCTAGAATAGCTCCCTCAACGTGTCTCCTCAGGTTGGCGATCTGCCGTGTGCGTGTTTCCTCCGTTACTGTCAGTTGACGATGACCATTTACCATGGGGTTCTGTGCAATTTAACGCCACGTTCATGGAGCTAATTTTCGTTTAAGAATCCTTGGTCAGCTATGACTAGCTGGCACCTTTGTTTTTACACAGGAATTACACCACACCTAAAAGTGGGAAATATTAATTCCACAATAAGCGACGGAAAAGAAATAGTCGGAATGCTGAACTCACAACAGCAGAAACCCCGTTCCTACAATGCCGCAGGAAACGGGGCTGCGGGTAGTCGCTGTCGTTGGAGAAACCGCATCGTTGCCTACTGGAGCGAAAATATTGCTTTATCTCTCTCTTGCGCGTTTTGTGCTAAAATTAAGTACAAAACGGGCGTTGATTACTCTGAGCTGACAGGAGTATCTCGAAAGTGCTGCATATCACTAGTTCGTCTTGGATGCTTGGAAGCGGGACGGGCGCTTAGGAGGGAGGCGTTTCGTTCACTTCGCGGCAGCTAGGAAATAAAACATATAAAAAGCATAAGTTACATTGTGATGCCGGGCTTACCTGTCTTTACCGAAGGACACCTCTCGAAGAAGACCCGGTGTGGAAAAATGGTCGCCTACGGTCCATGTAACATTTGTGCCTTCTCGCGTTGAAATGGGCTCCACGTATCGTTTGATGTTCGGACTGCTCCCACAAAGTGAATCGGCCATCACGACCCTGGCGATTTATCCGGCGAATTCATTCTATTTTAAGTTTGTTGTCCTTCAGAAACTTGTACAATGAAACATGCCGCTCTCGTAGCGTGTTATTGTTGTCTCAACCGACCACCCAGCACGTTTGTCTGCCTCCTGCAGCTTCCTTGGCGCCATATCGTCTGTATTGCGTAAACTACAAACGCTAAGGCAGGTTCTAGACGAGTGTAGCTTTACACAAGCGAAAACGCATCATGAATAACGTCTGCACACGATATGGGCTTATTTTGTTTTCCCAATCGGGTCTTCGCGGGCCGCCGAAAGCAAGAGCTGGTTATTTGTATTTTTCTCGGGGAGCTCAAGTGTCACATTTGTTTTCTATTTCCTCGTGTTGAGAAATGTATCTTTTTTCGCGGGCAGCCAGAAGCGCGAAGACGCTTTTCAACTGGCAGCAGCTGGTTCCACTCTGCAAGCTAGCAGACGACATTGCTAGCAGGCGACAATGGGTTCTCATGCGGTGCAGCCAGTTTAAGAAGGATTCGGAGTTTATTTCTTATTTTGGGTTCTATATTTTAAAAATGTTTTAATCGATGCGCAACATCACTTTGCAAGCGCAGAATTCCACTCCACTTAAACTTTGTCCTTTGCCGGGCTCGCTCAGCGGCGCGACCACCCCTTCGCCGCTCGCACCACGCGCGCACGCAGTGCCCTAGACGCCTAGCGGGGGCCCGCCAGGGGAAGGAGCGGCGCTGCAGTTTCTGGAAAGGTCTGTTACACGTTTTGGATGACGCACCACAACCCTCAACCGACCTACGAGATAACTACCCTTATTTACATTACGAAATGCGCACAACTGAGCTAAGGGAGCATTTTGCGATAAGAAAATCACGATTCTTTGCACATGTTTTTGCACTGGTGAGGCTATAATTCTTCTTGCAGTCCGCGCCACCACCCGTGGTTCTAGCAGTTACGCTACTGAGGCCGAACAGCGGGGCTCTCCTAGCAGTTGCTGGAAGTAGCCGAAGGAGTGTTGTATGCGAACCAGTAGGCGGCGCAGGATGCGTAGAGGAAGTTGCGGGGTTGTACTCACAAGGGAACCGAATATTGATTGATTGATTCTAGAGTTTACCGCGCCGACGCAACGCAGGCGATGAGGCGCGCCGAAGTGGATGACTCCGGATTAATTTTGACCACCTGGGGATCTTTAGAGTGCCGAAACTTCGTACGCACTGGCGTTTAGGCTTTTCGCCTCCTTCAGAAAAGCGGCCGCCACGGCCGGTAATCGAACCCGCGTCACGTGCTCAGCAGCACAATGCCTTAGCCACTGAGACACCGCGCCGGGCGGAACTCATCCGCATCCGACGTGCCTTGAACATCCCGACATTGGTGAAATGCAGACACTTTTAATGGTCCTTTTTTATTTTATCTGTGAATTGTATCACAGCCTGTTTTTGTGAGCATGGTGACCCATATCATGGCCGGACATTGTGGGGTTAGGGATGAATGTATCCTACGCCAGTCAAATACTTTCATTTGAGCGAAAATATTGTTGCACTGATGTTGAAAACGTATGCGCGTCCTGCCTTGGGGCAGAAGTGGCAACGTGCTTTATTCCTTTTTTACTGCTTGGGGGCCGCCGCCTTTTAATTATTATGAGAAAACTACTGCAAACCCTTGAAAACCCCTACAAAAGACAACGCTTAGCACAAGGCACCATCCATGTCATCAGGCGCATTTCATGCGGGAATTCTCCCAGTGCGAGAGAATTAAACAACGCAGACAACCTTGCGGGACTCGCCTACTACATCGATACTTCTTCTCCATTATGGTAATTGCGGAAACACGCTGACAGGGTGGGTTCAGGGCTTAAGAGACTTAATTACTTGGGCATACGTTCTTCAGAACTGGGAAATAATGATGGGTGACCTAAAAACAATACACATGCTCCGTGGAGCGGGGGAATTCCAAATGATTGTAGGAATTAGCATATAAGGTTTCCGGTGCCGAGGATGTATTCAGAAGCAGTGAATTTTTCTTGCTTTGCTTAAGCTGTCAGCACTAAATGAGAGAAGTACGGTGGTGTTTATTTCAAGTAGAAGGAGTTGAAATGGAAACGTTAGGTAAAGTTTTTTGCTCGACATTTAAACACATAGGGTTTTAAGGATTCCAGTTGATTACAAAACAGGCATGCCAATCCAAACCTGCTCAAATATACACTAGTTTTTTGTAGGCGCACTGCAAAACTATGAGGGCCACTTTAAATTGGCGGAAACAACAATTCCACCACTCAAGCTTTAAGTGAGCATACTCTGCAGTCTACCCGTAATACTGTTGTACTGTCCACTGAGCAAGAGATTTCGCATAGGGCGTGCCACAGTTATGGTTGTCTAATTTGGACTCTTGTGTAGTGCTGGGCGGCCTAAGGCAAAATTTGCTAGTGAGTCCGCCATATTATTGAGCCGGATACCTGTATGTCCGGGTACCCACACAGCATGTAGAGATAGGTTGTGATTTGGAAAAATGGCTGTATTGTTTTTCATGAATAGAATATTTATATTTGTCAAAGAAAGTAAAACCAGGACAAGTTAGAAATGTCTATAGCAAAAGCCATGACTGGCCTGTAATGCACACTTTCGCAGCCAATGGCAGTTGGGTCCAAAAACCGATGCTTCAATTTTTGGTTAGGCGTCGCCAATAGAAATTTCGCCAATGGGCTTATTATACCACTCAGGCCAGATGAGTCAAAATATGTTTGGGTGATGGGCATGTGCTTTGAAAGCATTTCTTAGTTGCACACTTACTCCTTCTCAGTAACACAATAGGTACGCTACATACATTAACATGCTCTAGGGACTCTGCAAATGAGTGGTACAATTATTACTCATACCTGTCATGCTTGATCAGAAAAGATGTGCTGGCGTTCTGGGGTGAGAAGCACACAAGTTCAAGGAAAGTTATTCTTACTCTTGCGCGCCAGTTTAAAACAAATGAAATATTGGCATCATGCAAACCTTAGGCAGAAACTAAGAAGAAATGGACGTGGGCAGAGCATGTAAGGAGAAGTCAAGAGAATCGTTGGTCGTTAAGGGTAACAGAGTGGATCCCTAGAGGAGGCAAGCGTGGCAGGAGGTGGCAGAAAGGTAGATGGGCATGTGCGATCAGGAAGTTTGCGGGGACACGTGGGTCGGCGTTAGCATAGGACCGGGATAATTCGAGATCTTAGGGAGATGCCTTTGCCCTGCAGTGGGCATAGACAGGTTGTGGTTGTTGTTGATGAGGATGATGATGACAACTAAAGGCACATCACAAGCATTACGAGGAGTGCACAAAGCTTTAGCAATTGTTTTACTGGGTAGTCAGAAGGTGATCTTATTTTTATATTATGTCTCTTAAATTACAACTGAGCTGTAAATCTAAATAGGTTATGATGAAAAACTGCGCCCATGCATTCAGCACAGATAGCGAAGCCGTAACGTGTCGCCGCTGTCTCACTGTGTGTTCAACTGCCTCCCATGCGCCGTTCCCACTTACCACTGGCTGTGGATTGGAGCACAGCGATGTCATCTGTAAGCCCACGCAACCTCTGTCTTATTGCTAACTCCTCTCAAACGTGTTGTTGGTATCAGGAATGCGCACGGAGTTCCACCAGAGGCATTTTATTCTGCACACAAGACCACCAAATTTCCCTTTCGCTAACTATAAAGATATTCTCTTCAAACAACGCAAAATCCGGTCTCCGTTTTTATGATGCTTTACGCGTTTCTTGCCTTACTGCCTACTCATGATATCGCACAAACGAATCCAGACATCACCTCAGAGCTTACAAACAAGCCTTAGCTACTTCCACAAGTACTTAAACTTCTCGATTACTACCACTCGTTCTGTACAACACTGCAGACGAACTCTCTGAAGCCCACGTCACCGCGCAGAAAACATAGCCATTGCCCCCACAGGACACCACATACTGCCACACCGAGGCTGCGCACTCTTACAAACCGTTCACAAACTACGTCAAACATCCCACTAGATATTCAATCGGGGCTGAAAGTTAGTCTAAGCCAGGTGTTTTAGCTTCGGTTAAGCAAAGTAGCACCGGGCAAGCACTGGATACGCAGAATAAAATCTTGGGCCTAAAAAGTTATGCGCAGAAAACAAAAGTAATGCTCAATAGCTAGTGAGACTACAGGAGTTGGAGATATCTGGTGAGGCAGTGGAAGTGGAAAAGCGAATATATCTACTTGGGCCAAGTAGTCACTCTAGATCCAAACAACGGGGCACAGATAATTAGGTTGATAAGAATGGGGTAAAGTGCATTCGGCAGGTATTCTGATATAATGAATGGCATCCTACCATTGTCCCCGAAGAGGAAAGTGCATAACAGCTGCATCTTACCGGTACTCACATACGCGACAGAAACTTCGAGGCTCACCAAAAAGGTTCCTGAAATTGATGACGACTCAGCGAGCAACGCAACGGGAGATGATAGGTGTAACGCTAAAGGACAAGAAGAGGGAGTAGTGGTTCAGGGAAAAAAACTCGTGTTAATGACATATCATATTATTAAGAGGAAGAAATGGGTGTGGGCAGGGAGTATAATGCGGAGGCAAGATAACCGTTGGTCATTAAGGGTAGCAGAGTGGATTTCTAGAGAAGGCAATCGTTGAAGACGGGCGGCAGAACGTTAGATGGGCAGATGAGATCAAAAAGTTTGCGGAGATAACTTGTCGCAGTTAGCACAGGACTGGGTTAATTGGAGATGTATAGGAGAGGCCTTTCCGCTGCAGTGGATGTAGAAAGGCTGATGATGATGAAGAAAGAAAGGAGAGCCCTGCAAAATATACGTAATTGCTTTTGGACATAGCTTTCGCCTCTCCACAGGAACAGTGTAATTGGAGATCTATGAAAGAGGCCTTTGCGCTGCAGTGGATGAAGCAGGCTGATGATGATGAAGCAAGAAAGCAGATCCCTGCAGGATATAAATATTTCGTTTATACATGTTTCGCCCCTCCATAAAAAACAGCCCTACAACTGTGCTTTTATTTTTGTAACCTTGGACCCATGAGCAAGTTTTGAAAACAGCTAAAGGAGATTTTGAGAATATGCAGCGTTAGGACTAGGATGTCCCAAAATTCATAAACAAGGAATCAATTCCCAATTAAAAAAATCCAAAGAACAAAGTCATAGTTTCTAGGAAAATTGAGGATCAATTTGGAGTTTTGAAGAGTCTTTTCACCTAATTGCCGGTTCACCGAATTGCAAGTTAGGTCAGTTAGAGCGTTAGGAACAAAACGTTTAGAAGAAATTGTAAGGGAAATTTTCGAGGTACAAAACCAAGTCGTTGAAAAGAGTCTAGGCAGCATTAAAAAAACTCTGACGAAACATAGGAGTCATTCTGCCTCCCGGAGGTAGATTACCAGCAAAGTGGGAAAAACCTCTCAGTTATCTGAAAATGCAAAATGATTTAAAACGCACATCGTCGACTTGGAGGGCCTCCAATTACCCGCAAAGCAAAAGAACAGAAAAACGTTGCCTGCACACACATTAGATTTTTTTAAGGCCTGATCTGATGAAGTGACGCTTTTAGTTATCGCGCTGGCCGTGGCAATACTACTACCGGCGGGTAACACCATCTCGAGGAGTGAGTGAAAAGCGTTGCGTATGGCAGTCCTGTATGCGCAGTGGCCTATGCTCAGTACGAAAGGCTGCGAGCAGAAATGTATATAAGGGTAACTGGTCGCTACAGAACGCAGGATTTAGAAGACCCCTGTATCAGCTTATTGAGGATTACAATGCTGCGAGCGCTACTATCTTGTGCCGCAGAGTCCAGACGAGGCTAGCCCTTCCAATGACCAGCTTTACATATAAATAGCGACCGACCCATATCAGCCGATGACAATGGGGGCCGGGGTGCCAAAAAATTGTCATGTGGGGACCACGCGCTCCGTCAGGTGGAGCTAAGTTTAATGACCAAACACGCCAGCTTCGCTTCGCTCGCAGAGTGGCGTGCGAATGCTTGCATAAAAGCTAGCACTCGTACTAATCAATGCCGATCGTACCAATCACTACCTATAACACCGGCCGGCAACGAGAACTCGCGGTTAAGTCTGGAACCGCGCTTTGGTATAGCGGTACACAACCGCGCCTTGGTCAACGAACACAAGTAAACCATTCTGCGGCCATATCCGCCTGCTCTACTGCCATTGTTTATTTTCGAGGATTTTCCTTAATTTAAAAATGCGGAATCGTTGCGTACTTTTGCTTTACATCGAGGAGCTTCCATTTGGGTGAAGCTCGTCTATGCAGGGGAAAATTTCACAGAGAAGGCTCGAATTTGTATAAAAATCCCAACAGGGCCATTTTCTGCGTGGAAGCGCCGTCATTCTTGCGGCAAAACGATGTTTTTCCAGAGAAGGGAGCACCATTCGACTGGAGCCTTTTCAGTGGCTGTAGCCTTTTCACAATAACTTGAAACACGCTTCTAGGAGCTGCGTCGGGGTTGCTTACAAGTCCAACACAATCGAAATTCGGTATGGCACACGTCCCAGGTCAAAGCTTACGGTGAGGACAACCGTTATATTCCCGTTATCTTTTTGAGTCACTACCACCGTACCGATGCGATCGGAACTTGGTGAAACAAATTGCCTTTACCGTGCGCCTTCCCAGTCTGCTCACCTGGACGCAACAAATACAATCGCGTGCGATATGGTCACTGAAAGTATGAAGGAAGCATATTGCGGAATATTTCTGTATATCATTTCGCGAAAACGCTTTTTTTATGGCTTTTGCGGAGTCTCCTGCCTAAGGTAGACTATAACCTACAACCTCAGCATCACATTCACTGCAGGTACTTTTTCGATAATGACAATTCGTTCTGGCATAACGTCTCCACATAGGCTGAAGGCCTACCAAGACTGCACGGGAAATTACTTACGCACGCTCGCTTTTTTTGTTTTGTTGTACCTGTGCTGTGCGTCGTAAGCCAATGGAACTTACCGCGCGCCGAGTGTTTTGTCCCGTTTTTCCTTGCTCTTTTTTTGTTTGACATTGGCATTGTTTTATTAAGTAGGTTCAGTAGAGTTTTTACAAAAAAAGGGTATTACAGAAGGAGGTCCCATGAAAAAAAAAAATGATGCACTATATGAAACAGTACGCGCAAAGGGAATTCTTTCTGTTCCTTTTTTCTGCTCCATGATACCAACAATTTGAACGCATTGAATATTTCTTGAGGTTTTATTTTTTGTTTGTACGGTCGCTATCGAACTCGTGGAAACGCCTTGGAACGCATTAACAATGTGTTAGCAACTGTGGGCAGTTTTTTGCGGACGATATCAGGGGGCCTATCCTCGACTGCACAAATTGCCGGCAATTTGCCGGAAGTCTACTCTGATTGGCTTTCAAATTTGGTCACGTGCTTCTGGTTGACAAACCGGTTGTGTGCGTTGTCGTCATTTTGAAATTTTGTAACGTTTCCGGTCGCCAGTTCTATAGTTTGCCTTATTCCTCTTTACTGAAAGCGCATAACTCTTGGTCGGCAATGAAAAACCA
The DNA here is from genome assembly GCA_013339765.2 of Haemaphysalis longicornis. Taxonomy (NCBI): domain Eukaryota; kingdom Metazoa; phylum Arthropoda; class Arachnida; order Ixodida; family Ixodidae; genus Haemaphysalis; species Haemaphysalis longicornis. Next base: position 93,242,675 of record CM023456.1, read on the forward strand.
GACTAAAAGCACCACACATGACAACGTAGGCCTGTCTTTGCTATTCAACAACAATAACGCCTGTAATACACGCCCTCTCTGTGATTGGCTGAGAAGGCATGACGTAAGTTAAACAGTTGGCGGGAACGATTACGTCATGCATTGGCAACTTCAGCTTGCGTAAAATTGACGAAATGCTACGTAACAGCTTGAAAATTGGGGCTGTTTTTGTCGCAAAATACAAGCAAAATAGCGCAAGAAATTGCCCGGCGGTTGGCGCCTCGAAATGTCCGCCAATTTGCAGCAGGCGCAGTTTCGCATGCACGCTGTTTAAAGCATGTTTCCTACCGATACAAATTGTAGTTTCAACTGCTTCCAAGTCAGCGATCATGGAGCATACAAATAACGTGCAGTATTTTGCTTTTATGTTGGCAATAAAATAAAAATTATTTTTTTGGCGTAACCGCAATATTAGAGGGCAGTACAAGCCTCTCCATGACAAAAAGAACCCAATGCATGGCATTTGCCCACACTCGTTCTAGTAAGCTGTTGGGTCACATGATAGAGCTCAAGAGAAAAATAACAAAAAAAGTGACTCTTTGGTTCATTAAAGCCCTGATTGAAGTAGAGCTTGACGAATGAGTGAATCGGTGACATCGGTGTGCTCCGCGCTTACCAGGGGTAGCGCTTCGCTGCTCTTATGTGTCATAGAAGCCATGGTCGCGGTCGTCTTTTCCTGTGATCACGCCATAAACTCGTAACATAGCAGCAGACGATGGCGTGGTGGCAGTGGCGGCAGGGAAGGTGATAGCGCAACAAAGCTTGCATTGAAGCAGAGAGCGCAGCTATGTTACTAAAGCGATTGAAAGAAATAAATAGATACGATAAAAAAAATTGCGTGATGTTCTTTAGCTCGACATCCGTCTTTCGCTTGGTTTGGATCAACGTTACTCGATCGCCTTGTGGTGTTGACGCCAATTTTGACCACCAGAAATGTGTTTTTCTTGTCAGCCGCAGCTACCGTCATAATTTTTATAACATGCCAAGTGTTTTTACATCTTTTTTGCACAATATTTGATACATTGGTTGCGATCTTTATGAGTGAATCGTCAAATTACACTGCATGTCGTCATAACTATCGCTGCCGCAAGTTACTGATTGCTTACGTCGTGCTCACGAAAAAAATTGCCGGCAATTTGTGCAGGCGAGAATAGGGCCCCGGATGGGTGCGCCTTCAATGGACGCAAGCCGGGTGCGTTATTTCAGCCTTCTAGCCAAGTAAAACTTTCGCGTGAAACAACTCTTATGTGGTCGCACCGTCGAGCCGACGGCACGTGTGAATTTCCCCCAGAGTGAATCGGCAGACTGACAACAACGAACGAGAGAAACACAAAATAACAACGGCTGCAGGTAAATGCGGCGCCAGCCGGTGCAGTGGGGTCGGAAAGAACTAAACAAATAAAACAAGCAATAACAACTCCGGCGCGTGAAATTCTTGCGCGTGGGCAGGTTACTATCTATAAAGCCGGTCGTGCACCTGCCAGGGGCCACCGAGATAAGCTGCCGAGAATATTTACGGAAAAGTTATCGCAGCGGAGTGCTTACTACGCCAAGCCACTGATACCGCCGCCAGACACAAAATCAAGATAGGCGATGGACGGGCGCTGCGGGGCGTCTGAGTCGTGCGCAGTTTTCGCCGAGCCCTCGTACAAACGGGAAGGTTCATAGCCCAGCCGAGGGGTGACGGTGTCAAGCGCCGTTTCCAATTTCCGGCCACGATGGGGCTGGTCTCAGAACGCTTCTGGGGGCTAGGGTTGGAAATCTTCGTTTTCATTTGGTGCAATGTGACCAGGCTACTCTTCTATGTTTGGTTTTCGTGGTCGAAGCCTCGTCCACTACCTCCAATCAGCGATGACCTCCTGCTACGCTCAGCATCCTCGCTCGCTGCGGACATCCGGAGTGGCAAGGTGAATTTTGACTTCTTTTGGGAGGTGGTTTGTGGTTTTCCCGGAATTTGGAAGGCAAAGGTCCAGGGGGGAATGGTTTCCCGCTTTAAAGTTTCTGAGTGGTTCCCTTATTGGAGGTTCGTAATTATGCATATCCCGCTAAAGCAAGAAGAAATGAACAATCGCCAATAGCAATGACTCTGAGGCCATATTTTAGCACTACGCAAATGAGGATAGCTTCCTGGTCCCGGTGGTACTCCATGACTAAAGAATATAATATATGCACAAAAATGACACACGGAGGAAGTGAAGCGAAGACGGACACACACAGCGTAAACTTCCTACTACATTTTATGGTACCACTGTGTGAACCTTACAAACTTCACAAAGAACGAACGCGCATGAGTAAGCATAAACAGAGATTACACGCCGGGAGAATCGGCGGCCAAGTTAACCAATTCCTTTTCAGTGAGCGCAAGGCGAGGCCGTGCTCCTCCCAGTTACCCGCCGCGGTGGCTCAGTGGCTAAGGCGTTGCGCTGCTGAGCACGAGGTCACGGGTTCGGTTCCCGGCCGCGGCGGCCGCTTTTCTGATGGAGGCGAAAAGCAAAAACGCCCGTGTGTACGAGATTTCGGCGCACGTTAAAGATCCCCAGGTGGTCAAAATTAATCCGGAGCCCTCCACTACGGCGCGCCTGATCGCCCTGCGTTGCGTCGGCGTGTTAAACCCTACAATCAATCAATCAATGCTCCTCCCTGTTACAGTTCAGCCGGCGGCTGTACACCACCCGGCTCACGTAGGCAACAAATCGCCGAGTCTTGCTATCCTCAGCTTCCATAATTTTTCGCAAGAGTTGCGTCCGCCCACGGCCTACATTCGTAAGCATTTCAAATATGGGTTTACAGCCGAATCTTAAACAAGGTGCAGCCAAGAACCCACCGGCGCCAGATTTAATTTTATTGCTGCGTTCGCGTAACCGGTCATTCAGGCAACGCACGGCCTGTCCAATTTACTGCCCGTTACAATTGAGCGGGAGGCGGTACACCACCCGGCTCGCATAGGCAAAAAACCTCTTCCGGTGCCTGTTGTTTCACTTCCCAGGGGTGGGGCGATTGGGGTCGTGAGCGTACAGCCTCCCAAATGTTTAATAATATATTATAGCGGGAGCGACGACCGACCACCATGTCAGCGCCTTATCAAGGTGTTCAGTAGCGAAATAGTCGAGAGTATGCGCACGGGCATAGGGCTATCTGCTGTAGAAGTGTCGTCTGCTACGCTGTTTCCTTGAGAGTGGTACACACCCTGCCACTGCATCTGAATGACCTTTTGCCCCACGCTGCTGAGCTACCTTTGTCGGTAGCAAAACGGCCTTGCAAGATAAGAAAAACAGGGGGTGTGTTGCCCTGAGAACAACAGCGGAGCAGACGACGTTCCCACAACAGATAGTTCTAGGCGCGTGCGCGTACCCTCGCCTATTTCACCGGTGAACACTGTGATAAGGCGCTGACATGCCGATCGGTCATCGCTCCCGCTATATTATTAAAATATTGGGAGGCTGTACTCGCCTTCCCAAGCTGGTAGGGCGCCGAAAAAAAAACCTTAATGTTTGCTTTCTTTCCAATCTCCTTGAGGTTGTGGGATATCCGGTCCATGTAGGGAACTACACCAACTTGTTTGCGATTGCCAGATGCGGCATCTTCAGCTGTTTGTCGAGCGCTCGGTCTCTCATCTCTCAAAATTCGTTCCGCTACCGACACCAGCACTAGCTAAGGTACCCGGCCGAAGAAAGACGTTTACTTTGATGCTCACAGCTTGCGCCCTTTGAGTGGTAGCAGTAAGACTCTGTTAGACCATTCTTAAAGCACAAGGCGACGACGTGCTGTTTTACAAGTTTTGAATATGCCTAAGAGCCGCGACCCAGTAAGCCACTATTGACATATACGTCGGCCAATTGTAAACTTGTAAAGTGGGTTAAATCCCAAAATCAATCAATGAATCATCAATCGTTTTGACGTCACTGGAAACGCAATAGGAAATCGGCAAGGATGATGCAGAGAGGAGGACGACGATTTTGAAGTGATTTTCTGCTGAATAAAGTTGAGTATTCGCAGCGAGTGGTCGAAAGTGCACACTACAATATGAGCTAGTAATCCCGCAATGCTTAGGAATCACTTCGTGTCCCTTTAAGGGGATAGCGCCGACACCACGCAGAAAACGTTTCTCGGAGAATAACCACGCATAAACTTAGCCGAAGAATAAGGTAGGTGAGGCCTTAAGCTTCGCGGTTCGCGCAGTCGCACGACTCGTGCGTGGCTGCCCCGATGTTTTAAGTGCTCAGTACTATTGGGGCTCGCCTATCCGTCGTCGCTAGCTCGGTCGACCCAAATAGAGCCACATGGTGTTCCGTCGTAGCGGCTGTTGCTGCAGCGTAACCCAGTGGCCTGGAAAGCCAAGCGGTTTATATAGTCACAAGCATTTGAAACTCGTGAACCACTGATGCCTGTCCTACATCTCCCCGTTGTTTTGCGCAAAGAAAACTGCAGGTACATTTGAGGCAAATTATACGTAATTAACCGGCAGCGCCCGCGTTCATTAAGTTTGCAACTCTCGCTGGGTTAGTTTTTACGAAAGTAAGCGAAATAAAAGTGGCAGTGCAAAGGCGGCACGTCCGGGAGGAAAAGCGAGCACAAAAAGAACATAACTCCCGCTTGCAGAGTTATAGGCAGGAAGCACGCCAGCACTTCGAAGGCGGGAAATTTGAATTACACTAGGTGCTAGCAGTGACCGGATAACGGTGCTACAACCCATTATGGCCAATCACTCCTCTCCACTTCCGACAGCTTTCACATTGACTGGAACGGCTTTCATTTTTTCACAATGCAGCGAAAGCATACCGCATCCAGACAGACGGTTGTCGGGCATTGTCAAATTCAAATAAGTCCACGTTTTCATAGCAACATTGCGGTTAAGGAACGCTACACAGGGGTACCTTCACAGGGGTACCTTCCCCAGTTTTGTGGTTTTGATTCTTTTGTGTCAGTTTTGTACACTTTTGCATCATAATTTGGAAAGCGTGGTTGTTTCCATTTGGATGGATTTTGGATACCATTTATTTGTATTAGAATGCTTTTGCAAATATTTTTAGGCACCTATCATTACATAATATAGGTAAGTAAAGGGTTGGCATAGCTGGTAGCGGTAAGCATATATTACGCAATTTTTTTACAGCTGTGCGCTATGGGCAATTTTAGGTTCAATGTTGGTGTTGTTTATTTCATTTCGGTTGTTTTTGTGAGCTTTAGGTAGCTTTGTATTATTATATAACCCCTATTACTAGATGAGATGAAGGCTGCCTCGGAAACGGCTACAGGCTGCTGGAACAACCCGTCATTTCAGGGTAATATGATGACCCTTTGGAAAGCGCAACTGATGCTTGGGCAGGCCCGGTCAGCGAATAGCAGAAGATCCATCGGGTATTCATTTTAATCTGTTTCGTCCACAATCGGCGCCAAAGCTAAGCTTCGTAGTCGACGTCGTTCAAATGGCAGTATTTCTTAAGTGGCTAGCAGAGCTCTGTCTTAACACATTCCTCCTTCCCTCAACGCTCTTGCGTGATCAAAAAGAAAAAGAAAATGCAGGGGTGTCAACAACTGTTTCTTCACTTGATGACTGCAGAATAAGGGTTCAAGATTACGGGAGCATTCTTACTGCGATCCAGAGTGCCTCGCTGGTGACGAGAGGGGAATAAAAAAATAAATGAAGAATAAAGAAAAGAGAGGGAAAGAGTGCGAGAAGAGAAGAAAAGAAAGACAAAAATTAGGCCAGCTTCACTGACCGAACGTCGCGAACGCTCATGTTAACATCGAAGCTGTCTGGCGTTTTCTAATAAGGGTAAGCTTCATAGAACTTCTCAAAGCCAGCAGATCGATTCCTATTCGCGCCTGCTCGCACGCCAACTCTCTCTGGCGCTCTCGACGGGCGGCTTCTTCCCGAGACTGCACCATGTACCCATTTCAGAAGATTTAAAAGACTACCACCAAGCGCACCTCGTCTGTAAATGCGCGCTGCACCGACCCATCAGTTGGGAGCACACTCTCCACTTAGACGACTCCTCTCCCCTTCTCCGCCCACCTGCTGGTGGCGCTCGCTCCCCCTCTCCCCAGTACGCTGCACCGTACTTGGCGCTTGCTCCCCCTCCCCGCAGTACGCTAGTGCTTGGCACTTGCTCTCCCCCTCGCTAGCCTATGCCCTCTTCACATAGCTATGCCCACAGTACAACGCCTGGTCCAATGAGAGCCTCCCATGGGAACACGTCAGCGGTAGCGGGGATGTACAGAAAGGGCTGTGTACGTTAGGAGAAAGTGTCGCATGAACTGGCGAACACCTGCCGTCACTCTTTTAGTGGGGAGCACTAGTAGTAGTAGTAGTAGTAGTGGTAGTAGTAGTAGCAGCGGTTAGTAGTCATAGTAAACTTTATTCAGAACAAAGATGGAGGGTAACGTGGTGGAGGTAAGCGTGGAATAGTATTTCCAGGACTCCTGTGCCGAAAGTCCATAGCAAGGCAGCAGTTCTCGCTAACTCGAGAGGTGCGAGCTGAACAGTGCCGCTTCCAAGGGCTCTAGTGATGTGTAGTTATACTGTTGCCGTATGGTTGGGAAGCTCCATGCAGTGTAGAAAAGGTCTGCCTTCTGATGGCATTTGACATTCTTCGTTGTACTTATCTGGAAACGCGACGGCTAATCTGGAATTATATGGGTAGGTATTGCTTTGAATTTTTGTAAGAGATCTGGCCTCCTCTGCGTCTAGTAGAAGTTGAGGTTTTGGCATTGCTTTTCTGGTTAGTCTGTATAACTAAAGTGGGTCACATGGCCGTACTGTAGGGTGGAAGGGCGTATGAATTCTCAGACTCCCCGCAATCCATGATTAGCCTTGCGAGGGAGACTGCTTTTCTGTTTCCAGCCAGTCCCTGACGGGTCGGGGTTTGTATTATTTTGTGTTCGCCTCTTGGTGTCAAGCATTATATTCTTTGTTTGAGGAATAATGCCGGAAATTGTTTGGAGTCAGCAATTATGGTGAGATTTTTGTTTTTGTCTTTCGAAAGTTGTTGCCCCGTCCCAAGTTGTAGAACATTTCATTGGAGGCGTATATCGGAAGTCTGAGGCCTGTCTTGTGGACGGTTCTGGTAAGAGCGTCGACTCTTTTACGTTGATTTGCGTCAGGGTGGGGTAGTGTAAGCTGTAGGTAATTATACTCATGTTTATGCTTCCACCAGCTTGAGTGTCTTTTCTTTCATGCATTCTCTTGTTCTTGTGATTCTTGCAGTTACTCTAACCAATTGGTTCGATGTTTCTTTAGCTTGTCCAGGGTATTGCTGGCCTTGTAGTCGTATTGTACGTGCGGCCTCATATTCTTATTGTCGGCTTGAAGAGTATGTTTTGGTTGTCAATTACCATGCTTCCAATGGGAATTTCTTCTTTCGAGGGCCTTATTCTAATAAGCTGTTTTTTTCGGAGTGTTTCTTAAGCCATTCCTTCGTATAAATTCCTGTAGCTTATCGATTAAGTGTAATTCGTATACCTCTGAAAGGGTTCGACTTTAGGTCCAGATGTTGATGTCATCTGAGTAGATTGATTTGCCTGATGTGTTCTTTCTCTTCCAATGTCTTGACCATTTCAATTTTTCAGGTTGAACAGCAGTGGGAAGATAATTGCCCCTAGTGGTGTTCCCCTGTAGGGTATTTCAAAGGGATGGATTGAATGTTTGGAATGCCAATTGTGGCTCTTCTGCTTGACAGGAAGTTTGTAATGTAATGATAAGCTTCCTTGCCGCATCCTGCTCTTTGACCTGCTTTTAATATTGCGTGATTCGTTACGTAGTCAAGTGCGCCTTTCAGATCCAGGGCTAATATGATTCGATCATAATGATCATTGGGTTTGAAGATGTCGTCTCTCAGCTGCGGAAAGGTATCTTGGGTGGATAGTCCATTGCGAAGACCAATAACAGTCTGAAAACGTGCTTTCCTTCGCGTTCTTTTGAAGCCTTGTCAGGGTGGTTCTTTTGTACACGTTCGCTACGCATGATTCAGGGATATCACTCCTAGTTTTACTACCCGGTGCCTTTCCTGGTTTGGGTATTGTCGTAATTGACGATTTTTTCCATTACATAGGTAATCAGTTCGGCTTCCATAGCTTTGCATTTATGTATGGAGCTAATGCTCCCAATTGTGAGTCAATTATAGGTTACTGAGCATGTTATTGTTAACTACATCTTTTCTTGCCGCACTCTCTCTTCTTTATGCTCGCAAGGATGGCTTGATACAGTTCCTCTTTTGTGATGTCACTGTCGAGCTTTGCATTTCGGGAACCTGGTATTCTCTTGCAGGGGGGCGATTTTCGCGTTTAGTTAAAATGTCATTTAGGCCTTCAATGAGTTCCTCGTTGGTGCCTTCGAAACCATGGGTAACTCTTTTGAGGTTGTGTCGTTCGTCTCTTTGTTGTGCCCGGATTAAGAATACCTATAATTATTGCTCATGTGTTCGAGGTATTAGGGTATTGTTGAGTGGGCCAAAGAAGTCTCGCCAGTTCTGATTGGCGATTGGTATCGCACGCTTCTTAGCTCGATTCGTGGTCTTTTTAATTCTTGGTTTTAGCTTTTTTCTTACTCCTGGTATGAAAACCATCGAAGTCTGGGGGAAAAAATCGCGTGTACGCCAGCAGCCGGTGCACGTGGCGGGTAACGATTCGCGGCGCACCGGCTTCTTTGACAAACTGCCCTGCTGTGTCCTCGTTCCCTTTGGACCTACATTCATATGGGTCCGTAGAGACGTCTACCCATTCAATCTTGAGCTTGCTAATTCGATCCACTGTGAAACACATGCGCTGCTGCAGCTATAAATTCTCCCCCCCCCATCATTGAGACTGTATATTTTTTAACAAATTGCCTGTAACATAAAAACTAACATGGTGCATGCTGCACTTTTTTACTGATGCATTCCTCATTAGTAGAACACCTAAGCTCCTAGCGTGAATGCGACCAGCTCATCTATTACACAAGATTACAAGTCAAAAGCAGTGTTCCCTTCAATAATCTTAAATATTGATTAGCGAGTAACAGGACACAAGTACATAAAAATGTATTTAATCAGCGTGCATATCGCAGACTAACGTGCTATCTTTATCGGCTATAATAAATCTGGGGCCACGCGGGACAAGAGCGTGTGTCCAAAAAATTACAAGGGAAAAAGAAATTAACAAAGAATGAGCTTCGGTCAGAACTTTTTCCCATAAGAGGTCGCGCTAAAAGTTTTCAACGGGAAATACTAAAGCTCTAATATTTGTTTCGATGAGTTTAATCTGCGAGGGATTACTGCAGTAGTCTTTCAATTGCCGGAGGCCCCTCAGGTGTGGCGGTAGTAGTAGAATTATCTTCGTATTTGGGGTCATCGACAAACTCGGAAACTTTCCTTTTCGTTATCGCTGAAAGCGCAGCTTTAAACCCGGTATCGAGGTCTCGGTATCGTGAATCAAAGCTTTGCAGTGGCTCCGCGCTTGTCTAGAACAATCCTCGGTGCCACAGACGCGAGCTCACTTTGGCGCATGAAATCTTAAAAGTTCCCTAGCCGAACTGTTTTTTTTTTTGCTGTGTTTACCCTACGTGGTTCACATTGTGGCCGCGAATGGTTAAGGTAAGAATGTTCTTCGTAGTTCAGTTTGCCTTCCTACGCCAGCTCAACGGCTATGCTTTGGTGCTGCCGAATTCACCAATCGCTTTCAGAGGAAGGGGGATATAAATGTTTGGCCTGTCGTACGGACGCTCCTTGTGCGAATTAAGGCGATGCAGCTAACTGGCCAGTCTCCTTACGGAGAAAACTGACACCGGGAGGGGAAAGATGTGCCAAATAGTTACGACCGTGGCAGTCAGCAAAAGCTTACAACACAAACCCAGTGGGGTTCATCCAGAGATGCAAAGTAGGGAAGGGGGGTCTGTTGGAGCTGATGGTCTCTGTTGCCTTCTGCGCTGAACTCTGCGTGGGCTCCCCGGGTCGGAAAAGATTATCATATTCACGCGAACCTCGTCGCTTGCAGTTATGGCCTTGTAAAGCTGCGTAAAAACAAAATGAATGTTCTGACTGCAAACACAAGCTTATGGTCAGAAAGAGTCGCAGGTGCAACGCGCCTAGAAGCCAGCCTTCCAGACATATTTGATACGCCCCTTCTGCGGCTCGCACCTGTGGTTAGGCGAGGGATACGCTTGCAAGGAACGCAGGCGTAGCTAATGTAGGAAATGCACAAGATATGTCTCGAAATTATGTGGAGTTAGAACTTTGTTTACGAAAAATAGCAGGACAGGTTTTCAGGGTAAATACATTGAAGGCGCAAAGAACTTCTGGAAAGTTTCTGATAATCAATGCCAGTGCGAAATAAGCAAGCACGAACGAAACAGAGGGTCCGAGGAAGAGGGGCGAGGCGATGGGGGCAAGTTCTAGCGCGTCTTGGAAGGGGGGGGGGGAGAGGGAGCAGGAGGGCAAGTGCCCTTTTGCACTCCTGCCAACGCTATGAATAAACTTGTGCACTTGCAGGTCACGAGTGTCCAACTCATCTCCGCTTGCGTCAAGCGCATTCGACAAGTGCAACCACTCATCAACGCTGTGGTCGAGGAAAGATTTGAGGAGGCACTCCGTGAGGCCGAGGCGGCTGACAGGCTCGTGGCTTCTGGCACCAAGAGCGTTGAGCAGCTGAGCCAAGAAAAGCCACTCCTGGGATTGCCCATCAGCTGTGAAGAATAGCATCGCCGTTAAAGGTCAGTCATAATAGCATATGTCCTTCGTTCCAACGGAAATGTTTCTCGGTACAGATATGCCTACGCACACCAACTAGTTCGGGGAAATCTGCAACCTCAAACGTTAATTCTGAGAAATATTCGTACTCTATAACATATCCCTATTCCGCCTTATGATATTGTTTAAGGGCATTACCAAATGTCGGGTTTGGATGAAAGATCCGTTAAATATTTTCCCAGCCCCGTAAGCTTCCCTCGCGGCAGTGACAAATGAACACAACTACCCATGACCAACAGGATAGTTACGAATGCTCAACATATCGTTTTCATTTTCGCTGGTAAAGCTTGAGTGCATGAAATACAGAGGCTGTACTTCCGAATGAGAAGGCGCAATCCACGCCAGCAATAAATAAGGCCGGCTTTTCTCAGAGCGCATTACCAGCCTTCATACATTCTTTATCCGTCGAATAGGCTTCACGAAAGGGGCTGTTGTAATATGAATGTATGGTGCAGGTCATGATAATTTAACCACTGGCCAGATAAAGGAGGGCAGAGATATCGTACTGAAAAAATTGGCTCCAATCAACGCTGTGAAGGTGGTTTGAAAGCCAAGCTGTAAACGACACCGACAATAATTGCCCATGCGACGACACTTTAATTCACACACGTGGGTCTACAAACCAGAGATTCTGCCAGCCGTTACTTGGAATTCGCGGGGGCGGTTTCCCGAACGCAGCAGCGTCGGCCACAGCCGGGCTAGGGCAGTGAAAGCCACCGCCGCCGTAGCCCGGCCGTACATCACCAGAAAGAAAACTGAGATGAGCGTCTTTCGAAGGGTGAGACAGTGGGACCTAGCCATCTTGATGCGCAAGCTTGGGGCTACACCACCACAGACACCGAAACAATTCGGCATGTGAGTTTAGTGGTTCCCATTTATACTGATTCAAACTAGTGAGTTTAGTAAGTTTGAGAGTTGCGAGTAAGCTGAGGGAACTTTTATAATCGCTATTTATCAGAACCAGTTGCTACTTTCGCCGCCTTTTGTAATGCCTCTTAAAACACAACCGAATTCGTAATCACCCATTTAGAAAACGGAGTCCTATTACTGGCAAGCGGTGCGTGAAAGGTAACGTTTCTTTAGCGCCCAGATGCCTCTATTTGGTTTTTACTTTTGTTTTCCCACCCTGCAAACAAATCCTTAACGTATCTTTGCGGTACGACCCCTTAATTCCGTCGCGTCCGCGTTAGCCTTGAGGTGCTGTCGAACAAGTTAATGAAGACGTGCGAGGGCACAGCGCAATGAACGCGAAGCTGCCCCAACACAGGCCCAAAACAACCACCGCTAAAGCAGGCGACGAAGCCGTACCGCCGACGTCGCCGCCGGCTAGCAGGCACTTCCGCGCGGGGAACGCTGCGTGAATTCGCGGCGCCATTTCTAGAGTGCTTCGTGAGTGAAAACTTCGCCCCTTGACCCCCCCCCCCCCCCTCCTTCCCCTGCTGACACCTCCAACGCGTTGGGAGTTTCTTGTCCGGCATGCCACGAAAGAACCGTTGGCTGGTAGAGCTATAAAGCTTTGCCTTAAAAGTAGTGTTTGTTCAGCAGCCAGATGTCTGTTTGTGGTGTCTACGTTTTTTCGTGCCCTGAAAACCGATCTTTAACGTATCTGCGGCGTAGGATCACTTAATTTCGTCGTGTCCGGGTTACGCAGGAGGGGCTGTAGAACAATGTAATCAAGCCGTGATAAAGGAAGCGCGTAATGGACGCGAAGCTGCGCCTAAACAGGTCGAATACAACCGTCACTAAAGCAGACTACAAAGCCGCGTCGCGCCGATGTGTCCACCGGCGTAAGCGTGCGGGGAAAGCTGGGCAAATTCTCCGCGGCATCCACACTGTGCTTCGTGAATGAAAAGTGCCCTTCCCTCCGCAGCCTCGTTGGCAGTTTCTAGTCCCGCACGCCACAAAAGAACGGTTGATTGGTATACGCAGACAGCTTTGCTTAAAAGCTTCGGAACTAATGAAGTACACTATCAGTGTGCCTTTTCTCAGAGCTCTGTGTTAACAAAATCTAGAGAAGTATAAAAAATCGGCATCGCATAGTTATCAACATTAAAAGAGCTATAAGAAAATCTTCTCACCAGTTTTCTTGTTGAAAAATTTAAGATAGCGTTAGGCCCGCTGTGCCGGATTGTAACCACCCATTAGAAATACTTGAATATTAGTTTCAAACAGCAGACACACGTCCATATTGGACATATTACTGCCGCGGTGTGTCATCGGCTTAAGTCGTTCTGACTACAGAGAACGAAGATTCGGATGGCAATCCTTCTTAAGCGCCTGCTTTGCAAACAGATAACAAAAGCGCTGGTATGTTCTACTTCAGCACCTCAGGTGTAGCTTCAAGCTCTGAAAGAGACATTGCGATTGAGCGTTTGTAGACTTGTACCTCCGCCTTTTGTTGGCTATCCCATGTGCACTCATGAATCTGTTCTTACTGCATGACGTTTACTGACAAATTGGCAGTTTGAATATGTCGGGTAGGGTTCTAAAATGTTGCCAACGCGCTCGTTCTTCAGGATTACTTCAAGACGCCGGATCTCTGCGTTTGGAAGGACATCGGGCGGAAGAAGATGCTCCGTCTGTGGCCCTGCCTCCGCGCAGCCGGGGCCATTCCCTTGGTGCTGACTAACGTTCCCGAGCTGTGCATGTGGGGAGACGCCCAAACCTTGCTGCACGGAACGACCAGAAACCCCTATGACACGCGTCGAAGCCCAGGAGGGAGCAGCGGTGCGTACAGAGTGTCACTCTGACAGAGAGCAACGCACTGCTGGGGTAACTTCAATAATGTGGTCAGAACGTTTCGGTTAAATTTTACTGACGTGGGCAGGTCAAGTTGTTCCTGTAAACTACAATATACTTTCGATCATCTATCTCTGAGCTATGTGCGAAAATTTGCTGCTCCCATGACTATTCAAAATCTTCCAGTTTCTCCAATATTTAAGAATGCGTGGGCTACTTACAACAGGCGATACATTTCTTTCTGAAGTGCTCTGTAGAATTTTGAAGGGAGGTTAGATTGCATGGATCACTTATTTGATGTGCGAAAAAATTTCAATGGAGGAAAAAGACTGATCACCTTTATGTGCAATGCAACCTCACGAGGGTCGGTTTGTTTAAAACAGGCGTACAGTTGAGCTCACACATCTCTGTACTGGGAGTACTGAAAGTCGTCCCATTTTGCGTCCCGAACGCCCACCATGCCTTTTACGTGGACGAGTCAACGCTCATGTGTCTGCACCGGATTCCCAGGGGACCAGCAAGGCGCACTTGAAGCAACCATCCCGGTGACCAACAGTACCTGCAAGTCAAAGGAAAATGCTCACAGAACACACGCATTCCTGTCGCCATCCGACACTCCATTAAAGTCCCACCAATCACAAGGAACATGTAGGCGTACATACCAAGACACGCCATGAACCCCGTATTCAAGCAATTAGATTGTTTTCCAAAATGTCCCTTTGCTCAACACACGGAGGCTTCACGTACCAATAATAACCGTCGCCACCAGCACACACCTGACGGCCGCAACTCTCGCTAAGACATCTATTATTCAGTGCAGAGCACTTCATGGGCTCACCTTGTCGTCGAAGGTCGCTAACGGTCGATGAGACTGCCCTAATCAGGAGGCGCAGCGAGATACCGGACCCGAGTAGCGCCTTCTGTACCGTCGTCAGGGAGTCACGCTGAGGCTTGGAAAACCACGCGGTTTAAATAGTCACAACCTCTTGAACCTAGTGAACAGGTGGCGCTTGTCATACATGTCGCCGTTGTTTACCGCAAAAAAACCTGCAGGTACATTTCAGGCAAAATGTGTTTATATAACAGGCAGCCCCCGCATTCATTACGTTAGGAACGGTCGTTGGGTTGGTGTTTACAAGTAAGCGAAAAAGCGGCCGCGCAAGAACAAAATGTCGCGTTCGAAATGCCGCAAAAAGGCTCCAGCCGCGCAAGAAAAAATGGCGCGTTGGAAAGGACGTAAGAAAACTCTAGAATACGAGAGAACAGAGCAAGCACAAAAGAACAGAACTCCCGCTGGCGCAGTTTCAGGCAGGGGGCACGCGAGTACTGCGAATGCGGGAAATTTGAAATGCATTGGGTGGCAGCAGTGAGCAGATAACGGCTGTGTAGCCCATTATGGCAAATCACTGCTCTGCACTTCCGACAGCTTCCGCATGGAGTGCAACGGCTTTATATTATTTAGCAGAACTCGGAATAATTGTGACTTCGGGTTTAATGGCGTAAGACGCCGTGACAGTGGTGAAATGAGGTGACAAGCATTTATATAATTACCTACTTTAAAATATACCAAGGGTGTTGGTGTATAGTGCCATTATTACACATATACCCGCCTCGGTGGCTCTGTGGATAAGGCGTTGTGCTACTGAGCACGAGGTCGCGCGTTCGATTCCCGGCCGCGGCGGCCGCTTTTCTCATGGAGGCAAAAAGCAAAAACTCCCGTGTGCACGTGATTTCGGCGCACGTTAAAGATCCCCAGGTGGTCAAAATTATTCCTAGGCCCTCCACTATGGCGCGCCTCATCGCCTGCGTTGCGTCGGCTCGTTAAACCCCACGAATCAAATCAAATGATTATTAAACATAGTGAGCACAGACATCTGAAGTGTAAAGCCTCAGTTCCCGCCACTGTTTGCGAACATGGTGAGGTTATTGGCATTAGCAGAAGTAGGCATTGCTTTGGCCACCAGTGGGGCGATTACCTCAATGGTGCTCTTAAGCCGCCTCCCTCAACTTGCGGATAGCATGCACGTCACCCGCGACTGTGAACGTGCAAATCGCGCCAGCTACCGCAAGCACCCATCATCTCGGTCCCCAGACCTTTCTCCTTCGAGGAAAACGAGATGGCACACAAACCTCCTCCTTTTCTAATTCCACCGGGCAGTTCCTCAGCAAAGCGAAGACAGAAAGTTCCTTCGCACGGCCAAGCCAACTCCTGTTACGTAATATACATACTATCGTGATACCTTGAATACGAAAATACGAAAAACGGAGCGCGTGGATTTTGAGTATATGCCACGTATCGTGGTGTCGGACCGCGTACGCGGAGTAGAAACAAGTTACGAGAGTTTGTCACCAACCTTGCTATGGAAAGATCAGCGTCTTTCCGTCGTCTGTTGGGAGCTTGGCAGAGAATTCAAAATCGCGGAAATATAGTTAAGTGCGTCGTATTCACTCAGCGCAGCGAAGCAGCGATTAGATAACCCTCGTGTGAGCGGGTGCCGAACGCGGCAGGAAGGCAAACCAAAGTGCTCTAACGCCGCGCGATAGTCTTGTCTTGCCAACGTTGGACACGAACTCTCGTAACGCGGCTCGTCGCTAAGATGCGTCGCATGTACCGAAAGCCATGCATGGTCTGTTGTTCGTATTTCAATGCATCACAACAGTACATCCTCCCCACTGCCACCACGAGCTAGCAACAGTTCTCGCCACTCCACCCCAGTATTAAGAAGCGAGGCGACCGGTTTGCACCGATTTTATACAAACTGCTGTTCCCCAAGCTCTCTCCTACATGATAAGTACCCCACCCGCTACCACGCTACGTGTAATTTCTGTCCCCAACCTGGCATCCCACACTGCATGGGACTGTTAGACTAATCCCCTCCTACCACCCCATTCCCAGCCCACCTAGCAACAATGGAAGGGCCAGCTTGCCAGTGCTGACCTTTGTCAATTGTAGGCTTTTGTGCATATTTTTGTCATCTAGTGCGAATCGGGGCTTCAATGACTAGCTGAGTCCTCCACCCGACAGGGGCCGAAACCCACTCATTCATTCACCCAGCCGCGCATTTTGCATAAGGTCTGTCAGGTAATAATGCTTGCATGAGACGAAACAGTTAATTATGTGCAGAACGGACTGCGTCGTCATGTGCGGAATGTGTCCTGTCAATACTCCAACCACGCATTTCAGGTGGAGAAGGAAGCCTGATAGCCGCCGCTGGGTCGCTGATGGGAATCGGCACAGACATCGCCGGAAGTGTACGAATACCAGCTGCCTACTGTGGGATTTTCGCCCACAAAGCGACATCAGGTGATTGTTACTGAAGACCTTGGCAAAGCCTTTAATGGGTTCTTTACACGTCGCATGCATTGCCAGCGAACTTTCACGCATTGTACATCCAGCCTACTTAAAAAACTACAGCCTTTCTCTCTCTCCCATTGGTGCTATGTGCTATTGGTGCTTTTTCTGCGCTTAAGAGGAACGTTATGAGAATACCAACAAGCCCGAACGCAAGCCCTTCTTGAACGTCTAGTATTGTATCGACCTGAAGCTGTGAAAGCCAGCATGCAACAAAACCATTTAAAAGCTTCTTATACACCCATGTTTTCATTGATTGCTCTTGGAACTTCAGCCCTAAACCAGTTTAATGTCTCGTTTATTCCTGCTTGAATTTCTAACAACTTAGCCAACACTAAACGTTTATGGGAGCCTATGCGATCAGAAAGAAACTACAATCTACACGCTACTCAACCTAGCAGCAAGAAAATCCAATTGATACGAGGCCTCGTATATCAAGGTAAATGTTCGGCGGCAACTACTAGACAAATTTTTAAATCTTTTGCCCTCCTGATGCCAATTCAAAATGGCACAAGTGGTAGGTTGTATCACTTGTCTATTACCAAAAACAAACCAAATCCTCTTTCTTAAGATGGTTAAAACGCGAAGGCTTTCTCTAATGCAACCTGAGTCAATGTCAACGTCAAAAATCCAAACTTCTTTGCCTGCGTCCGATTTGCGCAATCGGATGACCTCGGCTACATAGCGCGTGGGACCCAGGTTCAGTTTGAACCCCGGGGAGCGTTTTTTATGCTTGTCATGTGCGTTCTCGGCGTACCATTATGGATTTTGGACTTTCACATTGTACCCTACAGGCATTTGCACCCGACCTAAGAAAGCTTCGATTTTCAAGCACCTTTCACTTTATCTTGGATCACAATCATCGTCCGAGACGCTGCCTCTACTGCATTGCGTTTAGGGGAACGTCGCCATCACTGAGACCTAGAAAGCTTGACTTTGAGAACGCTCTGTAACAGTTTACCTATATTGTTACTGAGTTTAAACGCTTATGCGACATGTGCCGCTTTATGATTGCCGTTATTAGCATCTCTCTGAATTCAATCTCGCTCCATGTAGCATATTATGCAGTTGATGCGTTGTACTACAGGAGAAGCCACCCGCCTCAAAAATATTATGTGGTTGATCCTGATCTTGTTTTAGTTCTTTAGGAAGTCAGTAAAATCTGTGTTTACAGTCAGGCTAAGGTACAGGTTGAAAGTTTGCGTACCTCTGATGACATTTATCTGCTCCAGTGTAGCAGTATTCGAAAGCTCGGCTACGCATCACTGCGTCGGTTACGAGACAAGTGTGGTCGCTGTGTTGCTGTTACTGTGGATGGATCATGACGGCTACTTTTACGACCAGAGGATAAAGACCAAGTTCCTTGAATATACTGTCCTGTGCGTACCCTGAGTCTTCCAAGGGTCGTCGCTGCGCTGGGAATAAGTTTATTTGCGCAAGAAAAACACTGAAATACAAACTACCGTACGCGTGTGCTGCCATTTCTATGACAAACAGCTCCACTCAAGTGGCCTTCCTTACATTGCATACACACAACTTTTGCCACGCATTGATTCCCAATGTTCAATGGACTACGAAGTCGTGGTTGTTCTTTTCCTTCATTCTCTTCTGCTTGCCCGTGCGTTGTAAAAAAGTTGTTTAAGGTCGCTTCATTGTGCGATGCAAGTCGTGACAATAGATTAGTCATATCATCGCGAGAGTAGCAATCTCTCAGGGCCGGTCTCTTCTCGCGATTTACTAATATGTTTCAACCCATCCCAGCAACCCTAAGGGCGACCTCTTGTAGTAAACTATGACGAGTAAAACTGCACTAAAGTTTTTAATATCTGCCGGAACTTAATCCAGGTCATTATGATGCGGCATCTGAGTGCACTCGAATACTTTTCAGGGATTGTTCCAAACACCGGCCTCATACCCGACGTCGGGGACGCCATGAGAAACTACAACTGCGTCGGCCCCATGACACGGTTCGCCGAAGACTTGCCTCTCCTCATGAACGTGCTGGCAGCTGGAAAAAGCGATCAACTTAGGTTAAACGACGAGGTCAGTTCTTGACAGTTTTTTAATGTTTTTACACCCTACCAATGTACGAGACTCTAAATGACATTCTTATTCCAGCGATCGTTGTTGCTTGTGGGAAGTGTACAACCAACAAATTATTTTCTTTCTTTAATACCTGAGGCTTCTTTTATTGTGAGCAGCTTCCCAATGCAAATTAGGGCACACAGACAGGAATATGCAACTATGCAGCTAAGGGACACTCTGAAAGGCACATGGCGGTTCCACGTACATAATCAGGGTTACGTTTTTACGAACTCACTGACATGCGATGTTGATTGTGCACGCACAACCGGGAGACTCAGCTACTAGAAACAGGGCAGGAACCCTCGGTCGAAGTACCCAGACTGTGGTTTCTTTATAGGCGACAAGTCCTGTAAACAAGCGTCAACCGAAAAGTAACATTCGGTTCCAGCAGGGCGCAATGGAAGACACAGTTGGATGAACGTTTGTTTCTTTCTCTGAGCGCTCGTTTTGCAGAAGCCTCATCTGAGGTCCCCAGTAAATGTACAGTTGTTTTATTACACCGCCGCCGTATGCCGCTTTGTGCTACCCGTACACAGTAATGCCATCCCCTTAGCAAATGTTCAGTCGTACAGTATTTGGGCGTTACTCTGTGTAGCGATCTTTCATGGAACGCACACGTTATTAACTTCATTTCATCTGCAAATAAAACGCTGGGTTTCCTTACCCGCCATTTACGCCTCGCTCCAGAATGCGTAACACTACAAGTATACAAACCCTTGTTCGAACGAAACAAGAATACCCATCGCCCAATTGGGACCCTCGACAATCTTATCATACACATGCCATTGAATCACTACAAAACCGGGCCGCTGTATTTATTCTCTGTTCATACTCTTCCACTGTGAGCATATCTGGATTGAAAGCAGAATCTGGTTTAACGGATCTTGCACTTCGCCGTCGTAATGCCAGCCTTTAATTGTTCCACAAAATGTTTTATAGTCCCTTCCATGTCCCATCATACATCCCGCAACACGTATATCTCACCGCACGAGACATTCGCTTGAAGTTGCTCGGCCACGTACCCGGAAATCTACTTTTTCTGCGTCGTTTTTTCCTCGTACGGCACCACACTAGAACGACCTTCCCAGCGAAATCGCAACCATTACCTGCCCATCATCCTTCATGGAAGACATCAATAGGTTTTTTCTGTTAAATCCTCGGCTTCTACGTTTGTCACTTTTGTTACCCAACCCTTATTTAATACCCACCAGCGGGTCTTTAAGGAAATAAAATAAAATGAATATTACACACAGCTACTGATCAAGGTGTCATTACAAGTTTCGCATATAAATGCCGTGTTAAGTTCCCTTTTTTTGCGCAGGCTTTCCATTAGGATAGACATTTCAGCAACATGAGCTCTGTGTTAAGTGTGCTCTACAAACAAAGCTAAAAACTAATGATCGAATGCGGGAGTATCTTGCAGGTCAACTTGAGGAGTCTCAAACTGTTCTTCACGGAAACCGAGGGATCCCGTCACTTCAGCCGTGTAACCTACGAGGCTCAGCAGGCTGTCCTGAAGGTGAGCGTACAGTTGGTACTTCCTCCATTTTAGCCGTTACAATACACTAAAGACAAAAAAGTAACCTTTGCTGACAGTTATTTTTTATGTTAAGTGTGATGTATGGATTGATGCGAAGGAGTACTACGCCTCACACACAGACAGTCGTTTAAAGGGACAGGCAACCAATTTTGCCGAGTATATATTCTCTATTTCAAATGAAAAGGCACTACGTAAAACACCTTAACGAGAAACGGTTTTGCGGAGAACGCCCTAGAAACTTTTAAATGGAAATTTTTAGATCAACGAGTCGTATGTGTCCTACAAAAAATAATGCTGGCAACCATGACATACAGTAGCGCGGCAACACACTTCTGTCTGTATGCGAAATGAAAAGCGATATTTAAAAACTCGTCCCCAGCTAAAAAGTGTGCACCGCCGGCTTTGTTATCATTTTATGTGTTTTTTTATTCACCAGTCTATTTTGCACGAAGGGATGGACAAAAAAGATAAAATCTGACTTCACGTTGTGGCGGTCGGAATTTGGATCTCCCAACGCGCGTCCTTCTTTTTTTTTTTTTTGAAGCTGCAGTTGGCGTATTTGTAAACTAAAATCGAATATTTCGGCAGAAGAAACACCCCTGGCTCAGACAGAATCGTCAAATATATTGATCGCCGCCGTTGACTCCTGTTTACTGATCGCTGCAGTTGATTCGGGGCATGGAGGCTCTGTTAGCCACACTGAGAGCAACCCAGCGGCTGCGGGCGGCGTGTCTTAGAAAATTTTCACAATAATGTTTAAAAATGCATATACAATTTCAACTTATACAAATACTTTTGTAAAAGGTTTTTAATAAATGAATAAACGTTTCAGCAGTTACAGTAGCTGCTAGTTTTGCAGGTCACGTGACCGGGACACATATTTGAGGTGCAAGTTTCGGCACTACTAAACGCCACCCTTCCGATTTCGGAAAGGTTAGGGCCAAATTAAAATTATTTCCGCCAATTCACTTATAAATTGTTGTGCTTATCGGGCTATAATAAAGGCTGGCTTTCATATGAGCTAGAGAACATATATGCGACAAAATCGGTGTTCTGTCCCTTTAAAAACCTTTTAAGGACCCGCCATTGGCTTTGAGGGGGGCAGAAAAAATGGAAGCTGATGTCCAAGGTTAGTCTATGTTATGATAAGAAGAAAGGAAAGCCCTTTTCCCAAAGTTCCTGACATGGGAAATTTCATCTAACTCGAGAGACAAGCTGCTATTTTGAATATTCTGTGAAAAAAAAAACGTTTTTGCATAGCTCACACTTTTAGAAAAGGCTGTGTGTGCATCCCTGCGTCGCACATTTTTTTAGCTATGGCATTTTCCTCCTGCTTGTATCCGCCGTGGTGATTGGCTGGATAAGGCCAAAAAATTTTATAATATTGTTACGTGGCGGTAGGACGGATGACATGTACCAGGGTCGATACTGAAGCGATCTATTTACAGGAAGAGATGCAGCCTATTTAAAATTCGGCCATCGCCGCTGGATAAATGCCGCACTTCAACCGTCTTCGTTCGTATAAGGTACTACGCTGCACAGTGCACTTCCTAGTATTACCCGCCGCGGCGGCTGAGTGGATCGATTGCCGGCCGCGGCGGCCGCTTTTCTGATAGAGGCGAAAAAGCAAAAACGCCCGTGTGTACGAGGATTTTGGGGGTGTATGTTTAAAGATCCCAGATTGTCAAATTAACCGGAGCCCTCCACTACGGCGCGCCTCTATCGCCTGCGTGCGTCGGCGCGTTAAACTCTACAATAAATCAACCAATCACTTCCTCGTCTTCTCGCTACATTATATTGAGCTTGGACTGCTGCAAAAACTTCCGCTATTGCTTTCACCAGAAGAGAATGAATTTTCGTATTATCACCTATTTCACTTCTGCGCCGCTTCTTTGGGGCGAGGTCTCTCTCTAATCTGTTATCACTGAATTAGGCCCCTAGGGTTGGAGGCTGACTGAGGTAAATTCGTGTAACTGATTTCGAGTTGTATTATTGGGCTTTAATACAGACACCTTACTTCATTCACAATGTCGCCAAGTGAGTATTTGTTTCTATGTCCCGAAAAAAAATACCATGTGACGTGTGGAGCAGTCGCAGTGGTAAAAAATAACGTGAAAGTGTTTTGTTGTAAGTTTGTGCATACGCCGTTGCGCTTTGTCAATTTTTCTTGAGGAAAGACTTTTTTTCTTATTGCGAGAAACCTGTGTCGGAATGTATTTATCGTGTTTTTAAGGGTGCAGTTCACATCAGCTTTGGTCTCTGTTCCCTGCAACGGCGTGCATGCCGTCCGGTTATGCTTAGTCGCGTGTTCTCCATGTCCCATGAATCCGCGTGCCCCACTCCTGCCATGTTTTCGGCTGCTAAATAGGCGACAGAAGCCGGCCATGTCCATTCAGAGCGACAACACACAACGGGCGAGCCGAGGCGTCCGCAGTGGCTGAAACCCTTCGATGCCATCGGAATTACTTAACCGAGAGTCTTTCCCTCCCCATCATCAAAACTCGTCATGCTCCCCTCTGTAGTACCCTCCTAGCGTAAAAAGTGCGGTCACACTAGGCCGACGGTCCCCCAATATGAAAAAACAGGTCCTAGATTCGATCCCGCCAAGTAAGATGCTAGTCGCATAGTGCTAATTCCGACTACGCTGCGAGAATATGCATAGCCGCTCAAAGATTCTGGGGCCTACCCCGTCATGCCGTACTTTGGTGTTTATTCTTTAGATTGGTGCAGTCCGAGCTGCTCAGCATAGCATTTCTTGAAGCGTGTAGGGTGAGCTTTTCTCCTAGCCTTCACACGGATCTGACCCACAGCGTCTATGCTAGTGATCACAAGTGATCGCTCATATGTGGTTGCGCTGCAGAGTGCTACATCAAGTTACCCTGGGTAAAAAGTACTTATTATATCTTGATTTCACGCTTTCGTATGAACACTTCAGTTGATTTTTTTATTGATTACCTAGAAGAACCGTTTACTCTTCTGGTGCCTTTAATTTGCCTTAGGTTTTCTGCTAGTGTAGCAGTCGCACACGAACATGCAGCATGGAACTCCAGTGAGAGAAAGTCTGGGAACCTTAACCGAATTTACTGTTTATTATGACTAATGTGGTCTTCGAATTACCAGAATGAACCCACATTCATTCGGGAACAAATCTCGTAGGGGCTCAGTTTTCACTACGCGCTCGATTCGCCAAGACACGATGGCAGTCGTTAGACTGATTTTGTCGGCGCTGGGATCCAAGCACTGCGCAGTCAGCTTGATCAAGCCAATCCGAAGAAATGTGCGTCGTGGGAAAACGTCATCTGGAATAGGCACAAAGACGACACAAATAGGAACAGCCCTTTCGATTCAATATTTCTGCTTAGTAGACTCGGCTAACTCCAACCTCAATGGACAATACATGGGCTGGGGACTCTAGACAAGTACGAGTAATCTGTACAAGTAATCTAGCAATGTTTACAAAGCATTTCAGCTGATCCTTTATTTTGAAAAACTAAAAGACTGTCGAGTTGTGGCTGTGGTATCGAAGGATTACCCATCCTCACTAAGGTTTCCTAACACACATCCTCTATATACTTCCCGGCACACTTCCCGACGCGCTTTCCGAACAGTGCCGCGGAGTGGACCTCCCCATTCCATTCCAATTCCATTCGAAAGAATTAAAACTTTTGCGATTCCATTACTTTGAATTCCTCGGAATGACAGAAGTTAGCCCGTTCCAGCTCGTAGAATGGAGGGGCAGTGCAATTCCATTCCTGCATTTCCTCAACGTAAAAAACTGCTGCTGATGATGATTAGTGGCTTTCCCTTTGAATCGGGGCGTCGGTTGTCAGCAACCAACTTGCCTGTTGTATTACGTTTACTTGCCCTACTCCCAGCTAACCTATATATTTGCTTCCTCCGTCCCATCTCTCCCTCTTTTTTGTTTTAAACTCATCGCCGCCACCCCCTTTTTTCTCCCCTCGCTGTTCCAAATTCTCATCCGTATGATTACTCCGCCTGCGTACCCATCCCTTCCCTACTTTTCTTCCACCACCACTCCAGTCCTGTCTTCGTCACCTCTATGGCCTTGAAGTTGAGTTTCCCCCTCGCCCCAAATCCCAAAGCCTCCGCCAACGTCGTTTCCCCCTCACCCCGCGGTGGCCGTATCTCTGTGCAGCTCCTGACAATATGGTCTATAGTTTCCCGATCACTGCTGCAGCATGCACACGTTCATCACTGCTGCCTGTAGCTACCCGTGTATGCCCGGGTTCTCAGGCACCGTGCCCGTGCCTCGAGAGCAACGCACTGCCTCTCGTATTGCCATAGAATCCCTCCTTCTTAATTTCCATGTTCTCTGCTCCTATAAGTCTCCAGGGGTTTTTCCGCTTCCATTCTCTGTGCCCACTTCGTCGTCTCTGCTGCCCTTTACCTGCTTTTTAACTGTTGTGTAAACCCCGCTTTCCCCCTACCGACTTCCGTACCGCTTGGTCCAGCTGTCTGGTCCTACCGTCTCCACCGCGTGTTACTCGCTCCTCATATACAGGTACTTAACACCCTCTGGCCCATTTTTCGTCCTCCATGTCACGAAGTCGCTCCTCAAACTTATCTTGCTCTGCGCCTCCCTCGCCTCGAAGGACGACCAGCCCGTATCCCTTGTACCGCTTCATTTGTAGTTTTGCTGTGGGCCCCTAAGGCCAATCTGCCTACCGCCCTCTGATTTACTTCCAGGCCCGCTTGGGTCTCTGGATTCATGCACAGAACCGAATTAGCGAAAGTGCCCCATCAAGTCATCCAGGCAGCGCATCTTGAAGTCTTCATCACACATATTAAATAACTGCCCAAGTATGCGGAACGTGTCACTTGCCACCGAAGTTGGGAGGTGGTAGCAGTTTGGTTACATGTCTCGTGCAAAACGACCACTCTTTTAATTAAAAAAGTTTACCATCCCTTCCTGACGAAAGTAAAGAGAAGCGTGGAAGCTCAAAGTTCGTCCAACCGATCGTCAAAACTTCTAACACCCAAATCACAAGCGAGGAACGTACCCATGCGACGATTTTTCGCCACTAAGTACACGCATCCACGAACGATCTAAATGAATACAGTTAAGTGGTTTATTAGAAAAAAGTAGGAGATTGCACACCTTTATGTTCAAAACGTGTGTTGTTTTATTTAGAAGCGGTCCTTTTTCGCATTTTTCAAGTGACCGTTTTGACACAATGGTGCATGATTTTAGAGAAAGATAGTGAGAAAGAGAGGCTTTATTGGTGGTCCTCGGTTTCCCACAAGCGCCGTGTGTACAGAGATCTTATCAGAGCTTTTCGGTCGGCAACAGGTCTATGGGGAAATGTACTATTTTTTTTGAAGAACACCATCGGACCCACTAAGAAAGCTTTCACTTAAAAAGGGGCAGTTCCACACTGCCACTTTTGCTTAATAAGTAGCGGGATCCCACTTCTTATCATAGTATTAGCATGTGAGCATGTTTTAACAGTTTGTACTTCCGCGTCGCGAGATGAAGCAACTGTTACGTTGACGTCGGCTTTTTCCGTTTTGTTGCGCAGTCTGTCGCGTGCTATCATGCTGTCTGCTTTGCGTACTCTCAAACCAGCGACATTAGAATGCTGCGGAGAACTCACCACAGGTCCCCGCGGAGCTTGCTCACATGCATCTGCACGCGCTCGAAATACTTGCCTGAAATAATTCAAGTAAAGTTACAACATTAAGCAGTAATCCTACTGTACCAACACCAAAGACGAGAGGGCAGCGTCACCGTGAACCGTATTGCCCCGCCTGCTGGCCTGGGTACGGTTTTGACTGGGCAATCCCAGCGCTGTCGCCACTGTTGGGACTGGGAATCCGAGCGCCGTCACCAGTGTAGCGAAGTTGCCTTTGCCTCAAAAAGCCTGGAAATGCACGAAGAGCCGACCTAACGGCGCCGCCTCGGAGACGTGACGATTTACGCCGAAGCGACAAAACACGTGTTTATTTGTTGGAGGCGTTTCGTCGTTGGCAGCCAGCGGTCTGAGGCATCGGCGGACTTCGCTCCAGTGACGTTGAGCTCCGTGTTGCATCAGCAATCGCTACTGCAACCTGCAAAGCTAAAGCAAATCGTTTTGAAATCACACGTGTTGCTAAATTAGCTCACAACGTATCAAATGTTTTCTCACAGGCAAATTAGTGTAGGTGCAGTGAATTCACACTTTTTCTTCAGGTGCTGAAGTGGAATAATAAAAAGCCGGCTATTGCGCAATGGGAGCAGGCAGAAAATTGGCGAAAATGACAATTCAGTGAATCTGACGGAACGAATCAGTTTCATGCTGTATGTGCTTCAGATGAGAAATCAAAGCTGTGACAGCGTTGCACTAAAATGCGGTAGGCAGCTAGCACAATAACACAATATGGTTGAACTGGTGCTCTAGAAGCCACTAACTTCGACCATATTTTTTCTAGTGTAGCTTCAACACATGGCTTTCGAAACCTGTGTTATTTTTCCGCGCCCACTTTATCTGCATGCTTGGGAGACACCGTGACAAATAAAACACATGTTTGTACAGTGAAAGTGCCATCAAGGGCGAAAAACGTGTTACGTGGGCTAAGCGAAACCCTGAATAACACTGTTGAGAATTTACAGTACGAAGAAGCTTCTAAAATGCAGCCTTAGACTTTTGGGTAAGAATGGGTTTAGTGCTTCCCCTCCAAGCAACTTACAGCAACTGCCCTTGCGGAGTCTGCACACATTCGTCTCTGGTAGAGAAATGCCCACATTGTGCGCTTGCGGCGCTCGCCGCGGTAGGCAGCGCAGATTTAGTTACCCGACAAGCCGGTATACGTTCTCGTTTTCATCGCCGGTGCTTACTTTGAGATATAACGACGCAGTCGTCGCCCACGAGGTAAGTAGGCAGGAAGGCGCCAGCGATAGTGACGCCAGTCGTCTGAAAATCCCCATTCCATTCCCATTCCACTTCTCCAAGCGTTGTCCTCATTCCTTGCGCCGTCGCCTGAAAATCACCATTCCATTCCCATTCCACTTCTCCAAGCGTTGTCCTCTTTCCCTGCCGACTTCTCGAAAAATTGGAATAATTCCAGAGTCATTCCAATTCCAGAGTGGTAACTCCGGAACACTGTTCCGGACAGGCTTACGCAATTACGCCCTGAATCATTTCAATATGGTAAGACCATCACCTTGAGTAGTTGGCGCACACCTATGCGATTGCACTGATCTTCGATAATTTTAGCAGTACACCCTGACGTCGTTCTCCGGAAAGGAAACAAAAAATATGCGTGGTCATGTGCCATATGCACACATATGTAGGTACGCATCTTCTTTTGGGAGTTTAACCTTGAGATATTCTTATGAATTGCTGGAAGTGCCATTTGTGGCAATTATCCCGTTTGTAAACCGCGTGTGGTCCTGAGTTTGCAGCAGGCAGGCATTTAACAAAGCGAAAGGCTTAACGGAGCCATGAAGACAAAGTACAAGTTTGTTTTATTCGAAAGATTTGGTGTTTTATATTGCCCCCAGCGCTAGTCCAGCAGCAAACGATAGTTTATTCACTAATAAATTATTCAGAGAACCCAAAGGGTCATACTGGTGGGCGTGCTATGACAAGCCAAGTGTGCGCAGAACCAACAACAGCATGCTCTGGTATTTCAATGTTTACGTGTACTTTCGTAGCTCCCATGCTCACCCCACCATTCTCACTTCTATAAAATGAATATATGCATTACATTTAAGCGAAAATATCCCGTGGAGGAAGATTATAAGCCCTGCATAACTTGCATTTGCGTTTGCAGGCATCCGGCATCCGCCAATCGCAGAGCTGTCTGGTATGATATCATAGGTTCTGTTGCGGAAAATGAGCTTGTGAGTTTGCATGGCCATTGCCGTTTTTCCTAAAGTATGCTCATTTCAGCGAAGTTTACGTTAAAAGTGGTGTAAGTGTGACTCTAAAAAAGGCAATCTTTCGAAATAATTAAAGTCGTGTTTGGTCTTCAGGGCTCCTTTAAATTTCACAGAGCAAAAAAAAATGCGGCCTTAGCACCATCGTAGTTATGCCGAAGTAATAATTAGGATATGTTGCATGCATGAGCAGAAACGGTATTACCGAGGTCGATTTCCAGAACAAGGGGTTTGCCGTGCCTACACCCTCAGCGAGAACCTCCTCTCCCCTTCCTAAAAGCGGTATCGGGGACTGTTTTCGACGTGGTGGTGATGGCTCCTTGAGTCCACGCTTTGCATTCCGGCCACTGGAAAAGCAGTGGTTGTAGAGGTGGTCCCTGGCGGCACTGTGGCCGCTACAGTCCTTATAGGCACTGAGGAAGGAGTCTGTGCACGCAATGCCCGGAGAAACTACGTCAATGCATGTAGAAATGGTAACAGAAAGCACTTCTCCCGGCAGGCTATACTGCTTTGGCATTTTTACACGCAAACAGTCTTGTTTCTTATCGAATCGGATATCTTATTGGGTATCCCTTGAAAGTAGAAGGGAAGGTTACTATGGCATTGTACTTACCTTGTAGGAATAAGCTATAGTTTTTACGAAACGATAGGCTACAACAACGGTAAAATGACACGGTGTGTTCACAAGCGGTTTTTTCGAGAACAAATTATTGTAAGGCAAGATCATCACCTGTGTCACTGCGGGAAAAGAGAACGTCGGCCTTGCTGTACCAAAGGATAACAATAAATATAAACAATCAACGCCCTTGAGAATAATAGAGCAAATTAAAGGAACGCACGGTTCTATTACTGCGCAAACCTTGCTTGTGCGGTGTGCCACGTAGAAAAAAAGTTCCCACGTGCCGTGTTCGCGGCTCGTGGCCAGCACGCCGTTGGCATGCAAAAAGCTCTTCGACTGCGCCTCACGTCGATATCAATTGCATACCGGCTCCCTCTGTTGCAAAGCGGCGCCTGGAATCCGCAAAGCAATATGGAGAAGCGAACAGTTAAGGCCGAAACTTTGGCTAGTTTGTTTTGAACTCAGTAAGTATTACCCGCAAAAAACCAGGCACAGATAAAGAAATGTATACACAACGATCAGTAGGCTTCCACAGACAGTTTTTACTTTTTCACACATACCACATACATTAACAAAAGGAGGATAAAAAAATCTCCAGCTTACCTCGGATATTCCTGGATATGCATCCGAAGCTTGGTTTAGGCTCGTTGTCTTGGTTTCTCTGTGCGTTAACTTTTCATTTACCAGCAATTATTGTACTTTCGTATACACTCATTGTTACTGCCAGGTATGCCTTCTGTGCCTTTTGTTGTAGTCCCACTACCGGCGTTTTTCGAGCCGAACAGCTCGCTGCTCCTCAGTATCCAAAGGTAGCTTCGTTCGCTTTGCATTCTGAACCCTCTCTAGTGAATCAGCTATCCGCAGAATATTCAGACGCCGCTTGCCGATGACCCCTCCCCCGCCTCGCTCTCATCCATGGCCAAGCTCGCACTGACAAGGCGACGGCGGCGTTCCTCCTAGGCAGTTGCCCAGCATGTGACGTTGTCAGGCGGCAACCCAGCTGCGGACAGCGCATGTGCCAAGCCGGTGGTGGTGGTGCTCGGCACGGCGAGGCACTATACGCGACCAGCCGCGGTCAATGAAGGTCACAGCTGGCAACGCCCAAACGCGGCTGCACTAGGTTAGTAACGTTT
This sequence comes from Haemaphysalis longicornis, assembly GCA_013339765.2. Lineage (NCBI taxonomy): Eukaryota > Metazoa > Arthropoda > Arachnida > Ixodida > Ixodidae > Haemaphysalis > Haemaphysalis longicornis. The sequence continues at coordinate 93,272,782 of CM023456.1, forward strand.
AAAATTAAAAGAACACCTGAAAAGGGCACGCCACGTCACAGTAGTCTAGCGGGGTCTTTTGCAACACCAGTCGTAGATTGAAGGAGGTGCTGGTGACTTCTCTGTGGTCTCCATTTCAGTTACCTGTACATGTTGCAGTCAACATGTAGTTTCCTAGTTGCACGTGTGAAAATTACCAGGTGTCAGCACAGCATAGCTGATCACGGCCGCAATACATTACTTTATAACCATTATCACCCACGGAACACCTTCGATAAACTTTGCTGTTTTATTCCACTTACAACTTTGTGGCTATTGTTTTCTTGTATGCAGGTTACACGCCACTTCAAAGACTCCTACGGACTGCAAACTCACCGACTGGAAATGCCCGAACTCCAATTCGCAGACATAACATGGAATAGGGTGTGCGCGGCTAAGGTGCCCGTACCTATGTCGGAATTTGTTAGTCCCGGTGGCCTGAACACCTTCGCCGAGTTGATCCAGTTCATCAGAGGGAAAGGCCGCCATACACTCGCTATATTATTGGCGTGCAAAATGGCAGCCTGGTGCCGTTTCGCCTCAAAGAAGGAAGCATCCAAATTCGTCACCGACGTTGAAAGCCTTCGCGACTGGTTTGAAGAGACCTTGGGTGAAGACGGTGTGCTCATAGTGCCGGCTGCCACGAGCGCAGCTCCCTTCCAGAATCAGGACCTGCTGTTCTGCGACGCTGCGAGCATGACGGCGCTCTTCAATCTCTTCGAAGTTCCCGCCACTGTGTGCCCTGTTACAATGCAGAAGACCAAAGGTGGCACGCCGCTTCCCCTAGGTGTACAGGTAGTTGCGAAGACAGGCAATGACAGGCTGTGCTTAGCTGTGGCCAGAGAGATTGAGAAGACGTTTGGTGGTTGGGTGGCCCCTGGTGTCAGGGCATGAGTAAACAGGTGATGTGCAAGGCGGTTGACCCACGTCGGAATATCAAACATAGCAAAGCCCTCCACTGTTTTGTTTTGGTCAATGCACTAAAGAATCACGAACAAAAAGATCGCTTAATGCATTAAACCTGTTTTTTGAAATATGCCTGAAAACCTGTTTCCTGAATGAATATGACCTCTATATATGAGGGGCTCTTATTACACTGCGTTACAGGCATTGTATCATTATGGCGTTGGAATGCTGATACGTTGCTAGGAGCGACCTCTCTGTAATGTTGTTTTCATCGCAGGTCTTGTTTTCATCGGAGGTCTTGTAACGCCCATCGCAACGGAAGGTCACATAGGCGTTGTAGTCCCGGTGAGGTGCTGTTAAAAAAAACGTCATCAAGCACGTTGCGCTCCTCAGAACCACACGGAGGGCGCTGCGGGTTCCGTTTGATGGCGTTATACCTGGAGCTTTCACATTACGCCAATAATACGGCCGTTACATGGCCGCGCTGCTCCTTCGATACGCTCCGCATCAAACATTGTGCGAATGAATAGTGAACTCTAAAACAGATTTCTGCGAAACAAGCTTCACGTGTTTCCAGCAAAACCGGCAGGGTAGGCTAGCAACACCTTCGCGCTAAACATTGTTCGCTTGACAGCCCCTGCGTCATGAGAGGAACATGCCCCTCAAGCTCACCTGCAGATGAAGGCAGTACCAGGTGGGGCGCTTGGAATGACCGCGAGTGATTTCAGCACACGGATCGTTTAAATTATATCCATGCCAAACACTTAGACCACAGTACCCAGAGCATTCTCCTGACGGATTCTTTAACGAGGGCACGTAATCGCTCTCCTTAGCAGAGACATTATCCTTGTACTAAAAGGAATCTGCAACACTTCTGATAAAAGCTTTCACTCTTTCCTTCCCGTCTAGAAGCATTGTAAAAGGTTTAATTATCACTAGCACTGAGTGGCCCTGCGTGATTTGCTCATCGCAGCACATCCGCCTTGCGTTTCTGCTTTGCTTTGGTGGCTTTCTTTGAAGAGGCCGTTGAATTCGTTCATTGTTGCGACTGGAAGGAAGCCGGCCAATAACCGCTTGGCCGCCGTAATGACGCCATTTATGCGGTTTAACGCCAAAACCGGGAAAGAGAGAAAAATGTATTGAGCAAGTTTCTACGTTATCTGATGGTCATAGAGCAATATTCTTGTCCGAGCTTACTTTGCAGCCCCCTAATCTAACTACAGATGTTTTGGTTTACTACGTTCTGCAAGCCGTTAAGGTTTCGAAAAAAGGGTGAACAAAGTGTTGCACGGCCCCTTTAAAGGGGTCCTAAGCACACTGATGCGTCAGTACTGTGAATAGCATAGGCCCTTCAAAGCCGGATAAGTAAGACCTCCTCCATAAATCTTTTGGTCAAGGATTATTCTTACCGAAGTAGTACGTCAAAAGCGCGCTATTGAGGTCCTTCTTTTGTCCGCATTTGGTACTACTGTGGAAGTTACGGGGCGCTGGCTTTGCAAGGGTTACCACTGCTTCAGTTCGAATCAGCAAGAAGCGTGCGTCCAGAGTGTGGAAGTACAATCTGTTGACTGCTTGACTAAGTGAAACTCTGATCTATGCCTTAAATACCGATTAGTGCTTACAAGGGTTGTATGGGAGGGTCTTTCGCAATTTCTTCAAAGCGGGGCGCTGTGGCAGGTGGCATTCTAAATTAGGATACCTGAGGATCTTTACCTTGCGGGTGAATTTTGGCACATGCGCGTTTCCGTTTTTACGCCTCGTCGAAAACACTGCCACAGTGGCCGGAATCGAACATGCCTCAATTTTATTGCAGCCCAATTCTTCCGCAACTGCTTCACGACAGCTGGTAACAAAATCAGGGCCGTCAGAGCGGAATGAAAACCGTAACTGAAAACTTAAAAAATCAGTTTTGTCTGGTGCAAATTAGAAAATGGGACGGTTAGTAATTATTCAGTTCAGGAGTGCAATCAAAAACGTTTGTTCCGGGTATTCAGTTTTCAGTTTGTGTGGAAGTTCAAGCATTTCAGGATTCAATTTCGCTTCCGTGCAGCCAGGTGGGAGATTGCTGTCGCCTTTTCCGCGCACGTCAATGCAGCGTGCTTCCCACAACAGGGCTGCGCAGCTCTTCTAGTGCGGCCGTGGTGCTTCCAAACGCTTCGCTGCACAGCGAGCTCACGTGACATGTGTGACCTGACTGCGTGTGATATTTTATTGAGCTGCTGCTAAAATGGTCCCGCTGGTCGGGCTCTTTGGCCTCCGGGTACAGTTCTAGATACTGGCACTGATGGCCTGGGATGAGCCCTAGCGAGTGTAATGTAATTTTCTATCGCAAACTTTTTTCCCAACCCAATTCTTGTTTTATTGCGGATAAACTCAATTCTTCGTGTTCTTTTTATCAGTAGGGATTAAGTATATTTTAGGTGGATCCTTAAATCCCTAGTGGATCCCTAGAGAAGGCAAAGGTGGCATGGCGGCAGAAAGTTCGGTGGGCAGATGTGATCAAGAAGTTTTCGGGGATAAATTGGCCGCAGTTAGCACAGGACCGGGATATTGGAGATTAATGGGACAGGCCTTTGCCCTGCAGTGGGAGTAGATAGGCTGGCGATGATGATGACGATGATATTTTAGGTCGCTTTAGAAAGGCAAAGACGCATGACACGTGGGGCGCTGTGCAGCGCAGTGTTTGGAAATTGGCGCCCCCACATGCAGCGCAAAAGGCGACAATGATGACTGCTGTGACGTAGGAGGTCACGTGGCCCTCTACTGGTGTCACTTTACACTTCTCTGAACAAAAAATCAATACTTTTATGGACGAAAAAAAATATTTTTTAGTATTTATTCTTTTGCCGTGGCCGAAGCGGGCGATGGGGCTTTGCCCTTGGGCTTGGCTGGGCCTGGTCTCTTGTGATAAACACCAGGTTCCGGCTAGTCCCGGGCACAAGTTTCTCTCCCGTGCACAGCTCCAAGACGTATTCCATGTCTCCCAGTTCCCTGCTCATCTTAAGGAACACTGGTTACGTAACTGATATTGCTCAAAGTCCCACTCAGTATCGAGTTGCGTAACCCCCGTCTGCATTAAGACGATGACAAGCAGGGGAGCGGTCTCTATCCTGTTGATTACAGGTACGGTAACCTCATCTCTGACACCGTGGATTGTGAACCTGCCTCCCGCCTGCAGGTCAAAGAGCAGTTTTTCGCCTTCTGATGAACGCCCATCTGGCCCAAAAGGACTCTTAGTGCGGAGACGACAGCTTGCTGCGCCTGATTGCGATTGGGTTGGAGAGGTGTGGGGGGTATGGTGTGATAGCTAGGGGTTGGAGCTTCAGGAAATGTAGCTTGACATCAATGGTAATGTCTGAGACAATGCTGAACACGAAACTATTTATTTTTGGATTTATTTACCATTTTTTAAGGTTGATTAGGTCTTGGTAAATGTCATACAACACAATATACAGAAAGAGGTCCCAAAGTAAAGACTATAGTGGGACTCTTGTTAGTAAACGCGAGAACTGGTATAAAAAGGTACAGAAAATTCAGTCGCGCGTATAGTAGATAAGGTGAAAAATGCGACAAACAGGCTAATAAAATAAATACGTTTGTGTGACGGAAATATTTCCGTAGAACACATACATAATTATACAGTGCAACCGATTGTAAAGGTTGCTCATGAAGAACATAGGCGTAATAATGAATTTTCTAGGTAATCACAGTAAAAAACAGATCACAAGAATATGGCGGGATAAAAATGTCCTGAGTGAGTGCTTGAATGAAGATATAGACGAGAAATCTTTGGGTTCATGAGGGAGGCTGTTCTAGTTCTGTTACAGCAGCGAATTCCACCGTTTGTTTTCCATAGTTGTGTGCGCACTCTTGGAAGCAGATAGTTGTGTTGAAGTGAGAACCGTGTGTTGGTAGATTGGTAAGTTGCTTGCTATTGATTACGTATAATTATTCCGAATTTTTGGTTAAAAACGGTAAGCAAATATTCCAGGGTTATACAGAACGAGCTTGTCAACGGTAAAAAGGTTTAGTTTTCCGAAAACGGGGGGGCACCATGCGCGTTGTACTGGCTGGATGTTATCAGTCGAACCGCTTGGTTTTGAATGTGCTGATAGGGGATGAGGTGCGAATGATAAGAAAGTCCCCAGGACACGATACAGTAGTTGATGGGACTATGAACAAATGCATAGTACAGGGAAATGAGCGTTGATAAGCTAAAATATTGACGCGCTTAAGCAAAACTCTAATACTCTATGCCGTCTTCTTTTTAAATACTGAATGTGAGCAGTGAATTTAAGAGAACAGTCCAGTTGAACACCGAGAAACAAGTATTGATTGCTTGGGAAATATGGGTGGGGAGTTAACTGAGTATGGTCACATTATTGTGTCTGAGCTTACGGGAACTGAATAACACTGAATTGTGTTTAGATGGAATAATTAGTAGCTTATTCCTGTGCACCACATGCTAAGTTTCCAAAGGTCGTTATTACTGCTGTGTTATTTCCTCGATATTTTCGTGGGCGCTGTAAATGTTGTGTCGTCAGCATAAAGTAGGCAGTCGGCGGAGTTGTTAGGCAGTTTGGGAGGCCATTAATGTAATTAAGGAATAAGATTGGACAAAGAATAGACCCTTGTGGTACGCCTATATTTACAATTTTTATATCCGACATTTCACCTGATACGTTAACGGTTCGTTCTCGATCGAGCAAATAATTTCTAATGAGGTTTAAAGGGGGGACAAATTATCCCTATGAGGATATTTTGAAAAATAATGTCATGATTTATGGAATCAAATGCCATACTAAAATCTATGAAAACGGATCCGACTAGTTTTACCTTCATCGATCGCCTTGTTAAATTAGTGGAGTAACCGGCCGGAAACCGAACTGTCGAGGCGTCAGAATTGCGATTTTATTGAGGTAGTGTAAAAGACGTTGTTCAATTAGCTTTTCAATCACTTTACTAAAAAATGGAAGTATAGAATTGGTCTGTAGTTATTCATAGGCAGTCTTATCCCCTTTTTAAAGACAGGAATTAATTTAATTCTTTTCAGCTCTTGTGGGAAGACAGCAGTTTTAAAAATTAAATTTACAATGTAAGCTAGTGTATCAGATATAATATCAACAGTATCCTTGATGTAGCGCGCATGAATGTTATCAAGGCCGGCACTGGTTGTTTTAAGATTAGTGATAGTAGAACTAACTTTACTGGATGGAACTGGGAAAGGAAAGAATGATTGTGAAACCTTTCGTTGTGCAGAGGTAAAGGGTGCATTCGTTACATTTGATGTTGTCGAAAAAAATGAGCTGAAGGCGTTAGCGATTTTTTTGTTTCTGCTGAGCCAAAGGCCGTTGTGTTGTATTTCTGAGATAACATTCGGTGGAGCATTGTTATTCTGAAATTCGTTAATGATACGCCACTGCTTTCCCCTGTTACTACCGGTTTCACTTATTCGTCGTTCGTAATAATTCTTTTTAGCGGTTTTCAGCAATAGCGTCAAAGTAACAGAATATTTTTTGTACCGCCTGAGAAGCGCGGCGTTGAAAGGTTGCCGCTTAGTTTTTTTGTACAGGTTTCCTTTTTTACGCATGATTTTGAGCAATCCGAGAGTTAACCAGGGGTTCTCAGGGAATGAGTAGCTTTTACGACACTTTACTGTAGATGTAGACGACGTTATGCAGTTGTTTATTATCGCCGTAAATTCGCTGTACGATGACTGAGCATCTTGACACGACAAGATTCGGTACCAGGGGGCGCATGACATTAACTCTCGGAATTCTGTTTGTTGAATATTGTTCTGTATGACTGATCTTTTCAATAGTTTTTTGCGCAGTGAAAACGAAGGGCTATTGGATAATGATCAGTAATGCTTGCTCGAATGATATACGCTTCAGGTGGGGTGAGGACATTTGTTAGCGCATGATCAATAAGTGTCCCTGAGTTGGTGCTCGAAGAACGGGTTGGTGCGTGAATTAGTGTCTCATATCCATAGCCAAGAAAGCAATTAGTGTATTCTTTAACGTGCGCGACCGAGTCATCTAGAAGGTTTATGTTTATATCCCCTAAGATCACGACGTTTTTGTTTTCGTTTGACAGAGAATACAGGAGATCATCAAAAGCGGAACAGAAGTTTGAGATAGGAGAGCTCGGCGAACGGTAAATGCAGCCAAAAACGGTTTTCTTGTTATCGTTAAAAATTAGGACTATCAACTCAACTCAATCCATACAGATTCGCAATCCGGTACATTAAGAGAAAGGTCAAGTCTACGTTTATAGGTACACTACCTAGTACAAAATTCCCCTGAAGAATTCTTTAAGGAAAATTACAGAAGACAGGTTAAACTAAACCCCAACAATACACCACCTTCTTCTACACAATACACCGGCTTCTATGAAGCCGTATTTAAAACAAGTTAACGTTACCTCAGAAGGCAGAGCGCCTGGTCAGCATAATGCGAACCGCCGTGTACGTGTCCACCCCATGTTAGGGAAGACCGTTTTGCGAAAACCCCCTGAAAATGTGTCAAGCGATTGTCGAATCAATCAAAATAAGCGGTTACTGCGCTTAACAAAAATAAAAAAAGTTAGCCTATTAGCAGATCCTTTAATTGACTGCTGTTTCTGGAATCATCCCGGCGAGTTTTACGCATTGACAATTTATAATGACCAGCCAACTGAAGATGTTGCAGAGCATTCGGTTATCTACTTCGTGACGAGGTGATACACAGCCTCCTAATCATAGTGTGGTTGTGCATGCCAACGGTGCGAAATGAACGATTTTAAAAATTTTGCTCGAAGTGACGTTCAACCCGGTTACAGAGATCCAAAATGTCTGTGGTAAAAAAAGAAACTACGGGCTCTCTCTAACAAGTTTCCGCATTGCAGCGTTTAATGAACCGCTAAATGACTCTTGAAAGCAGCTTTCTTTTGGTTTTGAAGGACACAGACGTGGAACCCCCTACAGAGCGCAAGCCTTCCGGCAGAGTGTTTTCGCCGTAGTGAGATTCTCAGTGTTGAAGCGACTTTACTCTGTAGCGAAATCCTTGTCATACCGCCGCCTTCGCTGTCAATCCCATCTTCAGCCCCGCATCATCAGTCCTCAACTTCATTATGCATGCAGTTTGGGACCCTCATACTGAAATAAATATTGATGGTTTGGAAAAGTTTAAGCGAGAAGCCATACGTTTCAGCTCTTCCAAATGTCGTACTAGCGACTCCAGCGCCAATATAGTGAGAGCCTTTGCACTAAAGCCCTCGAAAAATCTCAGACATCTCCCTAACGTGAAACCGGGGGGGCGAAGCATGCATTGTATCAGTATTATATATTGGCGCCTTGGCTTCTTTGCCCGCAAAGTTGTAACCGTTGGGGGTAGAGGTTGCAGGTAGTCCTGCCTACCGAGGCGGTTCCGGCAACAGCCTCGTCAAAACATTACGGCACAAAACATTGCGAGAGGAATAAGTGACTTTTCTGAAGCAGTGATACGAAATATAAAGGGCACAGAAGATACAATCACCAAAGCACGTCACCAAAGCACTTCAATGTCTGGAGGCTTACGGCACGGACGGTTGACCGCTTGCTGCCGTGCGGGCTCCTTGAAGGTGGCTCACGGTGGCTTGTCTCTTCTGGCTGGCGGCACCCCCGGCCAGGCGACTCCCTCCGCTATCAAGCACGGCTGCGCTTATCTAGCGTGCACAAAATGCGCCACGCCCCCTTCATCGCGCAGTCTTTCCGCCGTGAGTTCACAGATGGCAGGAGAGGTGGCGTGCGGGGAGTTCGAATGCGCAACGCGACAGCTCAGAGGGGAGAATCTCTACACTAGCCCTCCTCCCCCCCTCTGAGAAGAGAAAAAAAAGTTCTTGGCACGTTTCCACGCGCACCACCGCGCCGCCGAAACGCCCTGTCTGGCCAACTAATTCACTCCCGAGGTCCCGCACGTCGATCTCGTGAGCGCTGTTAAGGCCTTCGAGCTGATGTGGGCGAAGGTGAAGGAGTTACACTCCATGCTTCGACGCCTTGGCTGGTGACAGGAGACGACGAAGTGGTGGTGGTCGGGAGGCACGCCCGACAACGGAGTGGGGCGCCGGATTGCGCCGACGCGACGTTGCACGTAGCGCTCGGACACGTCGCCGTTGCAGGTGGCCCAGGCCCGGTAGCACCGCAACCAGGCCGCGGAGCTGCCTTGCTCGCGCTGCTCGAGGGGGTGGGGCCGTCCGGGGTGCTGTGGGGCTGCTCAGGAGTCTCAGCTCCTGGGTTGCGGCCAGATATGCGAAAACCATGTCCCCTTGCGAGCGACTTTAAATCACTCTGAAAGCAAGGGTAACGTGGGCACTTTCACATAACTCGTCGTTCGGGCGGGACTCTGTGGACGGAAACAGACAGTCCGGAACAATGCGATTGAGTGAGATCAGCGACGACAATTTCATACCGCTCTTGGTTCAGGCCCCTCATACTTTCTGACCCTGGCTTCGTCAGCTGCGGTATTGGAATTTTGTCCGTGCGGCCGACGAGCACCTCGGCCGGCTTGCAGGCCTTATCTGCAGTCATGTTGGTCCGCACCTGGAAAAGAGCTTTCAGGCTGCCTGAAACATCGGCATCATCTATGCTGTGCTCGTCACCGATGCTGGCTGATGCTGTAGCATTAATCGGAAGTGACTATTCTTTAATGTACATATCAGCGGTGAACTCACCAGTATTTAGTCCGGGTTCGTCTGGGACCGGGTGGCTTTCAGCTCCGCAGCCCATGTTGTCCAAACCGGGTGGCCTCCGGCCCCGTAGCGGCGTTGAAAAAGATCCGGAAGCCACCGTCCCCGTAGCTCGCTTGGCAGAGACCGGACGGCCTCCGGCCCCGTAGCTCGCATTGGCAGAGACCGGGGGGCCTCCGGCCCCGTAGTTCGCGTTGGCAGGGAAGGGGGGCCCATCACCAGGACCATGGTTTGAATCAGGGCGTCCGGGGCAGAGCTTTAGAGAGGCTCCGTAACGCGGCTCGGGCGGGGCTGAACCGAAAAAGCCGGCGGGGCTGTCGCATGGGAGCGCTTGCTCCGCGCTGCCGCTGAGCACCATCCGCAGTCTCATCCGCTGCAGGCCGGAAGCGGGCTCAACCCGGAGAGACGGTCAATCGGGAGATGCAGGGCTCGTCCCGCCCTCGTCGGTGTTTGGGCCGGACGGCATCTGCGCTTTGCTGCAAAGCTGTGCCTGCAAACTTCGCATAGGTACTGAGCGACGGAAGTCAGAAGCCAGGATTCCCGCTCGGATGGGGCAAGATCAAACTGTTGCCACGGCGTGAAAAGCGGTTCTTCAAGTTAGAGCGTTATGCCGAAACGAAAAGTACTTCTATTTAGCAGTGCGCAAGGCGAAGATTGCATTGTGTGGAAGTGTGCAAAAAGTACTAGCACTTCTGAAGCACTGCCGTACTGCGTGTGCGCTACAGATAAAAGATGCCACCGTAGGAACCAGGCACGCTCCAGCACAAAGTATACTGCGGGTAATGCTTATCAGTTGCGGCGCTCGCCGGAAACGACATTCGGGGTCGAATTCTGCTGGGCGGTCCGACGCGCATCGGATTAGATCCGGGGGCAATCCGGTAGGTTGCTCTCCCCTCACGCGATTGGCTCGGAGAGGAAAACGTCAGCCGGCCTACGTCACGCGGCTATATTTTGGCTCCATTTTGGTGACGTCACGTAGCCAAAGGCTCCCGCTCGTTCTCCCGCGAACGAGGGGTGGCGCATTATGCCGCCCCGTGTTTTTGCACTTTGTTGGAGCTGCTGGAAGAGGATAGCATGCTGCGTCAAACCTGCTAGATATTTTTCCGCCGCTCCCACGCGTCAAACGTGTGGGCAATTAACTGGCAGGGGGCGGCAGCCAATAACAGCACGAGGCGCGGAAGCGTCATTCATGACGTTTCGCGCGGGTTTCAAAGTGGAGCCTGTATTCGGTGTGTCCTCCGCCCCTGGATTTCGCGAGGTGGCTTTCTCCTGCGCCGCAGCCATGAGCAGCTCAAGGGCGGCCCGCATCACCGAAAACGATCTGCTGATATCTCTGGTATGAGCAGAACCAAATATATGGGATCAAAAAACAACTGCGTATCGCTTTCGCTTGCCTTGTAACTGCAAAAGACCACGCTGCATAAAGTAAAATTAAGAGCAACATCTCTGAGAAGTGTAGGCATTGCAGTGTTTTTTTTCTCTGTGTAGTCAGCGAAGGCTTCCTTTATCGTAGTTGATTCGGTGGTTTTATTAAAGTTCACGTGAAAAGAACAACACCAAACCATATTCTTGCCACGTTGAATGAGAAAAGCATTTGTAGAAATCCAGATAATTGTCAATAATGCCTAGCGTCCTTACGGCGC
>CM023456.1:93284151-93834151 GCA_013339765.2 Haemaphysalis longicornis
CTCCTTTGCGGGTTAGGAATGCCATTACGTCGTCTGTAGCCTAACTGCAAAACTTCTTAACGAATTTTCACCTTTTCGCGAAATGTCATGATTTATTTCTGCTCCGTCTTAACCCGTGTGGCTTCATCGAGGCCTTTCACTCAATTCCACATTCACAAAGGGTTTGAATATAAACAATATTAATGAATAGCCACGTCGGTATTTTCGTGCGTTGGTTGACTGTGTCGTGAACATTTCAGATCTCGCACTTTCTAAGCATGGACAAAAAAAACGAGTCACTGCACCTTGGTTGAGCGGACAACTGCTACTTTATAGCCTTATTTTTCCGCCTCCAGGACAAGAAGCCGCCGTTACTCCCACCCCGAAAATAATGTGCTCTCTCCCTTCATTACAATATATGATACGGCTAAACAGCAACTAATCTTGGACATTATATAACAGGTTACGTTGCTAATGGAACTTACGACAAAATTCGCGTTAATATCTGGTACCTGCTGGTGCGCTTCCCATATAACAAATGGATGGTCATCACCAGGAGTTTGTGGTTTGAAAACGATGTAATCTTGGGGATCTTTTTGGATTGCCTGGTCTGCGATAGGTTGACCGTCTAGCTCAATCTGAAAAGTGTTTCTTTGATAATGGTTTACCAGTGGACGCTAAAGTATGTACCGTGGCCCGAACTCTCAGTGCACAAATATTTGTGTTTTTTTAACTCAATTGAGGAATGGTCGCCCTGGCCGGGAAAACAACTAAGTTTTCTTTGATTATCTGTACAATGACATAGGTTGCGTGTTACTCCGCTAGGTCGACCTCCAAGAATAGGTGTTGTCCATTTCTACGGAGGTAAGACTGCTCATATGGAGTTCCCTTTTTTATTCCCCTAACACCATAACTGCAAAGTGCACTATAAACAACTTTAGAAAGACAGAGCACGTAACTTGTAGGGGTCTTACGTCGCTCCAAGTTTTGTCAACGTTGCTTGCCATGTTGTAAGGGATCTAAGTGGCGCGCTTTGGCCGTTCAATGCGCTGTGTTGGTGAATGTTGTCTGTTGAGAGATACATCAAAACTTTTCCTCAGAAATGTGTTATCCTGATGTTTCGACACATTATTTAAGCAAGATATGTAGGTCGTCCAACTACGTCTGGTGTAATGGCACTGGTAGGCATTTTCCGACAACTTTCTGCACCAAACATTCACACAATAAATGTGATATTGTGAGCGCATCTCCTGTGGCCTTCCAAATGAATAAAATCATTGTATCTCATTCGCCGAATGTATGAACTCTCTGTGTTCAGGGGCCACCCAGGTGGTTTTTCGAGGCATCTGAGGCGGCTTTGTTGCCCTGAGGGGCCCGGGGTGATTCTTCGGGTGTACCAGTTGGTCTCCCTTGCAGTATGTTGGTGTATTTTGCATCGGGTTTGGGTTTCCTGTGACAAATGTTTGTTAAAGATATAATCTTCTGGTACTTCGTTGGACTTTAGAAAAATGCGATATCGTTTCGGCACTACCAGCAAATTTGAATACCATAGGAATGGTCTCATTTTTTAAAAATCAATCTGTTTTGAAGGCGCCCTTTTTCGCCTGCCTGACTAAAGCTCATGCTACAAGGTGCGCATTTTTATGCGACTAGAAGCTGCCGCGCCGGTCGGGCTGCAAAACGACGTGTTCGCCTTGCTGTTGCAACTTTTCGCGTGCGTGAGGAAAAACTTCTCCAAATGACGACTAAACCATGTATCAATAAAGTAGCTGGGTGTAGTACGACTCATTTTTGCGACATAAACAAGGTCAAGCTTTGTATAGTGGCGACGTTAGGGGTGAGTTCTTTGCGGCATTTTTTCCTAGTTGACACCGCCTGTTCAAAGCACTACTGTCGATGGGGCGATGTAAACACGCATCGTTTTTCAGAGTGACCTCTCAAGCAAACAGATCACCACACTGAAGCGTGTGTTCCTAGTCCGTATTCAAGTTGCCTTTGTCGGCCATTCTGCTGCCGGGCATCGCTTGCTTGCAGATATTGTCCAGAACCTAAGGACGACGTCGACTTCTTGGTTGGATAACGTGTATTGAGCGAACCTGTCCGCCACAAAAACGTGAAAAAATTCAAGCAGCGTAGAAGAAGTCAACAAAGCGACCTGCGCAGACTGGCATTCGTTAATCAAATGTCACAGCCTTTGCGCCTTACATAACAAAGAAAAGAAAATACGTGCTTGACTCTGCACACAGATCAGACAAACGGTGCGCGTCTGGACGCTGGCAACATCACAGACACGCAAAACAAAACAGAAAGGGTGTTTTTTGGCGATACATAATCAGGCGTTGTGCTTGTCTGCGTGCGGCTAAGCCTCACTTAGCAGTTTCTTCGTCATCTGTAATGTCATAGAATACAAAATCATAGAACACAGCATTGTCACTATGGCTTGACTGTTATTTTGTAGCAAACTATAACGTCTGGGACATGGTTTATGGCTAAAATGGACGAACACAAGAAATACGACGGAAGGGCGCTGTCCCGTGCTCTTTCGTCTGTTTGTCCATTTGTAGCACTAAAATCATGCCTCAAAGTTCACACCAACTAAACCAGCAGCAAGTCCTTCTCAACGCCTGGTTGATAATCTTTTAGTTACGTCACCAGCATCTCGCCACACCGAACATTTTTATAATTGTATTTGGGTGCGTGTTTCGAAAGTTTTATTGTTTAATTCACGCAGGCTCTATTATTTGATAGGAACAGTGTATCACACTGTAATCTCTCAAACAAAATATTATTCTGATCCCCGATATTCTAGACCTGATACGATGATTCTCGAAGCATTAACACCGAACGATAAACACTGCTTCCAAAGCAAGCATTGCGGTTTTTAATTCGTCGACGATTGCTTGCAAACGCGACTTTGTTGACTGCTGCTTCGCTACTGTGAATACTTTCATATCATAGGAGAGCACATCTCCAGTGAAGTAAACTTTGTTCCTTGAAGAAATCTGTGTTGCTCTTGGTTGCGTGGCAATAAAAACGCCATGATTAATGGGGTTTCCCTCGCCGCAGTATTGAAAGTGAAGGTTTTGTACAAAAGAATTCAAAGCGGCACCTCGGTCACTGTTGATGGATTGCCGGGGCACTATGACACAGTACAATGTTCTCCATTACGAATTTTCAAACTCGGCGGCTGTGCTCCGGAGAAGGGCCTTTTTTTCACAGTAGCACCTAGTGTAAACTGTCCAACGAAGGAAAAAGGCAACACCCCGGCCGTTCTATAACGTCTCGCGGCAATGGTTGTTTTGAATAATAAATTGGTTAAAGTATTGAAGTTGTCTTTGCATTTGCCTCTGGCAACTGCGGCTATCGTGCGCGCTGTTTCACACGGTCGCGAGGCATCCGTAAGTGAATCCTATGGGCAAAGCCAAGATGACCGGAAGAAGCCTCATCATGAGAGGTGTGTTGAAGTCCTTCCCGCAATGTTTTCGCTGGAGTAAGAACAGGTGTCCTTTTCGTGGCGTGAAATTTTTTGTAAGCAGTAGCGTGTCGTGGAAATGAAATCCCGTACCTCCACGGCCGAAAGATTTTGGCATACATCTTTTGTGTTTTTTGAGGGAATCTGTGACAGGACGATGAGCAGTATTATTTTCATTCCCTTGAGCAAGGTCAAAAGGCCTTATTGCTCCAATCAAGCCTCTGTCATCGTCTGCGTTGGTTGGTGTTCCATCGATCTCCACAGAAGAAGGAGTCGTCGTCATTGTGTTTACGACCCGCGTGGTTAGTGATACTGACATCATACTGCTGCATACCACGACTCCAGCGAGCGAGACACCCCGAAAGCGTTTTCAGAGTTCCTTACCACCAACGGGTGCACTAATTTCAGGGTGCTTCCCTGAAATGACGTCCGTAAAAGTTTCAAAATTGGTGATGGTCTATATGACTGCTAAGCATTTTGTGGTTTGCTGAATATTTGTCGTCAGTGCGTGACACAGTCTGGCCGAGGTAAACTTGGACCTGATCCAAACCATTGTGCTGCACCAAGTGTCATGTTGTTTATGTCCGTGTACAGCTCATTGTCAGCGACCTCGGCAAAGTATAAAAGTGTGGGTGTGCACAAAACGTTCGAGCTTGTCAAATGCAGAGAATCTTTCAGGTTACAAATGAGCTGCAGGTAATTTTTTGAGGTGACTGAGTCGGCATCTCGGGTATAATAAGAAAAAGGTTTCCCAAAAACGGGCATAATACGCGGGTTGGCCGAGGATGCAGCGTGCAGCATTTTTATCCCTTTGTGTTAACTGCAGCATTGTAGCGGCTTTTGTGGTCAGTGCGGACACCTTGAAAAGTGACTAGGGACCCAGAAATTTTAGCTCTTTGTACAGGAAGGAACCCTCTACTAGTATAGTTAAAGTGCGGCGTTGCGAATGGCTTCAAGGACTGCACATGGACGAGTTAAGCGCCCTTCGAATGTTTTTGAACACACTACAACGCCGTTCATAAACACAGAGCATGTCTGGCATTTTATTCTGCATAAGCACTGCGCATAATCCGTTTGAAACTCACTGTGGCCGAGCACAATGAAACGAGAGCTCCGTAAATTTGTACAGCCTGTCTGGAATGAAGCAACCATTTTTGTCACGACGTGGTTCCTGTACTTCAACTGGCCAGCAAACCCTTGAATGCACGCACGGTAAGACTTTTATGGCACAAACGAACCGATAAGTCATCGATACGCTGCAACGGCTGAAGGTCTTCCTTCATCACTTCGTTATGCTGCTTTCATTTGATAAGGAAACGAATGTCACATCTTTCTTTGTACTGAGCATGGCGGGTGATGTCCGCGGACTTGTCGACTACAATATGAACCGCCTCCGAGCTGTTCTTTCACATGGGCGCAAATAGCCTCCCATTGTTGGGTGATACTTAGTAAGAGCGCTAAATTTTTTTGTGTTTGTGTTCGTCGGTAATCATAAAAACTTTTATGAGTGTTGTTGCAGCACTCTACAAAGCAGCCCAAGACAGTCGCTCAAATAGCCAACAAACATGCCGAAGAATTTGCTTTGTGACATCGTCAGGGGATAGTTTATGGTAATCTTTATTGTTTTCCTCCGTGATTCTGCGGGCACAACAATGGGTTTACAAACCTGCATGATGTTGTCGCTTATTAGGTAGGCTACTGGTGTTCTTTTCGGTACATGCTGGTGTTATGTGCGCAAGTTCGGGACGTGTATTTCTGCTCTTCCGTTGCTGACGGCAAATAGTACCCGAGCTGTACACACCTAGAGGGGAGGGGCAATAAAAGTTTTGTTCTGCAGGGGATCTGCGGGGGATTGCTCTAACTTTACAGCAACCAAAATGCTGGCCAAAAGAAGTCAGCTATCTTCGGAAATACGCCACGCATGTGTAGAAGCAGTGTACCGCTTATCGTAGACTGGCCGCGCAGAAAAAAAATGATACAAGTTGCACCGGCAACTGTTGGAGCCAGAGCCCTCGTAATGCATGTAGCAGAACAGAACGATACGGGACGAGGGACTCGGTAAGGACACATATCAAGGATGCAGTCGTCATTGCCAGTGCTATTCCGCTGTTTCTGAAATATATAATAATGCCGAATAACGTGTGTTTGCCGTGTTTCTTCGATACAGTGATAAATAAGCGAAAATTTAAGTCGAGAAAGGGACAGGTGTTCGTCAGAACCGGCCTTCGTGGTTATTCTGACGAAGGCCGGTCCCTCGGCCGAAACGTTAAACCTTTTCCGACGTGGTTCTTTCTTTTTTTTTTTGCTACGACTTACCGGTGTCCAAGAAATATTTCCTGCGATATATATAAGATAAGATAAGATAAGATAAAACTTTATTTCCGACAAGCGGGGGGCTCGGAAAAAATGAAATTAATTCACTTGACAAGTCCGAGCCCCGGTTACAGACAGCAACGGGCATCACAAAAGTACATCTTTCCAAAGAAAATCGTTTTTGCGGCATCATTTTACAAAGTGTTTAGAAATTATTCCGCTGTAAAAAAAAAAATTTTTTAATACAACGTATATACAACGCTAATGCAACGATATATATAATATATATCGTATATATATATATATATATATATGTAAGGAAATGAGGGGCTCGTTGAGGAAATACAGAAAGATAGGTTGGCAGTCTACAATGCCAAAGGAGGCATTAGGGTGTGGTTAGGCTCTTTTCTTTTTTCACTCCAAGGTAAATTAAGTAAACATTTTTTTTAATATACAGAAGAAAGAAAGAAAGAAAAACACGCGCCCAGAGGGGGGACCGAACCCACGCCTTCGATTACTGTCGAATGCCTTACCAATTCGGCTATCTGGGCGACGCTGTTCTCCTTCACTTTCTGGGCTATTTTATTTACAAGAAGTGTATCTGACGCTTGAGGGTGGTAGCCAGCGCCACTCTGACTACACGGGAGAAGGGGGACTTCTTTTCAACCCCCGGCCGTGACTCGAACGTCTACAGCCTGTCATGGGCGGGTACTGGCGGGAAGCCCTCTTATGCTAGAAGCCCTCTCAAGCGTCAGATACACTTCTTGTAAATATAAATACCCAGAAAGTGAAGGAGAACGCAGTCGCCCAGATAGCCGAATTGGTAAGGCATTCGACATGTAATCGAAAGGCGTGGGTTCGGTCCCCACTCTGGGCGCGTGTTTTCTTTTTCTTTCTTCTGTATATTGAAAAAAAATGTTTACTAATTAACCGTAGTGAAAAAAGAAAAGAGCCTAACCACACACCTATGCCCCTTTGGCATTGTAGACTGCGACCTATCTTTCTGTATTTCCTCAACGAGCTCCTCATTTCCTTACTATATTATTCTTCGAAAGCCTAGCGAGGGTCTCGGTTCTGGCAGCCTTGATGCCTAGGAGCATAAGAGGGCTTCCCGCCGTTACCCGCTCATGACAGGCTGTAGACGTTCGAGTCACGGCCCGGGGTTGAAAAGAAAGGTCCCTTCTCCCCGTGTAGTCAGAGTGGCGGGCTACCACCCCAAGCGTCAGATACACTTCTTGTAAAAATAAATAGCCCAGAAAGTGAAGGAGAACGCAGTTGCCCAGATAGCCGAATTCGTAAGGCATTCGACATGTAATCAAAGGCGTGGGTTCGTCCACACTGGGCGCGTGTTTTTCTTTCTTTCTTTTCTGTATATTAAAAAAAATGTTTACTTAATTAACCGTAGTGAAAAATAGAAAAGAGCCTAACCACACACCTACGCTCCTTGGCATTGTAGACTGCGACCTATCTTTCTATATATATATATATTATATATATATATATATTTGGGGACCTACACCTATATAAAGCGTGCCAGCCAGGCGAGAGATTGCCCTGACGAAAGCAAGTCTCTTTGCTGAAACGTTGGCAACAATCGTGCTTTTACCTTGTTGAAAGTTTTCTTTCTTATTATATATATATATTATATATATATATATATATATATATATATATATATATATTATATATATATATATATATATATAACCCATGGCTGCACTGGTGAATTTCACGAGACCCTGCGCAAGGCAGAAGTCCTCCCAGTACCTGCCTCCTATTCACTCGCGCTAATCCCATCATCATCTTGTCGCACGGCACATGCGATCTTCGCTGTTGTTTCGGCTGGGATCGCATCACGTTCGTGGCGCCCTTCTCTGTTCTGGGGTCGTCCCATTCTCTATAACAAATATGTACGTCCTCAATTCCGACTCTCTCTCTATACATATAATATTGCCTCTTCCTAAATTGCCCAAACTGTCAGCTATATTCCATGTGGGGAACTACATTCTGTTACAATTGAAATATATTAAGCTGTCCGCGAGTGTCTCCGTCCTCTGACTGCGCACAAATCCTTTGATTGCATCTTTTTTCATTAGGAAATTATTAAGAATTTTGTTTTATCTTACCGGATAGTTGTCTTGTAAAGCTGTCTCTCTCAACCACTGTAAAGTTTCCTAACAGTGCTAAGACAAGTAACGAAATGGCGAGATGACACGGAGTGCCAAATCTCGCATGGTAGTTTTTTCGTCCCATCTTAATGCTGCTATCTAACTCTAAAGTATGTACCATCAAGGCCAAATAAACACCGTTTTTAAGTACTTTGAACCGTTCTTAATTCTCAGACGGCATGGTTTTGCGCGTAACACACTTGAAAAGTACTATTGTTGTATTTGATTGTATCTTCAGCGTAAGAATTGTTCGAGTAAACCTTTGAAGTTCCTTACGCTAGGCCTGCTAGACGAAGCCATCTCTGCCAGCGTATACAACCTGGCCGAAAGAGATAGAGTATACATCTTAGGTCGGGTCAGCTGCACACCTGCCGTGCTTCTTAATGGCTTCTAAAACGTAGTTTATCAAACAAAGTCAACGATACAAGTTTTTCTGGGAATATTTAGCTGGGCGTAAGCCAGTACACTGACTGGACAAGAAGCTATGACAAGGCACCAACTGGTATATGCAGCATGCTTATGCCGTGCCGCTAATTCACCCTGGTCCCCGACTAAGATGTTGCGTTATCAGCTCTAAAAACACTTTTTGAAGGGACACTCTCAATGCACAAGTGTAGTGCTCACTTTATATCCAGAAGGCTGAAAACAACGGTAAAAAAGGCATTAAAGACCATAGAAGACGGCAAGGTTAACTGTCCGTCTCTTCTGCCTATGGCCCATCCGTTCTGAAACAAAACGACAAGGGTGAAGATTTTTACATACTAAATGCAAGATTCATTACAGAAATATTATGTCGGCATTTTATCACTGTATAAAACACTTCAAAGGAAAGTGCACTCTTTACGTCACGCAATGACGAAATGCATAGTGATATACCGAAAGTTGGCTGTTTATTGTGCAGTGGAAACAACAAATAACTGAAGCCGAAGCGAAGTGGCGTTACGCGCCAAAAGCTGTAAAACAAGCACGTTAGCATGAATACAAACGTGTGTAGCTGCGCACACAATCCTTAAGTGATTCCTATGTGCACATGAGCACAACCCACGTGTCCTAGTAGCATCGACCACCAAGCGCAGGTTTCACTTGCACATAGGGCCGTGAAAGTGTTTTATATTCCAAATTTCTGAACTCTCTGTTTTTGAACCTTTTATAAATTCCGATTTACTAAGAGCCACGAAACGAGGTAATGGCTGCATTACTTCCATTGTATTGTTCGACTGCTGGGTTCTACGACGCCTTCATTCCCAGTTTTAGTAAATAGCGAGAGAGAGACCCCCCAGATCTATACAGCGCGGTTCCACAGTAGGCATGAGGGAGTTTCCCGTCCGTCGACTTTTACTTTTCTTCGCTTGTCTATAGAACTGCAGTCGAGGTTAGGAGATTAGAAAAAAGGCCCTTCACACTGAGTTGCCAGAGCTGGGCCGGCAGTTACACCCAAAAGTAAATTGCACTGACGAGGGGACCTCAGCTCTCAATGCATCTTAAAATCAAAGGTATAGTGTTACCATCTTCTTCCAGCCCCATGTATCTTTCTGCTTCGTTTTTTGAAGACGTAAAGCAACCTTCTCCGGCAGGTATCACAAGCAAATTTCCTTCTTTTCCCTGTTGTATTTTTGTCAATGCTGTATTTACTTAAATCAAATTTCAAATTGTTTGTGAAGCCACTTTAAAAATTCCATTTCTGCACATTTTTCCCAATATTACATTTTCGCACTTCCCCTTTGCGTTTAGTAGTTAGTTAGTTTAGTTGTAGTTTAGTTCCGTTAGTTTAGTTCCCGTTGCGTTTCTGGCTATTATTTTTGTGTTTCAGTTAATGTCTTCCGTATAGTAAGTAAAAGCGCCATACATAGCGAAAGCCACTGTTCTCTCATCCCTGGCTTACCAATAGCACGCCAGAGTTCACGACAGTTGACAGGTCTTGACCCGGCACAGATAGTCTAGTCTAGCGCACGGAGAATAATAGAATGCTTTAGACCTGAAGGTGCAACGGGACCGAACATCCAGTCGGTTGCGTGATTGGCAAGATAAAATATCCGCAAAGACAGACTATTCAATCGGGCCTGAGTATTCACCGAGATGAAAGATGCGCAATGACAGAAGATTCAAACGAGTATCAATGTCCATCGAGACAAACAATATTGCCACTAACAATTCAATTGTTCTCGACGCCCTACGCTATCCTCCACCCATCTTGTAGGTGCAACAGTAGGAAATCGACTGTTATCTTCAAGACAATTTGTGATAGTTTTTCAAGCTAAAGCCGATGGGTATTCGTTCTACTGAGTTCTGCAAAGCAAAATTGTGCTTTCGCAATTTAGTTAGTCATATAACGAATTCTGTTTTGTTTTACTGTTGCCCGTAATGCCAACTGCACGGGGGAACTGGTGAGCGTGCCTCGCAATCATCGTCACGGGAGGGGGGGGGGACACGCTCGAAAAACTCCCTTTCTCCGACCATTGTAGAACAAAATAAAAAGTAACTGCTTCGCTACCAAACAGTAAACCTGTGTTTCCAGCGCCTTATGAACTCAGATACAGCACAGGAATACAACCGGCACTCATGATTATCTTTCCAGACTCTTCCCATACGGCGTCGTTATGCACGACTTCCTTGTGTGGATACCGCGAAGATGTTAACGATCACAACGCCTCGCCTTCTGAAGATTCGTTGCATACAACGTCGACACGTTGACCTCATCCGTCGCCTCAGAAAAATTGGCCACAAATCTGTTTCCCTCATTGCAAATATCGTGCAAACATGACAGCCGTCCGTCGCCCCTGCGATGGAACCTAAATCAAGTTTACCCCGCACTACTTCTCCACAATAAAGTCATTTCCACGGTAACGTAACTGGAACTGATGGCTTCCGGGTGTGAATGCCCCGAGATGTTAAAGATCACTACCCCTATCCCTTCAAAGTTTTTTTGCGGATGTCGACAGGTTCAGCTCATCCGTCGCCTCATTAAGAATTGGCCTCGTATGTGTTTAGTTCACTGAAAATTTTGTCTAAAGATAATACCCGTCGGCCACCATTGCGACGTATATAAATTTACGTTTACCCGCTCCACTGCTCCACGATAAGACGCTTTTTTACTGATTCGCTGGAAATTCCAACAAGTTCCAGTGAGTTTTTTTCACACAGGTTTGACGTGCAATCTACTGGACAATTTCATTTGTTGCAACACTTGGAATGTTGCCAGGAGCTCTAGTGTTGCAGACGGCCGCGGCCGACCCCTTTTTAATAATGAAGCATTACAAATTGTAGTGCTTTTGCACAATAGTGTTGGAAAGCATGAGAAATGCCTCTAGACTTAGAATTCAGAAATGGCTTCGTGTACATAACATTCTTGTTCAACATCTCCGTAACTTTGGCCTGATGGCTCAATGGAGGCTTTTATCTTTATGGTTCAGGGAATGTAAAGAAAGACAGGCATAGCGACCGGCCAGTATTTACGCGTTCAAGTGTCGCCAAAATAATAGATCGTCTTTAACACAGCACCAGGAATGTAAAAAGTGCTCTCCGTAACGTCTGCCGCTTGTTGGTCCTTTTAGAAAAATATTGCTTGGTATTTTATTAACCGACTCTGCCCAGATATGCTTGCACACGTGGTTTTGTTTACGTGGGTGGTTCAAAGCAGCGTGATCGACGTCTCGTACTGCTTATAATTGTTTATAACAGGCATGCGCGCACTCCGGGGGGTCTTTTATTTAGAGATGGCCGCTGACGCCCGCACCGTACAATACTCCCGGTGAGAAAGAGCTGCGGACGGGACCCTGCCACTGTTGAGCCTTCGGAAAAGACCTCCGGGTCTTGAGAGGTCGTAAGTGGCGCCGGTCGACCATTCCACGACCTCCCGAGTAGTTGGAGCCATTGCGGCATGAGAGCACCGACGACCGCCGGGGAGGGCAGTCAGCGGCGGCCGGGAAGGCGCCGTTTCCGGTAATTCGGTACGACCACGCGGTCTTCGAATATCGTCGCTGGCGCAGGTCTTAAACCATCATGCCTCCATAGTTGTGAGCGGCGAATAAACCACTGCACTAAAACACGGGTGCGCTCTTTGTCGTTGGCAGTACGTTCGAGCTGCTTGAGTCTTGTGATATTACGACGCACCACGGCGCTCCAAAACGCGGTGAGCTGGATAAAAAGTGTAAAAAATGACTTCGCTTTCACGCACTCTGAATGCATTTCTGAGACATGCTTGTGCGACAAGTAAACTATATTTTCATTCACGCATGCTGACGCAAATTCTCGCAGGCGATTTCTTTATCTAAATCTAAGTGTTGAAGGGTGTTTTCACTGGCAATTGCGAAATACCAATTGGGCCCTATCACCGGGCCATATAATATTGAGAGGTTAGTCTCGATTACACTTTCGGAATAAGGGCTGTGAGAAAAAGAATTCAGTACCTAACTATGACTGTTAAGTTGGATCACTGGACTGTTTTGCGTTATCAACCTAGATACATAAAACGTAATTTCATGTGACGATTTCCGCGTAATAATAAGCTGAATTATAATAAAAAACTGGGCGTGTAGGTGCATTATCCAAAAAATCAATGAAAAAAAAATACAAGGCCCTAGGGAGGGCGACTGGGATTGCGTACTGCTCGACGCCCTTTCTCGGTCCTTCTCTTTGTCGCGCTATTTTCTTGAAACAAGGAATCCCGCAATCAGTATAGGCCTGCAATATTCAGACATTTTGGTTTTGCTTGTAACAAGGTTTAATTGGTCAAGTAAATAGTTTGAGGATACTATTTTTCCAACCATTGAACTTAGGGGAGTGAATAGAAAAAATTCAACACCGGCTCGTCAGCAGCGAATTGTAAAACAATGGGTCCGCTGTCAGCAACAATGTGCCCAAATTGTTCTAGTGCTAAAGATTGTGCGTTCCAATCCGAACAGGAAAACGTTCTATAAAATAATCAAGGCAGTTACACTCAACGTTGAAGCTTACCGAAGTACAAAGCACTGATTCGACAGTGTTAGTCTTCTCAGTACTGACTAAGGCAGTTAGGTCAGTTACATTA
This sequence comes from Haemaphysalis longicornis, assembly GCA_013339765.2. Lineage (NCBI taxonomy): Eukaryota > Metazoa > Arthropoda > Arachnida > Ixodida > Ixodidae > Haemaphysalis > Haemaphysalis longicornis. The sequence goes on from CM023456.1 coordinate 93,297,110, forward strand.
AGGCAGTTACACTCAATAACAAATAAAGCAGCTACAATTAGGTGACAGTTACAGTTACAATTAGGGCAGTTACACTTAACGTGAAAGCATTCGTTCACGACCTTGTGTTAGTCTTCCCAGTACCTTGTGCGTGCGTGGTTTTTTGCAACGCCGCCCTTATAACATTGTCACATGCAGGCGCACTTGCTCCTACTCGCCCCGAAATTACCTATGGCGCCCCCTCTTGTCTAGTTTCTGTATCAGCCCGGCGGGATTATTAAAAGTACTGAAAATGCGGGCCGCGCTCCCCTAAAATGGCTTTCAAAGAGACACTGAATGGAGCTTTCATTAGTTTTGGGTAACTATTCAGATAATTTGTGATGTTTTGCTTGTTTGATACGATTGTGTACTTTTTTGCGGCATAGCAATGCTAAAGCCCATGGCAACGACACAGCGCAAAGATAACACTCAGCACCTTACATATCATTAACGTGCTCCCATGCAGCACAACGGGACAAACATCAGTTTCGTAAGAGGAACGACCATGGTTCGAGGAACAGCGATTTTCTTTTCCAAGCCTCGGTTTGGCTGCCTCTCGGGAGTCCGAGGACGAGGTACGACAACACGCCGGGTTTCTGAAGAGCTGCGAGCTTAAAACGAGATTGGCGCTGTGTACCCTATGATTAGAGAGCCACTATCTCTCGGCAACTATATACCAACCTCTTTGTGGTAAGTTGTAAAAAACCCGCCATTGCAACGTCACGTGACAACGTCTCCAGTCCATCTACACTGTGCGGCCCGTATACAAAGTTACGACTTCAAGCACTTTTCCTGCAACTTCCGCTAACATGGATGTTCGCAACCGTACTCTCCCAATTTATCCCTGGTACGACTCATCACCTACCGGACTTGTTTGCTATGTATTTTTTCGATTTCTCAAACTGGCCCCATATTGCCTAACCATTCATTCTAGTGAGGAGCTCACTGCTTCTGCTGCGTTAGCAAGTTTGGCCTTCTTTCTGTTGAAAAACACGTTTCACAATCTAAACCTGATACCCTTTTAAATTGTTCCTGTGCCCTTGCTACCGTTTCCGGATCCAGGTTACATATAGCTATAAAAATGCCCATTACTGAGGTCGTGTGCCTCCCCTACTCATAGAAAAGCAATAACAGGAAAAAGCACCGCGCATTGATTCTAAAGATTGCGCACTGAAATATAAAATAACTTTGAAAACGTGTCACTTCTGCGCTGTGCTCATCGTCACGCAAACAAGCTGCCGCTTCCAGCCAAAGCAACCAAAACAAGTATTAATCCCCAAATCAATCAGCTAGTGCGGTCAGATTAGCCGTTACGAAGCAACGCCAATTTTGAAAGTTCCGGGCAGCTACAGAAATAAAGTCAACGCTTCAATAAAATCTTGGCTGCCGGAAGCCAGCCGAAATTAACTTTTTGGGCTTACCACTGGCTAGCTCCTGCTATAGATACACACTCGGGGAATGAACATTTCAGTGATTGAATAGTCATTTGTTAAAACAATTACAAACTTTACAAGGACGATTTTACCTATGTAGTGTGTGGCAGTGAACACGTCGGTAATCGTCCGTTTTTGACCGCTCAGCAATTGCAGGTTCCTGGGAAATCGAACAAAATGCCATCTTCTAGATAATAAGGGCACCACCGTGAAAGTTCACTCCAAGCATATAGTTGCCCACACGGCATCTCAACGCCGATGCGTACTACATGCTACATTTCGATTTATTGTAGGGTTAACCGCGCCGACACAACACAGGAAATGGCTACAGATTAATTTTGACCACCAGGAGATATTTAATGTATGCCGAAATCTCGTACAAACGGGCGTTTTTGTTTTTCGCCTCCATCAGAAAAGCGGTCGCCACAGCTTGAATAGAACCCGCTACTCGTGCTCAGCAGAGCAACACCTTAGACAATGAGCCACCACGTTGGGTATATGCTACGTTTCCCTCAACGCCATAAAGAACTGTGATGCAGTGCGCAGGAGGTCACGTAAGATTAGAATGACTCGTTTTCCTTATTATAGTCACTGCTGGATTAGGGGGCAGCATATAAAGTAAAAATTACTCATTGATTGCTTCCTTTAGGCTTTGTAGAGATCACATGCCCTATTATTTCCAACTATCGTAATTTGATAGCTGGGTACATATTCCAACTTTGGGGAACGTGGCCTTGTACTAACGCTATAAAAATTGCACTGTTAAAAAAAGAACAGCACGCCTGTTCTGCTTTTTGCTGTTTTCCCTGAGCGTTTTGATAGTTTCAAGCTAGAACTCCACAGGTACCCATCGGAAATCCTGATTCAAAGAAAAGCATTCAGGCACCTCAAAATAGCGTTTAATAGCCGATCATAAGCACAAACCCGGCAAAATGTGGCGAAAATCACGGTAAATTTGAAAGCAGCCTTACCGAATAGTAGGCGTGGGCTCCGTCTCGTTGTCTTGCGTTTGTAAGCTGCTCAAGAGCCTTGAGTGGGACAAATCGTACCGGTACCGAAAACATCGTGCCCTCTTTCCGTGTTCTCCTCTTCTGTTGTGGAACTCAACGCCGGTGCAAGCGAAGCGATCGGGTTCCAAGGTCTAACTGCACAAGATCACTTGCATCGCAGACTTTCTCTTTGTCTAGAGAACATCTGGTGCGGATCTGATTGATGTGGCCTCGAACCTTAGAGTGGAGGCTCTACGTTACGGTAGAACTGGAAGAAACCACGAGGATGAGTTCTTTCCGCATAAAACCAAGCGCGACTGCAGCGCCGTAATAATGAAGCCTTAAAAGCGGGTGGCTTTCGAGGCTTTTAATGACGCATTCAACAGTTTACACCCTTTTGGCACCTTTTGAACAGTCTAGTTTATATGTGGCACCCTAAGATGAGGGTGTTCAGAATATAGGGTTTAAACGACCATTTAAATGGGTGCAAGACCTGTAAAAAAGACTGCTGGTAGATATTTATTACCGATTAGGGTGTTCTCCACAGCACCCTGTAGTTTGAATATTACGACAAACGGTGCAGATATTCTGGTAGAAGTTGCAGTATTACGCAAAGCCCTCTGAATGACTAAATCCCACTCTGCACTACATTACTTGTTTGAGTGCATCATTAGGCTTCTTTAGATGTCTAAATATACGGGAAGGGAAAGTTAAAAACGACTCTTCGACTCCTAAAAATGAAATTTTGATGTAAGGCATCTCTGCCTTCAATGAAACTGAAATTACATAGCAATTTCTTCTGGTATTTTTTTTTTTTTTTGCAGTAACACTGCTCACGCGAATCTACGCAGTCTATGAATGAGGGTTTCGAATTTTATCATGAGGAAACAAGAGTCGAATGTTTTTTTTATGTGTTTATGAAGATGCTGTTTCACAAATGGAAAACAAGAAATCAATGGAACAGTGTAGGGCATCTGACGCTTTTTGCCATGCCGGCGGACAGGAGATCGGCAGGTAAGTGGCGGGGGCTGAGAGGCTACGCACATTGCCACCCCGGATCTCTCAATGGCCGCCGCTGTACGGGTTTTTCTTTTGGGCAGCACGGCTGCCATTTAGAGTGTCCCCGAGCGACGAACCCAATTACGGCAACAACGCCCGGTAGCGTGCCTCCGGGACCGAGCCTGTTACTCTTGAAGTGACTATAGGACAGACTGCGGCTTTTGTAAGCGCCATCCCCGTTTCCCTTTGTGGACACCGGCCTATTGTAATGCTGGAAAGCCCGGCCCCCGATAAGATGCTTCAGAAGGGAACGCACAATTACAGCAATAAGACGCCGCTTCGGAGTTACGTGCCTCCGGGCTACCTTGTTACGCTTCGAATGTGCAAGCCTGGGATGGGACTTTGGAGAGCACCGCGGCGCCTGTTGGCAGCTCTGATTGTGAGAAAATTGCTTATCCGACATTCCTGCTTTTTCGTGTGTCCGTCACGTGTGAGAGAGCAGACGGGGGCGGGAATTTTGTTGGGCACGTTTACCACCACCATTGGTGGAGTTGAGAGGTCGGCCTTACAAATCAAATCGGCTGCGCGACGCACAGTGGGCGGGACGAATCATATTCCTGCGTAAGATAGTCAGCAGAATACTAAGCTTGGGCTTGAGACCAGCGAGCCTCCATGCACGCAAAGCTTGCCGTCTAGGGCCTAACGCAAAGTTAATACCTAAGATAGGGGACGTGGGGCGTAACTCGGAGGGACGATCGCTCAGATGGCCATGTTCAATCATTCCTTTCTGTAACCAACTCTTCTAAACCACCGTAAATACAGTTGCTGTTTCTCATCATCTCTTCGTCCCGTCATCGTCTTTTCATGTCTTCTGCTTCACAGGCAACACCGCGCATTTCTTCAAGCGAAGTGTTGCTGCGCCACCGAAAACGAACTTACAATCCAACCAACTAGGTTTAACTAACAGTATACAACCGAAAAGGAAGGCGCTTACGATGGGATCGCTCTCACCAAATCCAGCATAAAGCAGCAACGGCATCGACGTTGGGACGGGAAAAAAAATAAGCGCTTACCTATTATGAACTAACATTTCCCCTACTTTTTTTTTCTACAGACATGCACGGACACAGCACAAACTTGAACTTTGACATCTGTACCATTATTCCGCCGTTCCCTGTTCCTGTCCTCCCCAATAGCGCAATCACGCACCTCTGACAACAGTCACTCTGTTCACTGAGTGGAGTTTTAAAGTACTAGTTATATTATTGTTAGTGACCGTCTATAATTCGTAATAATACAGCAAACAGACAAATTCGCTCTCCTGAAAAAACAGCGCAGGAGAAATAGGCAGGTATCAAAAGAAAACAACAATTGTGGGGGAGGATGAAATCCGGAGCTAAATAAAACCCCGCCAAATATTACTGCGATCACGTACACTAAAACACCAACAAATACCATTGCACAGTATTATCCTGCTGCCTCCTTCCGCTTTTTTCGTCGTTCAAATCGAGGGCCGAAAGACTTCGGCAGTTGCCGTTTTGCGTTTGGAATGGTTACGAAAGTTGGCTTCTATAATATAACACCTAGTAGATATTGAATTACTTTGCTGTTATATTAAGTAAAAAAGAAAAATATTTGCACAGTTGTCGTTTTAATTTGTTTATGCACACTGTCAACAGCCGAAAAGAGTACGGTGTGCAGCGGCGCTACCAAAACAGTATTATTCGAATTGCCCCGTCTGCCATCATCCGTGTTTTGTGGTGTGGCGATAAACAAGTACAGTTCTTATCATTAATTTTGCCCCTCGTCGTCTTCTGTTATGTCTGTCATATTCGACAGTGCGATGATGTATTTGAGAACAACTTTTCCACCTTAAGACGGCTAACGTTTGACTCTTGTGCCAGAAAGTCGATGGTTCTTCTGCGTCGTTTCCTGCCAGGTTAGCTGTATTGTTATATTTCCCGCCTTTCTTGTCACTAGATGTCGCTTGTAGCTGCAATCGCCTTTTCAAGGATTCGTTGACAGGACCCCTTGTGTATGTGAAGGATTTACCTGAACTGGTATGATTGAGTCTAGAGAGCTCCTCTCTGGAAAGGCCATGTGCAGAAGTATATTGTGGTGCTTGCATTGAGAGCTAAACGCCGTGGCTCTAGACTTCGTAATGTTCCCTCGTTCCGCGGAACTATATGAAACTTCTTTATAGTTCATCACTGAGAACCACGTCTTCCGCGCAGTTTATCAGAACACGGGCGGCTACTCATCAACGCTACGCGTCGTTGCGTTTCCAGCTGGATACCCTCACAAACCTGCACAGTGTCTAGCTGTTGTTGGCCAACACACACAACCTAACGTCATGGCGGATGCCATCTTAACTACCACCACCACCACGGCGGAAGGGGTAGCCATTGCCCTCGCGCTCACCAAGCGCCCCTCCCCCGAATTCGATCTATCTGACTCTCAGGAGGCCATCCGCAATTTTATTTGTCGCAACATCTCTCCTATAGCCTTGCAAATTCTCTGTGAAATTCCCTATCCGACATCGTGAGCCTGCTTTGAACACCAGCTCATACAGGCGTAGGCGCACATGAAGTGGTGCACGTACGTGCTCGCGAACTAATTTACCGGGTGGCCATTTTCACTACGCCTACACGCGATGCCCTGCAGGCAAGCCAACCTCCTTCCTGCAATACAAGAACATTGCCCTGCACTACCGCCTTCTGCGCCGTCGATACCCAACCCCACACCCACACCTCTCCCCGGAAGAAGGCGACATGCTGCGCACCCTACAAACACTCACCTTCCCACAGAGAACACAGTAATACACAGTCAACACCTCTTTACTGATTCTACCTGTAAAGCAGGCGGAGAACTCGACACTCACTATCATTCCCTCTGCGGATGCCCGCAGACCCATACCCCCGTTACTTCTGCAGATGTCGCGCGATTCCGGGGAGTCAGGCCAAGTCCTGACCATTTCCCAGAAGCTGGCGGTCACGGCGCCCCTTTAGGCTTCCTCCTACCGCATACCTGATCCCGACGCACGAAAAATGTATTTCTTCCTTCCTTCGTTAATCACCGCTGTCATTGTACGGTTGAGAATGGCGAAGGAGGATCGTGTGTAAGTGAAGATGTGACTCTCCGCAAGCTTTCTTGGCTTTGCAACGAGCCACCTCACCACGTGTACGGTGCCGCTGTATTCGGGAACTGATTTTAGTGGAATCTTATTTTGTTCTAGTTGTAACATTGGAACACCAAATGATTTCCATTCTTTCATGTGTGATAATCAGTTGTTACCTTCGTTTAGGCCTCTGGGCCGTCTGAGCACATCACGTCCGTCCAGTCATCCAGAAAAGAGCCACAAGCATTGTCAACAGCGCTTGTCCGGCACAGCGTACGTTTTCCGACACTGGTTGCAGAGTGGGTTATCATAGCAGAATAATGTTACATCTCTTAAATGTACAAATACTATCCCACATACTCATTATTGGTGTTTCATGCATAACCTAACATGTAGTAACTATGGCAACCTTGATTGTTGATTTTGGAAAAATCGATGGTTCCCCCAAAATCATCATGTGTGTTTTCAGTTCACCATCTATCAGAATTTCCTGGTGTTAGACATATTTCTTAGGTGTTGACACAAAAATGTAATTATTTTTCTAGTTTAGTCTTGGATAAATCCCGACCACTCGTTGTTTTGCTAAGCCATTGTTTCTATGTTTATCAAATGGACTGACAGTCCTTGCAGTCCACTTTCCCACTTAGTTTTGTCACTGACTGTACCCTGTAAAGAGGCCTTATTGGGATTTTGAAGGCTGTGAATTTACGCATGCTAGTGCTGGACCACAAATATAGGAACACACTTCAAAAAAGAGATGTGAACGTGTGAAGTATTTTCTGCATTATCGATAACTTGAACCTATGAACTCAAGGCCTATGGCTTATCATGGAAGTACTGCATATGCTATTTTTTATGGCCATTCGAACAGCAAAACATGCACCTGCTCAGCAACTTGTAAAGGTGAAATAAAGAGTGGTACAAAAGTAAAAGAGCACCTCGTAAATAAAAAACTGCCAAGAAGCTAAACACGATGCAGTTGTCTTGAAGGAACAACCAGTTTATTAGAGCGTACTTCTGGTGCCCGTACAACTCAAATACTACGCCGCCGGCAAAGCAGCAGTCAGCAAAGTGACGTACGCATTCGAGTATCGGCAAATTGAATACTGCGGTGTCTGCTATGCGGGCATTCATGCCTTGCTCGATTGTTTCTGAAACCGTCGAGTTACATCCACAACACTGTCCCTCAAAGATTATTCTAGGCTGGTGGCGGTAGTTCGAAACGCTCTCCATATCAAAGCAGCATAAAAATAAAGAATGGAACACGCGCTTCACTTTTATTACGGATAACACAGATAACACAGCTAGGCAAAGCCGTTCGGCAAAAACAAAATATAAGAAACAAACCCGGTCCTGTTTCGCGGAATTTCCCCCCTCTAAGAGTGCATCGATTCTAAGTTAAAAGAAAAGACAGTATGAACAAACCACAAAAAGTCCGTCATCTTGCGTAGTAAGGTTTCAGGTGAACCTGGTAGATGTCATGATGCGTCGTCATGCGTCGTCACGATGTTCCATTACCTCGTAAGTGATTTATCAACACCTTGTACAATCAGGTAGGATCCGAAATACTGTCGCAGAGGCTCACTAACTCCACGTTGTCGGATGGAAATCGGAACCCAGACACGGCCCCCTGGGAGGTACTGCACGTCTCGGCGTCGCACGTTAAAGCATCCGGCATCCACCAGCTGCTGGTCCATTGTAGGTATTCCAGTGACTGTCGGGCCTCCTCCGCGCGCCGAAGGTATCCTTGGACGTCACGTTGAGGTTGCCGTTTTCTATGTGCCGAAGCATGGCGTCAAGCATCGACACGGCCGTCTTCCGTAGAAAATATCGGACGGTGTCATCTCCGTACTTTCTTGGGTAGCCGTGGTGTACCCAAACGAGGCATACGGAAGCGCTTTTCCCAAGCCTTATGTTCAACATGGACGTACACAGACAGCATATATTGTCTTGTTGAGACGTCCCGTTAGTCTGTTCGTTTAGCTGTGGTACGCCGTAGTGCTTCGGTGATCCGTATTGCTGTAGCGTAAGATTCCTTGCATTAGCTCCGCAGTGAAGGCCGTTGCGTGGTCCGCGATTATGACTTGGGGGCTCCATGTCCTAGCAATATTTCGTTTATGAAAAACTTTGCGACGTCTCGTGCGGTCCCCTTTGGGAGACCGGCTGTCTCTGCGTATGGCGTCATGTAGTCTGTTGCTACGAAAATCTACTTGTTCTCGTATCGTGACGTCGGAACGGGCAGGAAATCCATTCAATGTGTCGGAAGGGTCCGATGGGATGTCGGGGTTAGCAATTGGCACATCCGAACTGTTGGAGCCAGAGCCCTCGTAATGCATGTAGCAGAACAGAACGATACGGGACGAGGGACTCGGTAAGGACACATATCAAGGATGCAGTCGTCATTGCCAGTGCTATTCCGCTGTTTCTGAAATATATAATAATGCCGAATAACGTGTGTTTGCCGTGTTTCTTCGATACAGTGATAAATAAGCGAAAATTTAAGTCGAGAAAGGGACAGGTGTTCGTCAGAACCGGCCTTCGTGGTTATTCTGACGAAGGCCGGTCCCTCGGCCGAAACGTTAAACCTTTTCCGACGTGGTTCTTTCTTTTTTTTTTTGCTACGACTTACCGGTGTCCAAGAAATATTTCCTGCGATATATATAAGATAAGATAAGATAAGATAAAACTTTATTTCCGACAAGCGGGGGGCTCGGAAAAAATGAAATTAATTCACTTGACAAGTCCGAGCCCCGGTTACAGACAGCAACGGGCATCACAAAAGTACATCTTTCCAAAGAAAATCGTTTTTGCGGCATCATTTTACAAAGTGTTTAGAAATTATTCCGCTGTAAAAAAAAAAATTTTTTAATACAACGTATATACAACGCTAATGCAACGATATATATAATATATATCGTATATATATATATATATATATATGTAAGGAAATGAGGGGCTCGTTGAGGAAATACAGAAAGATAGGTTGGCAGTCTACAATGCCAAAGGAGGCATTAGGGTGTGGTTAGGCTCTTTTCTTTTTTCACTCCAAGGTAAATTAAGTAAACATTTTTTTTAATATACAGAAGAAAGAAAGAAAGAAAAACACGCGCCCAGAGGGGGGACCGAACCCACGCCTTCGATTACTGTCGAATGCCTTACCAATTCGGCTATCTGGGCGACGCTGTTCTCCTTCACTTTCTGGGCTATTTTATTTACAAGAAGTGTATCTGACGCTTGAGGGTGGTAGCCAGCGCCACTCTGACTACACGGGAGAAGGGGGACTTCTTTTCAACCCCCGGCCGTGACTCGAACGTCTACAGCCTGTCATGGGCGGGTACTGGCGGGAAGCCCTCTTATGCTAGAAGCCCTCTCAAGCGTCAGATACACTTCTTGTAAATATAAATACCCAGAAAGTGAAGGAGAACGCAGTCGCCCAGATAGCCGAATTGGTAAGGCATTCGACATGTAATCGAAAGGCGTGGGTTCGGTCCCCACTCTGGGCGCGTGTTTTCTTTTTCTTTCTTCTGTATATTGAAAAAAAATGTTTACTAATTAACCGTAGTGAAAAAAGAAAAGAGCCTAACCACACACCTATGCCCCTTTGGCATTGTAGACTGCGACCTATCTTTCTGTATTTCCTCAACGAGCTCCTCATTTCCTTACTATATTATTCTTCGAAAGCCTAGCGAGGGTCTCGGTTCTGGCAGCCTTGATGCCTAGGAGCATAAGAGGGCTTCCCGCCGTTACCCGCTCATGACAGGCTGTAGACGTTCGAGTCACGGCCCGGGGTTGAAAAGAAAGGTCCCTTCTCCCCGTGTAGTCAGAGTGGCGGGCTACCACCCCAAGCGTCAGATACACTTCTTGTAAAAATAAATAGCCCAGAAAGTGAAGGAGAACGCAGTTGCCCAGATAGCCGAATTCGTAAGGCATTCGACATGTAATCAAAGGCGTGGGTTCGTCCACACTGGGCGCGTGTTTTTCTTTCTTTCTTTTCTGTATATTAAAAAAAATGTTTACTTAATTAACCGTAGTGAAAAATAGAAAAGAGCCTAACCACACACCTACGCTCCTTGGCATTGTAGACTGCGACCTATCTTTCTATATATATATATATTATATATATATATATATTTGGGGACCTACACCTATATAAAGCGTGCCAGCCAGGCGAGAGATTGCCCTGACGAAAGCAAGTCTCTTTGCTGAAACGTTGGCAACAATCGTGCTTTTACCTTGTTGAAAGTTTTCTTTCTTATTATATATATATATTATATATATATATATATATATATATATATATATATATATTATATATATATATATATATATATAACCCATGGCTGCACTGGTGAATTTCACGAGACCCAGTACCTGCCTCCTATTCACTCGCGCTAATCCCATCATCATCTTGTCGCACGGCACATGCGATCTTCGCTGTTGTTTCGGCTGGGATCGCATCACGTTCGTGGCGCCCTTCTCTGTTCTGGGGTCGTCCCATTCTCTATAACAAATATGTACGTCCTCAATTCCGACTCTCTCTCTATACATATAATATTGCCTCTTCCTAAATTGCCCAAACTGTCAGCTATATTCCATGTGGGGAACTACATTCTGTTACAATTGAAATATATTAAGCTGTCCGCGAGTGTCTCCGTCCTCTGACTGCGCACAAATCCTTTGATTGCATCTTTTTTCATTAGGAAATTATTAAGAATTTTGTTTTATCTTACCGGATAGTTGTCTTGTAAAGCTGTCTCTCTCAACCACTGTAAAGTTTCCTAACAGTGCTAAGACAAGTAACGAAATGGCGAGATGACACGGAGTGCCAAATCTCGCATGGTAGTTTTTTCGTCCCATCTTAATGCTGCTATCTAACTCTAAAGTATGTACCATCAAGGCCAAATAAACACCGTTTTTAAGTACTTTGAACCGTTCTTAATTCTCAGACGGCATGGTTTTGCGCGTAACACACTTGAAAAGTACTATTGTTGTATTTGATTGTATCTTCAGCGTAAGAATTGTTCGAGTAAACCTTTGAAGTTCCTTACGCTAGGCCTGCTAGACGAAGCCATCTCTGCCAGCGTATACAACCTGGCCGAAAGAGATAGAGTATACATCTTAGGTCGGGTCAGCTGCACACCTGCCGTGCTTCTTAATGGCTTCTAAAACGTAGTTTATCAAACAAAGTCAACGATACAAGTTTTTCTGGGAATATTTAGCTGGGCGTAAGCCAGTACACTGACTGGACAAGAAGCTATGACAAGGCACCGACTGGTATATGCAGCATGCTTATGCCGTGCCGCTAATTCACCCTGGTCCCCGACTAAGATGTTGCGTTATCAGCTCTAAAAACACTTTTTGAAGGGACACTCTCAATGCACAAGTGTAGTGCTCACTTTATATCCAGAAGGCTGAAAACAACGGTAAAAAAGGCATTAAAGACCATAGAAGACGGCAAGGTTAACTGTCCGTCTCTTCTGCCTATGGCCCATCCGTTCTGAAACAAAACGACAAGGGTGAAGATTTTTACATACTAAATGCAAGATTCATTACAGAAATATTATGTCGGCATTTTATCACTGTATAAAACACTTCAAAGGAAAGTGCACTCTTTACGTCACGCAATGACGAAATGCATAGTGATATACCGAAAGTTGGCTGTTTATTGTGCAGTGGAAACAACAAATAACTGAAGCCGAAGCGAAGTGGCGTTACGCGCCAAAAGCTGTAAAACAAGCACGTTAGCATGAATACAAACGTGTGTAGCTGCGCACACAATCCTTAAGTGATTCCTATGTGCACATGAGCACAACCCACGTGTCCTAGTAGCATCGACCACCAAGCGCAGGTTTCACTTGCACATAGGGCCGTGAAAGTGTTTTATATTCCAAATTTCTGAACTCTCTGTTTTTGAACCTTTTATAAATTCCGATTTACTAAGAGCCACGAAACGAGGTAATGGCTGCATTACTTCCATTGTATTGTTCGACTGCTGGGTTCTACGACGCCTTCATTCCCAGTTTTAGTAAATAGCGAGAGAGAGACCCCCCAGATCTATACAGCGCGGTTCCACAGTAGGCATGAGGGAGTTTCCCGTCCGTCGACTTTTACTTTTCTTCGCTTGTCTATAGAACTGCAGTCGAGGTTAGGAGATTAGAAAAAAGGCCCTTCACACTGAGTTGCCAGAGCTGGGCCGGCAGTTACACCCAAAAGTAAATTGCACTGACGAGGGGACCTCAGCTCTCAATGCATCTTAAAATCAAAGGTATAGTGTTACCATCTTCTTCCAGCCCCATGTATCTTTCTGCTTCGTTTTTTGAAGACGTAAAGCAACCTTCTCCGGCAGGTATCACAAGCAAATTTCCTTCTTTTCCCTGTTGTATTTTTGTCAATGCTGTATTTACTTAAATCAAATTTCAAATTGTTTGTGAAGCCACTTTAAAAATTCAATTTCTGCACATTTTTCCCAATATTACATTTTCGCACTTCCCCTTTGCGTTTAGTAGTTAGTTAGTTTAGTTGTAGTTTAGTTCCGTTAGTTTAGTTCCCGTTGCGTTTCTGGCTATTATTTTTGTGTTTCAGTTAATGTCTTCCGTATAGTAAGTAAAAGCGCCATACATAGCGAAAGCCACTGTTCTCTCATCCCTGGCTTACCAATAGCACGCCAGAGTTCACGACAGTTGACAGGTCTTGACCCGGCACAGATAGTCTAGTCTAGCGCACGGAGAATAATAGAATGCTTTAGACCTGAAGGTGCAACGGGACCGAACATCCAGTCGGTTGCGTGATTGGCAAGATAAAATATCCGCAAAGACAGACTATTCAATCGGGCCTGAGTATTCACCGAGATGAAAGATGCGCAATGACAGAAGATTCAAACGAGTATCAATGTCCATCGAGACAAACAATATTGCCACTAACAATTCAATTGTTCTCGACGCCCTACGCTATCCTCCACCCATCTTGTAGGTGCAACAGTAGGAAATCGACTGTTATCTTCAAGACAATTTGTGATAGTTTTTCAAGCTAAAGCCGATGGGTATTCGTTCTACTGAGTTCTGCAAAGCAAAATTGTGCTTTCGCAATTTAGTTAGTCATATAACGAATTCTGTTTTGTTTTACTGTTGCCCGTAATGCCAACTGCACGGGGGAACTGGTGAGCGTGCCTCGCAATCATCGTCACGGGAGGGGGGGGGACACGCTCGAAAAACTCCCTTTCTCCGACCATTGTAGAACAAAATAAAAAGTAACTGCTTCGCTACCAAACAGTAAACCTGTGTTTCCAGCGCCTTATGAACTCAGATACAGCACAGGAATACAACCGGCACTCATGATTATCTTTCCAGACTCTTCCCATACGGCGTCGTTATGCACGACTTCCTTGTGTGGATACCGCGAAGATGTTAACGATCACAACGCCTCGCCTTCTGAAGATTCGTTGCATACAACGTCGACACGTTGACCTCATCCGTCGCCTCAGAAAAATTGGCCACAAATCTGTTTCCCTCATTGCAAATATCGTGCAAACATGACAGCCGTCCGTCGCCCCTGCGATGGAACCTAAATCAAGTTTACCCCGCACTACTTCTCCACAATAAAGTCATTTCCACGGTAACGTAACTGGAACTGATGGCTTCCGGGTGTGAATGCCCCGAGATGTTAAAGATCACTACCCCTATCCCTTCAAAGTTTTTTTGCGGATGTCGACAGGTTCAGCTCATCCGTCGCCTCATTAAGAATTGGCCTCGTATGTGTTTAGTTCACTGAAAATTTTGTCTAAAGATAATACCCGTCGGCCACCATTGCGACGTATATAAATTTACGTTTACCCGCTCCACTGCTCCACGATAAGACACTTTTTTACGGATTCACTGGAAATTCCAACAAGTTGCAGTGACTTTTTTTCACGCAGGTTTGACGTGCAATCTACTGGAATCTTTCATTTGTTTCAACACTTGGAATGTTGCCAGGAGCTCTAGTGTTGCAGACGACCGCGGCCGACCCCTTTTTAATAATGAAGCATTACAAATTGTAGTGCTTTTGCACAATAGTGTTGGACAGCATGAGAAATGCCTCTAGACTTAGAATTCAGAAATGGCTTCGTGTACATAACCTTCTTGTTCAACATCTGCGTAACTTTGGCCTGATGGCTCAATGGAGGCTTTTATCTTTATAGTTCAGGGATTGTAAAAGAAAGACAGCCATAGAGACCGGCCAGTATTTACGTGTTCAAGTGTCGCCAAAATAATAGATCGTCTTTAACACAGCACCAGGAATGTAAAAAGTGCTCTCCGTAACGTCTGCCACTTGTTGGTCCTTTTAGAAAAATATTGCTTGGTATTTTATTAACCAACTCTGCCCATATATGCTTGCACACGTGGTTTTGTTTACGTGGGTGGTTCAAAGCAGCGTAATCGACGTCTCGTACTGCTTATAATTGTTTATAACAGGCATGCGCGCACACCGGGGGGTCTTTTATCTAGAGATGACGCCCCGACCGTACAATACTCCCGGTGAGAAAGAGCTGCGGACGGGACCCTGCCACTGTTGAGCCTTCGGCAAAGACCTCCGGGTCTTGAGAGGTCGTAAGTGGCGCCGGTCAACCATTCCACGACCTCCCGAGTAGTTGGAGCCATTGAGGCATGAGAGCACCGACGACCGCCGGGGAGGGCAGTCAGCGGCGGCCGGGAAGGCGCCGTTTTCGGTAATTCGGTACGACCACGCGGTCTTCGAATATTGTCGCTGGCGCAGATCTTAAACCATCATGCCTCCATAGTTGTGAGCGGCGAATAAACCACTGCACTAAAAACCGGGTGCGCTCTTTGTCGTTGGCAGTACGTTCGAGCTGCTTGAGTCTTGTGATATTACGACGCACCACGGCGCTCCAAAACGCGGTGAGCTGGATAAAAAGTGTAAAAAATGACTTCGCTTTCACGCACTCTGAATGCATTTCTGAGACATGCTGTGCGACAAGTAAACTATATTTTCATTCACACATGCTGACGCAAATTCTCGCAGGCGATTTCTTTATCTAAATCTAAGTGTTGAAGGGTGTTTCACTGGCAATTTCGAAATACCAATTGGGCCCTATCACCGGGCCATATAATATTGAGAGGTTAGTCTCGATTACACTTTCGGAATAAGGGCTGTGAGAAAAAGAATTCAGTACCTAACTATGACTGTTAAGTTGGATTACTGGACTGTTTTTGCGTTATCAACCTAGATACATAAAACGTAATTTCATGTGAAGATTTCCGCGTAATAATAAGCTGATTATAATAAAAAACTGGCGTGTAGGTGCATTATCCAAGAAATCAATGAAAAAAAATACAAGGCCCCAGAGAGGGCGACTGGATTGCGCACTGCTCGACGCCCTTTCTCGGTCCTTCTCTTTGTCGCGCTATTTTCTTGAAACAAGGAATCCCGCAATCAGTATAGGCCTGCAATAATCAGACATTTTGGTTTTGCGTGTAACAAGGTTTAATTGGTCAAGTAAATAGTTTGAGGATACTATTTTTCCAACCATTGAACTTAGGGGAGTGAATAGAAAAAATTCAACACCGGCTCGTCAGCAGCGAATAGTAAAAATGGGTCCGCTGTCAGCAACAATGTGCCCAAATTGTTCTAGTGCTAAAGATTGTGCGTTCCAATCCGAACAGGAAAACGTTCTATAAAATAATCAAGGCAGTTACACTCAACGTTGAAGCTTACCGAAGTACAAACCACTGATTCGACAGTGTTAGTCTTCTAAGTACTGACTAAGGCAGTTAGGTCAGTTACATTAAGGCAGTTACACTCAATTACAAATAAAGCAGCTACAATTAGGTGAAAGTTACAGTTATAATTAGGGCAGTTACACTCAACGTGAAAGCATTTGTTCACGACCTTGTGTTAGTCTTCTCAAGTACCTTGTGCGTGCGTGGTTTTTTGCAACGCCGCCCTTATAACATTGTCACATGCAGGCGCGCTTGCTCCTACTCGCCCGAAATTACCTATGGCGCCCCTCTTGTCTAGTTTCTGTATCAGCCCGGCGGGATTATTAAAGTACTGAAAATGCGGGCCGCCTTCCCCTAAAATTGCTTTCAAAGAGACACTGAATGGAGCTTTCATTAGTTTTGGGTAACTATTCAGATAATTTGTGATGTTTTGCTTGTTTGATACGATTGTGTACTTTTTGGCGGCATAGCAATGCTAAAGTCCATGGCAACGACACAGCGCAAAGATAACACTCAGCACCTTACATATCATTAACGTGCGCCCATGCAGCACAACGGGACAAACATCAGTTTCGTAAGAGGAACGACCATGGTTCGATCCCGACCAGGAACAGCGATTTTCTTTTCCAAGCCTCGGTTTGGCTGCCTCTCGGGAGTCCGAGGACGAGGTACGACAACACGCCGGGTTTCTGAAGAGCTGCGCCCTTAAAACGATATTGGCGCTGTGTACCCTATGATTAGAGAGCCACTATCTCTCGGCAAGTATATATTAACCTCTTCTCTGTGCTAAGTTGTAAAAAACCCGCCATTGCAACGTCACGTGACAACGTCTCCAGTCCATCTACACTGCGCGGCCCGTATAAAAAGTTACGACTTCAAGCACTTTTCCTGCAACTTCCGCTAACATGGATGTTCGCAACCGTACTCTTCCGCTTTATCCCTGGTACGACTCATCACCTACCGGACTTGTTTGCTATGTATTTTTTCGATTTCTCAAAGTGGCCCCATGTTGCCTAACCATTCATTCTAGTGAGGAGCTCACTGCTTCTGCTGCGTTAGCAAGTTTGGCCTTCTTTCTGTTGAAAAACACGTTTCACAATCTAAACCTGATACCCTTTTAAATTGTTCCTGTGCCCTTGCTACCGTTTCCGGATCTAGGTTACATATAGCTATAAAAGTGTCCATTACTGAGGTCGTGTGCCTATACCTACTCATAGAAAAGCAATAACAGGAAAAAGCACCGCGCATTGATTCTAAAGATTGCGCACTGAAATATAAAATAACTTTGAAAACGTGTCACTTCTGCGCTGTGCTCATCGTCACGCAAACAAGCTGCCGCTTCCAGCCAAAGGAACCAAAATAAGTATTAATCCCCAAATCAATCAGCTAGTGCGGTCAGATTAGCCGTTACGAATCAACGCCAATTTTGAAAGTTCCGGGCAGCTACAGAAATAAAGTCAACGCTTCAATAAAATCTTAGCTGCCGGAAGCCAGCCGAAATTAACTTTTTGGGCTTACCACTGGCTAGCTCCTGCTATAGATACACACTCGGGGAATGAACATTTCAGTGATTGAATAGTCATTTGTTAAAACAATTACAAACTTTACAAAGACGATTTTACCTATGTAGTGTGTGGCAGTGAACACGTCGGTAATCGTCCGTTTTTGACCGCTCAGCAATTGCAGCTTCCTGGGAAATCGAACAAAATGCAATCTTCTAGATAATACGGGCACCGCCGTGAAAGTTCACTCCAAGCATATAGTTGCCCACACGGCGTCTCAACGCCGATGCGTACTACATGCTACATTTCGATTTATTGTAGGGTTAACCGCGCCGACACAACATAGGAAATGGCTACGGATTAATTTTGACCACCAGGAGATATTTAATGTGTGCCGAAATCTCGTACAAACGGGCGTTTTTGTTTTTCGCCTTCATCAGAAAAGCGGTCGCCGCAGCTTGAATAGAACCCGCTACTCGTGCTCAGCAGAGCAACACCTTAGACAATGAGCCACCACGTTGGGTATATGCTACGTTTCCCTCAACGCCATAAAGAACTGTGATGCAGTGCGCAGGAGGTCAGTTAAGATTAGAATGACTCGTTTTCCTTATTATAGTCACTGCTGGATTAGGGGGCAGCATATAAAGTAAAAAAAACTCATTGATTGCTTCCTTTAGGCTTTGTAGAGATCACATGCCTATTTTTTCCAACTATCGTAATTTCATAGCTGGGTACATATTCCAACTTTGGGGAACGTGGCCTTGTACTGACGCTATAAAAATTGAACTGTTAAAAAGAACACCATGCCTGTTCTGCTCTTTACTGTTTTCCCTGAGCGTTTTGATAGTTTCAAGCTAGAACTCCACAGGTACCCATCGGAAATCCTGATTCAAAGAAAAGCATTCAGGCACCTCAAAATAGCATTTAATAGCCGAGAATAAGCACAAACCAGGCAAAATGTGGCGAAAATCACGGTAAATTTGAAAGCAGCCTTACCGAATAGTAGGCGTGGGCTCCGTCTCGTTGTCTTGCGTTTGTAAGGTGCTCAAGAGCCTGGAGTGGGACAAGTCGTACCGGTACCGAAAACATCGTGCCCTGTTTCCGTGTTCTCCTCTTCTGTTGTGGAACTCAACGCCGGTGCAAGCGAAGCGATCGGGTTCCAAGGTCTAACTGCACAAGATCTCTTGCATCGCAGGCTTTCTCTTTGTCTAGAGAACATCTGGTGCGGATCTGATTGATGTGGCCTCGAACCTTAGAGTGGAGGCTCTACGTTACGGTAGAACTGGAAGAAACCACGAGGATGAGTTCTTTCCGCATAAAACCAAGCGCGACTGCAGCGCCGTAATAATGAAGCCTTAAAAGCGGGTGGCTTTCGAGGCTTTTAAGGACGCCTTCAACAGTTTACACCCTTTGGGCACCTTTTGAACAGTCTAGTTTATATGTGGCACCCTAAGATGAGGGTGTTCAGAATATAGGGTATAAACGACCATTTAAATGGGTGCAAGACCTGTACAAAAGACTGCTGGTAGATATTTATTACCGATTAGGGTGTTCTCCACAGCATCCTGTGGTTTGAATATTACGACAAACGGTGCAGATATTCTGGTAGAAGTTGCAGTATTACGCAAAGCCCTCTGAATGACTAAATCCCACTCTGCACTACATTACTTGTTTGAGTGCATCATTAGGCTTCTTTAGATGTCTAAATATACGGGAAGGGAAAGTTAAAAACGACTCTTCGACTCCTAAAAATGAAATTTTGATGTAAGGCATCTCTGCCTTCAATGAAACTGAAATTACATAGGAATTTCTTCTGGTATTTTTTTTTTTTTTTTTTGCAGTAACACTGCTCACGCGAATCTACGCAGTCTATGAATGGGGGTTTCGAATTTTATCATGAGGAAACAAGAGTCGAATGTTGTATGAAGATGCTGTTTCACAAATGGAAAACAAGAAATCAATGGAACAGTGTAGGGCATCTGACGCTTTTTGCCATGCCGGCGGACAGGAGATCGGCAGCTAAGTGGCGGGGGCTGAGAGGCTACGCACATTGCCACCCCGGATCTCTCAATGGCCGCCGCTGTACGGGTTTCTCTTTTGGGCAGCACGGCTGCCATTTGAGGTGTCCCCGAGCAACGAACCCAATTACGGCAACAACGCCCGGTAGCGTGCCTCCGGGACCGAGCCTGTTACTCTTGAAGTGACTATAGGATAGGACTGCGGCTTTTGTAAGCGCCATCCCCGTTCCCCTTTCTAGACACCGGCCTATTGTAATGCTGGAAAGCCCGGCCCCCGATAAGATGCTTCAGAAGGGAACGCACAATTCCAGCAATAAGACGCCGCTTCGGAGTTACGTGCCTCCGGGCTACCTTGTTACGCTTCGAATGTGCAAGCCTGGGAGGGGACGTTTGAGAGCACCGCGGCGCCTGTTGGCCGCTCTGATTGTGAGAAACTTGCTTATACGACATTCCTGCTTTTTCGTGTGTCCGTCACGCGTGAGAGAGCAGACGGGGGAGGGAATTTTGTTGGGCACGTTTACCACCACCATTGGTGGAGTTGAGAGGTCGGCCTTACAAATCAAATCGGCTGCGCAACGCACAGTGGGCGGGACGAATCATATTCCTCCGTAAGATAGTCAGCAGAATACTAAGCTTGGGCTTGAGACCAGCGAGCCACCATGTACGCAAACCTTGCCGTCTAGGGCCTAACGCAAAGTTAATAACTAAGATAGGGGACGTGGGCGTAACTCGGAGGGCCGATCGCTCAGATGGCCATGTTCAATCATTCCGTTCTGTGACCAACTCTTCTAAACCACCGTAAATACAGTTGCTGTTTCTCATCATCTCTTCGTCCCGTCATCTTCATTTCATGTCTTCTGCTTCACAGGCAACACCGCCGATTTCTTCAAGCGAAGTGCTGCTGCGCCACCGAAAACGAACTTACAATCCAACCAACTAGGTTTAACTAACAGTATACAACCGAAAAGGAAGGCGCTTACGATGGGATCGCTCTCACCAAATCCAATATAAAGCAGCAACGGCATCGACGTTGGGACGTGAAAAAAAATAAGCGCTTACTTATTATGAACTAACATATCCCTACTTTTTTTTCTACAGACATGCACGGACACAGCACAAACTTGAACTTTGACATCTGTACCACCATTCCGCCTTGCCCTGTTCCTGTTCTCCCGAATAGCGCAATCACGCACCTCTGACAACAGTCACTCTGTTCACTGAGTGGACTTTTAAAGTACTAGTTATATTATTGTTAGTGACCGTCTATAATTCGTAATAATACAGCAAACAGACAAATTCGCTCTCCTGCAAAAAGAGCGCTGGAGAAATAGGCAGGTATCAAAAGAAAATAACAATTGTGGGGGAGGATGAAATCCGGAGCTAAATAAAAACCCGCCAAATATTACTGCGATCACGTACACTAAAACAACAACAAATACCATTGCACAGTAGTATACTGCTGCCTCCTTCCGATTATTTCGTCGTTCAAATCGAGGGCCGAAATTTTTCGGCAGTTGCCGTTTTGCGTTTGGAAAGGTTAGGAAAGTTGGCTTCTAAATTATAACACCTAGTAGATATTGACTTAGTTTACTGTTATATTAAGTAAAAAAGAAAAAAGATTTGCCAAGTTGTCGTTTTAATTTGTTTATGCACACTGTCAACAGCCGAAAAGAGTACGCTGTGCAGCGGCGCTACCAAAACAGTATTATTCGAATTGCCCCGTCTGCCATCATCCGTGTTTTGTGGTATGGCGATAAACAAGTACAGTTCTTGTCATTAATTTTGCCCCTCGTCGTCTTCTGTTATGTCTGTCATGTTCGACATCCCGATGATCTATTTGAGAACAACTTTGCCACCTTAAAACCGCTAACGTTTGACTCTTCTGCCAGAAAGTCGCTGGTTCTTCTGCGTCGTTTTCTGCCAGGTGAGCTGTATTGTTATATTTCCCGCCTTTCTTGTCACTAGATGTCGCTTGTAGCTGCAATCGCCTTTTCAAGGATTCGTTGAGAGGAGCCCTTGTGTGTGTGAAGGGTTTACCTGAAGTGGTATGGTTGAGTCTAGAGAGCTCCTCTCTGGAAAGGCCATGTGCAGAAGTAGATTGTGGTACTTGCATTGAGAGCTAAACGCAGTGGCTCTAAATTTCGTAATGTTCCCTTGTTCCGCAGAACTATATGGAACTCCTTTATAGTTCATCACTGAGAACCACGTCTTCCGCGCAGTTTGTCAGAACACGGGCGACTACTCATCAACGTACGCTGCGTTGCGTTTCAGCTTGATACCCTCACAAACCTGCACAGTGTCTAGCTGTTGTTGGCCAACACACACAACCTAAGGTCATGGCGGATGCAATCCTAACTACCACCACCACCGTGGCGGAAGGGGCAGCCATTGCCCTCGCGCTCACCAAGCGCCCCTCCCCCGAATTCGATCTATCTGACTCTCAGGAGGCCATCCGCAATATTTTTGTCGCAACATCTCTCCTATAGCCTTGCAAATTCTCTGTGAAATTCTCTATCCGACATCGTGAGCCTGCTTTGAACACCAGCCCATACAGGCGTAGGTGCACATGAAGTGGTGCACGTACGTGCTCGCGAACTAATTTACCGGGTGGCCATTTTCACTACGCCTGCACGTGGCGCTCCTGCAGGCAAGCCAACCTCCTTCCTGCAATACAAGAATATTGCCCTGCACTACCGCCTTCTGCGCCGTCCATACCCAACCCCACCCCCACACCTCTCCCCGGAGGAAGGCGACATGCTGCGCATCCTACAAACACTCACCTTCCCACACAGAACACAGTAATACACAGTCAACACCTCTTTACTGATTCTACCCGTAAAGCAGGCGGAGAACTTGACACTTACTACCATTCACTCTGCGGATGCCCGGCAGACCCATACCCCCGTTCCCTTTGCAGATGTCGCGCGATTCCGGGGAGTCAGGCCAAGTCCTGATTTTTTCCCGGAACCTGGCGGTCACGGCGCCCCTTTAGGCTTCCTCCTACCACATACCTGATACCGACGCACGAAAAATGTATTTCTTCCTTCCTTCGTTATTCACCGCTGTCATTGTACGGTTGAGAATGGCGATGGAGGATCGTGTGTAAGTGAAGATGTGACTCTCCGCAAGCTTTCTTGGCTTTGCAACGAGCCACCTCACCATGTGTACGGTGCCGCTGTATTCGGGAACTGATTTTAGTGGAATCTTATTTTGTTCTAGTTGTAACATTGGAACACCAAATAATTTCCATTCTTTCATGTGTGATAATCAGTTGTTACCTTCTTTTAGGCCTCTGGGCCGTCTGAGCACATCACGTCCCTCCAGTCATCCAGAAAAGAGCCTCAAGCATTGTCCACAGCGCTTGTCCGGCACAGCGTACGTTTTCCGACCCAGGTTACAGAGTGGGTTATCATAGCAGAATAATGTTACATCTCTTAAATGTACAAATACTCTCCCACATACTCAGTATTGGTGTTTCATGCATAACCTAACATGTAGTAACTATGGCAACCTTGATTGTTGATTTTGGAAAAATCGAAGGTTCTCCCAAAATCATCATGTGTGTTTTCAGTTCATCACCATCTATCAGAATTTCCTGGTGTTAGACAGATTTCTTAGTTGTTGACACAAAAATGTAATTATTTTTCTAGTTTAGTCTTGGATAAATCCCGACCACTCGTTGTTTTGCTAAGCCATTGTTTCTATGTTTATCAAATGGACTGACAGTCCTTGCAGTCCACTTTCCCACTTAGTTTTGTCACTGACTGTACCCTCTAAAGAGGCCTGATTGGGATTTTGAAGGCTGTGAATTTACGCATGCTAGTGCTGGACCAGAAATATAGGAACACACTTCAAAAAAGAGACGTGAAAGTGTGAAGTATTTTCTGCATTATCCATAACTTGAACCTATGAACTCAAGGCCTATGGCTTTTCCTGGAAGTACTGCATATGCTATTTTTTATGCACATTCGAACAGCAAAACATGCACCTGCTCAGCAACTTGTAAAGGTGGAATAAAGAGTGGTACAAAAGTAAAAGAGCACCTCGTAAATAAAAAACTGCCAAGAAGCCAAACACGATGCAGTTGTCTTGAAGGAACAACCAGTTTATTAGAGCGTACTTCTGGTCCCCGTACAACTCAAATACTACGCCGCCGGCAAAGCAGCAGTCAGCAAAGTGACCTACGCAGGCGAGTATCGGCAAATCGAATACTGCGGTGTCTGCTATGCGGGCATTCATGCCTTGCTCGATTGTTTCTGAAACCGTCGAATTACATCCACAACACTGTCCCTCAAAGATTATTCTAGGCTGGTGGCGGTAGTTCGAAACGCTCTCCATATCAAAGCAGCATAAAAATAAAGAATGGAATACGCTCTTCACTTGTATTACGGATAACACAGATAACACAGCTAGGCAAAGCCGTTCGGCAAAAACAAAACATAAGAAACAAACCCGGTGCCTGTTTCGCGAAATTTCCCCCCTCTAAGAGTGCATCGACCCTAAGTTAAAAGAAAAGACAGTATGAACAAACCACAAAAAAGTCCGTCATCTTGCGTAGTTAGGTTTCAGGTGAACCTGGTAGATAACTTCGCGCGGTGTGCGTCGTCATGATGTTCCATTACCTCGTAAGTGATTTATCAACACGTTGTACAATCCGGTAGGATCCGAAATACTGTCGCAGAGGCTCACTAACTCCACGTTGTCGGATGGAAGTCGGAACCCAGATACGGCCCCCTGGGAGGTACTCCACGTCTCGGCGTCGCACGTTAAAGCATCCGGCATCCACCAGCTGCTGGTCCATTGTAGGGATTCGAGTGACTGTCGGGCCTCCTCCGCGCGCTGAAGGTATCCTTGGACGTCACGTTGAGGTTGCCGTTTTCTATGTGCCGAAGCATGCCGTCCGTAGAAAATATCGAACGGTGTCATCTCCGTACTTTCTTGGGTAGCCGTGGTGTAGCCAAACGAGGCATACGGAAGCGCTTTTCCCAAGCATTATGTTCAACATGGACGTACACAGACAGCATATTCACGATTGTCTTGTTGAGACGTCCCGTTAGTTCGTTCGTTTAGCTGTGGTACGCCGTAGTGCTTCGGTGATCCGTATTGCTGTAGCGTAAGATTCCTTGGATTAGCTCCGCAGTGAAGGCCGTTGCGTGGTCCGTGATTATGACTTGGGGGCTCCATGTACTAGCAATATTTCTTTTATGAAAAACTTTGCGACTTCTCGTGCGGTCCCCTTTGGGAGACCGGCTGTCTCTGCGTATGGCGTCATGTAGTCTGTTGCTACGAAAATCTACTTGTTCTCGTATCGTGACGTTGGCAACGGGCAGAGAAGGTCCATTCCAATGTGTCGGAAGGGTCTCGATGGGATGGCGATCGGCTGCAGAAGTCCGCAGGGTCTTGTCGGCGGCGTGTTTTGTCGCTGGCACTCACGGCAGCTCCAGGCGTAGTGAGTGACGTCGGATGTAAGGCGGGACCAGTACTACTTCACCATAATTATTCCAACAGTGCGAGCTGTGCCGAAATGTCCAGAAGATGGGGCGTCGTGGCATCCTTTCAAAATGTCGTCACGAAGGTCTGCGGGGATGGCAAGAATATAATTCGTTCTCTTTCCAGGGCTGAAATTCTTCACGAGGGCGGAGTATGTTAGGCCGAATGCTGATAAGTTCCGTTTGAACGGCCTAGGCTCGGCGATCTTGTAGAATTCGAGGTAGTCGATCATCAGGCGTAAGTCGGGGTAGGAAGGCTACTGGGCGGCTAGTTCGCGCTCCGTCATGACTTCGAAGAACGCACTGTCTTAATCGGAGTCTATTGCTGGTTGGTTGACGGGGGCATGGGACAGAGAGTCGGAGTCGGAGTGTTTCTTGCCCGGCATATTCACGATTTTAACGACGAGCTCTTCAAGGCAAAGCACCATCACCCGACGCGGCCAAAGGGGTGCTTCAAATTGGCGAGACAACACAGCGCATTGTGGTCTGTCACAACCTTGAATGGTCCACCATACACGTATGGGCGAAATTTGGAAATGGCCCATATAATTGGGAGACAGCCTTTCGCAAAGGCTAAGTAGTTTTTCTCTTCCTTCCACGGCTGGCAAAAGGGATTACTTTTTCGCAACTGCTTTGCTTCTGGATTAGGATAGAACTCAAGCCTATATCACTGGCGTCCGTGAGCATTCCCGTTTCGGCATGATCGTGAAAATGAATGAGCACGGGCGGGTTTGTCAGGCCTTTTTTCAGCTCGTGGAATGCTTTTTATTGAACGTTTTCACAGCTGAAATGGATGCTATCTTTCCTCAAGCGTGTGGCTCGGTTCTGCGGTGCGTGCGAAGTTAGCGATGAAGTGGCAGTAGTATGCGCAGAGTCCGAGAAATCTTCGCACGCCCTTCTTCTCTTTAGGTCTCGGGAATTTCGATATGGCTGAAGTTTTCGCCGAGTCAGGCAGCATTCCCGCGGTGTTAACGACATGGCCCAAAAACGTGAGTTCCTTTTACCCGAAGTGGCACTTTTCAGGCTTCAGGGTTAGCCCCGAAGAACAAATAGCCTCGAGTACAGACTACAACCTTGAAAGGTGTCGGCGAAAGTTTGGGCGAATAACACAACTTCGTCGAGGTATATATACGAGACAGTTGTGCCAATTCAGGCCAGCTATAGCGGTGTCCAAGACTTTTTGAAACGTTTCTGGTGCCGTGCACAGCCCTAACTGCATCGCCTTGAACGCGTAAAGGCCGTCCGGGGTAATGAATGCACTCTTTTCTCGGTCTCTCTCGTCCACATCCGTTAGGCAGGTGCCTGTCTTTAAATCCATCTGTGAGAAGTACATCGCGTGGCAGAGGTGGTCGACGGCGTCGTTGACTCGAGGAAAGGGGTACATGTCCTTTTTGGTGATATTGTTCAGTCGCCGCTCGTTAACGACAAACCTTTATGGGCCATCTGTTTTCTTCACTAGTACGACCGGTGCAGACCGCTGAGCATGTATTTTACTTGTGTACGGTTGGTGTCCCGATCGTGTGAAGACACGCGGTACGCTGATTGTCGGGTAGGTTGGGCTGCATCTTGTGTTTTCATGGGTGCTGCGATAGAGGTATCTGACGAAGTTTTGGGTTCCACGAAAAACACCCAGTGTAGCGACGCAGCAAAGCTAATAATTTGTTGCCTCTTTCTTGCCGCTGCGTGGGATTCACATCTAAGGGATGCGGAAGCTTCAAGGTATCTTGAGATGCGCGTTGATATTCGGCGACCGAGATCACGTCACTTGCTTCATTAGATTTCTTCACCCTTGTTCAAATGGTGGTACTTCTCTGTGAAATTAGTGACAAAAACGTTGTATTGGCATGGCCTAAAGCGCGCAATGCCTTTTGCGACGGAGACACCGCTTGCGAAAAGCAGCCTTTGATCACTCTACGATAGCGATGATGTCAGGGAGCAGCATATTCACAGTAGAACCGTAATAATCAAGGTTGCGTGGGGTGGCAGGGTGACATGATCATCGGCGATCCTTACGGCAGCCCGGTGTTGTGGGTTCGGTTCCTGCGTCATGGAGTGATCGAGGGAAAAGTTATCGACTATGTCTGCAGAATCGATTGTTGCACCGTTGTCCGTCGAGAAGTCCATTTCAAGAACTACGTGGCGGGAACAGTTTGGCAAAGTGGCGAACGCAGCAGGGTACAGGGTGCCGTCTATGGTGATAAGTGATCGGCACGTTCCACTTTGGCGTTACGAGATACCCTTCTACTGTGCGTATATGCCGACCGTGCTATCTGTACGTAAATTTCTTCAGATTGGCGAGAGCGTGGGTATGTACCCGGCATCTCTACGCAATGTCACGAACCCAAAAACAACGCAGTTCGCTTTAAGAAAAACAACTCTATTATAGCGAACTTGTGCACCCCTAAGAACTCTAATTATACACAGGCGACGAAGCAGCATTCAACAAAGTGACGTATGCAGTCGAGGGTCGGGGAAAAGAATACCACGGTGTCTGCTCTGCGGGCATTGATGTCTTGGCGTGAGTGTTTCGCACCGTGAAGTTGCATCCAAAACACTGTAGATCAAAGATTATTCTAGGCTGGTGACGCTAGTTCAAAACGATATCCCTATCAAAGCAGACTACACGTGTGGCCTAAAAAATAAAGAATGGAACACGTGCTTCGCTTGGCTGATGGATAACACAGATAACACAGCCCGGCGCCGCCGTTCTGCAAAAACAAAACATTAATAGAGAAACTCGCTGCATGGGTTTTGGCAATATATAACAGGATGCCTAAAATCCACCTACTAACTAGCGTTCTGCATTGTTTCTGCTGGCTGGAGTGGCGCATGGAGCCTTTTTCAGCATCTTGAAGTTTGTGATCAAGTGCTGCTCCAAGGGAAAGATGCTACAGAGGGATAATCTCGTTTAGTCTCACAATTGTGTGTGCTCAGCAGTTATTGTATTCGTGAGGCGTCCTAAATATTCATCACCCAAGAGGGCATGTTACCTTCCTCTTAGGCAGAATGTCGTTGCTAAGGTGGAATGTCGTTGTAATTTGCGACAAAAACAAGTGGATTATATTATAAGAGTCATTGCGGCACTGTTAACTGTGTCTGCTTCGGAAATGACATTTTTATTCCTGCTTGATATTTTCTAATTATTACGGTTTGTGAATAAAATATATGAAAGGTAGTGTTATTTTTACTACAGCACGCGAAAGAAATGTCAACCCCCATTTTAAGAGCCTCAGATATTTCATATCTTTGGCTCATGAGCAGTAAAACCAAACTGGAAGTTGTTTAGAGCAAAACGAAATATTTGCTTTTACCACTGCATGAACTTACAAGAAGCTATCTGATCTCCAAATTTAGAATGAGGTGAGAAATACCAAGAAAAATAAGCAAAATAACAATTCGACAGCTTGCTAGAATGATCCCATAAGGGAATTCCTCAACGACTATTAGGTGATGATTAACTCGGGTTAGTTAGCGATCAGTGGGCTTACACGCCCAACTTGCGCGGAAGGACGTCAGTACTTAACAACTGAACTAGTGTAGATGTGTAGTGGCTACGCACTAGGCATCGTTTTTATTAGTTTGCCTTCATGCACACGATCCTTTATGGCAGTGTGTGAGGTAGCTCTGTCGCACATGATTGCTTTGTGTTTTTTTTTGACAATCCAGCGCTACAGGGTTCATCAAGGAAGCCTATAACAAAATTGATCACTTTTCCTAAAACCGCTTGGTTAATCCACAACTGTACTATTGCATTTTTCGGTTCATGTAGTGATGTCACCATTAAGGAACAGCTACTAAGCACCTGGCTATCAATAACGTTGATGTCAGACCTCTGGCGTACATTTTCTTTGACTTCGAGGGAAAAAATATAATACTCTAACCTAGCGCTTTATCCTAAGCATTTCCAAAGTTTCGGATCCTACTTGCCTCATTTATTAGGAATGTCTAGGTTTGACCAAGAGCAGTAATGCTAAGAGTAAGGAGCGCGGACAAGTGGGCAAGTTTTTATGGCTTTTTTTGGTTTTGGTTTCATTACCTCAGTTCTTTTAAGTGCTTGTCCTGTGTTGTTCTTCTCTTTATACCGCGTTTTTTCTGCGCTTTTATTTAGCATGGCTAAGGGTAATGTTTTTCTTTTTTTTTTCAACAGTGGGTCGGAGGCTAGAGCACAAATAGTGGGAAGGGCACCATCGTGTTTTTATTTTTTCCTTGCTTGCTTGGGTGTGCACTATTTCGAGAAGGACCCTTGAATAACTTGTTCGGTGGTGTCTGTCACCTGCACCTTTCCGAAGTTAGTGTGGCAATCCGCTTTCTAGCAGTGTTCATCGAATGCACTTGCATGTGTGATCTTATACGTTGCGTTCGTGATGCCAAAGTGTTATCGATAGTTTTGGGGCCTTGCCGATGTAATTGATGGGGTATGCCACAGAAAAAAATTGTAAATGATCATTTGTGCTTTTTTATATTAGCCAGAGTCATGTTGGTCATGACATCACCCATCTTAGAATGACGTGGGTTTGTGGGTTTCGAGAATACCTACCGTTCTGAAAATACGTGTTATTGTCTGGCTTGCCCTCTTTACGTACACTACACAGGTTCAGGGGGATCGTTGGGTAAATGAAGTTGAAAGGGAAGTGATGGAGATTGCAGGAACGTTTTCTGACCGGCGTCGTTGAAGGAATTGAATTTCCTCTTTGTCCGTACATCGGTGAAGACAGCTTCTGACGCATTCAATAAACTTCGTGGTGTAGCCGTTGCCTAGACCAACATGTCTACACAAGCAGCTTTATTCGTCATATCCCATCATGTGCCTTGTTCACTGGTTCTGTGACCGTCAAGAAATTTTCGCTTCAACGTTGCCAGTCAACGACCGTACCCTTCCCTATGTAACATTGAAAGCGGGTACTTTGCTTCAAAAAAAAACTCGGGATAGTACCGTGGACCTTCGGTTTCTGCTCACTTTCATTGTGCCATGATTTCTTATATTGTCATTCAAAACGAAAAGCCCACCAATTTGCAGTCGTTTGAATTTTGTGAGCAGCTTTATAATTTTTTTTTTCAATTTTCTGCAAGGATTTACTATCCCTATTTTATGAGTTTGTTAAACAGTGATTTGTTTTAAGAGCTCGGGAAAAGTTTGGCTGCGAAGGTTTTCTGCATGATAGGATCTCTTTTGAGCCAAGTAAGACCGCAATACCAGCTTTAACGACGCTGTCTTTTCTGTACATGAAGTTTCAATAAATCTTTCTTTGCATTGCTTTACATATTTGGAAAGAATAGCTTGGTCATTTTTTTTCAACCCTGTTTCAGAATCCTGTTTAAAGCATTGTTCTCTGTTCTGATTTTTTCAGAACCAGGAAGGCTGCTCATCCTCCGTTCTTGCTGAAGCAGCAGTATCTGTAGTACACACATCACCTCTGAACATACAGTAAGCATGGTATGAAACATTCTACCGGTATAAACTGGCTTTGTAGAAGTAATTAAGGATGTTAAAGCTCTCGTCAGTGTAGAACAATGTCTGGTGTAGCGTAAAATGTCTCTACAACAGTAACCAGTCGGTGCTACTATAGAGAACCATTTTCTGGCTGCGACGTTTAAAATTATTTTTAAGGCACGTCAAATACTAATACGAACAGCTGTCTAGATTGGCGGCCATTTTTCTGGAGGAGGAATAACGTGAAAATGTGCATGTGTAAAGATTTTAGTGCGCATTATATGTGTCTAATTTGAAAAAGCTACTCCAGAGCCCTCCTTTGCGGTGCACTTCGTATCCCATGTGTAGCTCTACGTAAAAACAGCTAAAATGTCTTATAAATTTCAATTGATTTTAATGTTTTATAAATGCAAGTATTCTCAGTTTAAGCTGCCGTATTTAGAGTAAAATATCTTCTAACAGGTGTACAGATACCAAAGGTATACAGAAAAGATTTCTGCTATTGGTTATGCACCTTCTTAGCAAAAGAAAAATGTCATAAATAAAGCAGGAGAAATCCAAATATAGAAAGTAGCTGACCCTAACGCTGCTAGTAAACAAAATTCCGAAAAGTTTAAAGAGAACCTTACTAATCTCAGTTCTACTCTGCTTTAAATATAGCTATAGATATAAAATGCTTGCCATAAATCACCTCGTAATTTAGCGGAGGCTAATCGACACTGGCTGTTCGCTTTTCCTTTGCAACATCGACAAATGACCCCGCGTCCACTGCCTCGGACATAATGCAAGGCACCGTGTAATGCCTATCCTCATGATAAAATACTGCTTTAGAAACAATGGCATCACATTTGAAATAAGGGTTTCACCAGGGAACTAACATGCATTGAACTGGGATGTTCCAAAGTTCTTGGTACTGCTATGTGGGGTCATTAAATCTAAATTTATGTTTTTAAAACTCAATACATCACTGAATCTTTCACGTACTGTACCTTATGAATATCTTTGTGAAGCAAAAATAATAATAGGAAAGAAAATAAATGGCAGTTGGCACCCAACTTTTATCAGTAGATTAAAACTGCAGTGTAGAGTGAAGTATATTTCTTCCTTTATACTGAGCTTTCTGTTCAGCTTAAGAATAGGGCACTATACATTGCAGGTAACTACCGTGATTGGGAGTTTGATACAATACTGAAAGCCGAGGGTTTCAAAGCTTCCAGAACTTTTGTGTGGCCTATGTGTTGCAGGCCTGCTTGCTTTCGCTGCATAACCGTTTTATGCTGGGCAGTGAAGCCCGAACAGTGCGTTCTGCAGTTCAGCAAAATGAACATGTAATTAATTCTTTACAAACTTTTGAATAATCAACAACTGCAAATGTTACGACTTCTGTAAAGAGATGTGGCTCTAATATTACACTTCGGAATCGATGTTTTAAAAATCGGTAGGACAATATATCTTAAGAGAATTTTCAGCTGACGTTGAGCTTCAATGGAATTTCTCATACAACCGAGCTTGTAAAGCAGGAATGTTTCATAGCGTAATCGTGTCTCATATTGCGCAATTTCTGGCTGCACTCCTGCTGCCCAATTGGTGAACCGAGGATGAGACACCCGTTTTGTACCCATTATGTGTGTGCTTGTGCAGAAAATGCTCCTACAGATTGGGGTGCTAAGTAGCACACTAGGAAACATTTTGGCCAAAACGGGTGCAATAAGGCACCCGTCTTCTGCGGTGTTTCACAAACGGTTCCCCTGCGGCGACGAAATGCGACCACAAAAACGCACAGACCATCAATGCTTGTATGGCGAGCAAAGCCTTAGCAGTCACCTACCTTAAAATTACCGTCATGCTGAAATGCAATTCGCCTCAAGGCAACCACGATTACAAATTTCCATAGGAGTAGGGTGAATGTATGCACGAAATTGTCACCCACAAGCTTGAAGTGACCTCGACTTGAACAAGTTCACTCATCTAGCTGCGTAAGTATCATAGGGGAAATAGTTTTCTGCAACACAGTTTTGTAACACGCGAACAAATTAAGAGGAGAGGATTCATCTGTTTCGCCAGAGTATGTTTTCTTGGCACGTTTTTTCCTAGGATGAATTTTACTTGCCATTGCAAGTTTTTTAAGACGGCAATGGACGCTATTAGTTGGTCACCTTATTTTCCGCCGTAAATAGGCACCTTTCATATTTTGAATCGTCGAGTATAAACCCCGGGTTTTTGCGCGAACAGGAGCAGCGCGGGAACACATATCCTAGAATGACATCCCCTGTCTCAAATTCAACCCGGCGTGCACACCTGGATCCCACGTGACCAACGGTGAGGGGCTGCTATGTGTTCTTCTAGAGGTCAGAGTAAGCTGAAAAAAAGTGTGCTAAATGATCATCATTCCAGGCCTTTTTGTGGCTTTTTAAGGATAATGGGAGTGAATGTAAGAATGACTTCCATTTAATGTAACCTCACTGTCGGTGCTTACAATTTTTAACGCGACACTTGAGCTTAATTCAGGGATCATCAGGGAGGGCGAATGCTGCCCCCAAAAATTTCAGATTTTGAGTAGAAGAATACGTTACTAGTATATTTATTAGTACGTAGCATGCTCGGCAACATTAGACATTACCTCAACAAACAGAATGCGGTGTTTTACTACGAATTGCTTCTGCAATTTCTGAGCCTACGAGACTCCCTGGCGCAAGGGAGCGCCCCAGTTCAGTTTCCAACTGTTGCAGGGCTGACGATAAGTTAGGAGGTCTCGCCGCTTGAACCGCTAGAGGCTCCAGCCAGACCGGCGCCTCATTGATTTGGGAGTAACGGGCTGGCATAGCTTCAGCGGGTGAGGCGGATGAAAGCAGTCTGCGTAGGCGCTTATAGTTACTGCACCCTTTGCACACAAATCTATGCGAAGGTAAGAGAATGGAGATATTGTTGGGAAATGGAGTTTTCGTAAGCGATTATAGTTACTGCCCCCTTCGCACATAAAACCTCGTGGTGGTAAGAGATGGAGATGTTAGGGAAGTGCAGTCTACGTACGCGCGTAAAGTTACTGCTTTCTTCGCACCTAAAACTACCCGGTGGTAGGAGAATAGAGATATTGCAGGGGAATGCAGTCTGCGTAGGCGCTCATAGTTACTGCCCCCTTCGCACATAAAACTGTCGCGGAGGGGAATCAAGAGAAATGTCGGCTACTTTTTTTAACTTTTATTGCATCATAGATTATCAAAGCATTGGCGCACATTCCTGTGCGCGTTGTGATCATCGCAGGTAGGCCGACGATTACTGCAAGAAAAGGATGTCTAGCGTACCCTGAACACCATAAAGAATATAAGAACTCTCGATGGGTCTTCGGTTCCCAAAATAAAATACCTGGCAGGGAAACACATGTCGTAAAATGGAAGCTTTGCAAAAGAGACGTAGCCCCATACTCTAGGCATCACAATTGTCATAACCAGACTAATTGTGTTTAGTGCAGGACGATCCCCTTTCCAATAGGCTTAACAAAACCCCTATCTTGAGACATGCAAATCTTTTCAGCCCTACTTGTCGTCCAGCGAGTATCTCTATCTCCAACGTCGATTCAGTTTATTGCAATACTACTCGAACTGCTCTCGTCTCCATGGAGCCCCTCCACTGGTGCATGGGCCCGCCTGTAATGTGTTTTTCGCAGCATATGCCTGCCGATGACCACGTCTTCAAAATAATTTCAACTATGATTTCCCTCTAAGTTTTTTAACTGATCCGGAACAACTATTTGGTGGACGTAAACACTACTTCTCTAGTCCTTCGTTTATCCTCTCGTTCGATTGAGGGAAGCTTTCTCCTGAGACACCAAATTACTCTGCCGTAAGAAGTTGCTATCCGTAGCCACAAGTTCTACACCATTATTTTAATTTACTTATAATGTGTGGAGTCCATGATTTCAGGGTTCGAAGAACCGCTGCCATCCTGTAATAATAAAAGTCCCATTTCTTTTTCCCATTTATTGGTAGTTACGTAAAATATCGCAGTTATCTAAACCAGTTGAAAAAAATTATTCTGCGCTCGTCCGAAATGCACTATAATTTCCCAGAAACAACATTTAATTTTTTTATTGACTCCTTGACAACTATTTATCCGCTCATGTAAAGCAAGCTTTTCACCAATGTAATTTTAAAACCACCCTGTGTGTCAGTCAGAAACCTATGCTGTATTGACACTGTAGCGAGGCTTGTACGTGTTTAGTTCTCCAGGACACATTCAAATGCAGTAGAAATGAAAGGACGGAAAATGTTTTATTTCTGGCTGTCATATTTCCAAAATATTGATCCCTATTGCATCTTGAAAAAACCGGTTACAAAACCCACATTCTAGAACGAATAATGGCGCAGTAATGAGAATAGCAACATAAATGAGTGTACCCACTTTTAATCCATAAAAATATTAACGTACCGTGTTCGAAGTGCCAAACTGTGGAGAAACGTTTATTTCGATCGCGACACCAAGTACCACGTATAGGGTTAGAAGATTTTATTGACCTGCCATTGCCAGCTTTGGCAGATAAAGGGCAGAAAACTGTTGACAAAAAAACAGAAACCTGATGTTCAACACATGCCTAGCATTGGGAGGGGCAAAAATGAATTGCGCGAGATCATTTTCCTGAGAGGATCTCCTTTCTGTACAGAACAATCGGTGTGGATCTGATGAAACGGGCGTCTAACCTTAGAGTGGACCTCTTACTTGAGCGAAAAAGTGTAACAGGCTCTGCTGAGAATAAAATGCGATTGCCGCACCATAAAATGGAACGTGGGAGAACATTTACGGATTTCACGACTTCCAAGACCACGCGAAACTTAGCAATGCCTGACTTTTCGATACGATTCCTCCTACTATTTTGGCTCGTGTAATAGTGTGAAAAGAAATTGGCAATATTGATTCCCAAGTGCACTTATCACAGTTCTTCTGTGACTAATGTCTTGCGTTGCAAAGCTTGGAGCCGGAAATTTTACTCTCGTTGGTGCAAGTCTACGTTTTCCCAAGTGGACGTTTTCGCAGATGAAAAGGTTGTGGTGTGGTAAAAAATATTTCTTGGTCTTCAACTACAGCCACCCTGAAAGCTGCAGCGTTGTTCAATATGCTAGGCTGAATTTGGACAGCATTGCACATAGAAGCGTTTCTCGCGATACGTGGTAGGTGGTTGAGCGGCTTGTCTGATATTGTGTTTTGCCTTTCTTATTTGTAAAGGCCTTCGCCCCTCCCCCCCCCCCCTCCACAACTGTTTGGAGCGAGGGGAAGTCGTTTAACTTTACATTTACACTTGAAAAACATTTTCTTCACCAAATTGTAACCTACGAGGTTGAAGTTTCACGGACGTGCACAAGGCCACTTAGCATGCCGCGTAAGTGTCCCTAATAAAAGCGTTTACTCTAACACATTTTGGTAACTACGTGCAGCAATCACAGAGCGAGCTTAGCATTTATCGGGAAGATATGCTTTATGCTATCCATGTTATCCCGGCAAAGTTCCGCACACTTACCTCGACCCTTGACGAGACGGAATGGTACTGGCTATTATAAGTTTTTGAGTGACAGCAACGGATGCTACGATTAGGGGATTTCTTTTCCGAAGTGAAATGCCACGTTTTGTATTACACCAGATATAAGAGTGTGCCGCCCTTCCCTAGTTCATTGCTTGTGCCACCACAAAGCGGGAAAATAGAATGGCATGCCTTAACGTATTAGTGACGTGAATGTTCCTGCTAAGCCGGGATTCGAAGGCCACTGGAGGATACAACACCTGAAACACGCCGAAGCAAAAAAGGAGCTGGCATTAGCTGATGCTGTAGTCGGCTGTACGATGTACTATATCAGTGCCAAAATTACCTGTACGAGTTAAAAACACGTATATCAAGTGGAAACGAAAACTTCATAGACAAGGTGGGATTTCAGTGCCTACCGTTTTCTAACGTGCATAACACCGTGTTGCAATATGTTCACAACTAGAACAAAACACCGAAAACGAAAAAGGAAAAGAAAGGTTACTGCAAACACGCAAATGCTAAATCTTAAAGTTGAAGTTTTTGTTTCTATAATATACAGAAATATAGATCGTAGAAACAGGGAAGTTACCATGACGAACAGTATTATTTAAAAGTCACGTTTGGAAACCTTCATGTTTAGAGAACAAAGGTCACGTGTAGGGAATAAAGAGTTGGATCGCCACTAAATAACAAATATTAGCCTAGATCCTTTTCCACCCGATGTGTATAAACGGTGATGTTGTCTATACATAGTACATCGATGTTGTGATTTTTTCCAAATAAATAGACGCGGTCGCTGGGCCTATTTTGGAGCACAGGCCATTTACTGACACGATTATAGGAAAAATCCTGGCTTACCGTAGCGCAGCCTGTCCCGATGTTAACAGATGCGTACTGCTTGCTTCACAGGCATACAGGCTTCGTTTTTCACGTGGGTGTAAGCCTTTTCAAGTGCATTTCTTGCAGTGCAGAAGAGGTTATCCTTTCTCCTAACGTCACTGTCCTGATTCCCTCATTAGAGGCTCAAATGGCAATCTGAGCAAGGTCCGTCACGAGCATTCCAAGCCGCTTGTAAAACGTTTTTAGGAACGTGCTGCGAATACACCTAGGTACTACAATAATAAATCGCGCAGAGTAATAGGAAAATCTCTTTCGTGGGCATGTGCAACTAGGAATGACAGTCTAGTGCACAACCCCTGCTTAGGCTACGTGCCATGTGCGGTAGGCAGTTATTCGCGCTCAAGACGACGGCATTAACGCATCGCCTTCCTGCCCTCGCGTCTGGGGCCAGTCAGTCAGCCATCTTCGATAAAAACCGCTGTTCCAGAATCCTGCTGCGTGGCCTTTCCCAGTTAATCGCAACAGCTAATGCGTAGGGTGCATCGCCATCCAGCTGTTTTCGACTGTTCATAGAAGGTCGCCACCGTATTATGCAGTTTCTCGGTGGTCGAAATGCAGTGGTAGAGTAAATACACGCTAAATGCCCGGATAATGATGATGACGATTTATATTGGTTTCCCCTTTGTAGCGGGGGGATGGGATGTCATCTTACCAAAAAGGTCTAATATACCTATATTTTATACTCTTGCTTTAATACTAGCGCTGCTTAGGGCAAGCACAATTCGCGATGTTATACGTTTGGACCCGGCTGAACGTAACGAAACCATCTTGAATTGGCTGCGTTGCGAACAGGCCTAAATAGTACGAGTTCAGAAGATAGAGAACTCGGACCGCGCCATTATCCCCTTCAACTCTGCAGTCATTCCACGAGTTGTTAGGTACTACATGGAAGTGGTGAGAGCTACGGAATACAAACCGAAGCGGATAGTATGCTTCAACTGCCACACACTGGCCACATGGTGAAACTATGTCCTGCGTCGAGTGTCTGCCGGGGCTGTGGCCGCCCACATGCCACAGAAGAGGAGTGCGATAACAACCTCTTCTGTGCGGCGTGCGAGGATCCCGGTCATGTCGGGGGTAGTCCTGTATGTCCTATCCACATGGGAAAATAGGCCGATCAAGATCAAGATTTCACAAAAAAGGAAACGTGAAAAACGAACAAGAATACATCGAAGCTCAAAGATGGGATCTCCTGGGCCGACGTGGTTCACACCCAACAAAAGGACTCCCTATCAACTTGAACAATGAATACTACCATAAAAGAGACCAACCGCCGCAAAGAGGCGCCTAAGAGCTCCGTTCCGAGCTGCAGCTCCGCTCGGAACTCAGTCAAGCCCGAACACAGCAGCAACGACGCCAATCCACCTATCTAGTTCCGCGGCCAGCGCGCCGAAGCCGGTTTTGAGTGAAGAAAAACGTTTCCGCAGCAACATTCGGAGAACTCGCAAAAACGGTTTACGAATACATGCTGGCACAACAGGACACGCATTTGAAGTTCGAATACTCCAAGGAACTACAAAAAGCATTCAAAGATATTTTTGAGTTA
Organism: Haemaphysalis longicornis; assembly: GCA_013339765.2. NCBI lineage: Eukaryota > Metazoa > Arthropoda > Arachnida > Ixodida > Ixodidae > Haemaphysalis > Haemaphysalis longicornis. The sequence continues at coordinate 93,335,781 of CM023456.1, forward strand.
CAAGGGCACGTGCAAACGCTAAAGGCCGACATTCAACAACTAGCCGATCAGCTCCTCTCATTCATTGAAACCGTCACCCCCGAGGAGACAAAGCGCGAGAAAAAGCACTGTCAGCACTCACTTTCTGTCGACGACGCGATGCCAACAGACCCAGTGCAGAATAGACCTGCCGTAGTTTTTCACAGAATAGTCCCCTTCTAAAGCACCAAATAGTACCCACAATCCCATAGCCATCCTGTCACAGAAAACACGGGGATCATGTAAACTCCAAAATTATGCTAATTTTATGGATCCCATCATTGAACATGCTGGGAGGCACTGTCTAGTCATTGAAAGACCAGCTGCTATTTTAGTTCCCAAGGACTGCCATGCGGTTCAAAATAAATGGAACCAGGCCAGTAACGCTAATAAGGAGGTTATAATGGTATGCATAGAACAACCTGGTAACCGGCGCTTGGTTCTAGTTTCTGTGTATTATCGCCCGCAGTGCAGCACTGGGGAAAGAGATACCTACTAAAGGGTCTCACACAGCATGTCTCTCCGGTTATAGGGCCCCATATAATTGGAGGGGACTTCAATGCACGCAGCACACTTTGGGGTTACTCCCACACGGACATTAGAGGGAAGAACCTTGAGAATGCCCATGAATTCAGGCAACTTATCCTTCGCAACGAGCCCTTTCACCCGAAGCGGGTAGGCCTACACTGCAATCAAACTGGTACCACGCCAGACCTTACTTTTTCAACCCCACGATATTTCAAGCCATGGCAACCACTGAACACGACATGGGGTAGAGATAATAAGCACATTTTTATTCATATCACCATTAGGAAGATGCGCCAACGGACCACCCTTAAAACCGTCAACTATAACCCTTTCCGAGATAAATTTCGCGTGGAAGAGGACCCCGCTCTACTCGACCTTGTACACAACATCACGGATGCAAGGACAATGGCTTTACAAACTTTTAAAAGAACAGTTGATGTGGACGTCCCAGACGCTCACATGACCTTCCTCCTTCGGACAGCCGAATGCCTTACTCAGCGGTACCCCACGGGCGCAAAACGGCACCGGGGTCTAATATGTCTGAATAAACTGTATAAAGTTGTAATGCCTGCCACAGAACTCTTCAAACAGAGAAAGGGCACAATCTCGGTGATCTCTTGGGTGAAGAGAAAGGTCTTGCTCATCTGTGGAGCATTTCTGGAAGCTTGGTGGGCAAGACAAAATCAAAACTTCCTATTGTTGACGAGTTGATGTTACAGACATATCCCTACGACGTTGAGGACAAGATTATCCCCATGTTCTTCCACCACGCCACGTGCTACAAGGCGCAAGTGTCCCGGAGAGTATTAGTTTGGGCGAATTGGTACATTGCGACGTGTCGAAGCGCACCAAAGACAAGGACAGGAACACAGAAGACGACACATAGAGCGCTCTGTGTGAGGTCTTCTGTGTTCCTGTCATCGTCTTTGCTGCGCTTCGATACGTTACAACTGTCCCGTCTACCCTGCCTCTGAGTCCCCAACCCACAGAATTCGCTAGACGAACCCCTGACCATGGTTGAGCTCCAGGTGGCTCTGCAACAAGGAAAACCTCACTCCGTCCGTGGCCATGACGGCTTTACGTGGCAGGACGTTCGAAATCTTCCTGCTGTTGGACATGAGGGGCTTCTCAACTGATCAACTCTTCCTGCGAGCAAGGGCAAGTAGACGATCGCCTGAACCCTACGATCATTCACCCCATCCCCAAACCAGATGAAGACTCCCGTAAAGCGGGAAATTTTGCGAACTAACGCAATATCACCTAGACCAAAGAGCGTGGTTTCACCCGGCACAAACTGGTTTTCCGGCGCAATCTCGGCACTAAAGAATACCTACGGTTACTACGAAGAGTTATAAATCGGAGCTCACGAAAGCTCCCACCAGATTACCTCCTGGCCGTAGACGTGCAATAAGCGTTCGATAACATTAGCCAAGAAGGCATACACAAGGAGCTCGCGCTGGCCTTCACCAGTAAACGAGCGCTAACCTGGACACGCAATTTCCTTGAGCAATGGCTAATTCGGCTCTCGAGCACAGATGATAGATGGACCGGACGCACATTCTTCCTCGACGGAGGGGTACCGTAGGGTTCCATATTAGGGCCAATGTTTTTCAACCTGGCTGTGAACAGGGAGGCCAGATCCCTCGAACAAGACACGTCCGCCCGTTTTACAATCTATGCCGATGACGTCGTGGTGTGGACGGAAGAAGTGGACTATTCAGACATTGAGCACATGCAAACGGAACAGCAAGCAGTTGTGTTTAACCTTGAGCAATCCCTCACTGTCCTGAACTAGCATTTGTCCCCAACCAAGATAGAATTTCTCAATGTCGATGGCCGACAGGCCATAAAACCAGTTTACTAGTTACGGCTTGACATGGGCAGCACTAAATTTATGTCCCAGAATAGCACCTGCCGGCTCTTTGGTTACAAGGTAGCAGCTGCAACAGCCCCAATGCATGGATCCGTAAACTAAAAACAACCTGGCGACTTCTTTCGGCTGCATAATTCATTTATTCTGTGTAGTGTAGCTCGAAGGATGCGTTCTGCAGTTCGGCAAAATGAACCTGTAATTTATTGTTTACAAAGTTTTGAATAATCAACAACTGGAAATGTTATGACTTCTGTACTGAGATGTGGGTCTAATATTAAACTTTAGGAATTGACGTTTTAAAAATCCGTAGGACAAAATAGTTCATGCGTATTCTCTGCTGACGTTGAGCTCCGTTGGAATGTCTCTTAGAACCGAGCTTGGAAGGAAAGGATTGCTTCATAGCATCATCGTGTGTCATATTGTGCAATATGTGGCTGCACTCCTGCTCAAAATTTTTGAACCGAGAATGAGGCCCTCTTTCTGTACCCATTTAGGTAGCCGCTTTGTATAAAAGCTCCTACAGATCGGGGGGCGAAGTAGCACACTAAGATACCCTTTGGCAGTAAAGGCTGTAATCAGGCACCCATCTTCTGGTGTGTTTCACAAAGTGTTCTCTTGCGGCGACCGAAAATATTCATCAATGATAGTAATGCAGTGACGACAAGCTGAATGCAACATTTTGGATGTAAAAAATATCAGTGTGTACGCAACCTTGGGCTCCGTGGAGTTCGGAGGCGATATTTTTTTTTCTTTGTTCAGGTAGCTCCCTGTCTCAAAGCAACACCTGGAAACAGTGCAAGTAGCATTTTTTCGGGCAGTAAACGTAGCTGTGGGACCAATAGTCTGTAGCCAACAACTTCCGCCATCCTCGTAGTTGCGATTGTATTCGATACGTCAAGCGTCAATTCAGACAGCATTTTATTTCCAAAGAGTCCGAACGCAATTGTTACATGCGGTCCACAGGGCTTGTTTCATGTTTTCCTTAGGCTGCTCTTATCTGCCGAGGAAAATTCACAACCACCAATGCTTGTAGGGAGAGAGAAGCCTTTGCAGTCACCTTTCATAAAATTATCGTCATGCGGAAATGCTATTCGCCTCAAGGCTGCCGCAAAGACAAATTTGCATGGGGCGTTGTGAAGGCATGCACGCAATTGTCACCTACGAGCTTGAATTGACCTCGACTTGCACAAGGTCACTCATCCAGTTGCGTAAGTATCATAGCGGAAATATTTTCCTGCAACACAGTTTCCTTACACGTGAACAAATAACGCGGAGAGGATTGATATGTTTGGCCTGACTATGTTTTCTTGGACACTTTATCCTAGTCGTAGCTCCAACTTTTCGTAGATTGAAATTTACTGGCCATTGCAAGCTTTTTAAGATGCCAATGGACGCTATTTGTTAGTCACCTCATTTTCCGGCGTAGAATGGCACGTTTTATATTTTGAATCCACCAGTATAAGCCCCGGGATTTCCGCGAACAGGAGCAGCGCGGAAACAGATTTCCTTAGAATGTCAGAATGACTTCCACTTTAATGGAACATCAGCATCGGTGCTTACAATTTTTAAAGCGACACTTAAGCTTAATTCAGGGATCGTGAGGCAGGGCGAATTGGGCCCCCGAAAATATAAGATTTGAGTTGAAGAATACGTTACTAGTATATTTAGTAGTAGGTAGCACGCTCGGCAACATTAGCCATTACTGGTGTTTTGTTACGGGTTGCTTTGCAATTTGTGAGCCTACAAGACTCCCTGGCGTAAGGGGGCGCCCCTGTTTCGTTTTCAATGGTTGCAGTGGAGACGAAAAGTTAAAGGTATCGCCACTTGAACCACTGGAGGGTCTAGCCAGACCGGCACCTCATTGATTCGGGAGTCATTGATTTGGGTCTGCAATAAATTTTGCCGGTTAGGCGGAGGAAAGCAGTCTACGTAGGTGCTTATACTTACTGCACCCTTCACACATAAAACTGCGAGGTGCAAAGAGAATGGAGATATTGTAGGGAAATGCAGTCTGCGTAGGCTCCTATAGTTACTGTACACTTCGCACATAAAACTGCGTGGTGGTAAGAGAAGGGAGATATTGTAGGGAAATGTCGGCTACCTTTTTAAAGGTTCATAGCAGCACAGACTATCAAAGCATTGGGTGCGCATTCCTGTGCACGTACTGATCATGGCAGCTAGGCCGAGGACTACTGCAAGAAAAAGGAAGTTTACTGTACCCTGAACACCATAAAGAATATAAAAATTCGCTATGGGGCTCGGGTTGCTAAATTAAAACAGCCGGTAGGGAAATGCATATTGTAAAAGTGGAAGCTTTGCAAAAGGAGACGTAGCCCCATATTCTAGGCATCACAATAGTCATAACGAGCCTACTTGTGCCAAGTGCAAGACGACCCGCTTCCAATGGGCCTAACGCCACCAGTATTTTGAGACTTGAAAATAAATTCTTCCCTACTTTCCGTCCAGCCAGTATCCTTATGTCCTACGTTGATTCATTTTATTCCAATCCTACTTGTTGTGGCCTTGTCTCTATGGGGCCCCTCCGCTACTGCATGGGCCCACCTGTAAGGCGTTTTTCGCATGATACACCTCCGGTGGCTACGTCTTGAAAATAGTTTAGGCTATGATTTCCTTTCCCCTCCCCCCCCCCGTTTTTTAACTAATCCGGAACACCTATTTTGTGGACGCAAACACTACTTGTCTCGTGCTTCTTTTATCCTTTCTTTCGGTCGAGAGAAGCTTTCTTGTTAGACACCAATTTACTTTGGCGTAAGAAGTTGCTAGCCATATCAACCAGTGCTACACCATTATTTTGATTTACTTGTGGTGTGTGCAGTTCATGATTTCAGGGTTCGCAGAACCACTGCGAACCCGTAATAACTAAACGTCATATTTTTTTCTCCCATAATTCGGTAGTTCCCCGATATGACCGTAATCTAACACCATTTGAAAGAGATAAATCTACGCTGCTCCAAAACACACATTAATTTCCCAGAAACAATATAGTAAAGCAAGCTTTGACCAATGTAATTTTTAAAACCACCCTGTGTGTCCGTCGGAAAGTTATGCTGTACCCATAGTGTAGCGAGGCTTGTATGTAGTATGTTCTCCAGGACACATTGAAATGCAGTAGAAATGAAAGGGCAGCAAATGTATTTTTTCTGGCTGTCATATTTGCAAAATGATTACTATTACATCTTGAAAGAACCCTATTACTAAAACCACATTCTGGCACAACCAATGCTGCAGCATTGAGAATAGCAACATAAATAATTGTACCCACTTTAAATCAGTAAAAAAATTGTCGTACCGTGTTCGAAGTGTCAAACTTTGGAGAAACATTTATTTCGATCGCGATACCAAGTAACACGGATCAGATTAGGAGTTTTTATTGACCTCCCATCTCTAGCTTTCGGCAGATTAAGGAAGAAAACTGTTTGACAAAATATAGAAAGTTCATGTTCAATACATGCCCTAGCATTGGGGGGCGAAAAATATTGTGCACGAGATCATTTTATGGGAGAATCTACTTCTGTACAGAACAATCAGTGTGGATCTGATGAATTGGGCGACTGACCTCAGCCTGGACCGGCTTACCTGAGCGAAAAAAGTGGCACAGGCTTTGTGAATCTGTTCATTCTCCTGAGAATAAAATGTGACTGCAGCACCGTAAAACGGCAATGTTGGATTACATTTACGGCTTTCGCGACTTCCAAGACCATGCGAAACTTAGCGATACCTTTGTGTTGAATACGATTGCTCCTATGATTTTCGCTCCAGTAATAGTGTGAAAATAAATGGGTAATTCAAAATTGCACTTATCACAATTCTTCTTCAGCTAATGGCTTGAGCTGCATTGCTTGGAGCCCGGAAGTGTTGTTTCTCGTTGGTGCTGCAGCGCCTCTTGTAAAAAAAATTGTAAACATCGCAAGTGGACGTTTTCGCAGATGAAAAGATTTTGGTGTGGTAAAATAGTTTTTGGTCTTCAACTACTTCCGCCCAATAGCCACCCCAATTTGTATTCATAGTTTACAGACATTAAAGGTGCCACCATGCGCAGCACAGGAAACAGTTGTAGCAGTTTTTGAAGCGTTCGTGTGAAATTCAGCACACATATAATGGTGCTGCAGAGACAAGAAATGTTGCACAATCGCGCATGTAGGCACTCTATTTTTCTCTACACTTCAAAAAATACATCACAAGATATCGGGCGAAGCTTTCACGGTAACTAGAACTTCAGTAGCGGAGGTTTTGATGGTGTCTGAAAACATGGCATGAAGTGGTGACGCTTCACTCTTACTCTGAAAATTGAAGGGAGCAGAGATTGATTTACGATTAGAAAAGAGTCGAGATATGGATGTATCAGAAAAAACTGATGTAAAAGGACGGCCAGCCATTGATGAGATTTTAAAAGCATACAGCTGGTCCGTGTATACTGGCTGACGTTCTAGGCATCATTTGTTGCACTCTAGTACAGGCGTTCAGCTGGACTAGTCTGGAAGGCACAGGGTGTAGCATTCTGAGGGATGTTTTAGTGGCTGACACATAGGCAGCGCTACCATAGTCCAATTGTGAACCTATTAGGCTTGTAACACACGTAAAAAAGTTGTTTGTCACCACCAAAAGAGATGTTGAGAGAAACTTCAGGATAGTCATTGTTTATAAGCATTTATGTTTTAGTTGTTTTATGTGTGGGATTACTGTGAACTTTTTCGTCAAAGATAATACCTAAAAACTTGTGTTCCTTTTTGACAGGAATGCAGACACCGTGGAGTTGAATGTCTGGATCCGGCCTAATGCTACACCTCTTGGAAAACAAAACACAATGCACTTTCCTGGATTAAATTTAAAACCGTTGCTATCTGTCCAGCCGGCTACGTTGTTAACACCAAACTGGACTTGGCGCTCACAGAAAGACAAGTTACAGGATTTAAAGGAGAGCTGAACGTCGTCTACATATATTGAACAGGAAATCGATGGGGGCAGCACCTTCCTAAAAGAATTCATTTTCACAATAAAAAGGGTGCGCCTCAGAACTCTACCTTGTGGCACCCATTTTCGATGCACATGAACCCTAGAGAGTGCTGTACCAACTCGCACGCAAAACGTTCTTTCAGACAAGAAACTGGCAAGCGCTGTTCATCATTTCACCCGAAATGCCAAAAGACTTCAAATCGCTGAGTAAATCTTACCGCCAAGCAGTGTCATAAAGTTTTTCAAGATCAAAGAATACTGTCATACAGTACTGCTTATGTAGGTAGGCATCTTTAATGTATGATTCTAGCGCTACTATAGGTTTTGCCCGCTACATTTATTCCAATCGCCATACAATTTATTCCATGCGCCAGCGAATTTATTCCAAGCGCCACCTAATGTAATCGAAATGCCATCGAATTTAATCCAGGTGCCAGCGAATGTAATCCAAGTGCCAGCCAAGTTTATCCAGCTGTCTGAAGGTTGTTCAAGGGTGTTTTTTTGCGGAATGAGGCACAGCTTTCCGGGCTCTGATGCGCGTGGTGTGATGAAAACGTGGTATTCCGTGATGCCTTACGTGCCAAATATCATATGCGCGCAGCTTAATGGTCATTTACTTGCACGCGCAGTCTTGGCTTGACACTCTTGTCTGCTGCAAATAGTCTTGGCTTGACTCTCTTGTCTGCTGCAAAGCTGTGAATACCCGAGAAGCATTTGCTGTAAAGACTTGCACCCTTGGCCATGTTTCTAGGGGGTAACAACAGGTTCTGGGAAAAGACGCACATTCGTGACTGTACCTTGAAGACTATATCAATGATTCCCAGTATACTATCCCACAACACTGATTAATCTCATAGATAGCGCTGTAGAGTGTAATAATTCAGGATACAACAGTGAGTCACCCTGCCCTGCAGAAGTGGATGGCCAGCAAAGCTGCTGGTAATGACACCAAGACAATAGGTATGTTCTTTATGACGGTTAGCATTATACAGTACACAAGAATATTTTCAACTATCCATTGGAGCGAGGGTGTAAATGACCTCGAAAGTTATCTATCAGGGCCTGGAAATTTTATCCGTCAGGGCCTCAAAGAAATGACGGGTATTGTGACCAGACTGCAGACGTGGTGAGATGGTCGTACTATAAAAGTGTTAACTCATTCCTGCTTCGTGCTATACGTTCTTTTCGTTCATGGCTGGCGATGTCCCCGTGGTGAGCTGCTGGTTGTGCATTCGTCTTAGTTGTCAGCTTAAAACATGCATGTGTCAGATGCACACATGGTTATAGTTACGCGGCATGTTTAACCTTGAGCGGGGCATGCGCGGTTTTCTCGTGTTCATTCCTGCGGTGTGCTTGTTTTGATTGCGTTAGCAATGAACCGTTTCAGCCATTGAAACCGTCACATAGCGCGAGAGAATAACGAAAATCTTATGCTGGCACCCGGTGGCGACGTAATCTGCGGTTTAGCTGCATCGGGTCTCTGGCGGCATAGTTTGGTGGCTCGGGGTAACCTCACAAAGAGGTGGCGCTGACTATAGAACGCTTCCACGTGTCTATGTTTGGCTAGCCGCATTGATTCTCTTCACAAACAGAATGATCGAAACCACGGGTTGCTGTCTTCTCAAGAGAGAACAGTTTCAGTGGAACTTTGAAGGATAACACCCAAAAAGGCACTTTATGCGCTAAAAACCCTATATAGGCATGAGCCTCAAAATAGCACTTGTATTACTCAAAGGATTTAATCATGCTTAGGTGACGATTATACGTGAAATAGGCTTGATACAGACTAAATTAAAAAATAGGCATCTTGCCTAAAGTTCCGGTCTCTAGTTGCAAGTGAGGCAGGTACTCCCAAACAAACGTACTGGAACAGCTCATTCAATCTCACTCACAAATTTATTTTTGGAATCACTTTTCACTCATCTCTGGCTCATTGCTGAGCCACTCGAATACTCGTTTAGGAAAAACTCAAAACTCACGCTGGCTCAGAACAAAGAAGTCAATTCGGGCTCAGAACTCGCATGGACTCTGACTCACTTGGGCTCAGAATTCAAAATGAACTCAGAACTCATTGCGGCTGAAAACTCAAAATTAATCCAGAACTCATTCGTGCTCAAAAGTTAAAATGGCTCAGAACTCAAATGGACTCAGAACTGACTCTGGCTCAGAACTCAAAATAACTCAGAACTCACTCTGGTTCAAACCTCGAGATGAACTCTGAACTCACACAGACTCAGGTGGACTTAGATTATTATGGATTAAGAGTTTTGAAAGTTGACGTGCTTTGACGAAATACACAGGCGAGAGCAAGACTCGTCAGTTCCTCGGTGTTTGGAATGAATATATGAAATCATAGCGCCGGTGAGGTCGGTAACAATTTTTGCTGCAGATTTAATCATGATGGCTAGTGCAGCTTACAAGCAAGTGTAAGTATTTATTCGATACCAATGACTTCATATGGGCGGTGTGTTCATGGCAAAGAGGTTTCAGGCTCCATGGTGTGCTGATGTGCGGGGAAGAATCAAAGGACGTTGAGCAAGGTCATCTGGTCTGCGTTTATTTAAATAGAAGCTGTTTATGGTTAGGGTACCGTCCACTCATGCTGTGCCTCCTTAAAAACGAGTTGTGGGAAAGCCAACTGCTCATACGAGTCTGTGAAGTACGATGCGTTCATGGGACTGCCTTTTTTTGTTTGTGTGCTTGCCTGATTATAAATGCCCGAACCTGGGACATGTGTCGCTGCCGCCAGTCGACAGCCCCACCCATCGAAGAAATAGCAAGCATACACTGGACATGTCGCCGCGTGTCTATGTGGGACACGCCGGTTTCCGTGTTGTTAAAGTCCAACAGCTTGCAAGCTTGCAACCTGTCATCATTTCGGTCATATGATACCCACGTCGTGTCATTTGGCGGGGTTTCTTTAACAGTCAGAATAAATAAGTACGCAAATAGTTCGTCGCTCAAAATACCTCAGTTAGATGCCTCTCGTGGGTACTTACAAATGTCTCTTTGACACTTCAGTGATTAGGGCAGTACATGTCGAGTTAGATACCGTATTTAAGCCCGTAATCATTGCACAGTTTTGCCAAAACAAGACAAAAATTTAGGGTTGCGTTCATTACGCGGGGTCATATTTTTACGAAAATCTTTTGAGCAAAGACAGGTCAAGCAAGTTCTCGGTAACACTTTTTACGATAGGTCTCATGAGCATGATAAAAAAAACCTAAAAAAATTTACACCGTCTTCCCGCGAGGGGAACCATGGGGTAGATGCACCGCATCGGGGGTTGCCGTTGCGTTTCCCTTATGTTAGCGATGTCAGCGTGTGGACTGCTGTTGTTGTGTATCCTATTTACGCAGCGTGTTCACCCCCGATGCGTCGCATCTACCCCATGGTTCCCCTCGCGGGAAGATGGTGTAAATTTTTAACCGAGCACAAGCTGCGCGCTAACGCACAGCTGGCATGGCGACGGGAGCAAGCGCAGCCGAGCGCAAGCTGCGCGCTGACCGCGCTGACGCACAGATGGCGCTGCCGTGAGAGCGGCGGAGCGTGCACCTGCCGCGGCGAGGAAAATGGGGGAGGGATGCGGACTACGCCGCGACAACGACGCGGGACAAGGCGAGTTAAAGAGATGCGTTGCATCTAAAAACTTCACACACCACCGCCAGCCGCTTTGCAAAGTGACGCAAAATGCAGTGTTTTGATCAATTGGGGAACGCCCGAAAGGCGTTAGCGTAGTGACAACAAAGCGACCAATAAGTGGCTGCCGCTGTCACAGTTCGGAACATAAAAAAAGACATGGGGGCCGACGCAAAAATTTGAGCGCATTTTTTCGTTGCCTTGTGAGTACATTACGTGCATTTAATGAGTTTTTCCTCATGAATATTTAACGCATATTTGCCGATATCGCTAATATCAGCAAGTCTGCGGCAATAACGTAGACATGTCCGCAATGAAAGGGAAGGGAACAGAGGTAGCACGACCATCATCAGCTAAACATGGCACCTTCAGGATGCGTTCATTGGGTGGAAAATTACAAAAATCGAATTTTGACGGCAAACTTGAGGGGTGTGATCATTATGCGAGTGCGATCATTATGAGAGTAAATAAGATAAGTAATTATAAATAATTATTTAAATATAATCAACTATTTCTGCCGCTACTCTACGTACTGGAAACATCATGCGCTAGGGTTTGCTGGAGTAACGCTACTGCTGTTTTTTTTTTAAACTTGGTGCGTGATAGCTTGGACACCGTGTATATGCCTAAATAGCACTTTTCAGTGCCTATTTTACGAGTTTAAGACGTTGAGTTTTCGGGCCTAAGTTCCGGTCTCTACTTTTCAGTACCGTAATTACCCGATTCTAACGCGCACCCGATTTTCCTGGCAAAAAAAAAACGAAAAAATTTCCACATCCTATTGTAACGCGCACCGAACTTTGTGAGCAAGAAAAACGAATGCGAGAGAAACGGGCGATTTTTTCTCGATGTAATCTCACTCATCTAACTCCTCGTCGCTCTCCGCTGACCACCACATCTCGTCCTTGGTGCCGTCAAGCGCGTTCGCGATGCCACACTTCTGAATGAACGTTCAACCATGGTCGATGGGATCGTGGCCCACGCCTCGCACGCCCATCCCGCGAGCTTCTCGAGAGGCGCATGCTTCAGCCGACCGCTCGTTTTGAACGCTTGAGAGCGGCAGCTGCCATTGCTGTTATAAAGCGTGCAAGTGGAACGATTTGACGATTTGTGTGAACGCTGATAGAAAAGCCTAGGCGCCTATGCTTCCTGCGTCCGAAAATCGTTGTTAAAAGCTTTGGCGCCATCTTGAGATGGCGATGGCGATGGGTGGGAGGAAATTTTCGTTTCGGCAGTTTTGGTTTCGTATCCGATTCTAACGCGCATGCGATTTTTTGACCTATTTCTCTGGGAAAAAAGTGCGCGTTAGAATCGGGTAAGTACGGTAATATTTCAACGAGCTTTCGGCGACCGGAGTGCCCGTGGGACACGCATAAAGTCCACATCACTGCCTTTCATTGTGGTGCCATGGCGTATCCTTTTCACATAGCGATTGATTGATTGATTGATTGATTGATTGATTGATTGATTGATTGATTGATTGATTGATTGATTGATTGATTGATGATTGATTGTAGGGTTTCACATGCCGAGGCAGCACAGGTGATGAGGCGATGAGGCGCGCCGTAGTGAAGTGCTCCGGAATAATTTTGGCCAGCTGCAGGGGTCTTTAACGTGCGCCGAAATTTCGTACACAGTGGCGTTTTTGCTTTTCGCCTCCATCAAAACAGACCCCGCCGCGACCTGGAGAAGAACCCGCATCCTCGTGTTTTTTCCCCTGGCGATTTCCTTCTCTCGTCACCCAAGGATATGTTGCGCTGTTTTTTGGCCTTAAGCAGAATAATATTGGTCAATGAGAATCTGACAATAAATTTGGAGCTCAAAAATAGCTGATTCACATCAGACAGTGGATCGATAGTTCAGAATGAAACCTTATCAAGTTGCGAGTCATGTAGGCCTAGAATGCTTGCGCCATGAGCTTTACGGAAATTTGTACAGTTGTTACTGATGATTGTATTGTTATGCAAAGCCATAGTTGCAGCTTAAAAATTGGTAATAGGTTAACAGAAATTCATGTAATAACTTCAACAACCACTTTATTTACGAAAAGAGGCAACTAATCACAATGCGGTTGAGAATACGTTTTTGCTTTGTTGTTCCTTTTGGGTATAAAATGATGTGTTGTAGACTCAAAATGAAAAAAAATGAGTGTCTCTGATAAGTGTGACGTGTACTGCATGTTGTTCCTGTCTATGTCTCGAAGGTTGAAGTGCCCAACGAAAATACGACTAAACTTATTGGCATGACTTCAAAGATATTCTTGAACCGCTGTATTGCAATCATTCCCAGAGCTTCTGCAAATACACACGTTTCACTATGTTACTGGTATTAAAATTATTTTACAAAATACCGCCTGAGCCCCAAGACCATGATGAAAGGCCACAAAGTAACAGTTTTCTGTAACCATTGTAACCGTTTCTGTAACCGTAGTAATCGTTGTAACCGTTTTCTTATGAAGGTGCGCTTTCAAGATGTGGGGAGTCAGCTCGGGCGAGGAATTAACCCCAAAGAATATACAGGGCAGCAGTGACGAGGGGGCAGCCGCCTGACGTGCGATGTTTGCCGACAAGAGCGGAAAGAATCAAACGGAGGCCTGAACAGAGCAACATCAAAAAGACAGGTACTCGAACAGCCAAGTGCGGTACAGGCATGAGTACATACACATTCACGAAAGGCAAACCCAAAGCTAATCCAAATGCAGGAGTTAAATGTTACACAATTATTCAAGCGAGGACCGTTAGCATAGCACAAACGTTACAAAGGAAAGCGAAATAAGCTCAAAACATCAACAGTTTCACTAGGTATATATATTGATACACAAGTCCTACAATACCGACCCGGCCGGATGGTGCACCGCTGTCCCGGCGGTGATGATGGCTTATGAAGCGCTGATTCGCTGTAGGCTAGGCCGTCCGATGGTAACAGCGGAGGTAACTTCGTAGCCTTCCCAGAATCTCGTCATAGCTAACGATGCAAGCCAGGACCGATGTCACCGTTACCGTCACGACATCACAAAGCAACTAACTTGCGTCTGTGCGGGCGCGTGTTTTATACCTCCGCTAACGCGCAAAAAATACGAAGCGCTGTGCGCTTTCGGCTGGAATCTTCTCTTTCTCGTATGTTCGGCACAGTTTCGATGCTGGTAATATTACACCTGCTTCCGGGCTAATTTTGAACTTTCCAAGGTCATGAAGCAGTGGCCGTTCATTGTTTAGGTTTGGAGTACCTCAGGACCGCACAATGTCCGTGCGCGTCCGCCCGCATAGCATTCACAATTAAAAAATTATACAGGAACCGGCAGAATTGGAGCCTGCGTCTTTTACACCAGACAGAGTTAGTGTCAGTCGGCTTACCCATTGGGCTACGATCGTGGGTTAGTACCCGAGAGGGAAACTGCTTACTCCCTATCCTCTAACGGCGCTGAGTAGCTTAGGACCTCCCAACATCCGTCCGCGTCCATCCGCGCGCACACCAGCTTCAAACGAGAATCAAGCGATATTCGACCTGATCCGTGAGCTGTAGTTCATTTAGGAAATAATCAAGGTGCAACTCACGGCTCAAATCGAATGACGGTCGGTGTGCAAATTGGAGGTCAACACAGGGCGCCAACTTTGATGTCATTTCAAGCCCCCCCCCCCACCCCCCCTCGAACCCTCACCATCTTCCACGGAATCGAGATGCTGCCATTTTCTATTTACTTCGCGCTCTGACGCGCGTGGAATCTATACGTCCCCGGCTCACGCCGGCGGCCCAGGAATGATCCATAGAAGCTCTGAACGAGAAATTTCCCAAAGCCTCTGGGGAAATACAAAAGCTAATTCCACGAACAGAGAGGCTGTACCAGGAAAATAAAAACGCTATACAATAATTATTAGGTGCATATTAATACTAACAATTTCACAATAACGGTACACACTGCACGCGGGAATTTTTTCACATCACCTAATGTCGGAATACTATGTAATAACATTGGCAAAATCTACAAAGCCACGCGTACACTTCGTTGTCCTTTCGGACATCAAAACTGAAGTTACATATTTTACCAGTGCAAATTCCAAGTACACTGCACTTGTTCAAGAACGAAAGAACAATGCACATGTGGTTTTTGTACACTGTAACGCTCCCTCGTCTAAGTGCTGCAAAACATTCAGCGCTAATGCTAACGACGAAAAGACGCTCTGAATGTGAGGGGTTACCGCGGCCGCCGCATTACCTAGAAGCATGGATAATTGCACACAAGTCTACATAGCGTGTCAGTCCTTCCCTAGAAGGACTCGCAGACTCCGCCACCGCTGCCTCGCGTCGATGGAGAAGAGCTGACAGAAGTCTGCAATGCTCAGGATGGTTTTGCATCTACCACTCAGCACAAAGACGACAACGACCTCTTCGATGCATATGACGACGATTACTGGTGCCGCAACTATGCACACAAACAATTATACTGAACAAAACTATGTGTCCGGCGATGCTCACCTACAACTGCTTCGCCATTCAAGTTTTGCGCGTGAGTAGAAGTTTCTATGAATTTTAGGGAGGAGATATGTATCATACGGAGCATTGGCGGCGTACAGATAGAGCAACCGCCTCGCCTGCATAAAGACCCTGCTTCGAATCCTGGCGCCTCAAAATTTCCACCTAATTTTTAAATGCGCGTTTTGATAGAATTGCAGAAGGAGGCTTCGCTGGGGCCTCATGCCGGCGCAACGCACTCCATCACCAGAGCATCATTGGCCATCCTGGTGTAGTAATGGCCACAACCTCCCATAAATACGTCAATTAACCTTCGGGCACCCGTATCCAGTGGCTGCGAAGCAATTGACAACGGTGGCGCTCAGACCTGTGATGCAACAAAGCGGGCGAATAATCGCTGGAATCGGACACGAGGCCATTGAAATCTTAACCTTTCAACGTTTAACAGGAGAAATATATCTATCGAGGGGAGTCTAGAGGCGTTGTTCGAGGAATTGGGGCAATATATCGAATGTAATAGGGCTTAGCGAGTATGTGAGGGCAGGTGAAGTATTTAAAGTGCTGAAAAATGGGCACGTCCTATATTACCATGGTGTAGCGGAAAAACTGGAACTTCGATTGGGATTTTCAGTCAATAAAACAAGAGCTTGCAACATACCCGAATAATATAGCATAAGGGAAAGGGTAGCGGGACTTGTAATTAGGCTTACTAAGATATACAAGTTCAAGGTGGTACAGGGATGCGTGCCCACATCCAGTCACCACGAACAGCTAGTTGAACGCTTCTATTAAGATGTGGAATCGAGAATGGCTAAAGTAAAATCCGCAGATACAGTAGCTTTTTTAGACTTCAATGCTAAAGTAGGCAAGAAGCAGGCTGGAGACAAGGCAGTTGAGAACAATGGCCTGGGTTGTAGAAATAACAGAGGGGACTCATTAACGGAGTTCGCAGAACGGAATAACCTACGCATCATGAATACCTTCTTGAGCAAATGGGGAGAGTTGGAAATGGACCTGGAGGATCCGAATGGGGAGCATTTAAATTAGACTTCATACTGTGCGATAACACTGGCGTCGTGCAGGATGTGGAGGTGCTCGGAAGGGTGAGGTGTAGTGAACACCATATGGTAAGATAGGCTAGATTTGAGAGGGAATCGTAAGAAGCTTGTACCAAAGAAGACGATAAATAAGATAACCGCAACACGGAAAGATGAAACATTTAAGGTAGCGCTGCAGAACAGATATTCAGCTCTAACTGAGGAAGCCGAGTTTACGACACAGGAAGCCAGGGACACTCTTACAGGCATTATCACTGAGTGTGCAATAGAATTCGGAGGTACGATGGCTAGACAGGATATCGGGTAAACTTTCCCAGAAAACAAATAGCTTAATTTGGAAATGGCAAAGCAGGACAATCTCCACCCCATCTGACAAAATAGACCTAGCGCAGCTTTCGTAGTTATCAATACGCGTTAGACAGCTGTGATACGGAAGTATATATGGAGAGGATCGAGCATGCTGTAAAGAACGGAGGCAGCCTTGAAAGAGTGAAGAGGTGTCTAGGCATGAGGAAAAATCAGATGTCTGCACTTAAAGACACACAAGGAAATGTCATCATACGTAGTGATAAGAAAGTTATAGAAGCTGAGGATTTCTATAGATATCTCTATGGTACCCGCGACACCCAGGATAATACCGAGCGAGGAACTAGGTCAGAGGAGATAGACATACCACCAGTAACGACAGAAGAAGTAATGAAATCTTTGAATGCAGTGCAAGGGGGCAAAGCACCTGTTGAGGATCTGATAAAATCGCGCGAATTTAAGGCTTGGGCGAGTTAGTGCACGATTACAAAGAGGGGAAGAGCCCAGCACAGACCAAACATAACAAGAAGAAAGTGAAAACCACGAGCGCTGACTTACAACTGACTTTATCTTTCGGCATGTCACATACATGCTGACAGTAAAAAAAGACAAGAAAAGAAAAAAATGCACGAAACCTGGAAATAACCTAACCAACCATCACGCTGTACCGCTGCCATGTGCCACCAACACCTGCCTGAACTATCTGCGGGACAAAACTAATCTCTTTTGGTGAGAGGACAACGAGGGCACGCTCACAGCTTTCTTTTGGCGACCTATTTCTGTGGCTTCAATACTTTTGCTGGTTTTTTACCTTTCTTTTCTGCAATGACAAGTGCTTTTTTATATTGGGGTGCAGCTGCGGTAGTCCGGACAGTGGACACGTCCGTTTGGGCAACGAATGTTTTTGCATGTGCGGGAACGTAATGTAGGCCATACGGTACGATACCTCGATTTGAGATTAAAAGAACATAACTATAACGTACAAGTGGCGGTAACTGGCCATTAAGGTATCCACTGTACGGATTGCTGCGGCTGCGTCCCAATCTCAAACACACAGGACATTGCAAAACACAAGGGCAAAATAACTAGAGAAATTATTGTTGCTGCAGAGATACAGCGCAGAAAGAAAAATGCGTGAGTGTACCCTCGGGGCAAAAAATCCAGCGCTAATGCTAAAGACGAAGGGACTCCCTTAATGTGTGGGGTTACGCTGCCACCGCATTACCTAGAAGTACCTTGTAAGCTCTCACAAAAAAAGAATTATTTTCTGTCCCACAGATAGTTCAACACGTGTTTGTGTCACATGGTGTCGGAGCAGCGTGACGACCGGATTGGTTATCTCCAGCTGTGGTGTTATTTCTGCTTTTCTTGTATTTTTTGACTGTCAGCGTATATATGTGACATGCCGTAAAATAAAGTCAGTTGTAAGTCAGCACTCGTAGTTGTCACCTTCTTCTTCTTGTGTTTGGTCTGTGGTGTGCTGTTCCCCTCTTTGTAAAGATAAAAGCAGCCCTCTTGAAGAATGGCGGGCAAATTGTACTAGAAAAAACTAGCCAATTCTGTATACGCAATTCCTAATCACCGGAGTGTACCGGAATATTGTAAGAACGCGAACATTATCCTAATCCATAAGAAGGCTGACATGAAGGACTTGATAAATAACAGCCTGATCAGAGTACTGTCAGTCGTCTAAGGGGTTATTTACCAAGGTATTAACTAACAGAATCTCTCCCAACTTAGATTTCAGTCACCTAGTGAACACTCAGGGATTCGGAAAGCATCTTCGACAAGGTATCATATTCACACGATTGATCACGGTGACAGAAAAATGCTCACAGCATACTCAACCCCTATATATAGCCTGATTAGATCATGAGAAACATTTGATTCGGTCCAATCATCAGCAGTCATTTCAGGCGTTGCAGAATCAGGGGCGTAGACGAGCAATACATAACAATACTTAAGGATATATTCAATGGGTTCACAGCTACCATCGTCTTCCATAAGGAGAGCAGTAAGATACCTACAAGGAATGGCGTCAGGACAAGGAGACACTATCTCTTTCAATGTGATTTCCACCATAAAAGGTGCTCAGAACATTGAATTGGGAACAGGTGGAGGTAAGGGTTGACGCACAATAGCTCAGTAACCTCACATTTGCTGATGACGTTGCCTTGCTGACTAACTCGGGGGATCTATTGCAAAGCACGCTTACCGCACTGTACAAGCAGAGTAGAACCGTGGGCCTGAACAAAATATGCAGATAATAAAGTAATGATCAATAACCTTGGGAGAGCACAGTGGTTTGAGAAAGGTGGCGAGGCAGTGGACGTCCTAAGCGAATATGCCTACTTAGGCGAAGTTGTGGCCCCAGATCCCCACCTTGATGCAGAGAAAATAAGAAAGATAAGAATAGGCTGGAGTTAATTCGGCAGGCATGGTCAGACCATGAATGGAAGCCTCCCATTCTCCCTAAAGAAGAAAATTGTATGACAGCTGCATCTTAGCGGCACTTAGCTATGGGCAGAAACTTGTCTCATTAAAAGGGTTCAAGTTAAATTTAGGACTACTCAGCGATCAATGAAACGGAAGGTGGTAGGTGGTAACATTAAGGGACAAAAGAGAGCCGAGTGGATCAGGGAACAAACGCATGTTAAGGACATATTAGTAGAAATTAGAAGAAGAAATGGGTGTGCGCAGGGCATGGAATGCGAAGACAAGATAACCATTGGTCATTAATGGTAACAGATCGGCATCCCGAGAGAAGGCAAGCGCGGCAGGGGTCGGCAAAAAGTTAGATGGGCAGATGAGACAAAGAAGTTGGCGGGATAAATTGGTCGTAGTAAGCACAGAACGCGATTAATTGGAGTATCTACTGGAGATACCTTTGCTCTGCACTTGGCGTAGATAGGCTGATGTTGATGATAATTATGATTATCATATATCGTTGGTTTTTCCTTCATTTTTTCTCGTGTTCAAGCAGGCCCCACCGGGTCGACGTCAATCATTGGTGGCAACGGGCTGTCGGGTAGCGAGTGGTGAGTAGAATATTGTGAGCTAGCCATCGCTTTAGCCACCTCATTTCAGAGGCTGTCCGCATGTGTCGTCACCCCTTGGATGCATACCCGGCCGTTATACTTCTTTTAAAGTTGTCTACACTACTTGTTATGAGGTTGGCACTGATGCCTTGATTCCTTATTCTTGGAGGCGTTGATAATTTCTGTGTTCTCGCGAATAGCTCGCTGAGCCCCCTTGTGAAATTTTTGTAATAACAAAACAACATCATCATCAAGGAGCAACGCGGAGGTGGAGGCCCGGAGAGACAACGAAGCAGTTTGCCAACGCACACTGCACATTATAAAAGCGTAGTTATCATTTTAAACAATTCTGATTTCCAGCATCCCCCGCAGGGTCCCTGCGTCTATTCAAGGGTTCCGTGATACCGATACCGCAGACCCGACCCGAGCCTATTGCAGGTTGCACACACCCGCGCCCTAGGCTGTGCGTGGGGAAAATGGGCTACGTGGTGGCTGAGCCAAAGCCCGGGTTGTTACGGACTTCATCGCCCCTTGGCAGAGGGAAGACACCACTTTAACCACCCGCTGACTGTATGCGGTTGTCCATAGTCTGAACCGACCTGGGGGGGGGAGCTGAGGGGGCGATCAGCCAGCCGCCTTTTCCTGCCCTTTTCTCCATTCTTTTCCTTGTCTATTTTCTTTCCAAACCCTGTCCTGCCATCTTTTGTCTTCCTAATTTCTCCGTTTTTGCTCCAGGCAGCGAGCGTTAACCCTGTGCGGAATATCACCCTAGATTCGGATAATTAGGTTATAGCGGCATCGTATAGTTGTGCTGTGTGTGCTGTGAAGCCACGTTACCTTTTTGAGCTCGGTGGCGGGTGACGGGCATTACCGCCGAATATTTTCTAAGTTTTATGCGTTAATTCTCCTCGCCCCCCCCCCCAAAGATTTGATCGGCTTTGAAAAAGGGGCTGCACCGAAGTACCAAAACTACACAGAGCAGGCTCTGGTTTTGCAAAAGTCTTTGTAATAGATTCTACCGATGAGTCCAAACCAATAATCAGTCAGTGTTTCTGATTGCAAAAAGAATATAAAACTTTGTAGGCGAGGAGCATGACGCAGAGAAGCTCGCATCCGGTGATCTCCTCGTTGAGGAAATGAGAAAAAATGAAGCTGAGAACCTGCTTTAACAGGATAAAATCGTTGACCTGCCAGTTACTGTAACCCCACACGCAGAACATCATTCGAGGTGGTATATCTGAGAAAGAACGACTGAAGGAGACTGAAGCTGACCTCCTGGCGGGGCTGAAAGACCAACGTATAGTCGCTGTTTCGAACAATAACCATACGAAGAGACGAAGACGAAATACCGACAAAACACATAACCTTAACACTTGCCAGCACCACCCTGCCTGAGACGGTGAAAGCCGCGTTCTGCAGCTGCCAGGTGCGGTAAGACATTGCAACTCGGTACGGTGCTTCAAGTGCCAAAAGTACGTTCAATGGCACTTAAGCATCCCGGGGCAAGTTGACATGCGCAAAGCGTGGTCACACTGGTCACTCTTCGGACAGTTGGTAGAGCACCCCCAACAAGTGTCCGAACTGCAGCAGTGCACCCCCTGCATAAGTTGTATCCTGTCCCACTTTTAAAAAGAAAAGGAAAGAATACATTTTAAGATTACTGAGAACATCAGCTTCGTTGAAAGACGCACAACACACAGGTTGTTTTCGGGAGCCTCCTATGCAGATGCCGCACAACAGGGGTTGAGGCAGCGTGTGGTTAGTACAGCGACGCATTGTAGCCTTGCTACTGCGCCGCCGTCTCTTCCTCCTACTGAGCGGCTTACCGATCACTCCTGCAATGCCCGCAGAGGACATGGCGGCCGCTCCTCCTCCGAGCTGCCTTTCGCAGCCCTAGTCACCGCAACGGCCGCAGATCCTGTGGTTTTGGCAATTGCTAACACAACCGGAATCCATTCCGCGCCTCCTGGTTCATCACCCCCCTCTGATAATTCTGATTGTAAGAGGAGCATGGATACTGGAGGACCAGCTCCTCTGCATGACTGACGTGCCTTGATGTACGCCACAAGTGCGGGCCAGCCGAGGCACAAATCCTCTGACTCATGGGCTGCTCGAGGAGCAACGCTTAAAGCGATGTATGTTATGCCACCTCCTCCATCACCTGAGGTGTCAAGGGAGCAGCGCCTGCTTTTTGATCGCCAGAGAAAACCGCCCATGATTACAGACCCACCACGCAACAAATAACAAAAGAAAACACATGTACACAAGTATTCATTTCTCACATGAAATTTATGACTCAAAGCATAATGCAATTGTAAATTCTAGGGGCCTGATGAACATCTGTATGTCATTTATGAATCTCCTACCAGAACGCAATCCAGGTATAATGTGTCTTAACGATACTCGCCCAAACTCGAAGCAAACTTTCTTTCACAGCATAGTGTGTTTTGTAACGACAGGGATGGCTGCACCCACTCCTCTGGAGGTGTGGCCTTAGTCGTGGAGTCAACTGCATATCATCAAGTAGCGTACATACTTAACCTTGAGGCCAGTGCTGTGGAAAGCAAATATTTTTGGTGGGGTGACGACAATATGCTCTCTATTTGTACATCCGGACGCCACCTCCGATGTGGCTGAGTTAGAAAGTTTATTAAATCAGCTCGCACCCCCTTTCATACTGGCAGGGAATTTTAAAGTCCATCATGAGATGTGGGTTCTTCACGTGCAGATGCACGTAGAGAGAGAGAAAATTAACTTCTTTTGCACCCGTCTTAAAATGACGAGGGAGTGGGCATTAGCATAGACCCCCCGTTCACCCCCTAACCGTCAGCCGGAATCCCTTGGGATCGGCGGCGGTCAGGCAAGACCGATGACTTGCGTTGCTCTTCTGCTTATGGTTGAGTAATAAGATCTCCAGGATTCCACATTTCTGTGCGGGTCGTTATAGAAAGGGCCATGTCCAGACATGTGGGCTAGGTCCAGCAATGCTATTGCAGTGAAGTGCACTTAGAAATTAATACTTCCGGATGCCATTTGCTGTATAGTTGCGGGTTCGGAAACACCCCGGTTTGCAATTTCCTCCACATAACTTCCTCTTTTTTTCTGAGCTGTTTATCCGCCGCTGCATAGATCTTGCGACCGAGCTTATAATGAGAAATTATTTCTTGGAATGTCGTCAGTTCGTTCACGTGAAGGAAGGGGTTCCTCGCGTGGAGGCGGTGAGTCAGCTGCGATCGACCGGTAAGTAGGGCCTCGGGCGGTCGCATGCGCCTTCTCGTTCCCCCGCAGACCCTGGTGGGCCGGGCACCATATCAGTGAAATTTGATCTGCCTGATACTTGACCTTCTCTGAGAATTTTGGCGCTGCAGCAGAGACCCTGCCCATATCATAATTCCTAATGGACTGCCTTAGAGTCACTACAACCACCTTTGTACCGGTTTGTGCTATTGCTAGAGCAATAGCAACTTCTTCTGTCTCAGTTGCATTTGTGTTTTTGGCGTAGAAGAATCTTCGAAAAATTCTTGGTGTCATCCGGCACCTGCGTTTTTAACTAAAAACACCCCACGGTTATAGCACAGCACACAACAACATACTCGGCTATCGATCTGACAATGGGCTTCCCTACTCTCTTTTTTAGTACAGTGGAGAGTAGATGCGATTCCTTATGGTAGCGAACATTGCCCTGTTACATTACCTGCAGGAGAAAGCCCTCCCATTCCAAGACACACAAAACGTTTCCGGTCAGAGTGCAGATTGGAAAAAAATTTAAAAAGATTTCCCAGCTGTCGTAAGCCTCCATAACACAACAGGTATCGACCAAGCTGCGATTATTATTACTCACACCTAATTGCTGCTGCAAAAGTCCTGCATTCCCCAAACATCCGGTACAAACAACACAAACGAAGGCCTTGGTGGAAAAAGAAGTGCGAGATAGCCCGGAAAGACCAAAACAAAGCGTGGGTGGCCCTTAAAAGTTACCGAAACAACTGAAAATATGATTGCTTTTTTGAAGTGCGAAATCAAAGGCTAGGAAGATGAGACGTGCGGCTGAAACTGACAGTTTAAAGACATTTCCTACATACACTACATAAATACATTTCCTACTTCCTACATAAAGACATTTCCTACAACTTATACACTGACACACAAAAATGTCGGAGAGAATTGGCAGAATACAAGTACGTAACACAAACACCCTTCCACTTGTGAGTAGTGCTGGAGACACGATTGAGGATCTGGCCAATGCTCTTCGTTTGCACTTGTAAGGGGTCTGAAGTTCCGCACACTACACCACACAATTCTTAGAACACAAAAAGAGCATTGAACGCAGCCACTACTGAAAGAAGAAAGCAGAACGGAAGGGCTACAACTGTCCGTTCACTAAGCATGAGCTAGCTGTTGCACTTTCTACGGGGGGTAAAAGTGCCGCAGGGACCGAAAAATTACGTATGAAATGGGGCAACTTGTCCATGAAGACACATAGGATGCAATGCTCTTCTAATTCAACAAAATATGGCAAGCTGGACGTCTTCCTAAATCTTAGAAAGAGGCCATTGTCATCCCAATACTAATTAAAGTAACACTTCTTTAGCAGGCCGCTACAGGCCGATTTCATAAATGCGATTGCCTGTGTTAACATCTAGAACAATGAACACAGATGCCTTAATTTAGTGTTTAAAATACAACGTAATTTTAGATAGCCGCCAGTCTGGTTTCTAGTCGGGAAGTTTCACAGCTCACAGTCTCGTAGCACTGCAAGCTTACACAAGAGATGTATTTGCGCATAAACAGCCGGTGTTTATATCTTGTGATCTAGAAAAACCCTGTGATACCGCATGGCGTTGCGGGTTGTTTACTTGAAATCGCTGCTTGTGGCATTTGCGGCAATATGTTTATGTGCAGGAGATTACCTTGCTCACAGGACATTTACAGTGTAGCTTGGCACTTTTATCACGAGGATTCACCCAGGAAAATGGTATGTCACACGAATGTGTTCGGGAGTTTCACACTTTTTATTGTAAAATTATTTACTCCGCCCACTTTTCTATTCTATGTTGGACTACGTGCACTAAGTTTTAAGTCTTGGAAAAAGTCCATTTGCGAGACACAGGTCCAACTGTGAGTGAATGGTTTCTCAAAGTGGACAGATTCCAAGCGGTTTTATATCAATAGAGACAAGATTTCCTGTGTCATCTTTTCAAAACTACGAGACCGCGGCTAGATCCATTTGTCACTCTGGCGGAAAAGAAGCTCCAGTGAAAAAAGAGCAGAAGCTTTTTGGCGTTCTCCTGGATTAGAAGCTAAGCTTTCATGGCCCACATCAAAAGACTAAGAATAAAATGCATGAATGCACCTAACACCCTAAAGGTTCTCTCACGCCAGTCATACGGGGCTGACAGAGCTTGCTCACTGAAAATTTTCAATGGTCTTGTCAGACCTAGGCGTGACTATGGCAGTATTAGTTATCAATCAACCTGAAAAGCCACTCCTAAACAGCTTAAACCAGTGTACCATCTGACCTTGGAGTGGCGACGGGTGCTTTCCGTACAAGCCCTATAGAAAGCCTGTATGTAGAACTTGATGTGTGGTCACTGGAACACCAGCGTGCCTACACGCCTTGTTATATTCAGTCAAAAAAACTTCACTCGTAAAGCACCCATGAGACATCCTAATACATAATAAATATACCGCAGGTTTGCTCCTAAAACAACCCTCTCTTGCGCAGCCGTATGCAGTGTCCGTTTTGGTGTCTAACATGAAAACTTGGTTTAGAGACACTTACAGAACCAGCTTTACTGACAGCATTCCACCGTCGAAATGGCTGCAGTTGGTTGTGACGTCATCTGCAAACCTAGACAAACAACAAAGCTCCATTGTGCCTTATTACACCAACACATTTTGAGCCGTCAGCACAGATATCAATTCACAGAATTTTCCACAGACGCATTACAAACCGACTCGGCTTTACTTTGTGCTTTTTTGTGGGACCCATTACTGTGCCTCTAAAACAATGAAACCTAACTCCAGCACATTACAGGTGAGGCCTATGTTATTTTAATGGCTGTACAACAATATTACACCACCAAATACACCTCTACGGTCGTATATACAGATTCCTTCAGTGTAGTGGACAGCCCCTGTGTTCTGCGAAGCCTCGCAAAAATGCGGTGTTGAACTTGCTCCTAAACGTCATCTTTTTAGCCTATGCTATGGGGTCTAGAAAACAATCTGTCGTGTGTACCGGAACATTGCGGATTAGGCTGCCTACAGGGAAGCAACTGCGGCAGTTATTCGGCATGATGTGGACATTAGAGCTGTGCCTTACTTAGACCTCAAATCACTCATCAAAGTAAAAGTTCTTAAACCTGGCAAAAAATTAGGATTCGCAAGCAGAAAACAAGCTCCATGCAGCTCAACGGACAATGGGCCAGGTAGGTATGCTATGCATTCTGTTGAGGTCCGCATTTTGCCGTTTCAGGATTGGGCACAACATTTGGCACATAAGGACATCTTTTAAATTGTACCCTGTGTCCAAATTGTGCTAGGTGTGCAAGGGCTCTTTCTGTACTCCCTGTGCTAATGAATGTAGAGAACTAGAAGCAGAAAGATGCAGGACATTTCGCAGAACTGTGCACCAAAACACATACCACAAACGCCCAGCACACTTTCTAGCAACGAAAAAATTTTCAGTATCAAAAGAGTGTTAACTTACCTTAAACATAACTTACCTTAGATTACCTTAAGGAAATTTCACACTGTGTGTAAACGCAGCCTGCTGCTCAGTGATGAGGGCAGTGCGGAAGGTTTCTTATGGGATACTTAGGGGCGTCGCCTTTTTTGCCTTGGCAAAACGATCTGACTGGGCACCCTGTTTTGAAGACCCCACGTACTCCCGCTTCCCAAAGCGTTTGATATCCACCTTTGATTACAACCCTCGGCCCTATTAACCAATTTTAGCCAAGCACCTCTACCGAAACACCGGAAGTCCGTTTGGCGCTCTTTGGCCTAGTAGCCCTGGCGCCATTAAACCTCACCATCATCATCTGAATTCCGGCACTCAGTTCTGGGCCAGTATTCTTAATTGAGCTGCCGTGCATTTGACCAGCTGTGGCAGTGGCCTACACTGAATATTACTTCAGGAGGGGTGAAGAGTTGGCATGGCGAACCTCTAACTGCCGTAAAAGAGGAGTAGTAAAGTTCCAACCACATGGACACGACAACAGCGTCGCGCCAGCGTCAGCGTCGTTCGGCGGCAATGCGCGAACACGCAGGAGAGGGCAAATAACCGAATGAGACCAGCGAAGTCGGAACAAGCCGCTGCGTCGGCATGCGTTGCTGGACACGTTTCTTTTAACCATGCCATCCTGTTAAAGTCATTGATGAACAGTTACTGTCCTTTGTTGAACTGCAGTTATCAAGACCCTAGCTTTAGCAAAAAAAAAATCACATGACCGACTTTATTCATTGCTATGTATGTTTCCCGGCAAATATTGAAATGCTGCGAAACGTATTTCAGTCATCAGCTTCAAATCTGAACAAAATAAGCTAAGATCATAAACGAGGACGCACTTCTTCGCACATCTTTACTTGCTGCTTGATTTAACCTTCGTGTTATGTACCGACTGCAATTTCATGAATTCAAAGCGTAAGCAAAATAAATTTCAGTGCTGCCTTGACACTGAGGTTACCATCGAACGTCGTTTGTAGGTTGAAAGGCAAGGTAATCTAGCACACTTTCTTTACCGGTGCAAAAGAACTGATCAAACCCTCACCGAAAAAAAAAGAAAAACTTCGGTTTTGCCAGAAATCGAACTGTGGTCTCCCAGCACCCAACCGCTCGACCACGCCAGGAGACAACGCAATAAAAAAAACTCGGTATACTAGCCGAGGCTATTCACGACTGTAGGGTGTGCTTTATTTTGGTCGCATTTGAGAGATTTGACCAGTGGTACGCTGTTTTCTTAGGCACCAGTCTTGTAGCCGAAGATAATCACAGCTCCTTTATTTGAGTCAACAAAAGCTATCGCACGTCCCCGGTTCCCCTACGCAAGCCACGGTAGCCGCGAATGAAATGGAAGGCCCCGCTAGAATTCTGGCGTGATTAATGCTTGCTCTTCAAGCACCGGTCTTGCAGAAAGCCACAGTTTGCTAATACTACAAGCGGTGTAGCGCGCTTTCCTGTATTTAACTCAGAAAAAGCTAATCGCAAGTCCCCGATCTCTCCGATGAAAGCAAAAAAAAGCCACAAATGGATGAGCGCTTTCGCACATTAATAGCTTGCAACTTGTCTTAAGGCATCCGATTAGCGCAAGTTAAAAATAATCATTGTTTTCTGCGAAAGGAACGACCCTGTTCCACAAGAGGACCGGAACCAGACGCTGCCCGCTCTTTCTGATGCTTTCTCGCGCTGCGTCACGCTGATATCCGGCGAGCGTATAAATCGGCGCTGCTCGCGCGTCAGCTGGCGTCTCCATGCATTTTTGTCGACGCGCCCTGACGAGCGTCGATGCGGGACGATGTCTACGCGTGAAAACGCTGAAAGTACGCTGCATGTGGTTGGGCTTAAAAATGCTCTTGCATGCAACGCGCACAGTGCCTCTTTCTGTCTCGCACATATAAGGAGCTGCCATGGCACCAGGCGTGTGCTAACGAGACCCTCCGCAATGACATATCCCTGTCTGATAAGCAGTTATAAACCATAATTTTTACAGATCTTATCTATCGCCTCATCACAATTGTGATTTTTTCTATCGTACAACGTTTTTTCTCATTATGGCTGCACAGCACGCCGTATAGCTAGTGATCGGCACCTTTGTTTCACTATACACAATGGTAAATATGTTTGCTATTAAAATTTGCACTTTCCGTAGCGCACAACTTAAATTTCACACGAAGCAATTTTTTTAAATAGATAATGTATGCTCGGTCCTTTGGAAACGTTGCTACGTCAGTATAACATTCTTGAGAATTGTAACATCATTTTCAACCGATGAAACGGGAGAACAGTCAAACAAACAAAAAGACCTAAAGCACAGCCACGTGCTCAACGCCGCCCTAAGACAGGTTTGGATGAGTTTTAATTCATAGCATTCTTCGCGTATACCACCACAACCAGGTTTGTATCACCCTGCATTTCCACAAATATTCCAGATATAGTGAAAGTTTCACCTGTATTTGTTAAACTAGCGTATATAGGGATCATTGGTCTCACGAAGTTTTGAAAAACTAGAAAATAACAAAAACATGAAGAAATTAAAGCCGTTCTACTCAACTTCGAAATGGTCGGAAGTGCCGAGCAGTGTTTCGCCATAAAGGGCTGTAGCGCAATTATCCGCGCGCTGCTACCGCCCAATAAGGCTCTTTGCGCCCTGTCGCACTACTCTATTGACAAATGGAACGGAGGTTTGTCCAGTTCAATTCAAATTTTCTGCCTTGGCAGTGCTCGCGCGCCCCCTGCATGAAACTGCGCCCGCGTGAGTTCTGTTCTTTTTGTGCTTGCTTTTCCTCCCGCACGTGCTGGCGTTGCACTGCTCCTTTTTTCGCGTAAAACAACCCAACGAGCGTCCTAACTAAACGAACGCTGGCACTGGCGGTTACTTACGTATATTTTGCCTCAAATCGGCCTGCACTTTTCGTAGAACTAAACAACGGGGATATGAGTGACAAGCACAAGCGTTTCACGAGTTTCGAACGTTTATGAAGCCGCTCGGTTTTCGATGCCTTTGCGGAACACCCTTACGATGGTAGACCGGCCTTGACTTGGTTCCTTTATCCCGCTGCGCAGCCTCATTTGGGCAGCCGCTTGAGATCGAGCGTCAAAGCGAGCTACTAGGACAAGGCGAGGCGATAAAGAGTTCTGCACTTTAAAACGCCACAGTTAATAGAGAGAGAGAGAGACTAACTTTAATGAACTTTAATGAAAACCAACGATTTTAGGGCGAGCCGTCGGGTTGGCTTGCTACGCTAAATGAGAGAAGAAAAACAAAAAAGAAAATAAACAGAACAAAATGTGAAAACGAAATGATTGTCATTTGATTCGGCCAAAATTTTCAATCACAAAACTCTGTCCAATTCTGTGCTCCGAAGAAACTCCAAAAGAGCTTTGACTGCACGCGCAGCCTACTGGGACCCGACCATAGACCTAAAACAGTCTTCAGCTCAAGTCCCGCTCCAAGCTGCCTGCACAGAGATAATATGAGTTTCTGTCTGTGCACGGTGTACTTTGGACGCATGCATATACATGATGGATGTCTTCTCGTGAGTCACATTTGGAACAAAGAGGTGAAGATGCCTGCTGGATTTTGTACATGTATGTCCCGTGTATGCACATTCAAGCGCGCCCTATGCAGAATGGCTTCCTCGCGCTTACTAAGTCCAGGTGGCATTCTCAAGGTGCACTTGGGATCAATCTCATGAAGAGGTGCGTATTGCTGCCTTGCATCAGTCCAGATAGACATCTGCGAATCCATGCGGTTGATGAGGCGTGTATTGCCGCATCCTTTCTCATGAATGGGATCGGCACCAGCTTCAGTGCAGAATTGTGGGCAGATGAGGCGGCTTTGTCAGCTGCGTCGTCTGCCAGCAACTGATATGGCAAACCCTATAACGCATGGCATTTCCACAATAGCGCAGACTGCGCTGAAGTTTCACCGTAATCGCTCTAATAGGAAAAATGAGATAAATAGCCGAACCATATCTCGAAAAGCTGAAAAAATTATAAAAAATGAAGGTGGGCTCTGCCTAAAGCGTAAGACTGAAGGTAGCGAATCTTTACGCATCCTTCAGGACCATAACGAAGGTTTGGGTCCCGATTGCAGCGAATTTGGTTTTTTTTTGCGTCCTCAATAATATTATTCTAATTGTAGAGCGCCAATCAGGAGTGATAGACGGCACCAGACATCTTGCAGCAACCAGAACCTGAATTTTATTCTCAGCGCCTGGCTCGGACGGCTCACGCAAGCACCCGCGGTAGATGATGATAATGATGGAGCGTAGGCGATGTTGATGATGGGCGCTGCTTGTGGTGATGATGCTGATGCCGCTACATGGGTCCCCCCCTAGCGCGGAGCGGCGGTAGAGGAATTCGAGACATAGCTAAAGACAGCGGCTGAAAGTCGTTGAGTACGTGAGAATATCCGGCGCAATTAATTGTCTGGTGTTTGACGGGCGGCACACGCCAATGAACGTGGTAAGCTGCGGTTTGCACATGGGACGCTTGAGGTGCGCCTTTATGTACAGGCTCCTTTGGAGAAGGCAGAGCGGCGTTAGCCATATAGGCGGGCCTGATCCTCTCGATTGCAATGGTATCAGGGTGGCCGTTCATGTGCACGAGGTACGTTGACGAGTGTCGCTATAGTACCGGGAAAGGACCGGCGTAGTGAGGTTGGAGTGGCCTGCGAACAGCGTCGTTGCGCACATAAGCGTGGGTGGCATTGCGAAGGTCCGACGTGATGTAAACGTCTCTCGGTGGGGTAGGGCGTGTAGTCAGAGATTGAATTTGACGAAAGAGCATGAGTAGTCTGTGCCCATAGTCGCTGCTAGGCAATGATTGCGCTTGCGGGTAGAAGAAATGACCAGGGAGACGGAGTTTCGAACCATAAACTGGTTTTGCACTGGAACAGGACATGTTCGTCTTCAGGGCACGTCGAAACGCCAGACGAGTCAGCGTAAGGCGCTGGACCCACTCGGATGGAGTCTCGTGACCAGTAAGAGCTACTTTGAGGGGCCGATGAAAGCGTTCTACCAGCCCGCTGGTCTGGAGGTTATATGCGGTCGTGCGGACTCGAGTCGTCCCAAGCAGGTGGAGAAGCTCGGAAAAGAGGAGGATTGGAATTGGCGGCCACGATCCGTGATGATGGTTGTAGTACAGACCAAAGTAGGACAGACAGGTTGTAGGACAGACCCAAACCGCGAACCCAAGGGGGAACGAACGCTGCGGAAACTGTGGCAGCCGTGATGTGAGGGATTGGCGTCGCTTCGGGACATCGCGGGTACCCGTCGACGCATGTAACAGGTAGCGGAACCCTTGACAGGTTGGCAGCGGTCCACACGATGTCGATGTGGACCACCGCAAAACGCTTGCTAGGATGGCGGAAGCGTTGAGCCGGAAGAACTGGATAGCGCGTGACCTTGGCTCGTTGACAAGAGGCCACGCCGTGCAAGAGGCGCAGGCACGGGCCCAGTCCCTAATGTTGGCGTTCATGCGCGCCCATACGAAGCGCGTCGAGACGAGGCGTTGTGTGGCACGAACACCAGCGTGCGCATGTTGTGCAGCGTGTGGAAAATTCGCCTCCGCATATCCGAGGGGACAAAAGTACCAGGAACCGAAGTGGAAGGTCGGACACGACAGTCACCCCGTCAAGGGTAACCTCTTCGAGTTTCAGGGATGTCGGAGATGCGCGGATGTGGGCCAGCTCTGGGTCGTCGGCCTGAAGTCTGGCGAGCGTTCGAACGTTCAAATGGCTGATGAGACAACCGCGACACGGACCGCGTCGACGCGACTAAAGTGTCTGCGGGGCTGTTGGCGCTGCCGCTGATGTTCCGAATATCGTTGTGAATTCAGACACAAACGCAAGCCGTCGTACCTGCTCGAGGCGTGTAAATACAGTAACTACACTCCAAGGCATAGGTCAAGGGCTTGTGATCCGTGAAGATTGTGAAGGGCCCTACCTTTAACGAGATGGCGGAAGTGGCGCACAGCGAGGATATATAGCGAGCATCTCTCGGCCGAACACACTGTAGCGTGTCTGTGTAGCCGTGAGAGGCCTAGAGAAAAAGGCGAGAGGCTCCCAGCTGTCATTGAGCCATAGCTGAAGTACGGCGGCAACCGCGGTTCTGGATGCGTCGGTCATCAGTGCGCGCAGGGAATCCGCTTTTGGATGGACCAAGAGAGCGGCGTCCGCTAAGGAACTCTTGATGGCGAGAAGCGCTTCTTCTGCAGTTTCGTCCCAAGGCAGTGCAGAGATCACCTGATTTAGTACCAAGGAGATGGTCTAAAGGCGTGAGTAGGGTGGCACAGTTCGGTTATAACGGCCGGTAAAAATTCACCAAGTCCGAGGAACTGACGAAGTTTCGTCACGGATGTGGGTTCGGAAAATCTCTTATGGCCTAGACGTTTGTAGAGAGAGGTCTTAATGCCAGTGGAGTCGAATATGATGGCCAAGGAATTCGAGCGACGAGAGTCCGAACTGACTTTTCCCACGTTGATGACAACTGCCGTGTGAAGACAGCCGTTAAGCAGGAGGTGAAGATGCTGCAGGTGTTCCTGCTGGAACGAAACTGGCCACGAGGATATCATCTGACGTACGCAACGACGAATGGGTAGCCCGCGCGTGACGGCTGTCGTATGAATCTCTGACAACGACTGCGCTGCATTGCATAGTCCAAACGTCATGCGGACAAATTGAAATGCTTGACGTCGACAAGGAGACCGTGATTGCGTGAGAAACTCGGCTCCGATAATCGCGCAGCCGACGTTAGCCACCATGAAAATCCCTAGAAAAGCTCTGCGGGAGTCCCAGGTTCAGCGTGAGTGAGCCCTGCTTGTACACGGGGATCCTAGTACCGTTGACAGGCTTGGAGGTACATGATTCGCCGAGGTGGACGAGCGCTCCGACCATGTAGTGGCAGGATACTGACCTGAGCCTCCCGTACTTAACCAGGAAACCTCTGTCCCGGTGGTACGGGCAACGACATAGAGAAGGCTACACTCACTGAGGCCTAGACCACATGGTCGCCGTTAGTAGTCGGCCACGCAGTTTCCCGACCAGGAGCACGGAATCCGACAGTGGGGGAGCCTAGGTCGCCAAAGTTACGGTGCTAATAGCAAACGCCTGTTCCTGGAGAGTTACGACGCCGTAACGCTCGGTCGAAGGTGATTGACGGCGAGAGGGTGAACGGTGACGTCGGTGCCCGCCGGTGTCGAGATGCCCCTGCTCGTACCGGCCATGGCGAACCGGTCGACGAAGTCGCACAGCCAGTCCGCATCCGATAGAGCATATCGCTGGTTTGTAGCGTGCCTGAACAAGGATGAAAGCGCTACGGGGGAGGCAACTTGATGTGGTGGGAGGTCACCACATACATCACACCCTGTCCGCCAGGGCAGCAAGAGCACTCAAATATGTTTGTGGAGGAAGCGGCTAAACCATCTGCACGTTAGCTGGAAGGCGCTGAAGGAACAGGTCACGCACCAAAGACTTCGTCCTTGGTGGGTGCACTAGCGCCAAGAAGTTGCCGCATGTGCCGTAACAACTGACTCGGGCGCCGGTTACCGACCTCTTCCATGGGCAACACTTCCCGCGTACTAGAGCGCTCAGACAGGGCAGTGCGTTCGAGCAGGGACACTTTAAGCTGGTGCTGTTCCCTTGCTGGTAGAGCGGCGCTGAATGCAGCTACAATGTCCGCGACCCTCATCGACCGCACTGGCCGGAAGAGACGCGATGACACGGCGCTACTTCGTCCTCTGCGACGTAATCCTCTCCAGCTCAAAACAGTCCTCGACCTGCAGGAACCAGGTACCTAGTAGGCTTTCGATCCCAATATGGCGGCAGCAGGCGCGTGGCGGTAGATGTGGCGCTTGTAACCAGCGGCGAAGGCTGGGTCTGGTCGCCGTCAGCAACCGGCGGCAAAGGCGGGGTCTGGTCACCCTCAGCCATGGCTCCACGTTCTGCCTGGTGACGGGCAACAGTAATAGAATCACGTCCGTGTCACCAATTGTGGAGTGCCGATCAGGCGAGACAGACGGAAGCAGACATCTTGCCGCAACCGGAACTTGATTTTTATTCTTTGCGCATGGCTAGGACTGCTTACGCAAGCACCCGCGGTAGATGATGATGATTGCGGAGCATAGGCGATGTTAATGATGGCCGCTGCTGTGGTGATGATGATGATGCCGCTACGCTATCATTGTTTTTATAAGTGTGAGCTTCCGTCGTTTCTTTGGAACTGTTAATTTTATGGACATAGCCTTGGAGTAGCGCACTCTATAGGCGTGTCTTCCTCGTTTCGAGGAAGTGTTGCCCCAATTACGGCGAATGCTGGATTTCTTTATTTTGGCCACTCTCCATAAGTGGGTTTGCTTTGCTTGTCAAACATGGGCTGGGGAGGCTGGGCGATCGTAGCGAGGCACACACACACGGGAGCTCGGCATTTTCTTTGGTTTTATTTACTGCCGCGCGGTCGCCGCGGGGCACCGCTCACGTGCTCGTGCTCAGCAATTTCTTGTTATTTGTAACAGCGGACACAAAAAACTACGATTTGCTAAATAGCTTAGCTGTTAAAATATTAAAGAAGACGGAACATTTCGAACCGTGTAACGCCCCGCCTTTCCACAATATTGCAGATTTCGCGACAGTTTAACCTGTAATCATTATAATAACGTAAATAAAACAAATGGTCGAACAAACTCTTTAAAAATATTAAATAAAATATTTAAAAAGAATACCTAAATGACAAATGGCATAACGACCTGCATTTACGCAATAATGCAGATTTTGTGCAAGCTCATGTGAAATCGTTATCATTAGCGGTAACGAGATAATTGGTCGATAGAATCTTTTGAAACACTATAAAATAAGAAAAATGTCCAGGAATTTCGGAAAATGGCCAACCGTGGACCGCCCAGCATTTCCACAGTATTGCAGATTTCACGAAAGTTCCAAATGTAATTGTTATAATAGTGTAAATGGAGATAATAATTGGTCGACAATAATATTGAAACACAAACAATAAAGGAAATAAAATAAAATTACAGAAATGGTGAACCGTGTAACGCCATGCATTTCCACAGTAATGCAGATTTCGCAAAAGTTCCGAATGTTATCGTTACAACGGCGTAAATAGTGACTATATGGCTAAAGTTTTTTGAAAAAGTAAAAAAATAAAAACTATGCAAAAATTACACACAATTACGCACCGTGCAACGCCCTGCATTTCCCCAATAATGCGGATTTAACGAAAATTGCACTGGTAATCGTTATGTTAGCGCAAATAGAAATCGTTCGTTGAATGAAATTTAGAAACAATATAAAATATGAAAAATATAAAAAATCACGGGAAATGGTGAACCATGCAATGCTTACAACTTCCAAAATAGGGAAGAGTTCGCGATACGCCCACCTGTAATCGTTATATCATCGTACGTCCAGACATTTGCTAGAGTGAAATTTTGAAAAATATTAAAGAACAAAAATATTGAAAAACCACGTTTATTGGTGAATTGTGCAACGCCCTGCATTTCCCCAATAACGCAGTTTTCGTGGAAGTTCCAAATGTACCGCTATAACCGCGCAAATGGAGATAGTTTGTCGGACGAAGTATTGAAAAACGAAACACTAAGAAAAATATAAAAAGTAGCGGGAAACGGTGAACCGTGTAACGCCCTCCGTTTCCACAATACTGCATATTTCGCCAAAGTTCCAAATGTAATCGTTGTAACATCGTAAATGGAGACAAAGATTCGGACAAAATTTAGAAAAACTACATATTAACAAAAAACTGTGCTTCATTCCTCTGTCATAGGAATCAGTAAAACACGAAACTGAAATGTGCAGCGAAATCTGCAAGCTCAGCATGATTTGCGGTTCGGCTGCTGTCTTGTGGGTGTGCTTGGTGAGCGACGTCCTGCTGGCAGGTCGCTTCGGCAGAGGTGTGCCAGGAGTCATTTTCGTGACGGATATGACGCGAGTGAAACCTTGTGGTATCGCGGCAGAAAACACTTTGTGTTAAAGTATAAGACCCGAAGACCAACAACCCTCAGTATAACATACTCTTCAGCACTAACGGTTGCTTATGCGCAAGAAGACCCGGTGTGTAGGGGTGTGCCCTTTACAGGCCGCTTGCTTCGCTGTACTGGCGTCACTTCCGTGAAGAATATGACGACAGCTAAATCTTCGCGTATCCGGTAATAAGACACTTCCGTGTTAATTTTAAAGCATTTACGGAGCATGCAAACCGTAAAACTCCTTGCTTTTCCACAATAATGCAGATTTCGCGAAAGTTGCACTTGTAATCATTATGATAGCGTAAACCGAGATAAGTAGTCAGGCAGGATTTAAAGAAACTAACACATTTGACAGTAAACGACTCACACCAAAGAGAAGCGGCATAAAAAGGTACGTAGCAGAAGACGATTTTCTGAATTTCTGCGGAATGTTTGCAATTTCCATTCGCTGATAATACTGGTTTGCTAACACCGCTCTATTCGAATATGACCTTACCTATTATACATTTGATTGAACCGTTTATAGAACGTCTGATCACATCCCGGCCGTATTTTTAGTGAAAATTATGAAAATTTTAATATTGGCGATATTTTTGGGGCAAAGCGATATCGTTCGTATAGAGAACCGAGTTCTGTGAAGAATGTAAACCTCAAACTGGAAAATAAACATAAATATGACTTCCCGTCCTTTGTCCTCTAACGTTTACCGCCGTTGCGGTGGGGAGGCAGATGTGTCTGTAATCACCAATACCCGTAGTTAATTATTGCGGCTATATGCGTAACAAGGAACGATGCAATGCGAGCTGAACCTGGTTATGGAGCATCTATTTGGCTTGAAGTGTGGGGTCCATGTTTTCAGCAAGTAGAGCAAAGGCTGCCGTTCTTTATTTTCCGGGTATATGTGAGGTCCCAACGAAATCATTTATGTCTCGTGCCCGTGAAAACCTGCAAATAAAGAAAAGATAGAATGAGCATGGCCGTTTGAACTGACTCCTATAACGATTTGTTTGCGATACTACGAGAGCCACATACCGGAGACATTGTGTTTCTCTATGTGCTGTTGGACATTTTAGCGGTCCTTCTGCTACCATGACGATTTGCGCAAGAGCTCTTAATAGTCCACTCAATTGGTATTACTAATTTTCGTATACCCCGGGCAAGCGCTGAAATAATTGGTTCAATTTTGAAAAACAAAAAACATTTATGCTCTAACATTTTTATCGCAACTTGGCTCTTAAATTCGACATTTGCGGGCAAAAGGAATACTTATACTCCCACTCAATGAGTAAAGTAGAGCACAACAATTTTTATGAGCTACGTCTTAGCGCACTGCGCATGCCCAGCCACTCTGGAGCACTAAATTTAGCTTTTCGGTGGGATTTTAACCTGCTGGTTAAAACGTCTGCATGTGGTGTCACCTAAGCGTCTCCTTGGGAGTGCCACGGGGTCCGCAATTTTAGAGAACTAAGAACTAATTTTATCTATTCCGTAAGTAATCAGGCAGTGCGAAGGCGCTTTGCCGCATTTTGCGCGATGTTGAGAAGCTTCTTCCGGAGTAAAATGATTTCGCCATTCCTTCTTGCACTGGCCAGTGGCCGTACGTGGCTGCCGTTAAAAAGCGGTTAACAGTGAGAGAGAACGAACTGGTCCTGATTGCGTGCACACCAAGAGTTTGTCTTCTTCTGATTGGCCTATTGTCCCGCTTCAATTGCGAACAGGATAGCGTCAACACTGTAAATAAGAAAAATACTGTGGTTGATTCCTCTGTCATGGGAATCAGTAAAACACGGAAGGGAAATGTGCAGCGAAATCAGCAGCTGAGCATGATTTGAGACTCGGCGGCTGTCTTGTGGGCACGTTCGCGAGCGACGTCCTGTTGGCGGGTCGCTTCGGCAAAGGTGCACTGGCGCCATTTCCGTGACGGATATGACGTCAGTGAAATCTTGGTGTATCCCTGCATAAAACACTGTTGTGTTAAAGTATAAAACCCGATAACGAACAACCCGAGGTATAACGTGCTCTTTAGTAGTAAAGGTTGCTTTCCCGCAGGAAGATCCTGCGTGCACTGGTGCACCCTCTACAGGCCGCTTGCGTCGTTTGTACTGGCGTCAATTCCGTGACGGATATGACGTAAGAGAAATCTTTGCGAATCCCGAAATAGAACACTTCGTGTTAAAACAGTTGGATTGTAAAAGGTCTATAGAGCAAGACCTCATTTTTTCTTCGTACAGATGAGCACCACACGGCAACAGAAAAAAAGACACCAGCTCGTTGACCTAGGTGTAAGACCTCATGGAAGGGGGATCGCGTTCCGCCAAGTTACGTGTTTTGGTAGTCCTTTAAAATAATTTCACTACTGAGAAAGGCACTGCGCAGGTGCCATCCTGCGTCTAGAGCCTTGCGGCAAATTATACGGAGATGACTTTCGCAAAAACCCCAGCTTTACCAGAACTTTTTTGGGGAAGCTACCGCACTAATAGCAAAAAAACATTCCTCTCCATATTTCAACTAACAACGATCTTCATTGAAACGCGAGCTTTATAAAAACAAACATAAAATATGGTTTTATGGCGTACAATGACATTTGATTTCGTCACGGTCTTGTCAAACTATTCAGCCCAACTTGTGGAAAAATAATCCTAAACTGGTTTTTGATTACGGCGGTACTTCTGCCATACCATTTACTTTTTTGCGAGCATGAAATAGTTGGAAAATATATGAAAAACGCCACATTTTGAGAAATCCGGGTGCACGGAAACTAGAAGAGATTTACTCCTTGTTCATTACAAAAGGTAAATCTCCGAGTTCATACTATCCTTTCTCTATTTGCATGAATTGAATGCCATTTTATTGAGCACGCTATCACGCCAAAAATTAAAATGGCAAGGAAAATTATTTATGGATATCAGTATACGTCTCGTGTCCAGCAAGGTCGCTAGAACATTTTCGAGAAGCCCCGTTCCCAATTTTAGAATAAAGAACTTCCATCCACTATTTGTGCATTCCACGTTATTTCGTTATTGCAATACTTACTACAGTGTAGTCATAAAACGCATTGACATGCTCTTTTTTCCAGTGCACAACCTGAGTAATCGGTACTCCCCCGGGATGCACCCAGCATTTGCTTGGTATTGCTGACGTTGAGATGGTGAAGTTATCTTTGTACACTTTGACAGCAATTATCTGCTCTCCTGGCTCGAGTTGCACATTAATGACGGTCGAAACGTCCTTGGAATCTAGGTATACTACCCTGTAAGAAGAAAATATCAAAATAAGCCTTCTCGATTGTCGAGGATTGGCAACTAAAAATCTCTTCTCATGCTGAGCTGGTACTTATAATTCTTTAATAGTCAAAAAACGTACATTGGGGACAACAGCTTTAATACTATCCCTTCATGACCCAAGCCGCTGCCTTTTAACAGCATATCCTGTCCGTAGTGCTGAATTATGTGTTGTTGACTGGTTAGAAAAAAAGTGCCCGCCGCATAACGCGAGGTGAGAACGACAGAGAGAGAGAGAGAGAAAAAAACGTTTATGGAGAGCATTTATAGTGTTCTGTACAAGTGGTTCTTTCTTCACACGAATCCATGAACAGCTGGTCGAAATGGCATCGCAAAGTGCGGCGATGATGTTGTGATCCCGACGTATAGCGACCTCTTCTTCATGCCTACTCTTTGGCTAAGCGCCTTAACGGGTGAAAGGACGAACCTTAGCTGCGCCCGTTCGCCTTCGATAACGCTGAAAGTTCGTCGGAGACGCAGCGCCAAAGGCCACGTAAGGCCGTGTATACAGTGAAACGCAAATTTCTATTTTTATTGTACATGCAATGCACTTTTGGAAAAAGAACTCAGTAGACAATTCCACACGTTAATGATATAGAACGATGACATGCCGTCCACCGACTCGGCTTAACTTGTAATTTGAGAAGGCTTTTAAGTCCGTTGCTGGCTTGACACTCGGGAGCCTTGCGGCACGCATTCATGCGATTCATACAGGTGCGCCTTGCGGCTGAGCATCTACTTTACTGTAGGCGTAAGATGAATGTGGGGCGGAAAATATATAGGAGGCCCAAGAACAGTAAATGTTTAAAGGCATACTATGATGTTCGCTACAGCTACGTAACGAATTTTGTGTGGTTTCAAAGGAACCTCTTTGAGCACAGTCTTATGAATTACATCCCGAAAAAAAACACCTTCCTGTAAGTACATAAACAGATTATTCTTCGGTTTTTTTTTTTGGGGGGGGGGGGGGGTTGCAGAGTGGTACATACCATGCATTTTCCACGGATGCAGACCCCAAACACCACAAAAGGAAGTTTTAGCAAGAAAGTTTATCTTGACTAAAATATCTATATCAACTAGTAAAGGGATATTACAATATAGACATTTCTGGAGTTCTTTCCTTTTCATTCGTATATGCAACTCGACGAAGCATGAGCGCACAACAACACCCTATGCAACCCGTAACAACTTCTTTAAATACTCATTCTTTGCTCGAAGTATAAACGACTGGAACAAACTAAGCAACACCGTAGATTTACAGCCGTCATTAACATTGTTTTCTCAAGCCTTAACAGACCTGAACAACATCCCAATTACGCTCTGTTACTCCACAAATATAGGAATTTTTTTATATTTTGAGTTGCTCTGTGCGTACTTTTGTTTGTATGATGTTTTTAGCTACTGGCATTGAATATTTGTTTGTTTGCATATGAGCATTCATCTAATTCAGGTAACCTACTCTTAGAAAATACCTAGTAGGAATTGCAGTGTTCATAAATAAATAATGGAATAGGGTGCCCCGACGCACTGGGGTCCCCAAGCGCTTGGGGAACCGTACTGCGCATGCACAGAACCCAAGCCCGTACGGGGTTTGGATTTAGCACGCGCGCCATTTTGCCGAAATAGCGGGCGCCCCAAAGGTGCCCCAAGAGGACCTTGCGGTCGTTGCATCGCTCTCGCAGCCAGCGCGACGGCCGCATGACCACAGCTGAAGCAAAACCTACGGCTCGTTTCCGGATACACCCGATCAACTACGATTATAGCTGAACTCAGTTTGTATATTCCGCACGTCCCTTCACAAGAACTGGATAAACGAGTAAATCGGGAAGCGTTTCTGCTCTCGGAAACGGTCAGCGCACACGCCGGCCGCGCCTACCCGCCTACCCGCAAGGACCCATGAAGCGGCTCAAACCGGCGCAGACCACAGTAGAACAGCATGTCACCGTTCTACCGAATCAACTTGATAGCCAAAAAAAGTTCCACATGCGAGAACAGTAGATGATAGTGTTGCTGAAAATTGAGCTAGAAATCGTTATCCCCTGCTGATTTTAAAAGCGGGCGACCAGATATCTGCCGCGATGCTAAGCCTACGCTGACCGGCCACAGAGGTTCGACGAGCTGACCGGGCAAGCGGTCTGACCGGGGTGGGCGGGCCGCCGAAGGATGGCGCTACCTGCGCGACAGAATCAAAACAGGCTACGCCAGATGTCTTGGTCACCAATAGCTCAACTAGAGTTTACAAGAAGTTTTAGAGTGGCCGAGCGGCGGCCTCTCCCATTGCTCCGCCGGTCGACGTTCGCGCAGAAAATAAAACCGGTTTAGCGGCGGCGCTGCTGTCGTCGACCATCTAAACAGCCGCCGCTAACCCGGCACCAGCTCCCAGCATGCGCGCGGGAAGATTTGCTCGGCTTACTGCGGTTTTCCGCGCCTTGGGCAGCTGATTGATTGATTGATCAGGTTGGACGTACAGACATGCTGCCCGTGCCGACGTGCTGAACGTGCCGACTTGCTGTACCGGAACCGGCATTCTGTCTTACAGACCACATCGTTATTCCAAAATTTTCTACTAATCGCGGAGCTCTACACCCGATCGGGCACGACAGCAGCGACAGATCGACGGTGTAAACTTCTTGGTTGAAATGACTTTGTAGAGTACGACAGCGACGGAAATGGCGTTTGAATCACTGCTATGCGCAAGGGTGCAAAACTGATACTCTCTGACGGGGCACGTGCGAAAGCATTCGCTTTTCAAGGCGACAGCCGATGAGGCGCAGCGTCGAGCTTGGGATCGAAATCTACGGAGAGCAGACAAACGACTTAAACCCGAGAGTGTTGTGTGCGAACTTCATTTTGAGAAGCAGTTTAATAGTGAGAGATTATGTTCACATCATCGATGGAGAACAAGTACGAGTTCACAGAGGAAAGCCGACCCTTGCCCCTAATGCTCTACCGACGATACTGCCCAACATGCCAGCTTACTGAGCAAAAAAAACGCCGGCTCCAAGGACGCAAAGAAAACGACAGCAACCACTCCTTGACGGTAACACCCAGAATAAACGCCGCATAATTGATGAAACGCCGTCTACCTCCCCAGAAGGCACACCCCGGGATGAACTCCTGCCAACTGAAACTGACAATAATGCTTCACCTGCCACAACTTCACCTCTAATAGACACCAATGCCGGTGAGCCAGCGACCCTTTCTGACCTTCGAAATCTGACGCTTCCGTCAAGTTCTTGCGCGCCTCATGAATTTCCAGACTGTACTGGTGTGGCTTATGTAGCCTGCAAACTGATCGCCCGCACAAGTGAACTGGTGATTGAAAGAGCGGTGTTTTTCAACTGCTCCGAACAAGGTGCTGTACATTCCAAAGTATTCATTCAAGACAAGCTGACTCAGGTGTCACACATAGCAACTGTGCAAGAACCTACTAACCTACTGAGGCTAGTGTCCAGCATTCCGCTCTGTTTGCGGAGCAGCGGAGAATTTATCAGTGTCACCGCATGATTCGATAAAAGGTCTTCTGGGACAAATGCGTTCAAGAACAGGCACCTACTTCAGCGTGAACTGCTACGGAAGACAACAAAGGAAGGTAAAAAGTTAACTTTGATTTTCTCAATAAATACTTGAAGGCATATGATTTCGCGCGACTTAAAATGGACATGAGAATACATCCATAAATTTAGATAGTCTTGAAGTAGGTTTTGCATATTTGCAAATGCTTTCAACGTGTAAAACTATGAACGCTTATTTCTATAAGTTTC
Organism: Haemaphysalis longicornis; assembly: GCA_013339765.2. Taxonomy (NCBI): domain Eukaryota; kingdom Metazoa; phylum Arthropoda; class Arachnida; order Ixodida; family Ixodidae; genus Haemaphysalis; species Haemaphysalis longicornis. Next base: position 93,379,450 of record CM023456.1, read on the forward strand.
CAAGTACTGGTCCATCGGCATGCGGTTTCGCATGTTAAAGCCTTTTGCTCTTCAGCGGCTAGAAACAGCTGAATATGAATAATGTATAGCTGTATTAAGGGTAATATCGAGCTTCCTAGAAATATTTTGAGTTGTGTCCGTTTTTTCGTTTCTTTTTCGCACAGACCAGGTGCTCTCGGGGGCGCGTAATCCGCGTAAAGCCCGCGCTTATCTCCTCAGCGCTCGCTGGAGTCGAGGCGCCATGGCGCCACGTTAAAATAATGCTATTTGTGCAAAAATATTCCACATGTCTAGAATTTTCGTTGACACTTATAGCGTCTTCTTCTGAAGTATACAACATTTCTTTTGTCTTGGTTTCGATCAGCGCACAGAAATGTTCTAAGCGGGGCAAAGCGAGAAGCGGTATGCAGTTATGGACCCGCCGCGTGTGCTCAGTAGCTAAGGCGTTGCGCTGCTGAGAACGAGTTCGCGGGTTCGATTCCCGGCAGCGGCGGCCGCTTTTATGATGGAGGCGAAAAGAAAAAAACGCCCGTGTGTGCGAGATTTCGGCGCACGTTAAAGATCCCCAGGTGGTCGAAATTATTCCGGAACCCTCCACTACGCGTTGAAACGTGCAATCAATCAATCAAAATCAATACAGTTATGCGGAACATGAGTTACTATACAAACGCACGTGCGGAGCCAGTTTGCATTTTCCTCGGAAAGCAGAGAATATCTACAGCTAACATATAACTTCAATGCCCAGCCTTGGAAGACACGCATTTCATCGAGGCTAGTTGCTGCGTTTGCGTGATTGGGAGCACAGATACTGTGTACTGGAACAGCGCGGAGGCGAGGAGGCTTAGTGACACACCGCACGTTTTTTTTGTTTTTTTTATGTGACACTCTCATTTTAAAGCATGGTTTAGGGCTTAGTTACGTTTTTTGATAACCTTATACATAATAAAACATAATTTGGGCCTGCGGAAGTTAGTTGAGCATTATTGGTTACTTTAGAAACATTGTTTTCTTAATTTTGCTTCGATATTTTCTGTTTTACAGTTTCAGCATTGCCCTTCCTATCTTGTAAGTACGTGAGGAAGGCATTGCAGACAAGAACATCTGTAGTAAGAAAAAGAATGGCGAAGGAAACGCGAAAAACAGACGCAAATCGCGACTTCAGGGTGCTAGTCGAAAAGCAAGAAAGTTACAGTCAAAAGTGGAGACTCTAAGCCATGTGATCACCAAAATGAAAAAAGCAGCAGCGGCGATTGCTGAGGAGGTGCTTGAGAAGAAACTGAAGTGTCTATTACCTAAGAAGCAGCTGGCCGTGAAACAGTCTTTCGAAACTGCGCGAAGAAAAAATACAAGGGGCATAACCTGCGGCAGGGAGTGGATACTCGAATGTATACTGCTAAAAATGCGAAGCCCGAAGCTTTATGAATACATTCGGCGGCAGAACATTCTGACACTTCCGGGACGAATCCCTCTAAGGAAGTACATGTCGAGTTACATGGGAAGCTTTGGATTTCATATGAGAATGCTGGATACTCTAAAAAAGAAAACTGCCGAAATGGACCCCTTTAGGTGCCATGGAGTACTTATCATCGACGAGATGAAGTTGACTGAGCATCTGCCCGTCGACACAGCTGGGAAAGTTGCTGGCTTTGTGGACATCGGCCCTTCCACTCCTCAAGAGCAGAAAAATGTGGTGGCAGACCACGGCCTTGTAGTGATGCTCGTACCATTGGTTGGGAACTGGACTCAGGTTTTGGGCACTTTTGCCACACACCCCAACGTCAGCGGGGACCTACTAGCCAAGATCGTACTCGAAGCAACAATCTTAGGCGAGAAGGCAGGACTCTTTATTGACTATATTACGTGTGATGCTGCTGGGTGGAACAGGAAAATGTGGCGAATAAGGGGGGTGAGGGCAAACTCGAAGGAAATAGTCGCAAAGCGATTGCACCCTGTTGACAGCAAAAGGTGTATACATTTCCTGTGGGACCCGGTGAAAAATATTCGCAACAGGCTTATGGAAACAACATTGGAGACGCCAGACGCAACGGTAAGCGGCTTTTGGCACTTTGTACATGCACGTACCATCGACGTATGCACCTTTGCTGTGTGGTAGGATTGTAGGAGGTTATAGGAGGTTGTACAAGCCGGGACATTTATTTTTTTACAGCTGACACATACATATTGCCCTTTAAGTAACGCACTTCTTTCATAGATATATGCGGCGGAAATATCTAAGTTGTGTGTAATAAAAAAAGGCTAGGTTCAGTTTGATAGTCGAAATTCATTATATCAGCGTGCATGTTAACCAAACTGAACCCATGTACATTCGCAACACCTGATCGACCTCAGTGGGCGTGTCTGCTGACTTCGCTGTATCATTCATTCAATGATATCATTCTACGCATCCACATTAGCTTCGAAGTCTTCTGACTGAGTGAGTTGTTGCTTAAAAAACCATCGATATTTTCTTAGTTTTTCGCAAGACACTGAAACTGAAAGAAGGAGCCACATAAGAAGCGAAACATAATTATGTGTCGACCCATTTTATGTAGTCCGACCTTAATGCAATTTGAAATAAAAATTAGATTACCGCCGGTTTTGTTCAAAATCTGCTATCAACGACTTTAAGAAGGAAGAACTTGTGTCTTTCTATCCCCTCGACCACCGAAAATGCTCGCTTACTATCACTTTTCGTTCGTTTTCCCCTTACGATTTCAGATCCCCTTGCAGCCTCTGAGAGAAGCTTTTGAGCGTGACTGCAACGACCTCACCATGAAGGCAATGCCGCGCTTGGGAAACACACATCTTGAGCCAAACAGCTTTGAAAAAATTACACCATCTTCCCGTAGGGGAACCCTGAGTAGTATGCGAAGCATCTGTGGGGTCGACTAATGTTCCCATTAGTTTTCAGTTCGTCGTTTCCGTTGACGTTCAGCCTCGCGTGCCTTCGTTGTATCAGTAGCTTCTTGACGTAGTTTGAACGAGTGAAGGACATCAGGCACGTTCGTAGCCCATGCTCCCGTCTCGATTTGTAGCGGACTGGGAATAGCGCCACGTACCTCCCTTTGCGGCCAGAGAGTTGTGGGATCGAAACCGGGCGCCGCCTAACTATTTCATTTTATAGTGTGCGGCGCTGACATCAGACCAAACGCTGATGGGGCTGAAGAGACGCGCATGCCCAGTAGAGTGCGGACGGTGGACAACGACAACGACAAAGAGGGAGGGAGGGAGGGACACAGCCCCGATTATGAGATGCTTCGCATCTAATAATGTGCGCAAATTACGCTTTCCAGCTATTCAATTTCGATACGATCAGAGCTCTTCACCTCTATAAGCCCCAGATCGAGCCAACCTGCGGAAGCGTCGAACCGACGCTGAAGTTTTTCAAGTGAGCGTTTATTACTTGGTGCAGAAACACATAGAGACTTCGCTTTCTTCGCATTCAGCTGCAGTCCCTCCGTGTTGTAAAAGGGCTTAATTAGTGGGCATGCTTGTTCAGGTCATAAACATTGTAATTGCGCAGAGCTGTTTCACAATTAACTTATAAGGCGCCAGTAGTTGCACGCATAATAAAATTTCGGTATTTTGTAATTATTTTCTGCAGCATGATGAAATCCCTCATCGGCACAATGACATCCCGATACCCAGCTGAGGCGTCAAGGTAAACTCGGCCCCTGTGCAAGAGCTTGATGACTTCCTGGAGTTCTTGACAAAGTGGGAGAAGGATACGCACAAAAAGCACTTTTTCAGTGAATCAACAGCTAGAGGCTTGACAGTTGCATTGCCTAGCACTATGGCTCTTTTTGATTCTGTTCATTCAGAACTCGGCTACGCCTACTTAATGAGATCCAGCCTGAGCCAAGAAAACATTCAGAATTTTTTCCCCTTGTCAGGCTATCGTCGGGCTGCAACGCGCACCCGACCCAGGAATAGTTCTTGACAACTGTAAACTGCCTAAGCTAATGCGACTTAGCCAAAAGCGTAATCGTGTGAAACGTACAGGACGATGTGATCACTTCGCTGCTGACAGTGGACGAGCAGAGGTACCGTTTTTATAAGCAGCAGCATCTGATTGATGCACTCATCAACAAAGAGAAGTTACGAGGAAGCGGAAGCTGTCGTGGAAAGCGCAAATGCAGTTGATCCCAAATATTCCTACCACCTGTACAGGAGCGACTCTAGATTAACCTACTACGTTGCAGGTTACGTGGCAAGAAAATGCGTGCTAAAAACAAAGTGCCAAGCCTGCAACGACCAGCTGCTTATTTCAGCAATTCCGGGTAAGCTACCTAATGCAGCAGTGTTTCCTAACATTTGTGATTTCGGGGGACTTCTATACCCGTCAGTGCATCTCTTTAAATTCATTAGCAATCTCGAGGACATTTTTGCTGGTTGTTTCAGCGCCAAAGAACTCCACAATGACGGCGTTATGGATGTGCTGGCACTTCTTCACAAAAATCCCCTTTACAGCATTGGTTGCGACCAGCATTGTAAGACCATAACTGCAAACTTCGTTGGGCTTTACGTCTCGACAAGGATGCATTTCTGCATCAAAGGACAAAACAAATCGCGTGATTACACGCGAAAGCGGGAAGAACACCTTAAATTTAGCCGTCTGTAATGATCAAGAAGGAGTTTTGAAAAGGCGTTGGCCCAGAATGTAAACAAAGAATTTTGGCGCAGTTAAAACTCCATGTTAGCGTTCTTGTACCTTTCTTTGTCGAGCAGACTTCGTGTATAGTTTTCCTCGTTACATTTAATTTGCGTTGCTATAGAAAATATAAAAATATAAACAAAATGTGCATTTATACCAGTTCGGTACTTTGTAAACTTCCAACCTTTCTTGTATAAGACACATCGTCTATAGTTTTCAGTGTTATATTTTATTTTGTCACGATTTATTATATTTGCTAATGTATGTTTTGATTTGGTTTAATGTGCGCGTCGTTGTTCTGTTAGTATACTTGTGAATAAAGTTTGTGTCTATTCGATTCAACTCCTTTCGTGACTAAACCAGGTCAGAGGTGGTACGAAAAACAGAATGTTGATGGAATAGTTACAATAAAACATGGTCTTGGGGACAACTGGGCAAACGGTTGGGCTAACCCTTTTTCAGTTAAAAAAAGTTTTCGCTTTTGTGTGTCATTTTCTGCTCGGGCAGGCGACAGCATTAACAGCACGACGATCCTGAATTATCATAAGTGGGCCACTGTTCCCAGCTATAATAACTAACGTAAATTACATCGCAATAAAAAAACTCGTTGAAAAGCAATCATTCCAGGCCTCATAAATTTTCATTTCATTTGTGTCAACGAATTATGTCCATCTAGCAGCATATTATGGACGAGATCATAAATCAATGGTTAACTCATTCATATTAGTCCATTTCTCGAAAAAAAAATTTTAGTGGGAACTTGTATTAGCGATAAGATCGCTGCAATTACTTTAAAAACTGTCATTTTCCCGTTGTTCTAGAGCGGAAAGAGGAAAATTAAGGTAAATGCGCCGCAGTGTTTATTTTTCATTTCGTTACCCACAGTCCACTGTACCTACAGTATATTTAAGCAGTTGGACGTCCCGCAGAACAAGCTTCAAGCACTCCGCGCGTACAGCAGCAGCGTTTCCTTGCCGCAGCCGGACGCGGGGCCCAGCGCGCTGCCGGCCGCCGCTTTCAGTTGTCGTTGACTACAGCGCCGCCGCTATTTTCTGCGCGAAAGCAGCACCTCTCTAGGCGGCCGGGCGGGCCACTTCTAGTACACTCTAGCTCAATCGGCAATTATACGCCTCGATCTTCGCGATCGCTGCGCCGCCTGCCTCCGCTTCTCCACGGCGCTTACGGGATAACCGCTGCACAGCTGACAGCGGCTCATACAGTGTTATGGTTCTCTTTCACTTCCTTTTTCTTTTCCGTGCCCTAAACAACTTGTTATGGCGATGTCTGTAGCAATTAGTACGCGTAGGGCAGTTCAAATCACAGCTGCGTACTGATAGAGGGCTCCAACGCCAACAAGAGATATCACGCGATGGGGTAAAGCGCGCGTCTTCGCCGTTCTTACGGGCATCGGTGGCGGCAGCAGCATATCACCACTGTCACCTCCGAACACGTCAGGCAGAAATGAATTCTATTGTCGCCTCGTTTAGACCTGATACCGGCACAATGAGAGGCTGGTATCGTTTTTTAGCGCGGACAACGAATGCGGCCTTGTTTTAATATATACATCGTAGAAAAATAGGATTCCGGGATGTGATTACCTAATACCTGACAATAACCTGTGCCTTTTATAGGAATACAGGCCACGCGGACATGTTAGGTATATTCAATTCTGTGGGTAATCAAATATGTGCCCACCCCCGCCTGATAGCAAGAACCAAGGACCGTTAATAAAACCACGGAAAAATAAATGGCTGCCAACTGCGGAATCAATAAAATACATCGTAAGGGAATACAAACCCAGTGCATCTTCGCAAATGGTAGAGACGTTCGTCGTCAAGAGATGAAGAGAGAAATCACCGTTTTAGTAATCTCACGAACAACCTGCGCGTTCACTTTGATTTAGTGATCACTGATCACTAAGTGAACCGCTGATCACTAAACGGACACATTTTTGAAGTGTACAGTAAGTACGTTCACAGGCGACAAAAGCTGTCGTTGGAAGAGAGTGGCATCTGATAAGGCCCTCTGACTTCACTCTTCTACTAGATTCTGCAGATTCCAGATTCTGCGTATATTAGCGGGGATTATGTGTCGCAGATAATGACCGTTTGCGAGGGCTCCCCTTGCGAAAAAGCGAAAAAACGACCCCGCCGTAAATTCTTTGCGTTGACTCCCGCATGTTATTTTGTATCATCCCTCGTACGTATTGCGTATAACGTCCGTGAAATTTATGCCACAATGGCCTCTTCAGGATAGTGATCAATATCTGAGATTTCAAGCGTAACTGGCATGCTGTCAGGTATGGGTGCTCTGCTGGGTTATGCAAACTCACGAAACCGATTAACAACGTAAAGCATAGCCGTAGCATGAACACCTGAACTAACGCTAGTTACGGAGGTACTGTTAGTAAATTTCCGGGCAGTGGAATTACGATCAGCACCATGCACATGCCGGTTTCGCGACGCCGGCCTGCGACACACACGTGGCGCCTATGCCAACCGAATGCACCACACTAAGATCGCGTCAAAAGCATTTACGCTCTCCTTAATACACCACATTTGCGAACAGAGTGACTGCTCACATAAAAATGCATTTTCGACGCATACAAATCGAAAATATCAGTAGCGAGCCTGCCTCAAAAGCAACGGCGAGAGTGTGAGCCCACCGGAGAGTCCCGCGACTGCTTCCGAGACTGGCCGCTAAGGTGATTTCAGTGGCGCCCCTATAGGCAGCGCTCGAAGCGTATTGGCCCCGAGGACATACTGTCGCGCCACCTACGACTGTCGTCACTCATAGGACGTCGGCTTATGCTGTCTGTCGTCTGCTAGAACACATTTTCTATGCTTATGCGACCACTCGTTTTAAATGCAGAGCATTTCTTTAACTAGCGATGTCACCCGTTCTAGTTGTCCATCGTAGTCCGCACCCCTCCCCCTACACTATATAAAAAAAATAATACTTACCGGCGCCTGGTTTCGATCCCACGACCATGCGGGCGGAACGCAAAGTACATGGTGCTCTACCCACTGCGCCACAAAGCCGACACAGAATGGAGGGCTACGAACGCGCCTTATATCTTTGACTCATTCAAACTACGTCAAGAAGCTGCTGATACAACGCATTCACTACCTGTGGGCGGAACGCGAGGTACATGGTGCTCTTCCCACTGCGCCACAATAATCATACCCACCTGCTAATAAATGATGTCACGTGACCACGTAATTACGTCTCCTCATTTAATTACAATACAACAACCAACAGCAACAAGTGCAACAACATTACGTAACGCAAACTACTTAACGTCATGCGCCCCCGGAAATGCTCTGCATTTGATCGTGCCCCTCGCGAGGGGGATGTTTAGTTTCCTGCCGCAGCCAGAACCAGGCGGCCTCCTGCGCAGTTTGTGGCGCATACCCACTTGGGGGATTGGCCAGGATCGTTTCACTTACTACATGACGGTTACGGCAGGGTTTGACTCGAACAATTTTTTTTTTGTTGAGGCCACCACGTGCCCCTCCGCGTGGTTTTGATGCAAGTTACAGAAAAAAGTTGTCTAAAGACCGAATATTCCGGGCAGGCAATCAGCGACTCGCTTCTTCCCGGTGAGACCGCCACGGCTAGGTACTTGCTACCGTCGTACCGACAGCTACTACGCAGCCAGCTAAGGCCAAGGACGATGTAACTGGTGCCGAGAAAAGTACGCTGTTAATTCATTATGAAATACTTGCGACGTGAGATGTGTGAGACCGTGTATGCAAAGAAAATAAACCTTGCAACAGCGACGGAAATACGCCGCTCAGTTGTGATATCAGCAAGCGCACTGCGCACATTGCCCTGTAAATTAATACGTGAGCACGGTGAGCGGATTGCTTCGCCGCACTTGCTTAAAAGTGCCGGTACGATCAGCATCTCCCTCCTGCAATTCCCGTCCAATGTTTTTTTCTGTATATTATTGTCCTGATTTGGTTAATGATCACTAGTACTCTGTACTGCTATGTTTACTTTTCGCAGTAAATGAATGTTATTGATGCAACTTTTTAACGCCTTCGAGCGGGTTTAGACGTGCCTATGTTTATTTTAATTAAGGCCTCGCCGTTGAAAATATATAATTGCAACACGGCTTTTCCCTGTTTACAATTATTTTGCCCTTTCTCTAACATCAGGTTCGAGAACTCATGAGTGCTCACAAAGGCGCGGCTGTGTACGAGACGCAAGACGTCGTGAGGTAATGGGGAGTTTTAGAATACGTGAACCAAGCGTTGAGGGCCCCCAGTAAGTTAGGGGAACCCAAAACAACACTCTTGCGCGCAACGAGTTTTCGAAGAGGGTCTTCTTCAACAGCTAGCTCGCCGCCGGTTTCGCATGCGCGTAGTTGGATGTTGGGAATTTTAGGCTTAGCGTCGTGGCAGATATTTCATCGCCGCTATCGTTACAGTCGCGAATGAGAGTTGCTAACACAACTTTTCACCATAATATCACCCCCTTTCTCGTATGTAGAAGTTTGTATCCACGGTGACTGCGAGTTAAGCGATCGATGTTTAATATACCTGCCACGGCCTAGGCCAATTTTTGCGCGCAGTTATCGCCACCCTTCGGCCGCTGGGCACAGCGTGCGTGCCGGAGGGGCCGGCACTGACGCCCGCGGCCTGTCGGCTGTTATGTGTGCATCGCTTTGAAAATCGCAGCTAACGACACTTCCTAGCATACTTTTTCGCCACACTAACACCCACTTTCGCGAATATTTAACTTTTTATCCGTTATCAGTCTGATTTTAAAAAGCCGCAACAAGGTGTTGCTGCCGCGACCTGCGTCGGTTCGAGCCGCCGGCTTGCAGGCACGGCGGACTGTGTGCGAAGCGCTTCTGCGAGCAGTAAACGCTTCATAATTTCCTGCTTCATGCATTTCTTGCGAACAACAAGTGAAATCTAGAAATTTAGCTCGGCGATCGTCGTAGCCTACAATGTTGATCGGGGAAACAAGCCGCAGCTAACGCTTACACGGGCTTCGGTCGCATACGTCCGCATACACCACCACGCTCAAGTCGTTTGCGGGCAGCCTGCCACGGTTGACACGGTTAAAGGTCCCCATGAGGTAAACCTACGCGTCAAGGACTGATAATTAACTTCACACGCCGAAAATTAACACGAAAATACACTTAGAAGGCGCGTCTTGAACGAAATTTCACGCGCTGCAAGCCAACCATGCATCAAGGTCGGGAAGGCAGGAACGCGGATCGTACAAGTCACGTCAAAACGATCGCAGCGCCGGCATCTCCAATGGTGGCCATCGTGGCCAATAGCGAAAATACAGTTCCACATGCGACAAAGGAGATGATAAAGTGGTGTAATGTGTTAGGAATTGTCATTCGCAGTTGCCCAGACAGCAGCGATCAAATATTCGCCAGAACACTAAGCGTTAAGTTCCCATTACCCGAGCCGACCGGGCAACGCAAGCCGGTTTCGGGGTGTTGGGGATACGCCTCTTTTAAATCTCGGCGCGGGCGAGTGCGTTGCGTTTGGGTCCCCCTAACTTCTTGGTTGCCCTAAGGTGCTCCGCACCTAAAATCCGGATGGAAGTAAACTGACCGTGTTACCCTATGTGCATCGCACGTCGCACGGTTTGAAGAATGTTGCCAGGCGCTACAGTGTCACGGTGGTTTTTTCCACACAACGAAAATTGGAGGGAATATGCACCGCAGTTCAAAGAAAGACTTCATTGGCAGGAAAGGCTGCGAAATCAGGGTGTGGCTGAAACCAAGAGGACAGGTTTGTGGACTGCGAAACCGGCGTCGTGTACCAAGACCCTCTTCCGTGTGGAGCATCACACATAGGGCAGACTGGTAGGTGCGCTAATGTTAGATAGGATAGCATGCGCTTTCCTTTGACAAACCTCCACGACCGCCTTTGCCCTCATACTGCCACACGTGTGGCTGCCACCCAGTGTTTCAGGAAACAGATATTGTTACCAAGCGCCCGATGGCTTGGTATGGCCTTGGAGGCACACCCTAGCGTTTTGGAGGGAGGCCATAGTTGTGATTTTCTGATGAAGAGGCAAGACCCTTCCTCTTCTGCCAGCTATAGACACATCGCTATCACAAGCTGCCTGTGCAAGCTTCTCGAGACGATGATAAACAGGAGAGTCGTGTACTTCTTAGAGTACAACGGTCTTCTGGAGCGCTGCCAGGCAGGCTTTACGCCGGGACAATCTACCAATGATCAACTCGTTACATTAGAGTCGTATATCAAAGATGCGTTTCTCCAAAAGCAATATTGTATGACGGTATTCTTTCATCTTTAAAAAGCGTACGATAGCACGTGGCGGTAAGGCATCCTAAACAACCTGCAGTCCTTTGGAATGTCGGATAACATGCTAAACAGGCTTGTCAGCTACATACCTAAAGGAAGCTTTCGTGTTAGAGTTGGAAGTGCACTCTCAAGGGTTTACTTGCAGGAAAATGGCGTGTCGCAATCCGCTGTTTTGAGTTGCATTCTGTTTATTGTAAAAATGAATTCACCCAGTAAGGCATTGCCACCATCGATTTCCTCCTCAATCGATGTAGCCGACTTGCAATTATCCTTTAAGTCTTGTAACCTGTGTATGTGCGAGCGCCAAGTCCAGCTTGGTGTTCACAAGCTAGTGACTTGGCCAGATAGTAACGGTTTTAAATTGAATCCACGAAAGTGCACTTGTGATTTGTTTTCGAAAAGGCGTGGCATTGGGCCGGATACAGACATGAAGCCTAATGCTGTCTCCATCCCAGTCAGAAATGAACACACGTTTTTAGGTTTAGTCCAGGACAAAAAGCTCATATTCATCCCACATATCAGGCTACTCGCACATAAATGCTTAAAGGCTATGACCATACTCAAGGTTCTCCTTACAGTTCATATGGTGCTTATAAACAACTTCTTTTACGGGTTGTAGTAGCCTGATAGTTTCATAGGTCGGTTGTGGAAGCGTTGTTTATGGGTCAGCAAGTAAAACATCTTTCAAAATACTGGACCCAGTGCTTCATCTGGGGCTTCGACTAGCATGGGGTGCTTTCCGCACTAGCCCGGCGAAAGCCTCTATGTGGAGAGTAATAAATGGAATCTACAACGTGAGCGAGCACATACAGATCTTGTTTATGCTTTTAAAATTTCATCCGTGCTTCACCATCTTTTTAAATCAGTTTTTTGTGACAGAACTACTTCTAAATCGACCATCGTTCTGTTCACCCTTTTCTTAGAGATAGAGAGGAAGCGTCAGAGCTGGCTGTCTCCTTTCTAGATACCATCCAAACTTTTGTACCAGATTTTATAGTACCATGGCATCTCCGTCCTGTATTATGCGACACCTCTTTATCACATATAGATAAAAACCGAGCCCTCAGATCCGAAATTCTGCTGTACTTCTTGTATTTGCAGCAGAAGTATCAGTGTTCTGAATTTTACACGGACGCCTCTACAACTGGCACCTATTAGTCCTGCACTGTGCATGGTCCCTGGCTCAATGTCACTAAAACTGTGAATAGTAATAGTAGTATCTTTACGGCAGAGGCTTATGGTGTACTTCTTCTTGTTAATCATATATTTTAAAGCAACATTCCACAATCCATTTTTTGTATAGATTACCTCAGCGTTGTGCAGGCACTGTCGTCAACAAAGTCTTCCGAAAACCACGTTGTAGGTCGGATCGTCAAGGGTATTATGTCTGTATATTTCCTGAAATTTGAACTAGTCTTTTGTTGGGTCCATCGCCACTGTGGTATAGCCGGGAACGAAGCCGCAAATCGAATGGTTCCTGCTGCTACACTCTTGAATACAGTAGACATAACCACATTAGCCTACCCTACACCAACGTGAAGCCACACATCAGAAAACGTTGCAAAACATGGCAAACAGACTGGAGTGAACAAACAGGCAAGGTACACGCAATAAAACCACACTTGGGACCATACACCACCAAACACGCCATAGATACACAGAAGCTGCCTTGGCTAGATTACGGATAGGGCACACACATGCAACGCACTGACACCTTCTTACTGGATCTCAAATACCCCTGTGCAGCAGGTGCAGAGAGACCCTATCCGTGATCCGTGATACAGTGCAAGGCACTAGAAACAACACGACACAGAGAGTTCTCACAAGTATACAGGCAACACATTCCTGTTCACCCATCGTACTTTTTAGGGGATGACCCCATAATCACCCACAAGCGTACTTTTAGTTTCTAAGCGATGCTACATTTTTACATCTCATTACTTAGAGTGCATATTGACACCCTGGCCGTTTACACCAGTCATCTACATTGTCTTTTATGTCATCTCACGCATGATTTTAGTTGAATGTTTTGCACTTACCATAACCTCGTCCTCATAAAACAACTTTTCCTTGGCGCTCTTTGCCCGTAGTCGGCCTTGCGCCATAAAAACCCAACCATCATCATCATCTCTTTGCGCACCAACGCTTTCGAAAACGAAACTCAAAACATGATGGGTGACTGAATAGTAAGAAAAGCAGCCTGCCTCACAGTGTAATAATAACCATCATCATCATCACCACCAGCCTATCTACGCCACTGCAATGCAAAGGCATATCCCATTAATCTCCAGTTGAAGCGGTCCTGTGCTAATAGCGACCAATTTATTTCCGCAAACTTCTTGATCTCGTCTGCGCATCTAACTTTCTGCTGCCCCCTGCAACGCTTGCCTTCTCTAGGGAATGACCAACGGTTATCTTGACTTCACATTACATGCCCTGCCCGCATACATTTCTTCTTCTCAATTTTTATAATATTTTCATAACAGGCGTTTGTTATTTGACTCACTCCACTGTCTTCTTGTCCCTTAATGTTAGACCTATCGTCCTCCGCTTCATTGCCCACTGAGTCGTTCGCAATTTAAGTTGAACCACCTCAGTGAGCCTCGAAGTGTCTGCCCCCTAGGTGAGGACCGGTAAGATGCTGCTGTCACACACTTTCTTCTTCAGGGACAATTGTAGTTGGCCATTCATTATCTGAGAATGTCTGCAGTATAAACTCCACCCCATTCTTATCCTTCTAATTATCTCTTCCTTATGGTTAGGATCCGGGGTCACAATTTCGCCTAAGTAGAAATATTCTCTTACCATTTCCTCTGCCTCACCAGCTATCTCAAACCACTGTGCTGCCCCGAGGATATTGATCATTACTTTGGTTTTCTGCATATTTATTTTACGGCCTATGGTTCTACTCTGTTGGTCCAGTGCGGAAAGCATGCTTGGCAATTCGTCCCCAGAGTTACTTAGCAAGGCAACGTCATCAGCAAATCTGAGGTTACTGAGGTATTTTCCATTAACCCTTACTTTCACCTGTTCATAAATCAAAATTGTGAATAATCCTTGTAAACATTCTGTGAATAACACTGGAGAGATTGTGTCTCCTTGTCTGACGCCCTTCCTTATAGATATTTTACTGCTCTCCTTATAAAGGATGATGGTAGCTGTGGACCCACTGTAATATCCTCTAATATTCTTACACAATGCTCCTCTAGACCATGGTTCTGGAATGCCTGAGTTACTGATGAGGTTTCTACCGAGTCAAATGCTTTCTCATAGTCTATGAAGGCCTATATATAGGTGTCATGTATACTCCCCGCACTTCTCTATCACCTGATTGATCGTGTGATAATGGTCCATTGCTGAATACCCTTTACGGAACCCTGCTTGTTCTTTAGGTTGACTGAAATCTAAGGTTGCAGAAATTCCGTTAGCGATTACCTTGGAAAGTACCTTGTAGACGACTGCCAGTAAGCTGATCGGCCTGTAATTTTTCAATACCTTCATGTCACCCTTCTTATGGATAAGGATAATTGTCGCTTTAATCCGAACTTTAGGTGCACTTTTAGTAATCAGGCATTGCATATACAGGTTTGCTAGTTTTTCAAGTACAATTTCTCCGCCATCCTTTGAGAGGACTGCTGTTATCTGATCCTCAACAGGTGTTTACCCCCTTTCACTTCTTTGAAAGCCTTCTTTAGTTCTTCGGTCATTACTAGTAGGATGTCTATCTCCTCTGAACTACTTTCTCGTTCGGCATTATCCTGGATGTCCCGGCTACTGTACAGATCCCTATAGAACACCTCGGCTACTGTGACAAATTTATCCCCATTTATGATGACATTGCCTTGCTTGTCTTTAAGTCCATATGTATGATTTTTCCCCACGCCAAGACGCCTCTTCGCTGCTTCAGGCTACCTCCGTTCGTTACAGCGCATTCTATCCTCTCCATATTATACTTCCGTATGTCAGCTGTCTTACGCTTATTGATTAACTTTTATACCTCGCAGTGTACAAAAGTTCTATATGCGGTTTTTAAATACGATGCGCTCACGTAAACGTTTGATTTACGTTTATTTCACGTGCTAAGACACTGAGGAAATGTTTCAGAAAAACATCTATAGATGCGTCTCCAATGAGCTCTCGCCGTTCTATATTTTTGTGACATCACAAACCGGAGTACCCAAAAGCGTCCATGGCGTGGTCGGATATTTTCACTTTTCTGGCGTTTTGTCCCTTATTAAAGAACTCCTAGTTGCGAGGATGGTGTATTTAGATTATCGTCACCATAATTCACCGATCATGACCAACTTGTTTACGCCCTTTGGTGTCCCTTTAAGTTATTCCGTCCTGGGGTCTTTCGGGTGTCTAAATTGTGAATCGCCTTTTCAACTTCTCGTGCTGTCCTTGCGTATTGTTACAGCTCCTTCTGTAAATCGTCCAGTCTCGGTATGCTCCCAAAAAATTCTTCATAGAAGCTTACCGTATCAACGACCCGAAAAGCGAAAGGCGTGTTATAGTGCTTGAAGAATGCACGCTCGGTATGGTGGCTATTGGCTCATGTAACACGATTCCAATGAGTCTTGCTTACGTGGTTCCGTCGAGCGTGCGCCTTGTCGAGCCCGAAAGACTTCTTCGTAGGTCTTCCATCCGCTATCACCTGTTCTGCTCTTGTTGGCACACGCACTCCGTGATAGCATTCTTCGCCTATTATTTCCGGTTGTTTTCTTTGTCTTAGGTCCTCTTTCTAAGAATCAGGCGGCTTGCTTTTCTGTTTTGTTCACGTTTGCAGCAAAGCTCGGAGCGACATTTCCTTCTCATTTTTTTTCGTAGTTTATGCAGCTGGCCCGTTTGATAGCTAATCTTCACGGGTTGTATCGTTACTTCCTACATTTGCGTTGCTGTATTTTGACAACCCTGTTCAATTTTTCCAAACTTGCCCATACATATTCTAGTGAAGGTCACGTAGTTTAATACCTTTGCATTTAACTTCAAGAATTTTGCAACCACTTCGCCACGCGACCTTTTAATGGTAAGAAAAGGACATTGCCAGAATATTGTAGTGGCGCTACTTCGGAACCAGTTACAAAAATTTTACCATCTTCCCGTAGGGAAACCCTGAGTAGTATGCGAAGCAGCCATGGTGTCGACTTAAGTCAACTGCGTTTAGGTTGTCCGCAGACATAATGCTCACCTCGTCTATGACCACGCATTTCACGTTGCGGAAGGTCACACCGAAGGTGTTCAACTCGCTGGCGCTGAGGCCTCCGTCCTTAATGGAGCCGGTGGTCTCCCGAGAGGGCTTGAAAGCCGCGTGCACCGCGGTTCCTTCCACTACCTCAGCCGCCTTTCCGGTTCTCGCGCGGATGACGAAACCGTTGTAGGTGGTCTTGTTGTCGGTGTTGCTGTACCGGTTGTAGAGGTCCATGGAAAGCCGGAGGACGAAAGTCTTGCCGCAACAGGCCGTTCCGGTGAAGAAGACCCGTACGGTGGTACTGACGGCGCGTTTGCCGGTGGATGATCTCGCGCAGTAGCTAATGTCGTTCCGCGTTTGTCATCCTCATCAAGTTGTAGTATTCGTCCCGGTCTATGATGGCCCGGCGCTTGCGCACGGCCGCGCATAGACTAACGTCTATGATAAGGCGTACCAAAGTCTTGGCTCGGGACGAGGTCGGCGTCTTCGTGTTCCGGGTGGACGAGCACGGTAGGAGGAGGTGCCGCTCCTTGTTCTTGTTGTTGTTGTTGTGCCCTCTTTTCCGTGGCGCTGTCCGCGGCGCTGACACTGGCGTTGGCGCTGGCGTTATCGTCGGCGTTGCCCGTGGAACTCATCGCTGCGTTGCGGGAGGAGGTTCCCCTACGGGAAGATGATGGCGGAAGCTGTCTTGCGACGGATTTCTTGGTTGGCCAATCCCTAGGGGCATCCTGCCGCAATCATGATCAGCGGTGCCTGGCCAGACATGCGCAGTGGGAGTGTGGGCGCCGCCACACAACGGCGGAGGGAACAGGCGCCACCATAGGCTGCTTCGCATCTAAGATATGCATATCCCCTCCCGACGGGGGTGGCTTGTGTCCAGAAATTTGGTCAATTGCTTGCTTCTGGTGCCATTCATACATTCAGAAACGTTCACAAACCGAATTTCACAATATGCTCACGTAACAACTGAGTGTTCGCCTCCTTGAAAGGTCGGCTACTAGTCTTGTCACGGGCGGTGAGTGCACATTTAAATTCTCCTAATAATAATATTGCTCTATCATTAGAAAGGTGCTGCCCTACATTCATAAAAACGTCAAGCCCCTCCTCGAGTTAATTAGGCGCATAACTATGTCAAATACGCCACTCAACGTTACCGAAAGACGCGTCGTACACAACAAACCGTCAAGACAAAGAAGCCGTAGCAGATGACCTTCTAATGCGGCAGCATCCGCGCAAAAAGCGGAAACCCACCAAGGTCGCAAGTGCTTGACTAACGCACACGTAGGGCCTCCCGTGAAACGCCGCACAATGCTCTCAGTCTCTGTCTCCCCTGACGTTTGCTTTCCTAAACAGCCAAGACATCAGCATTATGCTCATCTAAAAGTCGGTGCACGTGCCTTAGCTTCTTCTCATGCCGATCCCCGGGCATTAAGCGTTTTGGGTCGTGGGCCATTTCAGTTCAATTAGAGGCCAAGAGCTTGGGGCGCTCCTTTGGCGTTTAGGGTCGGGTTACGCGCTCCCGCCCACTGCAGCGTTGTCCCCTGCGCTGAGTTGCTCTGTTGTGTGTCCGCAGAGTGCCTATCCGACAATATAGTGGCTGTGGGTCTCAACGATAGCCGTCACACTTGAGCCGCCTTGACTTGCGGCTCTCAGGTGCTCGTGTCTTCTGCATCATCTTTCCCTTCTCCCTCTTCGCCTTGCGGGCGCTTGGTTGAAGCCCCCATTGTCACAGCTCTGCCGGTGTCCATAGTTTCCTCCTCTTGCTCCAACGTTTCCCCGGAGGCCCCGGCTTTCGAGCGCCTTTCATCGCTCTTATCCTTTCCTTGTCCTCGTTGGTGGTGGGTCGGTGTTTCGCGCAACCACTGGGCGTCTTTCTCCGACCCGTCGGCTGCGGCTTGCGTCAGTTACGTTGCAGTAGCTCCCTGAGTCTCAATGCCACCCGTTTCTCGCGCTGCTTCCTCTGCTTCGGCGGCGTCCATGAGGTGCGGGGGCAGCTTCTCGACGTCACCAGGCAGCGTCGCCGACGCCTACGAAGGCGCGCACTGGTCGGCGAGGTGTCCAAATCGTCGACACTGGGTATAACGCGGCACTTTGTACTCCCGGCTCACGTTTCCTTTCCCGTTACAGCGAAGGCACTGTAGAGGCCGGCCCATGTCCACCACCAAGGCGAGCTCTCCCGCAGCTCATATCTGAAGCGGCAGATCGCTCACCTTGATGTTGCTTTTGAGCTTCCGCAGCACCGTCCTCGTTGTTGATCCTTTGACGGTAATTCCCTAGACACGCCAGCGTTCGCGTTTCACTTCGTCCGCTTTTCCGTTTTGTGCGAGGGCGTCACGAATGTCTTTGTAGGCGCCGAGGTGCAGCAGCCAAATGCAGGTTCAGTCGCACATCTTGGTATTGTGGGTCAATGACTACGCACCGCCGCCCCTTCACCTGAAGCTATATGATAGCCAACATCATCTTCGTTGCTTCGGCAATGTTGAATATGATCGCCTACACAAGGTTTATTTCTTATTCTCCCAATGCAGACAGACAGACAGACAGACAGACAGACAGACAGACCAACGTTTTCGCGTTCAAGTAGCCCATGAAAGACTTCTTTTAAGAATTACTCACCAAACGTAATGCGTCAGGTACCGATTCGCGGCGTACACCCCAACCCCAACGTTAGGCCTGCGGAGTGCACATGCGACAGTTCCTCGGTTTATTCTAGAAAAAAGGTGCGTATGTACAGAGTAACACGTACTCGCAGTGTGGGATTGGTCAACCAAAAAATTGATAACGAGAAAGCTTCACGTTCAGTCCTCCTGGTCTTTAGAGGGAGGAATGCGTGAATTTTTTACGTTTACAAAAGTTTTGCCCAGGGCCTCTCTCACCATTTCTTGTGTGCTACCTTAATAATTCCTCAGAAAAGGAGAAAAAAAGGCAGCGTTTGAATACTCTAAATTAGCCGGCATTACCGCATTGCGAGTAAGTTGATGATAAAGACAAATGCGCACCTAACAACTGGAGTACTCCGCAGCTGTAGCTTTGGTGTTCTGGATTTTTTATAATGAAAGCAACACTATCTAGGTCCGGTATGGCCATGTCAGCTTCCTGTGCACAGCTCCTATCAACAACAGATCACGCTATCAAGCTTGTGTTATAAACAGAGCATTTAAAGCAGCGGAAATCTTCCATCGGAAAATCGCAGCGTTAGGAGGTCTGAATCCTCAACGCTATGATGAAGTGGTTGCATGCGCTAGTTGTGTATTTTACCAACAGGGCTAATGAGCGTATTTTCACTAGCGACAGCTTTAGAGAGAAGTCCAATATCCTCCTTCTTTATTGAACGGTCATTGCACACCCTTCTTTGTCGCTTTTGTATCATCTTTTAAGGTGGAGAAGCTGCATTGACAAACTGCTGCAGGAGCGCAGTGTAAGCAGGAGCACCAGCCCATTCCTCGAAGCTGTTCAGCTTATGAAACTCGAGAACAACCTCATTCATACCTGCCTATCCGCACACACCCTGAAGCATGGTGTGTAGCGTGGGGGTGGCGCAATCTCAAGCAAAGTCACAAAGGTCAAGCCTGCACCAAAAGCGCATGCAAGCTACGCAGCAGAAAATAATTAACGGGGCGAGAGAAAGTTTTAAAAAATCGCGGTGGTGAACATTGAGCCTGCGAGGAGGTAAGTAATTGACACCCGTTTGTGTCTTCATTTTGGCCTAACCAGCGCCGACATTTTTTTCAGGATGTGCGCAGTGGCTGGCGTCTTACTACCATTTCGATGTTTCGATTCTCTAAGAAGCTTGCTATATAATTAGTAAAGTGATGACTTAACTTTGTGAAAATTATCTAAAAAGTTGATAGTCTTATTAGGTTGGTTTTATCTATCCGAATTAAAATCTAATTCTCTCCGCTGGCGGACAAATTGACAACGGCTGCATAATTATCGCTCGTGCGGGCTCATGGACGGCAGACGCCGTTCTCCCGGAAATAGAAACAGCTCGGCCGGTCCCCTCCCGTGCGGTTTCATTTATCACGGCCAACACGACTAGCAGGCCACCCGCAATATCAGGTATGTGGCGGTTATCTACCTACTGGGCATACGTACTGGAGATATGTATGGTCTACCGCGTCCTCCGCATTCCTTCACCCCAGCCCAGTCCTCTATGATTGTGCATGTTCATGGGAAGACGGATAGCTGCACCTGAGAATCTACACGCCGCCTTGTGGCACCGACATCGAACTATTCGAATTCCCCCGCCAAAGCTGCCACCTTATAAGGCCTGTGCACACATCCCCTCCTCTGAAGACGCATATTAGCGATGCAGCTTGAACTGAAGGAGATGAAACAAGTCTTATCTGCCTCTCTCCCATCTCTCGCACAACTGGACCAGTTTTAGGCTAAACTCGCGATGGAAGATCACACTTGCAAGGCATATTACTGTCTTGGTAACCTCACAGAAATGAGCACTCTAGTTTACCCTCGTAAGTGACGGCTGCAAAATAAAAAAACTTAAAAACTCGACAACACCCAACTCAGTATCCCTCCCTTTGCAATTTCTGTCCAACGCCCGGCACCCCGTACCATCAGCTGTGGGAGTGCCAACAAACTCCAACCCTACCCCCAATCCCCTTCCCAATTTTTGAGCACTGGATGGCTCGTCTGGTGGATCCGGACCTTGGACACCAGCAAGAACTGGTAAAGAGGGCCTGGACAGCATGTCGCAGCCTGGGTATCCCGGAAAATGGATGCCCTCCACCAGGCGAGGGCCCTGTCGCGAGGACGTGCGGTCACTAAATGTTTATTCTCATCCTCCTTCACAATTACGCGTTGTCAATACTGACTGCACATATAACACCAGCATATATGGAGCCGCCCAAAGAAGAAGTGAGGGAAGCATGAATTTTGTTAATATTAGGTCCGAGGCCGCAACACATTCATTACGGCTAACTTGAGTGAGCGATAATTGCCAATTCAGTAGCGGTTGCGTATCCGTGTCGGATTACAAGGGTCCCAGTAAGAATCGAATCAAAAGTAACGAAATGTCAAATATGCTATCTTAATTATCTCATTTGTCAGAAATCTTAATTCCTACAGTCGTCTTCCATGTAATGGGTTGGATGTCCGTGGCAGAACTTTATCTGACAAGGTAAATCACGCTGGGCTTCCTCAATACCTGCATTAATGACGGACGGTATTAAAACGCCAAAGTATTAGCGTTGCTTAGAGGGAATCTATCTAAAGTAGTTTTAACTCTCTTGCACAGGCGGCCTGAATCAACGGCAACCATTTGTGGCCGTGGCCGGTGACGTGACGACGAAAATAACAGAGATTCGTAGAATATCATACGGGTTCTCTCTTTTATCAGTCAGGGCGTCAACGGTATATGCGTGTTGACTTTGCGTGTTACATATGCAAAAAACAGTGTTTTTAGGGCTCACTTTGTGATGTGTTTCCAGACGTTATTAGGAATACTACTCCTCCGATCAGCACTTGAGCATCATCAAACTTCTTCATTTCCGTGTACACGTGATACCAGAATCCGCCAAGACCATTGCGCATTCGCTCACGCAATCTTGCGCATACTGCTGAACAGTTCGAAGGATATCATCGAAAAACACTTCAGGAGACGCAGACTCAAAACATTAGTTCCAAATGCTCTCGGAAAAAACCGGGCTCCTTTATAAAAATTGATTGACCGACTGTGGACTTTTGTTTCACTGTTTTGTAGTTGCAGTTACGCTCGACTGTGTGCCCGGAAATATTGCTGAGCTTGTCTCTCCTTCTATATATATATATATATATATATATATATTATATATATATATATATATATATATATATATATTATATATATATATATATATATATATATATATATACATACATATATATTGAGGCACTGGTTTGATTGGTGACCCTTGGTAGGACTTCTAGCTTGAAGACGTTTTTTTGTATGTTGCACTCCTGCAGGAGGTACGACAATTGCATCGTAACTGACTGCCATTTTTTTGTGAGCAGCTTTCCTAGAATTTCCGGGCAAATGAATGCAAAAGCTCCACAGTTAGGTATCAAATGATGTGATGAGCAGTTCTTACGGTTTGTTCTTCCAATCTCCACGCATTAGCACGTAGCCTCCTATTCCAATAGAGATTCCGTGGTGTTGCATTGTGCGCTCTGGCTGCAAGTAAGAGCGAGGAAAAGCGCCGTCATGAAGTCACGAAGGATGTTAGGGTGTACTAAAAAGTTGCCGAATGACGGTAATTCGTGATTTCTATTGCATCGTTTGTAGCGCACACTACACAGCTTTGTCTTAACCCATTTTCACCCTTTTGCAAAGATTCATGGTTTCCTGGTGCTCTGTGTGTACCTGTCTGGCCTCATCGAGGCCTTTTCTTCTGCCTCACGTTCACCCGGGAGAGATCACTTTGATTGTCAACCAAATCACTGAATAGCCATGACGGCCTTTTGGTGCGGCCGTTAGCTTAATGTTACCCGCGTTCCCGAGACCTTTTTTACGCTTCATTTGACCGTGTGCAACTCCTACAAATTGCGCAATTACTGAGCATAAAAAACAAGTCACTAGCCGTTGGTGAAACTGAAAACCACCAGCTTAAAGCATCAATATTCCGCCGCCTCGAAAACAAGCTGCCGCTACGCCAACCCTCCAAACGACATGCTCTGTTGCTACACTACATTATAATATGCAGGGTCTTCGTTGCACTCTTTTCGTTTGCCTTTTGCTGCCTGCGTCTGCGCTTGCGGGAGCATTACTGCCCCAGGTGTCCCCAAAATGAATGCCCAGGGCGGTCAGCAAACACAGTAACTAGACTTGACCTTCCAGATAAACGTTACGTCAGTGATGGTACTTACGATGAATTGCGCGTTAATATCAGGTACCGACTGGTGGGCTTCCCAAATAACAAATTTATTATCAGTACCAGGTGTTTTAGCTTTGAAAACGCTGAAATCATCGGCATAATTGCCGAAGGGGTGGGCTCCCAAGAGAGGATAGTTATCAAGATAAACCTTGAAAGGATTAGTTTGATATTGGTTTACGCTTGCAAGCGACTGTCTGTAACACGGAACCACCTCACCAGCACAAATGGTTATGTTTGCTACCTCCACCTATGCAACGGCCCACTCTACAGGGAAACACCCACGCGTTGTTTGATCGCCTGCACCATAGACTTAATACTACTTACTCTTGAGGAAAAGCTGTTTGATTGATTGTAGTGTTCAACGCGCCGACGCAAAGCAGGCGATGAGGTGCGCCGTATTGGAGGGCTCCGGAATAATTTTGACCACCTGGGGATCTTTAACGTGCAGCGAAATATTGTACACACGGGCGTTTTTGCTTTTCGCCTTGTGCGGCGGGGAATCGAACCCGCCACCTCGAGCTCAGCAGCGCAATGCCTTAGCTACTGAGCCACCGCGGCGGGTTTTGAGGAAAAGCTACCCGGCCAGTCTGGGTATCACACCATACTAAAGCCGAGCGCAGCCATGGCTCCACGCTTACACCGTTTCCCGGTATCTTTTTGCCTAATAAATGTGAGGCAGTAATGGGTATTCACCTGGCAACCTACGAATTCCATCATGGTAGAAACCGTTGCAGTGAATGCGTGAATGCGGAGGGTACAATTCCGTGTGTCAAACCGTTGCGTGGCGTTTTTCTGGGGCATACGTCATCTAACTTTTGTTGCCATCTTAACGCTTTAGAAGCAGTGTTGAATTCTTCACAACTTTAGGTTTAGCGGTAAAATTGAGGGTTCTCTATTTTTACTGAGGTGAGCTAACTTTTTTTTTCCACTGACAAGATAGCTACAATTTACAGTACGTGTAACTTTAAGGAGAGAAGCTCCTAACAAGTAGCGTTATTACTTTTCTCCTGGTTGAGTCAACATGTCATGCCACTCGTGTTGCAAGGTATTCAAGTCGGGCGCCTTGCTGCGTAGTAGCCTCCATATAAAAGTATCGGCTGTTGAGAGTACCATTGAACAATTTTCATCTTGAAATCTGTTACCCGGCGATCTCTAGAAGTGTCTCTGGAATCTCGACAGAAACAGTGCAAAAATATCAAATTTGTGGATTATGTTTCCGCTCTTTTGGTTTCCTCGGTGGTTTTAGCAACATTGCAGGGTCTTTTGCAACCTAAATAGATGAGCGCATTGAATAATGGGCGCATTCACTTGTTACTAAAGTGGTTTTAAATTGTCCGTGCGCGTATTGTATGTATACTTGCATGTAACCGCTCGCGTGTGTAGGGCACCAAACCAGAAGTTTCCCAGTTGATTTTTAGATATTTTTTGGAACTGTTATTGCTTGCTTCCTGCTGTCCGTTCGTGTCTTTCTATTCGTTCGACTTTCCTACGCTACACTTGTGAGAATTTATGTAATCTGAACTCTTCCGACGCAACACAAGCCAGCCTCAAGAGAATCATGTTTAGTGGTCAAAGTCACGCTTAATTGCTAGATTGGGTTGCTGTACTCAGACGCGTGTTTAACTCCTGGTAGCCATTTTCAGAGGTAGCTGATGCAGTAAACCAGAGCGGAAATGCAGCGAATTCCTACGCACCGTGCCCAGCAGAAGTGCCCACTACGGTAATCTAAATTTGCCATTTAGGTGACCTAAAGAGATTAGAGGCCCGTACCTGCAAATCTTTAAATTTTCTCTCGAATGTCAGAACGTGAAAGCCTTCCAGCGGTAAATCAACCTCTCCGTCAGGAACTTCATCACCAGCAGCAACAATACCATCTTTCTGGACAGCAATCTTATAGTTTTCCAGTATTTCGAGTGAGAAATGTGTCTTGTCTTCGTCTTGCCACTTGCCAAACAAAATACCGTGCTTGCTCCTGAAAACGGAAGCGCGCATTGTAAACAGATTAGCGCCATTCCGGGCGTAAGAAACCGAAACCAACGTGCGATTAGGTAAGACCTCAAAGAACGCAGGAAATAAAATGAATAAATTGCGTTCTGTGTGTATATGTGCACACTCACATTTCCAACGTGCAAAATGTTTCAGTAACTATCTCATTAGGGTAGAATAATTCGGTGAGATGCGGCAGTTTTTTTTAGATTTTTGGCGGAGCCCTCTATCTTACAAACTGCTGTCCCCGCGTGTTGCCGAAGCCTATCTCGCTGACTGAACGGCACGAACACTGAATACATGTAGCCAATATATTTCGAAAGAAATAAGCTGCTGTTTTCGCGGGAACCTTTAGTCGCTATTGAGGGCCCAGGAACGAGGCCTACTTCCCGCAGACCTTGAGTTCATAACTCAAATCTGAATCATTTTAATTAAAATATTGCTTACAAAAAATCACGGAAAATCAAATACAAGACTGTGATTGATTCCTGTGTCATGGGAATCGTAAAGCACGAAACTGCAATGTACAGTGAAATCTGCAACTAAGCATGATTTCCTGGTCAGCGGCTGTCTTGTGGCTGTGGTTGGCGAGTGACGTCCTGCTGGCGGGTCATTTAAGCAAAGTGTACTGGCGTCATTTTCATAACAGATATGATGTCAGTGAAATCTTGGTGCATCAAGCATAGAACACTTGTTAAAATATAAAATCCGAAAACGGATAACCCTAAGTATAACGTACTGACGATGATGATGATTGCTATTTGGTTTCCCCTTTGTAGCGGGGTGATGACATGTCATCTTACCAAGAAGGACTACGATACCCATGTTTTATACTCTAGTGATGCTTAGGGCAGGCACAAAAAGACTATTAGGCACAAAATACTTTTTTTATGTTACGGGTGGCAACTGTCCTGGGCAATATTCCCCTCTATGCTTTTCCTCCACCAGCATTCTAACCTCCTTTTCGTCACCTCGACAGCCTTGAAGTTTGCTTCCTCCGTGCAAACCTTAAATCCGAGGGCTTCTGGAAGCCGAATATTTCCCTCATGAAGACTTTGGATGGATACCCTCGCATTCTCCGACTGTGAGCCGCATAGTTTTTGTTCCTTTTCCGCAGACCGCGCATACCCCATCATTTTGTGAATGCTTCCCCACAAAGCTGTTAGTTCGCAAGCAACCCGCTCTAACCTCAAAAAGCAACGCGTTGCCCTGGGAATTATCGTACAAATTTTCCTTTCTGATGTTCAGCCCTGTACATTTCTAACGACGTTTTAGCTTCCATTTTTTGTTTCCATTTATTTGTTTCAATATGCCTTGCCTCTTTTGGTTACCTTGGCTGGTTTGTATTCTCCACTGTTCTTTCCGTATCTCATCGTTAACCTTCTAGTCTTCCTTAACCACTGCGTCTGCACGCTTTTAAAGTATAGGTTCCTAAAAACCTTAGCTGGCCACCTTTGTTGATCTATTGCTCTCCAGCTCAACTCAAAACATATTTTACTCGGGCTTCTCGAATTTCAAACGACGCCGAGCCCATATCTCCCTGAACTGCTTCGTTAGCTGTTTTTCCTTGCGCGCCTAAGCCCAAGCGGCCTACCTTTCTCTGGTTCACTTCAGGGCCTGATGAAACGTCTGATTTTAAGCAGAATACAGCATTCGCAAATGTGAGACCCGGAACCATTACTCCTTTCCACATTCCTCTCATTACTTCATATTTGTTATACCCCCACCGAGCTCTATGCTTCAGATAGCTGCGTTTCGCTTTCCCTTGCAGTTAAGTTGCTCCTCGTGAGTTCCTAAGTAGTTATTCTCTTCGTTGATCCACACTCCCAAATATCTATATTCCTTCACTCTGGGTAATTCGCCTTGCTGGCAGACACTGCATCAGTGTTAGCCTCATTGAAACCCATTATTCCCGATTTTTCTGCGCTGAAATTTACCCCGAGGTCGGTGGCTTCCTGGCCGCTAATATTTATTAGCCGTTGCATATCGTTTTGGTTATCAGCTAAAAGAGCAATGTCGTCTGCGTATAACGTTCCCGGAATAAGCGGTCGTACCACTTCGTCTTGCAGCACATGGGTTAGGCTGAACCCTACTTCACTTTCTTCCAGTTTCTTTTCTAACCCTGCCATTTAAAGCATAAATAGTGTTGGGCTCAAAGGGCATCCCTGTTTCAGTCCCCGATGCGTGTGCACCTGCTGGGCGCATTTCTGTCCTTTCCATGTAAGGCGCACTCTATTGTCTTTACAAATTGCTACAAGGAACTCTATTAAATCGTCATCTAATCCCCGTAGTTTCAGCATTCTCCACAGCAGTTCTCTCTTTACGTAGTCATATGCCCCTTTAATGTCGAAGAACATAAGCCATAAGGGTCTATTCTAAGCTTTCGCAATTACAATGCCTTGCGTTATCATGAACAAATTATCATCCAAACGCCTGTCTTGTCTAAATTCATTCTGCAGTTCCCCAAGTATTTAATTTTTTCCATCCATGCTTGAATTTATCATTTTTTTCGCCTGCATTACGAATCTATACACCACTGATGTTACTGTTAGTGGTCTGTAGGAATCAATACTGGCTTTGTTGCCTGTGCCTTTATATATTAGATTCATCCTACTTTCTAGCCAGTCCTCTGGTATTTGTTTGGTTTGCATCTACTTACATATTGCCCTCTTTAGTACAAAATACTAAAGAGCAACCCTTAGTACTCCTTATTACTAAGTGTTGCTTCCCCGCAAGACGACCCTGTGTACAGGGGTGCACACTTTACAGGCCTTTGGCTTCATTGTACCGACGTCACTTCCATGATGGATATGACGTATCATACGTGAAATCTTCGTGAATTCCGGAATCAAACACTTTCCTGTTAAAATCCTCCGAAGGCACACACCATAAGAGCACAATCAACTGCAATAAGTTGAATCTAGCACCATAAAGCACAAGGAAAAGAGAATAAAAAACTACTTTACATTCGTAAGCTTACAAAGCTTACAAAAAGCAGTCTACCTCCCGCCATAACCTCTCCATCAGTGAAAAAAAATCGTTAGAAACCCTCTCTCACCGCACTGATATTGTAATTAAAGCAGCTCACAAACGTGGTGTTATAGTAATACTTAACCAGCTTGACTATGTTAAAGAAGCACAGAGGCAGCTATCAGACTCGTCATTATACAAACCACTCGAAAATGATCCAACAGCCGACTTTAAAGCAACCGTTACAGAACATCTCACTGAATTGGTGAAGGATGGAGTAATGGAAGAAAGAACATCTCATTTACTTGTTCCGCTTAATCCTGTAGCCTGGAGGTTTTACTAGCTTGCTGCCAAAATCCACAAAAAAGACAATCCCGGCCGCCCAGTCGACGCGGGTAGAGGCACCGTCACGCAACACCGTTCGCGGTACGTGGACTCGATAATTAGCATCATACCGCGTAGTTTTCCTTCCTACAATAAAGATACTCACCACTTCCTTTCGGACGTTTTAGATTTGGATATTCTCAGCAATTCTTTCCTTATTACAATGGATGTTGCGGCACTCTACACAAATATTCCGCACGACGATGGAATCCGAGCAGTAACTCACGCTTACAAGGAAGCAACCTTTCACAAACTTGTTGATGGCTCTACACTAAGCACTCTTCTTCGCCTAATTCTATAGCTTAACAATTTTGATTTCGATGGAAAACGCTACGTCCAAATAAGTGGCATATCTATGGGAACACGCGTAGGGCCAAACTATGCCAATATATTTGTGGGCGTCCTAGAGGGAGAATTTATGAATAGCCAGAGCTTAAAGCCACTCTATTATAAGCGTTTCATTGACGATGTATTCCTGATTTGAACCCACGGGCAGATGAACCTGCTAACCTTCATCGACGTGTTCAACTATGCGAATCCCTCTATTTCTTTTACTTACCAATACTCCCCGTCTACTGTTAACTTTCTTGACGTAAACGTCACCGTCTCAGGGGGCAAACTGATCACTAAACTGTACCGAAAACCAACCGACAAGCAACAGTACCTACATTTTCAAAGCAGTCACGTCAAACATTGCAGAACCGGAATTCCCTATAGCCAAGCCCATCGTTTTCGTCGAATTTGCTCAAAGGAAGAGGACTTCAATGATAATTTTAAGGAGCTACGCAGTGCACTTTTGAAACAAAAATATCCCGCTGAATTAATTTACAACGCTATAGACAGAACACGAAACCTGAATCGCTCAGACCTTGTCAGAGGCACCGAAACCTCCCACGACACCCCGCAAACGAACTTGGTCTTAACACATTCCGCATCTGTTCCCAGAGTCTCGTCTATACTAAAAAAGCACTACAACATTCTTACCCAAAGTGAGCACCTAAAACATATTTTTCCGGAGCCCTCACGGGTTGTGTACAGGAGAAACAAAAACATTAGGGATGTCCTGACCTTATTCAAAATAAGGACTCGACCGGCGGATGCAGTCCTTGCGGGAAGCCTCGATGTCAAATATGCACTGCACATGTCCACAACGGATACCGCGGTCAGTTCACCCTCTGACTTTCGTCTAAAAATCGGAGGAAACGTGAACTGTGATAGTTCCAATGTGGTATATTTGCTCGAGTGTACAGTGTGCCACCTACAATACATCGGGCAAACAGAAAAGTCGTTCATAACTAGGTTCAATAATCACAAGTCACATTCCAAAGCTCTGCCGTCCCTCCCGTTGTCACAACACGTTACCCTTCCTGGGCACTCTTTTGACCACCTCAGAGCCACGATATTAGAATCTGGGTTCTGCTCTCACAATGATCGACTAATCCGGGAATCATCCCTCATTTAAAAGTTTAAATCCGCATCCTCAGGCATTAATGAGAGTTTGGGGCAATTATCGCCTTTGGTGAGTACATAAGCCATTTTCCCCGCTTCCCTTTCTTTACGTTTTTTTCTTTTTTTGTTTCATTCGCCCTACTGAACACTGTCAGCCACCATACGTTCCCCTTCTGCCCCCCCTTGTCTCTCTCCTTTTTTTTCGTGGAATACTAGCTGCATTCCCAGTACGCCTTCGCTCCGCCGCGGTTGCCAGCCTCCCTTTGGGGGGTTAAATTTGTTATCGCGAACGCGCCGTCCGCGCGGTCACTGACCATTTTCTATGAGCGCCGTTCCGCCACCCTTCCGCTTCTTGGACAGTTTAGTTCACCCTAAAATGCCTCATTCATTTGAATGCCTCCATCATGCTGTGACATGTTTTTGTCATATACACGGAAACTTGTTGACCCTCACTACCTACCGATTCAATAGTTGCTTCACGCAGGACCCACCTAGCTACTTCCTACCTAGCTAAATAATTGGTTGCGTTGCTGGCACGTGCGGTGTTTTGTCACTTCTGTGAGCTTGTAAACTGCCCTGACACTCGCCACACCACCGGTAATTGGTATTTTCAGGAATGGATGTGTCACCGGTGGCTCACGTTCTGTGTGTGCTGTTCTTGTACTTTGCATTTTGTGTGTCGAGACGTTCCCTCCACCAGGGCTTCCGCGATCGGCTGCCGGCAGCCGCTCGCGGAGGCCGTGCCTGTACCAATCATTTATTCGTGTAATTCGTACGTAAAGTGTTTTTCATCAGCTCCCTACCCTGTCTTTTTTTTTTTGGTGAAGTTGTATATTGCTGGGCTTTCTAGAAAAGAGTTCGTCGTCATGTATAGTGCCACATGTATAGTGCCCTCCCTTCACTGTTCCCTCGCCCCAACCGGCCAATGTTGCGAACAAGGGTGCAGTGCAGAACACCTTCTGCGCCTATATAAGCCTGCGTGCTCCTACGTTGTATGTGACTCAAGATGAAGACTGGTCCTCCAGTCGAAACGTCAGTAAACCACTGTTTTTGTTTTAATCGGGCGTCTGCCATTGTCTCAACTATATATATATATATATATATATATATATATATATATATATATATATGATATATATATATATATATATATATATAGTCATGAAGTGGAGTCCTTAGTTGCTGCAGGAATACGCACAAAGTAGAAGTACGCTCTTCGGAGACTTTATTTCCAACGTTTCGACCTGAGACCGGTCTTACTCAGGAATGAACGCTTTGGGTAAGATCGTACGGACTCAGAGTGGGGGCGGCGCCCCGAAACACAAGCCACATGGGAAACAAACACACAAACGACCACACACACCATACAGAGCTTATTCTGCCAAAGGCAGGCGAAAAAGAGCCTTCAAAAAAAGAAAAAAAAGAAGGCGAAAGGAAGAGGGAGGAACAAGGTGGCAAGGAGGACGCAAGAAAGAGGCAAGGAGGAACACACTGCATGAACGCGGGTGGTGGGGATAACAGGAAATGCGACGAGTTCACGGGTGGCGAAAGGCCCAAAAACATCCGGTGTCTCCGGGAGGGAAAAACTACAAAGCACACGCCGCCACGAGCAGTGAGTTTACATGCGCGTCACCGGTAACAAGGATTAACTACTGACCGTCTTCAGCGGCATGGTCAAGAATGCAAGCGGGGCCAATTACTGCATCTGAAGCGCAGGCAGCCTCCACGACTTTGGGGGGTCCCACAAAAGCCAATGGGGGAGCCCATTTGAGGCGTCCCCTTCTCCGCCTACGCCTCCATTTGTACACGGCGTGGCGTCGTGTCGCGCCAGGTCAATGCACGGCCTGTTAACTGTTAGTACTCGGCTGTCGCCGGCACGCGTGGAGCCCTGGGCCCAATCCACGAAAATACGAAAATATGTCGGAGCACGGCAATTTAAAAAAAAACATGAAAACAAGAAGAGAGAGGCGACCGTCGGTATGTGCTGTGCCTCTGGGGCAACCAAAGAAAAAGAAAAAAAAGAAAAAAGAGGGAAACAATGAAAAAGAGAAAGAAAGCAAAACATGAGTGGAAAGACAGGAAGGACGCGTGCACTCCGTGAACACCAGCATTGGGGATCACAATGTGATTACAAAACACCCGAGGCATAAGCCACAACAGGCACCAAAATAAAATACTTCTTACACGCTCGGTTGGAACTAAAAGCTTCAACATTCCGTTTCACATTTCTCAAGGATAAAATGGGTATGACATATGGTGACATAAACAGGCAATGGGTACCATCTGGTTATTAATGAGGCATGTTATGCTTGCTGAGCGTTGAGACAAGGAAATGAGAGAAAAAAATATAAAAATAAAAATAGCGGAGACGGGAAGGGAAGTGTTGGTAGGGGGTCGGGAGCGGACGAGATAATTATAGTGACTGCGGAACATAATGGTAGGTTGTTGGTGTTACAATGTACAACCTCACACCTGGAGCAACAGGCTGCCTGTAAACCGCAGACCGTGCAATGCCCTGCGCGGGAAGGGCCGATAGCAAAAGGACAACAAAACTACAAGGTCTCGTATGTCCCGGGGTCACTATGCTTCAATGGTCATGCAGCGTACGAATTACAGTCATAGTCCCAGGACTCTCATTAAGACCCCCCTTCAGGGTATTAAATTTGTAGATTAAGTAAGACTCACATTGTTCTCGCTCCCTACAGCTAGAAAAACTGCTCTGTAGAAGCGTGACTTTAATGTCATCGAAACAGTGATTTTGCATGGCTAGGTGTCTGGACAAGGGAAGGTTTGGGAGTGCCTTGGTGTGATAGCGGCGATTGTTAAACCGCATTCGAAAAGGTCCATCTGTCTGTCCTATGTACTGCATATTACATCCGCCACACTCCAATAGGTAAACCAAATTTGACGAGTCACAATCGAATGACCCACGTATAGAATATCGGAAGTCCGAATGTGTGCTAATTGCCACCCTCGCGGTCTGCACGTGTTTACACACCAAACATCTGTTTTTGCCACATGGTCGGCAGCCTAATTGCTGGGCGTCCCTGTCTTTGGCGTGGACAAGATAGTCCCCTATGCTTTTTGCGCGCCTGTATATTACACGCGGAGGATCACTGAAAATTTTGGAAAGTCGTTCGCTCTGCTGAAGAATGTTGAAGTGCTTTTTTAAAATTTTATTCACGTTCGGTGGGCTACTAGTAAAAGTTAAGACCAAATTAGCGCGGGAATTATTCCCATCATTCACGTGCGACCCCTGTAGCAGTGTGTTACGATTTAAACTTGCCGCCCTAGAAATGGCATCCTCAACAAGGGCCGGCGGGTAACGCTGTTTGACGAGGACGCCCCGCATTCGGCTGGCGTTCGAACGAAAGTCTTCATCCCTGGAACAAATTCTTCTAAATCTATGTGCCTGGGAATAAGGGATAGCCGTTCTGCAATGGCGTGGGTGGCAGCTGTTGAAGTGCAGGTACTGTTGGCGGTCTGTAGGTTTCCTGTACACACTCGTCTCCAGTGACCCCGCCCGCACATGAACCTGAACGTCCAAGAAACTAATTTCGGTGCGAGTACTCGTATGTGAATGAGATATTAGGATGAACTGTGTTGAATTCTTCTATAAAGGCAATACGTCGTTGCTCAGTGTCTGTCCAGATCATGAAAATGTCGTCAAGGAATCGCTTGTACAGTGCAGGTGAACTGTCTGAAGTAGAGAGGAATTTGGTTTCAATATTGTGCATGAATATGGTGGCATAATTAGGGGCCATTTTTGTTCCCATCGCAGTACCACTTGTTTGGAGAAAGTATTTGTTTTCAAATTCAAAACTCATAACGATTTTATCCTTGAGAAATGTGAAACGGAATGTTGAAGCTTTTAGTTCCAACCGAGCGTGTAAGAAGTATTTTATTTTGGTGCCTGTTGTGGCTTATGCCTCGGGTGATTTGTAATCACATTGTGATCCCCAATGCTGGTGTTCACGGAGTGCACGCGTCCTTCCTGTCTTTCCACTCATGTTTTGCTTTGTTTCTCTTTTTCATTGTTTCCCTCTTTTTCTTTTTTTTTCTTTTTCTTTGGTTGCCCCAGAGGCACGGCACATACCGACGGTCGCCTCTCTCTTCTTGTTTTCATGTTTTTTTTTGTTAAATTGCCGCGCTCCGACATATTTTCGTATTTTCGTGGATTGGGCCCAGGGCTCCACGCGTGCCGGCGACAGCCGAGTACTAACAGTTAACAGGCCGTGCATTGACCTGGCGCGACACGACGCGACGCCGTGTACAAATGGAGGCGTAGGCGGAGAAGGGGACGCCTCAAATGGGCTCCCCCATTGGCTTTTGTGGGACCCCCCAAAGTCGTGGAGGCTGCCTGCGCTTCAGATGCAGTAATTGGCCCCGCTTGCATTCTTGACCATGCCGCTGAAGACGGTCAGTAGTTAATCCTTGTTACCGGTGACGCGCATGTAAACTCACTGCTCGTGGCGGCGTGTGCTTTGTAGTTTTTCCCTCCCGGAGACACCGGATGTTTTTGGGCCTTTCGCCACCCGTGAACTCGTCGCATTTCCTGTTATCCCCACCACCCGCGTTCATGCAGTGTGTTCCTCCTTGCCTCTTTCTTGCCTCCTCCTTGCCACCTTGTTCCTCCCTCTTCCTTTCGCCTTCTTTTTTTTTCTTTTTTTGAAGGCTCTTTTTCGCCTGCCTTTGGCAGAATAAGCTCTGTATGCTGTGTGTGGTCGTTTGTGTGTTTGTTTCCCATGTGGCTTGTGTTTCGGGGCGCCACCCCCACTCTGAGTCCGTACGATTTTACCCAAAGCGTTCATTCCTGAGTAAGACCGGTCTCAGGTCGAAACGTTGGAAATAAAGTCTCCGAAGAGCGTACTTCTACTTTGTATATATATATATATATAGAGAGAGAGAGAAAATAAGGGCTGGCAGTCAAGAAAACCTCGGAAAGCAAAGGGGAGGTTGTGGTGGGTCATAGAAAGAGATGAAGAATTTTTTTAGTCGAAAAGAAAGTCGTGAAAAAATGCCCGCCGGGTGGGATCCGAACCCATGACCTCCAGATTACCGGTCTGGTGCGATAGCCACTACGCTACCGGCGGGGCTGTTTCCCCAGCACTTTCTAAGGTATTTATGTTAAGGTATTTTTGTTTCCTGCACTTGGGGGTGGTAGCCAGCGCCACTCGGACTACTCGGGGTGAAGGGGACCTTCTTTTTAACCCCCGGGCCGTGACTCGAGAGTCTACGACATGTCGAGAGTGGTCGACCAGCGTTGAACCCTCTTAAGCTCCCTTTGGCACCAAGACTGCCACAACAGAGGCCCTCGCTAAGCATGCAGCGAATCAGAAAATGGGAAACGAGGGGCTTCGGAGTGGGGAGTGGGGACTTCAGTCCCACTCTGGGCGCGTGTTTTTCTTTCTTTCTTTCTTTCGTATATTTAAAAAATGTTAACTTCATTAACCGTAGCAAACAAAAAAGAGCCTAACCACACCCCTATGCCTCCTTTGGCGTTGAAGACTGCCGATCTATCTTTCTTTATTTCCTCAACGAGCCCCTCATTTTCCTTACTAATATAATATATATTATATATATATATAATATATATATATATATAGTCGTGATATAGTCTATAGTATGCTAGGATATACGACATAAGTAATAGTAGCTTTCAGATTTATTTATATAAATATAAGTCTCCGAAGAGCGATCTATTGTGAGGAATACGAATATATAGTTTGAGATTTTTATTAAATAAAGTCTCAAGAGCTATTATGTTATATATATATATATATATATATATATATATATATATATATATATATATATATATATATTTATATGTATATATATAGAATCAACCCAACATCTCCAACAGTAGCAAAATGTCATGTCCATCTAAGAGTAGCACATGTGACGCCTACACACTGACCGTTGACGTGGCCGCAATACCAGCTGTACTTCATACAAGCGAACAACGACAAGACCGACCAAAGACATCACGCTCAGTGTTCACGCAGACTCCAACACGCACTAGAACTCAAACAAGCACCCAAACAGGCATCGATGTGAACCTCAACCCTAACAGCGCCCCGAAACAACACACTCCATGCAAAAAAGTGCCACCCCAGAGGTCTGCTCGAAACAAAAGCAAGTGACTGCCACCGAGTAGACCGAATGCTGCAACCCTTAAATCCCGCTCTTTCCTTAAAGCTTAAAAACTAGTCGGCATAAAAGCCATCTACAGATTTCTTCTCCGAAGGTACTCCTCGTATCTCCAAAGCAAAAAGATCCCCAAAAGCCTCCGCCTAAAAGGTAGTTCTTCCCTTGGGTGCTCCCTCATGAACTAGTTGTAAGGTGGCAAGCGATTCCTAATAATGCTTCGTATTCCCTCCTAGAAATTCTTAGACGCCATTTTACTAGCCAACTCAGCCTCTTGAATGACCAGACTGAAGCTCTTCCGTTAACTGAGCACGACAAACTAGATGTTAATATTTTTAAAAATCGCAAGAAAAATGATCATAGCACTAAGCAAGCGGTTACGTTTCAGCGTTACCTGCTTCCCTCACGAAATACAGCTTGCACTGTAGGACATCAGTATCTCAGTAACCAGGACTATGGAGTGATAGGTCATGTAACGTCCCCCCTCTATACGGAGATTGCTTTAGGAGAACCTTCTCCCCCTGCAAATAATTTTATGGAAGAAACGAGCTCCCTCGGTATCTGCCCCAGCAACGTTATTGACAATTCAAAAACACTAGCGGGCGACGAAAAAGGTA
Source organism: Haemaphysalis longicornis (assembly GCA_013339765.2). NCBI lineage: Eukaryota > Metazoa > Arthropoda > Arachnida > Ixodida > Ixodidae > Haemaphysalis > Haemaphysalis longicornis. Next base: position 93,416,022 of record CM023456.1, read on the forward strand.
TCTTAGACGAGGTCTAACTTTCTGTTCCACAAATAAACGTGTGAATGAATACGAGTTACATAAAGATCTCAAAAAATTTTCTCGGAGAATGGGACTAAGATAGTTTTTTTCGGAAAAACAGTACCAACCTGACATTAGCGAGCGCACCTTCCACCCTCCTTGCACTTCGACTCCAGATGTAGATCAATCTCCAGAATTAGATCGGTACTTAAAGTCAGTATCAAGGGAAATATTGACAACAATTAAGGAATCAAACAAGCACAAGGATGAAGTTACCCGGAATAGCCTACCAGCCAGAACTTACATAGTCATAAAACAAGCCGACAAAGCTGGTAACGTAGTTGTTTACTATTCGATTGGATTGGAGTTTTATTGCACATAAGCAACTAAGGCTATCCTGCGCCAAACAGGTGTAGTGTGTTTACTTGTGTTTGCTTATTCTTAGAACATTTGGAGCTTGTTTAAGATTTTCGCATCTTTTAGAAAACTAACAAGGGAGGAAAGTTCAACAAAGGCATAGTCTCTTATGAGTAAGCTGGCATGAAAAGCGATTTGTTGTCTGCAAAACTGCGGAAAATGTTTTTTTCCTGATGTCCTCAAATTTCGCACATGAGAGTAGGATGTGATTTACTGTAGATCTTCGTGACATCTCGGTTTATCTTGTTTCAACAGGAGAAAGTTATGTGTCAGATGAGTGTGTCCTATGCGAAGGCGGCATAGAATGACTTTTTTGGGGCGATATTCATGTCTGGTTGTTTGTCAATGTGCTATAGTAGGGCTATAGTAGGTTTAACCGTGTGCAGTTTGTTGTTAGTGTGAGTATCCCATAAGGACTGCATTTCGTTACGAGTTTATTTCGTGTAAAGTTCATGCAGTCGCGGTGAGGAATGTTTACTTTAGTTTAGTTTCATTACTGGCCTGTGCGGCACATCTGTCGGCTCTCTCGTTTCCATTAATTCCCATGTGGCTAGGAACCCAGCAGAATGTAATTTTGGTGAATGAACACGGGCCTCGCGCGAAACAGACACCACACCAAGGACGGACGGGACGAGCAAAATCCCGCCCGTTGCTGTCGTCCCGTCCGTCCTGTGGGTGGTTTCTTTTTCGCGCAAGGCCCGTGTTTATACACGATGATGCACCAACTCGCCCAACAACAATTTCTTCTAAACTTGAATATAATTTTGTGACCGAGAGTTTCGGCTTTTACTACATCGTATATTATGTCTCCTGCCACAGGCCGGACCGCATTTTTATAACTCAGTGCTGTGATGGCGCTTAGCGAGTCTGTGTAGATAATACTGTATTTGTTTTTTTTCTTTTATTATTATTTTTACAGCCACAACAATGGCGTAACATTCCCCTGTGAAAATTGAGGCACATTGAGGTAGCCTGACCACCTTTTCCCATTTCCCTTGCACTACTGCAGCGCCAACCTAGCGTGATGTTTTTGAACCATCGTGTAAAAAGGTGTGTGGTCTTTATATTTTCGTTGAGTGCTAAAAACTCCTGCATGATATGTTCACGTGGTGTTTTGGTTTTTTGATACAGTTAGTGTATCAAAAAACCAAGTCACATACAGGAGGAAAAGTTTACCGAGGTGGTAGTTGGTCATGTCCCTGGGCGATTTCAGGTAATGCATCTAACATACTCAGCTCTTGGCATTTTTCTTCGAATCGAAAAAGTAATAGTTTAACTGCTTGGGGTTTGTTAATAAACAGTGTCTTTGACAAATGTTTTGTTACTATGGGGTAACACCGATGTTTTGGTAGAGAACAGATCTTTAGGATGTATGAGCATGTCAGCATTGCTCTTCTGTCTGTGAGCGGTGGTTCATTTGTTTCGACATAAAGACTGGTGATGGGTGATGTCCGATATACCCCAGACGAGAGACGTAGACCTAAATTGTGGACTGGGTCTAATCGTTTCAACTATGATTTTGTGGCTGAGTAATATACAATGCAGCCATAATCAAAGCAGGAGCGTGCAAGAGAGTGGTAAATGTGTAAAAGGCAGGCCCTGTCTGAACCCCAGTGTTTTCGGTACTGGACTTTAGGTATGTTTAGAGCTCTGGATGCTTTCTTTTTCAACATATTGATGTGAGGCAGGAAAGTGAGTTTTCTGTCAAACATTATGCCAAGAAATTTGTGTTCATTTTGTATGGGTAATTCGATGTCCTGGGATTGGTCTGTGCACCTTGTTTGAGTGAAAAAAGAATACCTACTGTTTTATATGGTGAGAACTGAAAGCCGTTTCTGTCCGCCCATGTTGTTAGTCTATTTATAGTTACTGTACTTGTCTCTCGCATGTTACTACATTGGAGGATGTGCAAGCTATTTGGAGACCATCAACATAGAGAGAATACAAATAAGACTTCGGAATTATTTGGATATAGAGTTCATTTTTACAACAAACAGTGTAGTGATTAGAATACACCCCTGAGGGACTCCGTTTTCGTGTACATAGTTCTTCGAAAGGGTTGAGCCCAGGTGCACTTGAAATGAACGGTTTGCCATAAAGTTGCTCAGGCACTTCAGCATTCTTCCACGGATGCCTAATTCTACTAAATCGCGCATGATTCCAAATCTCCATGTGTTATCGTACGCCTTCTCAAGGTCAAAAAAAGACAGCAAGGCAATGTTGGTTGTGGATAAATCCTTCTCGTATAGTATTTTTGAGGCGAACAAGATGGTCAGTTGTCGAGCATGCTTATTGAAACCCGCATTGGTGAACATCGAGGGGTTTGTTTGATTTTAGAAAAAAGCTTAATCTGGTATTTATGACATGTTCGAACGTTTCGGCGAGACAGCTGGTAAGGGCGATGGGTCTGTAACTACTGGGAAAGGTTGGTGGCTCACCAGGTTTTAAGAGCGCTACAATGAATGCTTTTTTCCAACCTTCTGGCATTCTTCCAAATACCCAAATTTTGTTAAAAAACTTCAAGAGTGCCTCAACCGATGAACCTGAGAGATGTGCAATCATTTCGTAATGTATTTCATCTGGTCTGGGGGTGTCCTTCTTGCCGGCCAACAGAGCACTTTTTAGTTCTTCAAGTGTAATTAAACTGTTGTATGGTACGTTTGTTCAACCATATTGTCACGAAGCCAGAACGAGCAGTTGTTTGGAAAAGAAACAAGTTTATTGGAGCGAACTTGTGCTCCTCCTAACAACAAAAGAATACAGAGGCGGCGAAGCAGCGGTCAACAAAGTGACGTACGTGCGTCGGCGAGCGTCGCAGAATCGAATGCCCCGGCGTCCGCCACTGCAGGCTTTTATCTTTCGGGCTGCGGTGGTTCTCGAAACGTCGATTTACATCGAGAACATAGTAGATCCAAGAGATTATTCTGGGCTGTTCACGTTAGATCGAATGCTCTCCTATCACGCCCAGATAACACATGCGGAACAGAAAGAAAGAAGGAACACGCGCTTTCCTTGGCGCAGAGATAACCAGACCGGCGCGCCGGGCGATAAAAGTAAAACACAAATAAACAAACCCAATGTAAGGTTCGCAGCATTACCCCCCCTCTAAGTGTGCATCGGACCCGATGCTACAAAAGACGACAGTCCGAAAATAAAATAAAATTCGTATCCGTCCCGTAGAAAGGCTTTAAGCGAACCACGTGGACGACTTCGGCCCTTGCGTCGTCGTGATGTTCCGGAATCACCATCGGGGATCACTTCGTAGGTTAATTGCCCAACACGTCTTAGAATCTGGTACGGTCCGAAGTACCGTCGCAGGAGCTTTTCACTGAGTCCGCGTCGTCGAATGGGAGTCCAAACCCACACACGATCCCCTGGTTGGTACTCGGCGTCTCGGCGTCGGAGGTTGTAGCGGCCCGCATCCACCAGCTGCTGGTCCGTTATACGAACTCGAGCGAGCTGGCGGGCCTCCTCCGCACGTTGAAGATATCCGTGGACGTCGGCGTTGAGGTCGTCGTCTTCTACGTGCGGAAGCATGGCGTCGAGCATCGTAGTCGGCCTTCTACCGTAGACAAGCTCGAACGGCGTCAGCTGCGTCGTCTCCTGGATAGCCGTGTTGTACGCAAACGTGACATACGGGAGCACTTCGTCCCAAGTCTTATGTTCAACGTCAACGTACATTGACAGCATATCTGCGATTGTCTTGTTCAGACGTTCTGTTAGTCCGTTCGTTTGGGGGTGGTACGCCGTCGTTCTTCGGTGATCCGTGTTGCTGTAGCGTAATACTCCTTGCATCAGCTCCGCAGTAAATGCCGTTCCGCGGTCTGTGATTAGGACTTCCGGGGCTCCATGTCGCAGCACAACTTGGCTTATAAAGAACTTCGCCACTTCTTGTGCAGTCCCCCTCGGAAGAGCGGCGGTCTCTGCGTAGCGCGTCATGTAGTCTGTCGCTACGACAATCCACTTGTTCTGTGATCGTGACGTAGGGAACGGGCCTAAAAGGTCCATTCCAATCTGTTGAAATGGTCTCGATGGGACGGCGATCGGTTGCAGAAGTCCGGCGGGTCTTGTCGGCGGCGTTTTTCGTCGCTGGCAGTCACGGCAGCTCCGGACGTAGTGGGTGACGTCAGAGGTAAGGCCGGGCCAGTAGTACCTCGCCTTGATTTTTCCAATAGTGCGGGCTGTGCCCAGATGTCCGGAAGACGGGTCGTCGTGGCACGCTTCCAAAATTTCGTCACGAAGGTCCGCGGGGATGACGAGAAGGTAATTCGCTCTTGTTCCGGGGCTGAAATTCTTCTTCACGAGGACGGAGTTTCTCAGGCTGAATGCTGGTAAGCTGCGTTTGAAGGTCCTAGGAACGGCAACGTTGCATCCCTCGAGATACTCGATTATGACGCGTAAGTCGGGGTCGGCACGCTGCTGGGCGGCTAGGTCGCTCTCCGTCACGATCCCGAAGAACGCGCTGTCTTCATCAGAGTCTTGTGGTGGTGGGTCGACGGGGGCGCGGGACAGGCAGTCGGCGTCGGAGTGTTTCCTGCCGGATTTATAAACGACTGTAACGTCGAACTCCTGCAGGCGCAAGCTCCACCGCCCAAGACGGCCAGAGGGGTCCTTCAAATTGGCGAGCCAACACAGCGCATGGTGGTCTGTTACAACCTTGAATGGCCTTCCGTACACGTATGGGCGAAATTTTGAAATCGCCCATATAATAGCCAGGCACTCTTTCTCAGAGGCAGAATAGTTTTTCTCCTCCTTCGACAGACCACGGCTGGACATAGGCGATTACCCTTTCGCAGCCGCTTTGCTTTTGGACAAGGACGGCACCCAAGCCTATATCACTGGCGTCCGTGTGCATTTCCGTTTCGGCATTTTCGTCGAAATGAGCGAGCACGGGAGGGCTTTGCAGGCGTTTTTGCAGCTCGCAGAATGCTTTTTCTTGGTCGTTTTCCCAGCTGAAAGGGGTGCTATCTTTCGTCAAGCGCGTGAGTGGCTCTGCAATGCGTGCGAAGTTTGCGACGAAGCGCCGGTAGTATGCGCACAGCCCGAGAAATCTTCGCACGCCCTTCTTGTCTTTCGGCCTTGGGAAGTTCGCAATGGCTGAAGTTTTTGCCGGGTCAGGTAGGACTCCCGCGGCGTTGACGACGTGGCCCAAGAACTTGAGTTCCCCGTATGCGAAACGGCACTTTTCAGGCTTCAGCGTCAACCCCGACGTACGAATGGCCTCGAGTACAGACTCCAACCTTGCAAGGTGTCGTCGAAAGTCCGGGCGAATACCACTACGTCGTCGAGGTATACGAGGCAGGTGTGCCACTTAAGGCCAGCTAGCACAGTGTCCATGACTCTTTGAAACGTCGCTGGTGCTGTGCACAGCCCAAACGGCATCACCTTGAACTCGTATAGGCCGTCTGGGGTTATAAATGCAGTCTTCTCTCGGTCTCTCTCGTCCACTTCAATTTGCCAGTAGCCGGTCTTCAGGTCCATCGATGAGAAGTACTTCGCGTGGCAGAGGTGGTCGAGGGCGTCGTCGATTCGGGGGAGGGGGTACACGTCCTTTTTCGTGATTTTGTTCAGTCGCCGGTAGTCAACGCAAAACCTTAATGTGCCGTCTTTTTTCTTTACGAGTACGACGGGCGCAGCCCAGGGGCTTTTCGATGGCTGTATAATGTCGTCGCTGAGCATGTCGTCGACTTGAGTCCGGATGGCTTCCCGTTCGTGTGAAGAGACGCGGTACGGTGACTGTCGGGTAGTCGGGCTCCATCTTCGATTATTATTCGGTGCTTCGCTAGAGGGGTCTGACGTAGTTTTGCGCTCGACGAAAAACATTCGCTATAGCGACGCAGCAAAGCCAATAATTTGTTCCGTTGTTCTTGCGGTAGCGCCGGATTTACGTCGAAGGGCTGCGGAAGCTTGAAGGTGTCATCGGGTGTGCGTTCAAAGTCGGCGACCGCGATCACGTCACTTGCTTCTTGCGTTTTTTCGAGGAACGCAATTGCAGCTCCCTTGTTTAAATGCTGGTACTCTTCGGTGAAATTAGTGACCAAAACGTGAGATTGGCGTTGCTTAAAGTGCGCAATCCTCTTGCGACGGAGACACCGCGGTCGAGAAGCAACCTTCGATCACTCTCTACGATAGCGTCGATGTCAGAAGCAGCATCCTCACAGTAGACGGCGATCATCAAGCTTGCGCGGGGTGGCAGGGTGATGTGATCGTCGGCGATCCTGACAGCAGCACGGTGATCGGGGTTCGGCTGCGGCGTCGTGGAGTAATCGGAGGAAAAAGTTATCGACTTGGTCTGCAGATCAATTATTGCGCCGTTGTCCGTCAAAAAGTCCATTCCGAGAATTACGTCGCGGGAGCAGTTAGGCAAAATAACGAACTCAGCAGGGTACGTGGTGCCGCCTATGGTGACGCGTGATGTGCACGTTCCACTTGGCGTTACGAGATGGCCTCCTGCTGTGCGTATATGCGGACCGTCCCATGTTGTCGTAACTTTCTTCAGCTTCGACGCAAATGAGCCGCTCATTACCGAGTAGTCGGCTCCCGTGTCGATGAGGGCGACTACGTCAAAGCCGTCGATGGACAGCTGGACGTCGGACGCCGCTTTCCTGGAGTTTCTGGTGCGTCGGGGCGTTGTATCTCGGCTTGTGCGTGTTGACGGGCGGGCACCATGCGTCGTCATTCTCGTCATCTTCCCAGCGGCAGGGCTCTGTCGTTTCGGGTAAGCGTCGCGTCGTGTCGTTGTCGGGTTCGGGAGTCACGTCCGGGTTAGATCGAGTCGTTGGGCTGCAGGTACGGTGTTCGGTGCGGCCATGCGTCGTTGGAGGGTTTTCGTTTTTTCGCCGTTCTGCAACTTCACCTCCAGAAGTTGCTGCTTTTAGTTTCCCCCACGTGGGCTGGGGGACCTTCCACGTGAGAAGTCAGCGGTGTTATGGCGGTTTGGCGACTGGTACCGGTAGGGCGACGGCGAGCGGTTGAAGCGGGCAGGTCCTCGGTTCGTGTTGGACAGGTATTCGTCGATCTCAGTAGGGCGCTGGCCGGGTCGGGGGCGTGGTGCGTCGACGGAGAAACCACGCAGTCCGAGTCTCTTGTATGGGCAGCGACGGTAGATGTGGTCGGCCTCTCCGCAGTGGTAGCACAGAGGACGGTTATCGGGAGTTCGCCATACGTCCGTCTTCCTCGGCGTCTGGTTTCGGGATACCGGGGGCCGGGCGGGTGACAGTGGGCGGCGGTACGGCGGGGCCTCTTGACGGCGTGTTGGTGCAGGGCGGGGTCGACGAACAGCCGCGGAGTATGTCATAGCTTGTGGCTCTCGGGGTACCTCGGATGGCGTAGAAGTTCCCAACGCTTCTTGCACTTCTTCTCTAATCACGTCGGTGAGGGAAGCGACTTGGGGCTGCGGCGGTGTTGGGAGAAGTTTCCGCAGCTCCTCTCTCACTATTGCGCGGATAGTCTCGCGTAGGCTGTCGGCCGGGATCCGCGTGCTGCCAAAGTCGTTCGCATTGGCCGCGCCAACAAAGTTGCGGTCATACTGCTTAGCACGCATTTCGAGGGCTTTCTCATGGTGCTGGCTTCGGTCACGAATTCGGCGACGGTTTTGGGCGGATTTCGGACAAGTCCAGCAAACAGTTCCTCCTTCACTCCGCGCATTAGGAAGCGCAACTTCTTTTCTTCCGTCATTGCGGGGTCCGCGCGGCGAAATAGCTGCTTCATCTCCTCAACGAAGATCACGACTCCTTCATTGGGGTGTTGCGTGCGCGTTTCCAACAAAAGGGCGGCTCTTTCTTTCCGCACGACGGTAGTGAAGGTCTTAGTGAATTCGCTTTTGAACTGAGCCCAGTTTGTCAAGGAGCTCTCGTGGTTCTCGAACCAAGTGCGAGCCGAATCTTCCAAGTAAAAGAAACATGCCGGAACGTTTCTGCGTCGTCCAACCTGTTGAATTTCCGGACGCGCTCCAGTTTCTCCAACCATTCTTCTGGGTCTTCTGCGGGGGCTCCTCGGAATGATGGCGGTTCCCGTGGCTGCTGCAGAACGACGGGAGGATTGGCTTGGTTGGGCATGGTGCTGGTTGCGACGTCTTTCTTCTTCGCTTTCTCCGGTAGTAGACCGACCTCGGGTGGTAAATCTGCACGCGGAGGCTGCTCTTGTTGGACTGGCTTGGCGGCTTCCAGAGGTTGTAGTGGGCATGAAGGGTGCGTACCTCCGCACCTCCACCAGATGTCACGAAGGTCAAGGACGGACGCAGTGTGTTTCGGAAAAGACAACCAAGTTTATTGGAGCGAACTTGTGCTCCCCTAACACCAAAAGAATACAGAGGCGGCACTAAGGCAGCGGTCAACAAAGTGACGTACGTGCGTCGGCGAGCGTCGCAGAATCGAATGCCCCGGCGTCCGCACTGCAGGCTTTTTATCTGTCGGCGTGCTTGGTTCTCGAAACGTCCGATTCACATCGAGAACATATAGATCGGAATGCTTCCTCCCTATCCGACCGAAAGATAACACATGCGGCACAGAAAGAAAGAAGGAACACCGCGCTTTCCTTGGCGCAGAAGATAACGACAGAACGGCGCAGCCGGGCGGTTAAAAGTTTAAAACACAAATAAACCAACCCAATGTATTGGTTCGCGGCAATATGTTGAAAGTATTTGTTTTCTGCTCTGGTTTTGTACTTCAAGAATTCTTCAGTGTAATGTGCAGAACTTGAAACTCTGGAGAAGTGTTCCCCCAGTATATCTGCCTGCTTTGTTATGCTGGTTTGTACACCTGGCGCAGTTAACAAGGGGAGTGTGTAGGGGGAGTAGGTACCATTCAGCCTTTGAACCTGCTCCCATACCTTTTTTATGTCACAGAGCTATTTATGGAAGAGACACAATTTTGCCACGAGGATTTCTCGGCAGTGCGGCGGTTGTATCTTGGTTAAGCTCTTTTTTAAATTTTAACAGGTTTTCCTGTGTTGGGTACTTGTGAAATACACGCCATGATTTATTTTGCTCCTTTTTCGCCTGTTTACACTCTGGAATCCACCATACGTTGTGGTTTTGCCTCACCACTCCCGTGGACTGTGGAATAGCTACGCGTGCAGCATTAACGATGCAGGATGTAAATACTTCATTCAGTTCGTCAATGCTAAGACTGTCCGAGAAAAAGTCAAAATTTGCGTGGGAAGTAAACAGTTCCCAGTTGGCAAACTGAAGTTTCCACTGGCGTGGTTTCGTTGGGATCATGGTTGGTGAAGGTAATACGCTGATGATCACAGGTAGATGGTGGCTCCCTTATGGATTGTCGATGATGTCAAGCTTAAAATCACTAAAAACACTCAGTGAACTCAAAAACAAATGTATGCATGCTCATTTTTCCTGAGCTTGGAGAGCAGTATGCAGGTTTGCCGGTGTTTAAAAGACAGATATAATGGATAGAATAAAATCCTCTAAAATCTGACCCCTTGCATCAGTTTTTTCGCTCCCCCAAAAGACGAGTGGGCATTAAAATCGCCATCTAGTAAAAACGGCTCCGGTAGTTGGTTTACCAAGTCTTCAAAATTTTGCAGTGTTACTGTGAGGTGTGGTTCAATGTACACAAAGCGCACTGTGATTGTTTTAAATGCAAGCAGGGCGATGATGATGATGATGGTTTGATTTTATTGGCGCAAGGCCGACAAGGGCAAAGAGCGCCAAACAAAAAGTTATTTGATGAGGAGAGAACACGAAATAAAATCAGTTAAAAAAACTATGAGTACGGCTGCTGTAAAGGGCCAGGGTGAAGAACAAGAGTGGTTTAAGAATAAATAAGGTGGCTGGTGTATAGGACCAGGGGTAAAACTATGGGTGGTATGAGATGAGTTTTAAAAAGTGAACTTCTGTTAGGAACTCAAAGGTGCGCTGAACAGAAAACACGGCATCGTCTCCTAAGAAGTATGACGGGTGTGGTGGAATATGTCGTGTATGTAGTTGTGGGAAGTGTTTTCGTCGTGTAATGTCGAGTGCCTTACATTGTATGAGGATGTGGATCACGGATGGGGCCTCTGCGCACCTGTTGCACAGAGGTCTTTGAGATCCAGTGAGCAGGTGCGAGTGCGTTGCGTGCGTCTGCCCTACCCGTAATCTAGCCGAGGCGACTTCTTTGTATTTGTTGCGTGTATCGGAGGTGTACGGTCCCAAGTGTGGTTTTATTACGTGTAACTTGTCTGTTTGTTCACTCCAATGTGTTTGCCATGTTTTGCGAAGTTCTTTGATGTGTGGCTTCACGTCGGTGTAGGGTAATGTGGTTAGGTCTACTGCATTTGAGAGTGTAGCAGCAGCGGCCATTCGATCCGCGGCTTCGTTCCCGGCTATACCACAGTGGCCAGGGACCCAGCAAAGGACGAATTCAAATTTTTGGACATACACCGATATAATACCTTTGATGATAAGATTTACAACGTGATTTTTTGAAGACTTTGTTGATGACAATGCCCGCACAACACTGAGGAAATCAGTATAGATAATGGATTGTGGAATGTGGCTTTGGAGTATATGATTAACAACAAGAAGTAGACTATAAGCCTCTGCCGTAAAGATACTAGTATGATTATTCAGAGTTCTGGTGACATTGAGGCCGTGCCCATGCGCCGCGCAGGACACAGAGGTGGAAGTCTTAGAGGCATCCGTATAAAATTCAGAATAATGATACTTCTCCTGCAAATACAAGAAGTGCTGCTGAATTGCACATGTGAGAGCTCGGTTTTTATCTACATGTGTGAAAGATGCGTCGCATGACACAGGGCGGAGATGCCATGGTGCTATGAAATCTGTTACAGAACTTTGGATGGTGTCTAAAAAGGAGACAGCAAGCTCTGACGCTTCCCCTCTAACTCTGTAAGAGAAAAGCGCCGCGAACCATGGTCGATTTAAAAGGAGTTCAGTCATGGAGGTATCATGAAAAACTGATTTAAATGGACTGGTGAGGCATGGATAAAATTTTAAAAGCATAAAGGAGGTCTGTGTATGCTCGCTCGACATTGTAGGTTCCATTTGTTGCACTCTACATACAGGCTTTCAACTGGACTAGTTCGGAAGGCACCACACGACAAGAGGAGCCCTAGATGAAGCACAGGGTCCAGCCATCTGAGGGATGTTTTAGTGGCTGACCCATAGACAACGCTACCATAGTCCAGTCGTGAACCTATTAGGCTGGTAAAAACACGCAAAAGAAGTTGTTTGTCACCGCCAAAAGAGATGTACAACAGAACCTTCAGGATATTCATTGTTTTTAAACATTTATGTTTTAGTTGTTTTATGTGTGGGATGAAGGTGAGCTTTTCGTCAAAGATTATACCTAAAAACTTGTGTTCCTTTTTGGCAGGAATAGAGGCACCGTGGAGTCGAATGTCTGGATCCGGCCGAATGCCACGCCTCTTAGAAAACAGAACACAAGTGCAATTTCCTGGATTAAATTTAAAACCGTTGCTATCTGCCCAGCCGTCTAGCTTCTTCACACCAAGCTGCACTTGGCGCTCGCAGATAGACAAGTTACACGATTTGAAGGAGAGCTGAACATCGTCTACATAGATTGAACAGGAGATCGATGGTGGCAGTGCCTTCTGAAGAGAATTCATTTTACAAGAAACAAAGTGCAACTCAAAACACCACCTTACGGCACGCCGTTTTCCTGCACATGAACCCTAGAGAGTGCAGCTCCAACTCGCACGCGAAACGTTCTTTCAGGCAGGTAACTAACAAGCGTATTCATCATATTACCCAACATGCCAAACGACTTCAAATCGCTGAGGATGCCGTACCGCCAAGCAGTGTCGTAAGCCTTTTCAAGATCAAAGAATACTATCATACAGTACTGCTTATAGAGGAAAGCATCTTTAATATATGACTCTAACGCAACGAGTTGATCGTTCGTAGATCGCCCCACCCTAAAGCTCGCCTGGTAGCTCTCGAGAAGACCGTTGTACTCTAAGAAGTACACGAGTCTCCTGTTTAACATCTTTTCGAAGAGCTTACACAGGCAGCTTGTCAGGGCATGGGACGATAACTGGCGGCAGAGGAAGGGTCCTTCCCTTCCTTCAGGAAAGCCACTACCATGGCCTCCCTCCAAGAGCGTGGAATGTGCCCCGAAAGCCATATTTTATTGTATAGGTGTAAGAGTGTTTCAAGAGTGTCTGGGTGTAGGTGCTGTATCATGGTGTATGTAATCTTATCTGCGCCTGGAGCTGAAGGTTTGCACGTGCTCAGGGCAGCTCTCAACTCATAGAGAGTGAATTCAGAGTTGTAAGAAGTTTTTGATTTGTCTTTGTCGTGTAAGGGCTTTTTTCTGCAGATGTTTTGTGTTTCATGAAAGTGTTTGTGTAGTGTGCTGAACTAGACACGTGTTCGAAGTGTTGTGCAAGTGTGTTAGCCTGGTCTTCCAGTGTGTCCCCTGTTGTGCTAACCAGGTAACCAGGGGCAGGCTGTGTGTCTGTTGTCCGTTGAGCTTGCGTATACGTGTCCAGACTTTGTGTGTGTCTGTGTATGAATTAATGGATGTCAAGAAGGTGTGCCAACTCTCTCGTTTTGCCTCACGGCGCACACGTTTTCCAAACGCCTCGGCCCGTTTGAACAAAATAAGGTTACCCGACGTGGGGTACCGACGAAGGATACCCCACGCCTTGTTCCGGGCCTCTCGCGCCCGCCTACAGTCCTCATTCCACCACGGCCTCCTCTAGTTGCACGGGGCACCAGAGGCGTGGTGAATGGACTTTTCGGCGGCGTCGAGGATGTGCGCCGTGAGCAGTTGGGTAGCTTCTTCAACGTGTAGGTGTCCTATGGATGTGTGGTGTAGTTTGGATGTCTCTGTAAATGTATTCCAGTTAGCTCTTGCTTCATTAAACCTTTTATGGGAAGATGGACTGCTCGGGCCTGTACCTATATACGTTATTGAAGTGGGAAATGGTCACTACCATATGGGTCCGTGCCCACACCCCACTCAAGACATGGAAAGAGAATTGCAGAACCAATAGCCAGGTCAAGATGTGAGTATGTGTTGTGACCTATGTTATGGTATGTAGGCTGTTTATTGTTGAAAAGGCATGCTCCAGAAGATGTAAGGAATTTCTCTATCAGGCGACCTCGGGCATCCGTTCTGGAAGAGCCCCAAAGAGAGTTGTGAGCATTAAGGTCGCCTGTAAGGATGTATGGTTCAGGCAGTTGGTCAGCCAGCCCCTCGAAGTCGAAGCTCGTAAGTGCATAATCAGGACAAATGTAAATGGAGCATACCGTTATCAACCTATTAAAAATTATTGTGCGTATTGCTACAGCCTCAAGGACTGTGTTGACAGCGATAGGGTGGCATGCTAGGGATTTCCGGGCTATTATGGCTACACCGCCCGAAGAGTGTGTGCAGCCAACCCTATCCTTTCTGAATACCATGTACCTATTTAAGAAATTTGTGTGATTGGGATTCAAATGCGTCTCCTGAAGACACATCACACTTGGCTGGTTCGAATGCAATATCTCATGGCCATCATCAAGATTTTTAATGAGGCCTCTACAGTTCCATTGAGTAATATTTTCCATTCCCATTATGGAGATTTGGAAGCTACTGAAGTCTTTGTGTATGTGTGTTCATGTGTATTTCGGGGCTGTTACTCTAGGATTTGGCTTTTTGGGCCTTTCTGCTGCCGGCTTGGGCGTCGGAGGCCGCTCCTTGCGCTGCGTTGCAGGCAGGAACGGCCCGACATCCATCTCGTCGTCGGATGTCCGAGGGGTGCCCGACGAACCGGGCCCCCGGACTTGGCCCCCCTTCGGGAGCCCTTCGTTTGAGCCGCCACCGCCGCGGACGTCGGCGACGCCAGAGGTGGCACGGGCGGTGCGGTGACGGTGGGAGCCGATGCGGGGCCCCCGATGTCCATCCCCTCGACACCTTCCAACCCACTGGAGGACGAGGAGGCAGCGGTGGGAGCGGCACCGTTCCCAACAGAAGTGGTTTGCACCACAACCGCTGCTGCCTCAGCAAGCGGCATGGTGCCAGGTTGGGCTGCGTGAGGCGACCCAGTGGGGGGCGGGAGCGGGACCAGGTCAGACCCGCTGAACTGGGTTCTGTGGACACCAGACGCCGCTCAGCCCCCCGGCGAACCGCGTCAGCGTACCTCCCCAGGGGGAAAGAGGCGAACCTCTTTCGCGCCTCCGGGAAGGTGATGTTCTCAGTTACCTATATGTGCATTATCTTTTTTTCCAGTTGGAACTTTTCACACTTGCGGGAGTACGCTGCATGCGGCCCTACCGCAGTTCACACAACAGAGGGTGTCGGATGGACAGTTGTCACTCGGATGATAGTGCGCCGCGCATTTCGCACACGTCGTTCGGCCACGGCAAGAGTTTGTACCATGCCCGAACCGCTGGCACTTAAAACAGCGCCGCGGATTCGGGATGTACGGAAGAATGGAGCAACGGATAAAACCTGCAGGTATGTGTTGTGGAAGAATTGCGCGGTCAAAAGTCAGGATAATGTGCTTGGTGGGAATCTCCTTGTCGTCTCTGCGGATAGTGATGCGTCTCACGGCAGTGACGCCCTGATGCTTCTAGCCGGCAAGGAGATCCGCATCCGTTTCGTTCAGGAGATCTGTTTCGGATATCACACCCTGCGAGCTGTTGAGGCTCCGATGGGGTGTGACCCTGATGTCGAAAACAGCCAGTCTAGTCTGAGCTAGAAGCTTTGCAGACTGCTGCTTGTCATTTATTTCGATTAGAAGTTCACCAGACCTTTGTTTTTTGCACTTATACGATTTTCCTATTATGGCTTCAAGATACTTGGCGATCAAGAAGACTGACTGAGATGCTAGAGGGTGGGTTGGATTGAGGGACTCCATGACAAGGAATCGAGAGTAATGATCTGGTTCAGGAAATGTCAAAGATGGCAATGGGGGAAACGATACTTCGGTGCGGCCCCTTTTAGGGGGCCGATCATGGTGGGGGGGGGGGTTACACAATACCATAAAGCATAGTATAAAAGCAGGGAGACGGGGGGTACTTTCTCCTTTGACCTTACCCTGGTAGTCAAAGAGGTCCCGGAGCTCCCTGCCTGGTAGACAGGCAGGGAGCCCATCTGCCGGAGCTTGACCAACGCTCCGACGGCCACCGTTCACGGCTTCTAACCCTTCACCTTTCAACTTCTAGCCACGGTAGGTGACAGCTTAAGTATGGGGGGCTCGGGTACGCGGTGTCGCCACTCACCGTCACCAAGATTACTCAAGGTGCCCCGTGCGGGGTGCAAGCAGGGTGACAGCCGCTGCTTATAGCCTAGTTTTCAGTTTGTCTTTCTCGAGCTGCTACGCCATTTTGGACAATTATTTCCACTCCGCCCGAGAGCCTACTCGCCTGCTCTCGGTCGCAGCCGAAGACCTGGTAACCTTTCAGTATATTCTTCTGTTTAGGTCCTAAGTTTTTTTTTTATGAACAGAAACGGCCACAGGTGAGTGTGTGGCGAAGATGTTTTTAATGTCGTTTAAATTATTTAAAGTCCTCTGCAATTCCAGTGGACAAGGAATGCCATGTTGGTTATTTTATGAACTGAAAACTAGGTTTTCGGTCTAGTGATTCGGGGCCAGTGATTCGGAATAAACAAAAGCCCAGTTTGTTTATTCAGTCATGGGAGAGGAGTGTCTGGTGTTACTATTCAGCGTGCAGCTACTCTGTGCTTACGTGCTCCTAGTTTGTGCCTTTCGGGAATGCCCGCCTTCCGGATACCAGCTACGACACGCATAAACTTGTCGAGCACCCGAGCACGCAAAGGCCGGTGACCAATGCAAGCGGCCGAGATGGCGCACGTGGATATTCATTTCCCCACCTTTTCTTCCCCATGAATGCACCGAGGTCAGGCGACGTCACCGCTGATTCTAGGGGCATTCTAATAGTTCAGTTAGGGTAGATGTGTTTTGTGCATTCGTTCTTTTCATTTCTGCGCAATACGCTGGAGGCCTGTTGACTGTTTCCCTTTGTGGCCACAAATTCTCGCCCTTTTGCGAGAAGTCAAAACGTCGTCGGCCTTCGAGCAAGGCGTTTCTTAGCAGTAGTCAAGAAAGCATCCCATCAGGCTGCTGCTCTTGTGTCGTCGCTGATCATCCCTCGGCCAGCAGTAAAGCAGCTGAGCTTATTTCTGGGCTCTTTGTCGTCAAAACCGATGCAGCTTTCCTGCTCTCCGCTAATTCACCACGCTACCATTACATGACTGGGGCGACAGAGCTCGGTACGGGGATGCCTTCGTTAATGTAAGAACTGGTGCCAGCAGTGCGCACATAACTTTTACGGACTTCAAGGCGTCTTCGAAATCCGCAGAATTCACGAGATTATTGGTGAGTATGGGACCTCCCTTCAATGAGTTTTACTAGGCTTCAGAGGATAGCTGCTCTCGCGTGGTTATTCCCGCAAGACTACAGTGGAACCCCTTTCATACGTTTTTCACCGGGCCGGGAAAGAAAACGTAACAACCTGGAAAACGCAGTGGTGAAGAAACCTTCGAAAAGGAATGAAAACAGCATAGCTTGGACTTGCAACCAGGTATTCCTGCAACTTTGGGTTTCGAACCTTAAAAAACTGGAGAATTTAGGATTAACGTTTTTTGCGATCGCTGAAAAACACCACGCGTGGCAACGCAAGGTCCGTAGTGACGTCAACTCTACCGCGCTGGCTGCTTGTCTACTGCGTTAGGCGTCAAGTTTTTCCTCAGGGGCAGCGCCTCCGGTTTTTGGTACGCCGTCAAGGCACGACAAAGTTCGGGGTTGCAAGTTCAACGGTGGTTTCAGAGCTTGAAGCGCACGATGACGACGAGAGCACGTGCTATTCTTCCGGGGGAGCTTTGTGGCAAACACGCACTTCCGGCATTCCGAGGTGAAAGTACTGTTGTAAGCGCAGTGATGATGGCGATATCATAAAGTAACATTGGACCATCTAATGGTGATGAATACCCCCCGCGTGCGGCTTCATGCAGTCAATTCTGTAGCCAAGCCTGGCCGAGGCTCATTAAACGTCAAAATGGAGGCTGGCGCATGTTACACGGGTGGCTCCGGCGTGTCAGATCACGACACATTATCCGGGGACGTACTCTGAGCCACGGCGTCACGCTGATGGTTTTAATACATTAGGCTTTATGTGAGCAGCTGCGGGACTAGACAAAAGCTACGTAGTAGACGTGAAAACGCAGCACTGAAGAAGGTGAGAGTGGGGTTCTAGTGCATTTTGGTTCAGTCGCAAAACGGTACTTTGGCCCACCATGAATCTGAAAGTGCCTAGAAAAATGCTGTTGTTAGAGCTTGCAGAAGACAACCGCTTGGATGTTTCGGACGCGCTCTGAAAGCCACAGTTTATACTAGCAGCTACGGCTGACGATGACAAGCTGTCCCAGTGCATTGAGCTGATTCATTGAACAGGATGCCGGGAAACGTCAGGCTGTGGATTCTGGGCGCCAGGTTGAGAAACTCCAACAGGAGCAATAAGAGCGAGAACAGGAAATCCAACAGGAAAGAGAGAAGCGACAGCATGAAATCGAAATAAACCGACTCAAAATCTAAATGTCTTGACCTCAGGTTCCGGGTGAGAGCACTATGCTGCCAATGGTGACTGAGCGACTAACTTTTTGAATCAGTGACCTAATGTAACCCTGCAATGTAGGAGAGGATATTGGTCTTTTAGGGTGATTTTGTAGTATACGTGCGAGAGGGCCCAACGTAGTCGCGGGACATGGCCTCAAAAATTGGCGACGCTTTTGGCAAGCTAGGCGACGACGTGATTACCGGCCTGTCGAACGAGGAGACAGAAGTTTCTGACAATTTGAAGTCGAGCCTTCGGTTTAAATACAGGCTGTCTGCTGGAGGCGAAGTGAGCTAAAGGCACGTCATGCTCAGAGCTTCCATCTAAGCCGAGGGCCAACACAAATAATCGCCCAAAAAATGGAGGCTTTTTAAGGGCACTACAAGGTGGTTGAGTGTATCTGTCATTGAACAGTTTTACCGCCGACTACAGAAAACATAAGACACTTCGTGCAGGCCAAGGCAGATGTAAACACTGTTGGCAGGCAGCTAAGCCAGCCAGAGTTTGTAGCACGTCGCGCACCGTAGAGGCCGAGGAACGGTCTAGGAGATTTCATTCAGAAGCCTGACAAGTCAGGGCCTAAAGGCGGAACATCCGAGACAAACAACGGAGGTAACTGACTCGTAAATTGGAATAGGGAAACTGGCCTTACAAACGAGAAGGGCGAAGACACAGAAGCACGCAACCATTGAAAAGATTTTGAAACGCGCAAACAGACCGCATGTTGTAACTGTGGCGAGATAGGAAATTTTGTTACAAGATGCAAAAACGGAAATCTGCTCTTACACGCAGTATCGAGAGTGAGTACAGCAGCCACGTTTGATACAGCAGTGAGTGGGTACAGTAGCTACGTACGCGAGCTCTTAGTCAACCACAAACCGTGCTGAGAAGCGTCCTGAGAACTTTGCGTCTCAGCAGTGACGCTAGACATGATCCATCCTTCGTAAGTCGAGCCAGATCAGTTTACGGAGCAGTGTTAGATGCGGCGCATCTCTTTAACCCGCCTTGTCCCGCGTCTTTGTCGCGGCGTAGTCCGCGTCCTCGGCGTGGCAGCTGTGCGCTCCACCGCTCTCACCGCAGCGCCATCTGTGCGTCAGCGCGGTCAGCTCGCTCCCGTCGCCGTGCCAGCTGTGCGTTAGCGCGCAGCTTGCGCTCGAGCTTGCGCTCGGTTAACACATGCGCATGCGCTGCTATGCGCAGCTCTCTCTCATTCCGCTGCATATAAGCGCGGTAGGTGCGCCGCTCCGCTCCGTCGTTCCGCCGCCGGCGCTCCGGCGACATCGTCCGATGATTTTAATGACGCAACGGCAACCCCCGATGCGTCGCATCTACCCCATGGTTCCACTCGGGGGAAGATGGTGTAAATTTTTTGGGTGACACAGGCCGTAGCAACATGGAGAGTGCGCCCGCCAATTGCTAGAGTCAGCGTCGGAAGTCCGTTTCTGTGAACTGGCGGCCCAGACAGCGGTTTCGGCCACAGCTGGACTGGACGCTCTCGCGAACTCTCTGCTCACTCTTCACTATTACAAGCGAGCGCAGGGCTGCGAGCGCGTCAGGACCGGCCATCTTTCGACACTACTTCTGTCACAACTTCCGTACTTTTTTCTCGAACAGGTCAAATCAGCTGCTGCTCAAAAGGGGCTACAGGCTACTGAGGAGAGTGTCGCCTCCTGAGAAAGAATAGGACTATCTAAAGGATATAACAACATTTCCAAAAACTGCGTAAGTAATTCTGGGGACCAGAGTTCCGACGGCAACATATGTCGCACTCGAGACGGCCGCAAGGCTAGCTCCACTGAACTCCGCAAAACACAACAAAACAATATCCTTGTATCTGCTCCTTTCGTTGCGAATATCGTCAAAAGACGATAGTCTTTGTAGACACTTGCCAAGGAAATGCCCCCCTTTGCTTTCCCGCTCACCTCTCATGCTGTTCCCGCTCCGTCGCGCTCATTCCAAGGTAAACACACTAAAGGTATGCTCAAAGCGATTTGAATTTACCGCGTTCCACTGCTACAGGCCGGGTTCCTCGATGCCAACGCTACAGTACGGTGGAGACGCGCGTGAATCGAGGCGGCCGACTTCAAGGTTTATAGAACTGCGTTGCCGTGCTCCACGTGCGTTACAAGCAGAACGTAGAACTATAGCTAGTGAAACGTTTTGTTGCTGTGGTCGCGTGATTTCTCATATGCTTCCTGGAGGTGGCGCGGGCAACAGCAGGCGGCGGTTTTCTGCAGTAGATGTAGAATATCATTTGCTATTGAAAAACCATGCATCCATAATTTTTTGAATAGAGAAACACTGCAAATATCCCTTGTGTATTCATTTTCGGTCTTATATTTATTTGCGTGATGTCTTGTTCACGTTCACCAAAGTTGACAAGTATGAACATATAAACCAGGCTTAGACGCTCACATGTGGCTGTGGGTATATAATACTATTGCGCAGTATACATTTTACTTTGGGCGGGTGCCTGAATCGAGTCACAGACAGACAGGCGGACAGACAGACATACATACAGACAGACCGAAATTTCTGGGTTTAAGTAGCCCAAGAAAGACTACCGTCTTTAATAGCCAAACTCGCGTTTATTGAGTGCTCCAGTAACGTGGTTCGACACCTCGCTCGTCCTGACCCAGCCGACAGGCGAAGATCAGGAGTAAGGCGCAATGTGGCAGGCCAAGGAAGGCATATTCAAAGCTCCGGTACTCACGTCTTGGGTGTCCGACCGCTGCAACCCAAAGCCACTTTCCTTCGTCCCGAGCACTCAACCCGGCTCCCGCCCGTCCTCCCACCCTCCTCCTTCCCCCCCCCCCCCCGCTACAAACCGGTTACGTGAGGAGGTGCGCCGCGCCACGAACGGGACACGCCTGCGCCACGGCGGGAGAGGGCGCGGCGCCAGAGAAGCGAGGGACCCCCCCTTTTCGCCCCGGCCGCGGGCGGCGAGGAATGGGGAATGCACCGGGACTGCGGGTTTCCCACATCCCTCCCACATATACCGACGCCCCTCGAACTCAAAAGCTCCGGCGGGCGGAGGTCTCACCGTCTGTTGAGCTGCCTCGCTCACTCCTCGAGCCGGTCCAAACAGGGGAACACAGCTCATGCTCAACTGCGCCAAATTACACGTGGCACCGCACGTCGCCGCCACGTAGTTCGCCACAATCCGCCAGTTGACAAGAAATCGCCAGTCCGCACTCAAGGCTGGTCACGTGCACTGTTGGCTTGCCCATGGTACGCAGGCCCTTGTCGGTGAAAGTAGGCTGGGCTGTGTGAGTTCAGGGGCCACACAGCAGGCTTCTCCCTGGCGGTCCCCTCCCGCAGCGGTTCGCCCCGCGCCGACGGTGCGTTTGCTTGCTGTACCGCCGGTGGCATCCACTGCTTACGGGTCAGCATTGACGACCCCTGACGACTGGACCTCGGGCTGGAGGCAGCGTTCGTGGTGCTGCCTCCGAGGTGGCTAGTTAGCCAAGTGCCGACGATCGCTTCCGCTAGGGGCACCTCTAGCGGGCACCTCCGCCCACGTCCGGGCGGGGACGCGATCACCTGACCGCGGGAGCCGCCCCGCCCCGCAGCTCGCTTGCTGGGCGGGCGGCAGGGTGCTGTTTTGGCATAAACAGCTGGGCTCTCGTAACTCCAGGGTAGCGGCTGGCCCGGCTGGCTCGCAGCAGGCCTGGCGTGTTGGCTTCGTGGTTGGAGGGTCACTCGGACCTGCGCGTGCTGGCTTGAACCATCACCAGTTCGGTGGCCCACGCGGTCAGCGGACTCGCCGATTACGGGTGTTGTAGCGGTGCGTCGGAATACTTCCCTCTGCGCCTCCCTCGAGCTCTCGTTCCCGCACAGCAGAGGGTGGAGCGTCGGTAGTATTTTCCCTTTAAAGTACTGCTTCAGCTCGCGCAGTTGAATAGGACCGCTGATTGGACCCGACCACAGGTCTCTAAGCTTGTAGTTTTGCCGCGAGATTTCCTCGGGGACCACGAACGATCCCCGACACACCTATGTGCGATACCGGCAGCAAACCCCGCGCTAGCGTCGCTAAGTGCGTCATTCTGTTTCAAGACAGTGTCGCCCACCTGATACACCACGTCTCGATGAGCTTAATCATAGGGCTTCTTATGGTCGGGCCTGGCCTTACCGGGACTGCGCTTCGCTTTCTTGACGGCTTCCGCCAACCTATTCGCGTAAGCGTCGTGGGTAAACCGCGTCTGCTGCTTTCGCGGGGAATGCGTTGGACCACCTAGCCAGAACCGTGTCCATCAGCGTGTTCAGCTCCGTGCCGAACATCAGAAACGCTGGTGTAAAGCCAGTGTGCCACCGATTCGCGCTTGTGTGCAGAGCAAAGGAGATTGAGCTCAAGTGCGCGTCTCAGTCATGTTGCCGCCTGGCATATGCTCCGAGCAATGGCTTCACGTCACGATTGCGGCTCTCCGTCACGTTACTCTGGGGATGATAGCACGATGCTGTTTGCGGCTCTATACCCATGTCCGCGTACGCTTCACGAAACAACCTTGATGTCAAATACGAAGCCTTGTCGGTAAGCAGCCGCTCCGGGAATCCGTAGCGACAGTACACCTCGGACAGCTTGTGCAGGGCCTCCTGTGGTGTCACTTTGCGCAGCGGATAGAGTTCAGTGATCCCAGTGAAGTGGTATGTCACCACGAGTACCAAATGGTATCCTCTTTTGCTGCACGGCAGCGTGCCCATCAGATCGCACACAAGGATCTCCAATCGCTTTGTGGTCACGATAGGCAGCAGCAAGCCCGGCCCCCTACCACCTCGTGGTTTGCACTCTTGGTAGACGTGGCATGTGCATACGTAACTACATGCCTGTGTCTTCATACCGGGCCAGGTAGCATACCGACAAAGCATACCTGCGCGCTACCGTGACCGTCTGCGTCGTGGTAGTGATGCAAAGGAGCACACATGAGCTAGCGCCGGATCACGGCTTCAAAACACTCTTCTGAATTGTCTTTGCTGCCCGGTTCTTTGAGCAAAGGTCCGTAGACGTCAAGGAGGTTACTCTTCACCTCACTCACAGCTATACCAGCTGCATTAGAGCTCACGCCAGCAGCAATACCAGCATCTTCCCGGCGCCCGTCAATCTTCGGTGTTCTATTTTCCTGAGGGTCCGTCTCTTCCCTGAGACTGGCGGTTACCTCACGACAAAAGAAGTCCTGCTGAGCCTCGAGTAGCTCTTCCCGACTTGACGCAACCTTGAGCGGAAGTCCTCCCCTGACTAGATGCGCGTGCGCTAAGCTTTCGATGCACGGGGACTCCCAACTATCGCGTTCCTCCCGCACCGAGAGAGGTCGGTGGCCCTCAGCATCCTCCTCGCCTTGTCCGGCCGGTTGGGTGTCGTTTACCGGCGCCCGTGACAGCGTGTCGGCAACCACGTTTGTGGCATGGTTGCGATAGCAAACTTCGTACTCAAAGCGATGCAGTGTCAGGACCGATCGGGCGAGCCTCCTGCTGGGCTTGCGGGGGTGGGAAACCCATGTCAGGGCCGGGTGATCGGTCTCGATCGTGAATATGACCCCCCCTACATACATCTTAAACTTTCGAAGTGCGTAGATTATGGCCAGACACTCCTTCTCGGTGACCGAGCAGTTTCGCTCTGCCGGTTTCAGCGCGCGGGTCTTAAAACTCGCGGTTCGCCGTTGTTCTATTTATTCATTTAATACAGTGTAAGCCCTCTTGGGCAGTTAGAACGTGCTAACTACATCATACAATCACAATTCTACTTTAGCAAAAAACATTCAACTGTGTCTACATTTTCAAAGAAATCTCCGGCAAGGCATTCCTTCTGACAGGAAAAGTGTTTTTAAATGTGTCACTTCTTGGTGTTTACGGCATCATGACGTGTGGGTGATTGGTTTGTGATGAGACTCTTCCTGGGGGACGCAAATAGAGATTAGGGTTTAAATTGAGTTTATTGTTGTAAAAGTGATACAAAAATTTTACTCGCGCGATTTTTCAGGGAATTGCAAGTTGAGGAAGTTTAATCTTCTGGAACAGGGTTTTTTTTATTGCCTCCGCTCATAAATAGAAAAAAAACTCACGCAGCTAGCCTCTGAACATGCAACATTTTATTTTTTTGATATGGGTGGTGCGGGTTCAAGATTATACTAGTGTATTCTAAGGTAGTTCGAACAATAGTTTTGTACACCTGAAGTTTAACCTCAAGAGGAGAAGCTCCATAATTTTTGGTCTCAGTAGTCCAGGTTTGCGCTGAGCTGATCCGCAGATATTGTCGATATGTGCATACCAATTTACTTCTATCTGTAATTTGTCATACCAAGATATTTAATTAGGGTGGATCGTTTCGACTTGGTTCGCGTTTGCGGTTTAGTCAAACATCAAGGCGGTTTCTTGTATGATACTGTCATGCAGGCAGACTTGTTAGGGTTGATTTCCATATCCCATTGTGCGTCGTAAATAATGTTGAGAAATAATTGCAAATAATGTTGAATGTGTAATTTAACAAGTGTGGTTCAGAGACAGCCTTTGACACGTGTAAACGAAAAACAATCGTAAGAAAACAATCGCCCTTTAATGTTGACATGTACACCACTTTTAATGTCAATAATGTAAGCAGAAACGAAAATTCGGCCTAAAACTGACCCTTGCGGCACACCAGAAGAGATGGAAAAAAAAGATGAATGTTCTCCTGCTATTTCCACAAAATGTTGATTATTTGTCAGGTAAGCTTGAATTCCACCTAATTATTTGTAAATTCACACCGTAACTATGTACTTTATTTAGAAGTTTCGCATGACATACCCTGTCGAATACTGTTGATAAATCTAATGAAATAACATCAATGTGTTCTTTCGAATTCATAGCTGCAGCAAAGTAATGAACTGTTTCAAATAACTGTGTCAGAGTTGAAAGGCGTCGCCGAAAACCAAGTTGTTTGCTGTAAAAGAGGTTGTTATTTTCAAAGTACGCAACAAGATGTTTACCAATTATGGGCTCTACATCTTTACACACTGTACATGTAATACTAATGGGGTGATAGTTTTCAACCATCAGCTTGTCTCCAACTTTGGGCACGCGAACAACCCTTGCTAGCAGCTAATCACTCGGTACAGCACCAGTTTTCAATGAGGAGGGAAAACGTTCGACTTAGAATAATGCAACCCATTCGCAATAGAGCTTTCAAAATTCGTTCGATATTTTATCAGTCCCTGAAGACTTCTTGTCATCTAATTTTAAAAGTATTTCAATTAAACCTTTCTTAGAGATAGCAATGTTACCTTCGTAATGTCTACCGTTTTCTTGTCCGTTCGGCTAGTGTATGCGCCGTTAAAGAAATTGTTAAAAGCTTCAGCAACTGAAACTGTACCAGTGCAACACTGTCCAGTTACAAGTACACTGGTTCTACCCGGCTTTCACCCAACCAAGTACCTCCAAAACTTGTGAGGTGAATGTTTCAACAAATCAGCCGATGTTGTCGAAAAAAATGTTTTTTAGCAGGTTTTAAGTCCTTTCTTACCTGGGTACTAAGCGTAGCGATGGAAACAAAGTTTATTGCTCTTTTTTGTCGTACCCGGCGTATTAGTCATTTCAAATGAATTAGATGTCGATTAATACACGGGATTATTTTTGTAAGCACTTCTTTCTCCAGGGCACAAAACGGGATAAGCATTCACTCTCAGTACCTGTGAAGTATTCCCAAAGTTCATGCACGTTATTCCTTCTGGGCTTCTTACCAAGAGCAGTTCCCAGTATATCAAGAATGATTGTGTCATCGGCTCGTTTGAAATTGTGAACTTTCACGATCTGATTCTTTACTACGCCCATATTGGCAATTTTAACCGTGGCCACGACAATCTTATGGTCAGAGATCCCTTCGTCAATATTGACTGCGTATTGAAAGGTTTCCTTTGACAAAAATAAGAGAGTGCAGCAAACCCTGGCGCGGTCCTTGTGTTCGCGTGGGGCTGTCAAATACCTGAATAAGACTGTGTCTTGCCATAGTTCCCGATATGCATTCGGAGAACTGCCCCTAGGCCGAGGTCCGTCGCATCCGTCTGGATCACGAACGGCCTGTTCAGATCCGGCAGTTTCAGCGACGCAGTGTCTGCAACAGCTTCCGCCGACTGGCGTAAGCTGCTTTCCTACTTCTCTCCGCACTCCCAAGGGGCATATTTCCTCAACAACATTGTCAAGGGTGCTTGCAGGCGCACTCAAGCGGGGATAAACTGGCGGTAGTAGCCGATCATCCCTAGGAAGCGCTGAACTCCAGCGACATCCTTCGGCGTCGGAAACTCAAATTTCGCCTGAAGTTTCTCGGGATCGGGGGACAGGTGTCCGCGTTCGATCCGATAGCCGAAACAGGTGCACCTGGCGCTGCATATCTGCCCCTTAAAAGGATTGATGGTGGTGCCAGCCGCCCTGGGTTTTCCCAGGACGTCTTTCAGGTGGCAGAGGTGCTCCTCGAAGGTGTGATAGTAGACGACGATGTCTATCCAAATCGGCGAGATCGTGCTGCCATTTTGCCTCACCGAGCACCCTGTCGATCAAGCGTTAGAGTGCTGGGACTCCCGCACAAACCGAAGGGCACACGTACGAACTTGTACAGCCCCCAATGCCAAGTGAATGCAGTCTTGCATTCATCGCCGGGATGCATCTCGACCTGACGGTACCCCTTCCTGTCGTCCAAAATAGTGAAGTACTTTGTACCACCGAGATTCGCTGACGATTTTGTCTACGCTCGGGAAGGGGTACGTATCTTTTTTCGTGACAATTCAGCCGCCGGTAGTCCACGCATAAACGCCACTACCGCCTTTCTTCCGAAAGAGCACCACTTGGAACCCCCAAGGACTCGTCGAGTGGCGGAGAATGCCTCCATTCAGAAGTTCCTCCAGCGCCTCATGAGCTGATGGCCCGGAGATTGCATTTGCATTGGTTGAGCATCGCAGGTGTGTCTGCAGTGCTGGACCAACCTGGTGCAGCCTGCTTTCTCAGTAAATATCTCGCCGAAGTCGCCCAAAAACTAAAAGACTGGGTCACGCGGCGCCGCTGTCCGATTGCGAGCGTCTTCTTCTAAGAGCGCACGTAATTCCTCGCCTCGACCTGGGGCTGGAGAGTGTGCTGTAGAGGAGAAATCAGCCGCGGCGGAAGCAACAACCGTGCTCGGTGGTTGCTGCGCGCGCCGGCTACCGGCGGTGCCTGAAGGTACTACTTCCCTAGGCGCGGAGGACGTTTAGGCCACCTGCCCGCACAGCCGCCTCGCTACGAGCGCCGGCTCGGCGAACGGTTTCAGCGGCGAAAATAGGTTCTCCAGGTAGCCTCTGTTGCCGATATCGATGTCAAGCACAGCCTTGTACATGAAGTTTCTCCCCACAATTACTGGCACTGTGAGTCCGGGCAAGTAAATGAAACGCATTCGCCCCACACGATGACCCCAGCGCATGACGAGGCGTACGTCACTGCCTGACGTTGCATGACCACACGCCTGCTAGAGCGGCAACTTACGTGGGCACAGCCGAACGGCTTTGCTGCTCGAGAGGGGAAACGACCTGCCCTCTATCAACTAAGTGCTTGTCCCGACGTCCAGCAGTGCTTTAAACTCACGCCCCGCAGACTGCGAGGTCGAGAAAAGGCACAGGCGAATCTGTCAGCACCCCTGACTCTGTACGTGGTAACAGCGGTGGCGATGCTTGCCTCTCGGCGCTTTGATCCACTGCCGGTGCACTCACCGACGGCTGGGCGGGTTTCTCTGCCCGACCGGGCAGAACCGCGCAATCTGAATGATCTGGCGACATTTGTAGCCACGAACAGGGCTCCGTGCTGCGTGGCGCAATGTTTGAGGCTGCTCGGGTGCGCCACGACCGACTGGCCGCGTACGGTTCTCCGTGAGCGGGTGCACGTAACTGCCGAAGCGCCGATCCCGTGTAGGGAAGCCGAATGGGCGCGTGGTCACCAACCGCTCATCTGAACGGTTTCTTATGTGCTCTGCGCGCGGGGCTCGCAGGAACTCCGGCCGTATTGCCGCCGTGTAGCGCAAGCCATAAGAGTACGGGTCCAGCGCTCTGGCCCTGACATCGAGCGTCTCTCGCTGGCTGGGTATCAACGTAGAGCAGTGCTCGGCTTGTCGCTGCCCGTAACGCCGTGCCAAGAACAGCTTCGTTCCACTGTTTCCACCTGTGGCGGCGGTGGCCGATACGCGAGTGCAGCCGGTACTGGTGCTTGCACACGGCGAGCTTCCGCCGCCAGTACCTTAAGATCCTTGCAACTAGAGTTCCTCAAGTACAACGCAAAGTTGGGGTGGCATTGCCGGACGACGCGATCGTCCCGCTCCGAGCATGTGGGTCTCTGTACTCGTAAAGCTCCTGCATCGCACCGAATTACCCGACCAGCAATTCATCCGGGGCTTGGGTGCGCATTTAACACTCCCTGCGCATTCGTGGGAAGTAGTCGATGGGCAGGAATTCTTCCCTGAACATCGTTCGAAAGTCGTCCATCGTGCACGGCGTATGACCTACCATCCGATACACCTGGAGGCTTGTCGACTAGGGCTGCGGAGAGGACTCTGCGCAGCACTTCGCTCTCGCTGATGCCGGTCGCCTGCTCGTAATGGCTCAGAGCGAGCAGTTAAGCTTTGGCGCTCGACTGATCGCCGTAACCGCTCTACGCCGGCACCGGCAGCTGCACCCTGGGAGCGACTGAGCGCGCCGCCTGCAGCGCCTGCTGCAAGAGCTTGCGAGAGCATTCGCGATGGAAGCTGCGTCTGCAGACATTTCTCCGATTAAGGGCATCTGCGGGCCCACTCGAGAGAGAGGCGCGCTGTTTGGGGCTTCAGCATCTGCGTAGGCGCGGCACCTGGGGTTTGAACGCGCGGCGTCATCTGAAGTAGCGCGCTTGTGGCGTCCATAGCCTTCCGGGATTCTGTTTGCCGCGCAAGCCGTGGCTGCGGGTATATAGAGGCCGTGGAGAAGGGGACCCTAGCGGCTTCTGCGTCTGCAGAGGACGCTGTTGATGCAGGGCAGCGCTGGGGACTCCCGGGCATGACCACAAAGTTGGGCCAACAGCATCAAATCCGCCAACTCGAAGTCGAGTGCCAGTGCTCTTTTTCGGAGATAGCGAACCTCGAATTCTACTGGAGATGAGTTCCACATTCGGGCGCCAAAAATGTTGGGATCAAGGTTTGTAGTGCGACCTAGTTCGCACTCGAGACGGCCGCAAGGCTACCTCCACTGAACTCGGCCACGGAGCGCCTAATGGCGTAGCGGCAGACAACAGCAAGGAACCCACAAGACACAACGAAATGGTCAAACTCGGGTTATTTGGGTGCTCTAATAACGTGGCTCGACTCCTCGCTCGTCGCGAATCCAGCCGACTGGCAAACATCAGAAGAAAGGCGCAATGGGGGCAGACAAAGGAACGCAAATCCTGAGCTCCGACACCCACGTCGGTGGTTTCCTACCACTGCAACCCAAAAGCCACTTTCCTCCGTCCCGCGCACCCAGCCCAGCTCCCAGAGTCCTTCCCCCACCCAACGAACAAGTCACATGACGAGGTCCGCCGCTCCACGGCCGCACCACACCGGCAGCGCGGCAGGGAGAGGGCACGGCTGCCGGAGAAGAGAGGGAACCCCTTCTTTTCTCTCTGGCGGCGGGCGGCGAGGAATGGGGAATGCACCGGTACACCGGGTTTCCCACAGAATCGGGCTACCGAAAGGATGCTGCACAAGTCCCTAAAATAAATGTGTTTCTTGAGATGGCCGCTCAGTATCGAGTGACATTGTGCCAAAGCCTTCAGTTGAGACCCCACAAATTTCAACGGTGCGGTTGCGAGAAATGATGTCGCGACTGAGAGAGTCGATTTCTTTCTGCCGCCAGCTTAGGTAGTCGATGTCGAGCAATGGTCAGGGGAGCTTGTAGTCATTCCGATGCCACCTGCGTCTGAGCCGATGTTTCAACCAAGCGGCAGGGACAGTGGAGAGAGAACGATAACGCCTTAGCAGTTCGCTTGCCTAGGGTATTGATAAAAGCGGTAGACTTCAGATGAGGAAAAAGTTGCGAGATATTTGATTGCAAAGTTCCCGTGCGCACGCTGTGCTGTAGGGTCCGAGGCTCGCGTTGCCTTAGGCCTGTTCGGAACTAGGCGCCCGCGAGAACGAATGCGCGCCTTCGTTGAGCGGTAAAATTTAGGCGGTTTTCTCCGCCCACAAATAATTCTGTGAGAATGACCAACGTCTTTCACCCGTTGCGACAGACGTCGGAGAACGACGCACCTAAAGTGAGATTAAAAAAGGGCATGTCTCAAGGCGATTCCGAGAGCTCACTTCGCAGCTCCCGAAAGGAGAAGTCGCCTGACTAATGTTTTATTGCTTTGTTTTTGTTGATTAATGTTTTACTAGTTACGATTGAATTTCTTTTTGTGTCAGAGATTTTCTGTCCGGTGACACGAAATGTCAGGCTATAAGATTTCCGCCATTGGCTCAAGCACTGATGAGCTAAATTATAACTTAGTGCAGTTAGGTACACGCATGTCTTTGTCACAAATGTAAGCCGGATACAGTTCAATGTGCATTTACGTTGGCGCAGGTCGTCGATCTAGTTGTGCTAGTGTTGTTCGGTCGCTTGCTTGAGTAAGCTAGAGAGGTTCTTCCAGTGACCGACAAGGTGTAGCTGTAGCTCAGTGTCTTAACACTCACCAGAGATTGGCACCGTGACATTCTGCCCAAGCCTGGAATAGAGCGTCTGCGGACCACTTCTCTTCAAGAGCATCTTTTTGGACAACGGTTGTTAACCATTACTCTTCAGGATTTCCAATCCCGGGCGATAAGCGGTTACTATTCAGCGCAGCACCACCTTGTGCGCACGTGCTACAGGTTTAGTGCATTGCGGAAAAGCCCGCCCTCCTCAACAAGCTACGACACGCAAGAAAGCTCTGATGGCAAGATTTATTTCGTCAATAGCCGCTAACTTCAGCCTAGAAGTAATGTCTGCTCTGATAAATGTAAGCTGACAGCCGGTACTGAAAACTCCAAGGACGTAGCAGCAGCGCGACGTTGTTGTTATCCACGCCCGGAACATCTGCAGTAAGACGTCGCTGGAGAGTTGCGGGATGGGTTATTTGCGTGTGTTAACGTGCACTGCTGCATGTCACGTTTCTGCAGCCGATTCCGATGGTTTTCCCTCAGAGCCGGTGGTGCACACCGTGGTATCACGTCGTCGCTTACATGTCCTACACCGGATCTTCTTTCGGCAACTCCGCAGAAGAATTACCTTGGCAGTGCATCTGAAGCATCGGCCGTCACTTGCTAGGTGGTTCGCCTGTGATCCAAATGGATTTCACTACAATATTCTTCCGTTCTATGGATCTTCTTCCTTCTATGGATGGAGCAGAAGAAGCAAGAGGAAGTCTGTGCCTTCTTGTGCAGGACGGCTGCGGTCGGAACAGACTACGGCTTCTTGAGCCTTCGTTCAGCCTCCTCATTTTGTTCATTTTGATCTGGAAGCTTCTTTCCCTGCACTTCGACTTCTACTCGCAGGAAAGACAGTAGATATTCTATGTCCGGTGCTTCAGAACTTGGATTGCTGGTGGAAGCGTTGCTCGCAGCAAGGCTGTGATTTTTGAAGTAATCGACAATAATGTCGCCACGTGTCACCTTTAGGAGCACTCCATTCAGCATAGCCGCGTAAGAAAGAATCCGGGTGCCAAAGCTTTCTAGTCCTCGTCCGTTCATTTGCACACTGCCCTACGGCCTCCTCCGGGCGGCCACGTTGCTGGCTTAATCAACAGGCCTGAGTTTCCGCAGTTTTTTAAAATACTTCTGCTCGATCACTCTGCAATTGTCTAAACGATTTTAGAGATATCAAGAGCATTTTCATATCAAGACTCTGTCACTTGCAGACAAGCAAGGCTTCGTCCGTCAACAAGCGAAAGCAAGTAGTGGAAACTGTCAATATTTGACAGCCGGGTATTCTCGTCAACTAAATGTCGAAACTTGTCGCCCCACCAAAGCTCCGTGACATCACAATAGTTGCGGCGCTCCGTGATCGCGCAACAGTTCTAGCTCCGGGACACGTGCAACAAACTCACGATTAGATTGTATGGGTTGTGTGGTAGATGTCGCAGCTCGGTTGGCTCCGCTGGCGGCATTCAATGAAGGTGCAGGCTGGAGCGTCGAAGATGACTTCAACACCTCCATGTGATGCTCGAGTGAAGCCAGTGCGCTGGTCGCTGCATCGTCTTACTCCATTACCGAAGCTTGGTCTTCCCCTGCTTGTTCGTCGGTCAGGTGGGCTTCATGCTCGGCGTTAGGTGCAGACAAGAAGAACACAAACCGCCGAAAGGTCTACCTGCTGGCACGGTAGCAGCTGGTACACCTCGCATATGATCTTTGTGCTTATAGGCCACGGCGACGCGGGCTTGTTCTTGATCCGTTCCATGCTGGTCTTAGCTTAAGAAAGGCTCACCCAGGCTCGTCAGAAGGCTCGCTGATTTCCGGATTTTCGGAACCAATGTTACGAGTAGGGAAAGCCGTTCTTCAGGGTTTTTCGGCGTCGGTCCAGATCGACGCTAAGCCGAGCACAATGATACAAGCGCATCGTTCGGTAGGCTGCGCATGCCTGCTGCAGTATACCGTGCGTGCCAATTCTTTCTCGGCGCCTCTATCATCACCACCTATAATGTCCATGTTGGCGGCTAATACGAAATCCGCAAGCAGCCATATTTCAAGTAGTTTTGTTGTCAACGTGCTTACAGGTACAGGGCGAGAGCTCGTCAATCTGTCCATAAGCAGCTTTTTCTCTAGCCTCGTCATGTCTTTTAAAGAACATGAAATAAACTTCTGTTCTATTCTGGTCTATTCGCTTCTAAACCTATTGCCTGCTGAAGGGCTTTGCGTAGTGAGGCGGTTCATGTTATCGATGTCTGCTTTGGCGAGTACAAAGTGTGGTGCGATGCAGGTGAGTATTGCGTCGCCATTCATGGTTTTAGCCTGGATTATGAGCCCGAGAATTTTGAGTGAAGCGCTGGGGTGAATTGTGTAGCCGTCTAGAGTTAACGAAATATCTTCCATTTGTTGATTTGCCCTTGTTTTCGGAATACTATCAATTCGGACTTGTGAGCGGAGAACTGCAGGCCACTTGTATGGACGAATTCGCTGACTGTTTCTGCCGCGAGTCGTAGTGTCTCTTGAAACATACCCGCCTGAGTCCGTGCCCGTCCAAATGGTGATATCATCTGCGTACAAGGGCATGCCGTAGGTTGGGTATCTCCTCTGGCTTGTCTGCAGACGAATGAAGGCCATGTTGAAAAGAAGAGGGGAACACACCGACCCTTGAGGCCTGCCCCTGCTGCGAAGTCCGATTGGTTTTGCCTGTCGGCACTTGAGACAGTCGGGTATGTAGGTGTAGCCGCTTTGCACAGCCAGTTTGGTTGAGGTGACCGGCAATCACTGCACGCGTCATTTTATCAAACGCCCTTTTTAGAGGGTGTGTCACCAGGGTCACATGGGCTACTGCTTCGTACCGCCCTGGCTTTAAACCTCCCTGCATCAGCGTTCTATAATTAGTATCATCGTGTTTGCTAAGTGATCAGCTTCACCCTGATACCCGCCGCAAAAGCATTGGACCATTTCTCACCTCGCCGGACCCACCCGAAGTTTCAAGCGGTGAGCGTCTCTGGTAACCCTAACCTTCCAAAGAACACGGCTCAGCTGCAATCGTGCATGCCTTCGGGCGCCCGGCCGGCCTCACTACCCGCGCGGAATCTGGATGTCGACATGCAAGAATCGCCCCATGCCCCACCGACATACGACCCGGACAGCGCCCGCACGCGCCCAACCTATGACCCCTGGCGTCAGATCTTACGATCGCGCCACAACCAGCACATCACTCCTTCCACTACCCACGTGCCATCTTCCCGTCTTCTCTCCACGCAGGGCAATCCAACCGAAACTCCCCATGAACGACTAAAAGGTGATAATCCGCCCGAGGTCCGGCCTACGAGTCGAAGCCTGGCCGGCGCGACAGCTCGCACACAGCCTGCAACAAGCCACCGGCATCCCACCCTCTACGTTCTACGGGCAAGTTATCAACTTCCCGCAGCCGCAGCAGAATCTTATCACGACAAGCACCCCTAGCGAAGTAGGCGCCGACGCTCTGCGCAAGATCACCACCCTCCACCTTGGCGACACGACATATTATGTCACAGCGTACCTCATGAACCCCCTGGAACTTCTCGCGGAATAAGGCATCGACCCTGGAACACCTCCTGAGCATCTACTCGCCATAATAATGTCCACCGGACCGCCCATCATTGAAGCCCGCATGCTCGGCATATCGGACACAGCAGCACTCATGTTTGACGGTCCTCACGTGCCATTTTACGTAAAAGCGTACGGCACCCTGGTACGCTGTCGCCCCTACCGAAACACCTATCAATGCTGTGCGAAGTGCGGCTGCCTCACACACCGACCCGATGTCTGTCCCAACCCTGAACCCAACCTGTGCTCCCGGTGCCATACCCCCAACCCAGCTCCTGACACCCCTGCCAACCTCAGTACCAGCTGTGCGGACTCCCCCACCAGACGGCCAGTCGAGAATGTCACCGCAAGCTCAAGCCCCCGCCAAAGCCCGCGCGCACACGCCTCCAACGCCAAGCACAAGAAACCCGGCAACCAGCCCTCTCCAGACTGAGAAGATCGTTCGGTCCACCGTCCACGCCCTCTCAGGTGAGCTGGTCAACTGTAGCCACCCACACCCACCCCCCCACTATGACCCTCTCCCCCCTTGCCCACCCCTCAAACCACCATGTTAAATGCTGAATCTTCCGACCTAGCGACTCCTGCAGAAGAAAATGCACAACTAAAAGCACAATTAGACGAAAACGCCAAGCAAATTGCTCCCCTCCAGCAACAGCTCTCGGAGCTTAAGACACTTTTGCCACAAATACCCGCTCCCTTTGTCCACCCTCACCACCAGCAAATCCACCAATGCGCCTGACAATTCTGCACTGGCACCCATTTTCTCTGCCCTGGACGACCTCAAGCGACTTGTTTCAAACCAATTTCACGGCCCTGCAGGAGAAGTCACCTCGCTCGCGGGCCGCATCAAAGTTATAGAAGACGGCAACGCTGAAAAAGTAAAACGCAAAAAGCACCGCCAGCCCAGTTCTAGCCCTCCACCCCCTACAATTGCTCCACTTGACGAAGCGATCGAGGAAGACTCGGACTGTTTATAATACCTAAATGTACCCGTCCCTTCAAATTTGGCATTGGAACTGTCACTCCTTTCGCAGGGAAAAAATCATCCCTCGACCAGCTTATCGCCCCTAACCCCCCAGCAGTACTCGCCTTCCAATAAGTAGAATTCATCAATTCCCTCTCTCCGAGACTACACCACATTTCAAAATCCCAACTCGCCACGACCACCACGTTCGTGCACAAGACCTACCCAGCACAACATCATCCGCTGAGCACTGCAATTGACTGCATACTAGTAGGACTCTTACCTACCAGCAAGAACGAACCAAGTGTTTTTATCCTGAACGTCTATTTTCCTTCATCTCGCAGGCTTCAGGACTCGCTCTACTCCTCCGGAATGTCATTAAAATAGCTAAGCACCACTGCATGGTGATAACCACTGCATAACCACTGCATGGGGTTATGCGCGCAAAGCGCAGTCAGGAACTACCCTCTGGTATGCAGCACACCGTCACGGCTTTACTCTTTGCAACATGCCCCTCATCCCGACCCGCCTCGGCTCCAGCATCACCCGGGATACCACCCCAGACCTAACATTTGTTCGTAACGTCTCCCAATACACATGGCAATGCCTGCCCCATACTCTCGGAAGTGATCACAGCCAGTGTTGCGGAATGGGCATCCCCATTCCACTCCAATTCCATTCCGAGGAATTAAAAGAAGTCGTGATTCCATTCCTTTCAATTCCTCGGAATGACAGAAGATAGCCCATTCCCACTCCTGGAATCGACGGGAAGTTCAATTCCATTCCTTTAATTCCTCAACGTAAAAACTGCCTCAAGTGCGATATCGAGTTACCGAGGAACGCAACATGAATCGGACGTTATCTCACGGATTGAAAACTGCAAATGTATGCGAAATGTATCACTTGTCATCGAAGTTGGGATGTGGTAGCAGGTTGCATGGTTCCATATCTCGTGCAGAACAACTACCCAATGCAAAAAATTACCGTCCCTTCCTAATGAAAGTAGAGAAAAGCGCGAAAGCAAAAAGTTCGTCCAACTTTCGCTGAAAGTGCGTCTAACCGAACGTCAAACCATCAGACACCCAAACCGCCAGCGAAGAAGGAACCCATGCAAGATTTTTTGCGCACTAAGTAAACGCAACTACGAACGATGTAAATGTACGCGGTTACGTGGTTTATGAGATAAAGGTTTACTATTGTGCTCCTTCTTCATGATTGACGCGTGTGTTGTCTTATTTAGAACCATTCGTTTATGCGATTTTAAAATAAGCATTTTGACACAATGCAAGCCCAGTTTCAGAAGGAGAACGAGAGAGAGACACAAAGACCAAATTTGCGGTTCCCGGTTTTACGCACGCGCCGTGTGTTTAGAGAACTTATCACAGCTTTTCGGTCGACCAACTGGTCTAAGGGGGTCGGTATTAGTTTTTTTGACGGAATGCGATCGTTTCCACTAAAAAAGCTTTAGCTTTAAAAGGGGCAATGTCACACTGCCCCTTTTTGCATAATAAGTAGCCGGATCCCACTACTTATTGTAGTATTTGCATGTTAGCATGTTTTAACGGTTTGTTCTTGCGGGACGCGAGATGAAGCAGCTATTACGTTTATCTCTGCCTTTTCCGTTTTGTTGCAATCTGTGGCGAGCTATCTTGCCATCTGCTTTGCGTGCCGTCATACCGGCTTAATTAGTATGCTGTGGACAACTCACAGGCATGTCACGCGGAGCTTGTTCACATGTACAAGCTTTTGAAAAGCTTACTTGAATGATTTCAAGTGAATTTACAACATTGAGCACTAATGCTGCTGTGCCAACGCGAGAGACGGGAGGACAGCGGCACAGAACACCGTTAACTGTTTTTGCATACACCGTAGGAAAGTTGCCACTGCTTCCACGTTGACCTTCATTGCGCTTGTTTATTGCCCTGGCATTACCTCAATGTTCAATACAAGACATTATCTATGAACCCCTCATTTAACGTGACAGAACCATATCGTGACGGGAGCCCTGTCGAAATAAAGAAGTATGGTGAGGCTTATTGTATGTTTGTTTTCGTGAACGCGCTACCAGTACGCACGAGGACCTCACCAGAATTTTGAAATGAGAACTTCCTACCTAAATAGTGGCGATGCTCCAACTTTCAAGCCAACGGCTAAGGCTTCACTAATCAGGTACGTTTGTATCAAGGCGCAAAGGTCAGTGCACAGAAGCGCAGCAACCAAACCACGGAGAAGTTTGGCACAACGGGAGGAGAGGGCCGCACTTCCGATTGAACCAAAGCATGGTGTCGC
The DNA here is from genome assembly GCA_013339765.2 of Haemaphysalis longicornis. Taxonomy (NCBI): domain Eukaryota; kingdom Metazoa; phylum Arthropoda; class Arachnida; order Ixodida; family Ixodidae; genus Haemaphysalis; species Haemaphysalis longicornis. The sequence continues at coordinate 93,453,459 of CM023456.1, forward strand.
ACCGCTGAGAGCGGTCAAAGCACTTGCAAAGAAGGGCGCTAAATGAGCCGCAATTGTTACAAACAAACGCCTTTCAGCAGCTGCGTGTTCCGCATTGTCTTATATAGCACGAGGACGCGGGTTCGATTCCCGGTTGCGGCGGCCGCTTTTCTGATGGAGGCGGAAGGCAAAAATGCCCGTGCGTTCGAGATTTCGGCGCACGTTAAAGATCCCCAGGTGGTCAACATTGACCCGTAGCCCTCTACTACGGTACGGCTGAGTAGCGTCGGCGCGTTAAAACCCCATAATCAATCAATCATTCAAGCAATCAATAAATCAATAAATCAATGCATTGTCTAATATAATAACTAAAGTAATCGTATATCCCAGCTCCCCGCTACCAGAGCGTAGATGTAGAAAGCTCAGTAACACAATCGAAGCTCTCTCCTTAGTCTTATGGCCGGTGCCGGGCACAAAAATTCTTCGCCGACAATTTGCTTTTCGCTACCTTGGTTTTTACTTGCTGGAGCCCGCCGTTCGTATCACCCCAGCGCTGCTACACAGCTCCTGCTGACGTCCAGAGCGGTGGAAGCCATGGCCACGGCTTCCCAAGACGGCGCCCTGGACCAAGGGTGCTCAGGAAAATAAAGTTTACTTCCTTCCTTCCTCCCCCCCCCCCCTTTGCTTCTCGATGCTATTCACCGCCTGCTGACCTGGCTTCACTGCGCCTGCCATTGAGACGGCGGTCTGCAATTGGCGCCACGGACAGTTGTACCGAGAAAGCTATGCCTCAAAAAGCCTGTCTAGCACGAAGAGCCGACCTAACGGAGCCACCGGCCAGGCGCGCTTGCGCGGCTCGAAGTTCATTTACACACGCGCTGAGGCAGGATGCGCGGATTCAGTTACTCTAGATGCCGGGTATGCGTTCTTTTCGTTGCCGCTGCTCCCTTTGAGATATTCCGACGCAGTCGTCGCTGCAGACTAATTAAGTAGCCGGACGCTCCATCGATGGCAACACCGTCGTCAGAAAATCACCATTCGATTCCCATTCCATTCCGGGCAAAAGGCGCCTAATTCCATTCCCATTCCATTCCTCCAAGCGTTGTCCTCATTCCATTCCCATTCCATTCCGGTAGCTCGAAAAGGTGGAATGAATCTGGAATCATTCCAATTCCGGAACGGTAACTCCGCAACTCTGATCACAGCACCGTTCACCTCACCATTTCGGGCATAACCAATACCCAACTAGGCGTCGCCCGCCTCACAGGTTGGAAAGCCTTCCGGGATACTCTAGAAGCTACCCCACCCGCTAATCCGGAACTCGATGAATGGACGACCACCATTGAACGTGCTCTTCAAAAACACACCAAACGAATCCCTCTCACGACCGAGTACCCCGCTGTAGATCCGCACCTCGATCACCTTTGGACAGCCAGGCACAGCCTGGTAACACGCTGGAAACGTAACAAAACAAACCGGCGCCTGAAGTTACGCATAGCTCGCCTCACAAAGCAAGCGGAAGACTACACCCAACAACTAAGTCAGCAGAATTGGCTCCAATTTTGCGCCCAGTACCAAGGAACGCTTAGTACGCGCAAAACCTGGCACCTATTTCGATCCCTAATGGGTACCCTAGAGAAAAAGACCACCAATCAACATAACATTCGCCGACTCATGCATGCCTTCCCAGGAGATGAACAAGTGCTCCTCAACACCTTACGACAAAGGTACGAACTTTCTCCAAGGACTCCTCTGCCTTCTTATTCAGACTATACTCGTGACCCTAACGTGACGCTGGACGCGCCTTTCACCTACGAAGAACTCGAGGCAGCGATCCGCAAGGTCACGCGCTACACAGCACCAGGTCATGACAAAATCACGAATCGTCTAATACGCAACCTTCCTCCTGCCAGCCACGACCAGCTCCTGAATCTTATCAATCATCATTGGACACAAGGGATGCTTCTGCCTGCCTGGAAACACGCTGACATCTCACTGATCCCCAAACCTGGCAAACCAATCGAGATACCCAACCTGCGTCCTATCTTCCTTACTTCATGCCCTGGGAAACTGCTTGAACACATGGTTTACAATCGCCTTACGGCGTACATAGAAGATAACAACCTCTTCCTTCACGACGATGTACGGCTTTCGGCCTCACCTGTCTACCCAAGACGTCTTCCTGCAGCTCAACGAAGACCTTCTCAATAACCTTCCGAAGCATCACAAGCACTGTATCCTCGCTCTCAACATCAAGTGCGCGTTCCATAACGTTTCACACGACGCCTTACTAAACAGCCTGGCCACTCTCCATGTTGGGACACGATTATACAACTTTGTGAGAGCCTTCCTTACCAACCGCACCGCTACAGTGGGGATCTCCCATTTACGCACACCCTCCTTCCCAGCGCTTCCCCGAGGAACACCACAAGGCTCCGTCATTTCTCCTTTGCTATTTAACATAGCTCTCAAAGATCTGCCTCCGCTACTGGACACCGTCCCATCCCTCCACCATGCCCTATATGCGGACGACCATACAATTTGGACCAACGCCGGTTTCATCTGCGAACAACAAGAATCGCTTCAACGAGCCATCGACATCACTACCATATATCTCTCTAAATGTGGTCTGAGTTGCTCCCCGGAAAAATCCGCACTGCTAGCCCTTCAGCAGAGAACTCGGGGATGACACATGGCGCCGATGCCGGACCCGGCTCTTACTATACGCCTCGAGCTTCGCGATCGCTGCGCCGCCTGCCGCGGCTTCTCCGCGGCGTTGACGGGATTTGCGCTGCGTGGCTGGTAGGGGCTCGTGCAGTGTTTTGGTTCTGTTTCGCTTCTGTTCGCCTTTCCGTGCCCTAAACAAAACTTGTTATGGTGAGTCTATAAGCAAAGAGTACGTTTAGGTCACCTGAAAAGCAGCTGCGTCTTCGTAGAGGACGCGATCGCCTGCAAGAGCTACCCAGGGACGCGGTTCTGCGCGCTTCGTCGCCGCTCTTCCGGGCGTCGGCGACGGCAGCAGCATATGACCCATGTCGCCTGCAAAACATCAGGCACAAATAAATGCTACTGTCGCCTCGTTTAGACCTGATACTCGCACAATGAGTGGTTGGCTTCATTTTGCAGCGTGGACAACGAACGCGGCTTCGTTTTGAATATATAGGTCGCAGATAAATGTGTTTCGGGGATGTGATTACCCAATCCTGGACAGTAACTAATGCCTGTTATAAGAATATAAACCATGCGAAATGTTAAGTAATTCCAAGCCTGTGCGTCGTTAAATATGTGCCCACACACGCCATATAGCAAGAACCAAGGCGAGTTACTGAAATCACGGGAAAAAAATGCTGTGCAAGTGCGGGATTAAGAAACAGAAATGTAAAAAAAAAAAGAACAGTGCAGCTTCTGACATGCTAAAGAGGTTCGTGGAAACTTAAGGCAGGTAGGGTTCACTAGACCAACTATACGCGAAATGCACTGCTTCTTCCGAGACATCTGTGGGGGGGGGGGGGGGGGTGGGGTTGAGGAAGGGAGGTGGACGCTGGTACAAATGCGAAGCGGACTCAAGAATGAACGGTTTAGTAAATCCCACGCACAAATCTTGCGTACACTTTCCTTTTGTTTTTTCTACTTCAACGAAGAGATGATCGTACCGCGGACGCATTTTTCGAAGTATACAGGGTAGGCTGTTCAATTATTAAGCGATGAAAGGTGTCGCTGGAAGAGTGTGGATGGGATAAGGCCCTCTTATTCAGTTTCTCCTTTATCTGCAGGCTCCCTGGGCCATATGACGATATTTCGAAAAAGCATTTAGTCGCGGACGCAAATTATATTCTAAGCCCGTCTCCACGCTGCTCGCAGAGGATATATGTTGCAGATGAATGTTTGAGGGCGCTCACCTCACGACAAGACGACTGTGTCGTGTGCTGATCCCCGAGTATAATTATGCATTGTCCATCGTACTTTTGTTGAGTATTCCCGAAATTAACCGCAGACTGGCTTGTAAATGGTTGGTGAGCAATATCTGAGGTATAATATTGGCAAACGTAACTTGCCGTGCTGTCAGGTATGAGTGCCGGCGCTAATTATGTAAGCGCACAAAACCGATTTAAATCGTAGTGTACCGCCCGTAGCATGAACATCTGATGAACCCGTGGTTACGGAGACACGGCTAGTAAATTAGGTCGGTGTAACTACAATCAGCTCCATATACGCCGGTTCCGCGACGCTGGCCTGTGGCACACACCTGGCGCTGTATACAGACCTGAATATACCGCACTAGATCGCGTCAGGAACATTACACTCTCGTAAACACACCCCCATTTGCGAACAGAGTGACTGCTCCGCATAAACATGCATTTCAAACGCCCTCACACGGGTTAAAAGCTCAGTCGTGAACGTGCCGCAAAAACGCGGCGGCACTGGGTAGCGGGGCGCGGACTCCCGCGGTTGCTTTCGAAACGGGCCGCTAGGTGGATTTCAGTGGCGCCCCTACAGGCCGCGCTCGAGGCGTATACGCCTCGAGATTCGCGATCGCTGCGCCGCCTGCCGCCGCTTCTCCGCGGCGTTTTTTGCGGGATTACCGCTGCGTGGCTGATAGGTGGTCATGCAGTGTTTTGGTTCTCTTTCGCTTCTCTTTGCCTTTCCGCGCACTAAAAGACTTGTTATGGCGACGTCTGTAAGCGAACTGCACGTTTAGGGCACTTAAAAAAAACAGCTGCGTCTTGGTAGAGCGCTCTAACGCCAACAAGAGCTACCCGGGGAGGCGGTTCTGCGCGCTTCTTGGGCGCTCTTGCGGGCGTCGGCGACGGCAGCAGCATATCACCGCTGTCACCTTCGAACACGTCAGCACAAGTGAATTCTATTTATTGTCGCCTCGTTTAGACCTGATATTGGCACTGTAAGAGGTTGGTTCGTTTTGCAGCGCAGACAACAAATGCGGCTTTGCTTCGAATATGTACGTCGTAGAAAAATATGTTTAGCGGATGTGATAACCCAATAGCTGACAAAAACTTGTGCCTTTTATGGGAATATAAGCTACGCGAAAATGTTAAGTACACTCAAAGGCTGGGCATTGTCAGATATGTGCCCACTCATGCCTTATAGTAAGAACCAAGGTATATGTTAATGAAACCACGGGAAAATGAATGGTCTGCAAGTCCGGAATAAATAGAATAGTCGTACGGGAATGAAAAAAAAAAACCGAGTGCAGCTTCTGAAATGCTAAAGACGTTTGTTTGAGCAAGGTAGTATTCACCAGACCAACTAGATGCGAAATGCACTGATATTTCGCTAAACATGGGGGGGGGGGGGAGGAGGAGGAGGACGCTCAGCTATCGTTTACAAATGCGGAGCGAAATCAACGAATGAACGTTTTAGCAATCACACACACAAGGTGCGTGTTCACTTTTCGTTTGTTTTTCGCCTTCAACGAACGGCTGATCACTCGGCGGACGCATTTTTTGAAGAATACAGGGTAGGCAGTTCACAAGCGATACGAGGTGTCGTTGGAAGTGTCGATTGATTGATTGCAGGGTTCGACGCGCCGACGCAACGGAGACGATGAGGCACGCCGTAGTGGAGGGCTCCGGATTAATTTTGACCACCTGGAGATCCTTAACGTGCGCCGAAATCTCGTACAGACGGGCTCGTTGGAAGAGTATCTGATAAGGATCTCTGATTTCGGTTTATGCTAGATTCTGCAGTCTCCCTGTGTCATATGGTGATGTTTCGAAGAAGAGTTTGGTCACGTACGCGGATTACTCTATAAGCCCATCTTCGCGCTTCTCGTGGAGGATAAATGTAACAGATGAATCTTTGCGAGCGCTCACCTCGGGACAAGACGACCCAGCATTAAATTTCTCGTCGTGTGCTGACTCCGGAGTGTAATTTTGCATTATCCATCGCACTTCTTTGGTACAATGTTTGTGAAATTTATGCCGCATTGGCTTGTTCATGGTACTGATCAATATGTGATATGTGATATTGGCAGGCGTAACTTGCGTGCTGTCAGGTATGAGTGCTCCGCTGGATTTTGTAAGTGCACAAAATCGATTTACATCATAGTGTGTATGGCCGCAACATGACCATCGGAGGAAACACTGCTTACGGAGACGCTGGCACTAAATTTCAGGGCAGCGGAATTGCAATCAGCTGCATGCAAATGCTGGCTTCGGGACGCCGGCCTGTGACACACGCCTGCGCTCATAGATCTCACTAAGATCGCGTCATAAACTTTTATACTCTCGTGAACACACCGCGCTTGCAAACAGAGTGCCTGCTCCACGTTATTCGGTATTTCGAACGCGGACAAACGGTAAATCGCTGTCTTGAACGAGTCCCAAAAGCAACGGCGACAGGGGGGAGCGGGCCGGGGACTCCCGCGCCTGCTTTCGAAACGGGCCGCTAGGGGGATTTCAGTGGCGCCCCTACAGGCCGCGCTCGAGGCGTATAGAGACTCGCCCCGTTCCTGTAGTAACCCATCTTTAGGGTACTCCGACTCACAATCCCACGAGATGGCTCCGGCTCGCACACCATCCTCGCACTTCAACGCACAGTCACTCAATTGGCACAACTAGTTAAGCGCATCACCCACCAGCGTACTGGTCTCAAAGAAGCTGAAACTGCCCGTCTGGTTCAAGCTTTCCTCATCTGTCGCCTTACATACGGAGCTCCTCACCTGTCCCTCAAACCAGCAGAGCACAAGAAACTTGACATTTTAATTAGGCGAGCATACAAAACTGCACTCGGCCTCCCCACTAACACCTCTACTGACTTGTTTTTACGATTGGGAATACTTGGACAGAGCTGTGCGAAGCTTAACGAACTTCTCAATTCCAACGCCTTAAGCTTACACCCACTGGCTGTAGTACCTTAGCTCGCCTAGGATATCCGACCCCGACTCAGCCTCACCGCCTGGTACGTCTTCCCTCCCTACTACGCGCTCGCATTAAAGTCACCCCACTACCCCGGAACATGCACCCAGGCATCCACGATGGTCGTCTCACCGCGCTAACCAACTACATCCGCACCCACTACCAGCATCTGCCGGGTGCGCTTTACGTCGATGCATCCCCATACCCCAACCGATCGATTTACGCAGTCGCGACTGTAGATAGTCAAAAACGTACCGTCGCCACTGCACGAGCCTCAACACAAACTGAAGCGGAAAAGATAGCCATTGCGCGGTCCCTTACCTCCACTCGTCGCGACTACGTGACAGTAATCACAGACTCGTAATAAGCCTGCCGACACCTTCAAAAAGGTCTACTCCCTCGCACTGCCCTACGCATCATCGAACACTCCACTTAGCTCCCCGAGGAGTGCCACATTTTATGGACCCCTGGCCATTGTGGTTTGGCCGGCAATGAAGCGGCGCACGACGCGGCCCGAGAAGTGGTACACCGGGCCATTGCCCCCGATCCCCCTCCTACCACCCTGGATGCCAACCCCCTACTCACCTACAATGGCATACTCACACACTACAAGCTCCCTCGTCGCACCTTCCCTCCAGCTCACCCGTCTCTAACAAACGCCGATGAAATCACTCTGCGTCAACTTCAAACCCGACCCTTGCCTCACAATAAACTTTGGCATTTGATTTTCCCCACCTCTCACTCACCACGGTGCAAGTTTTGCCCCGAAAGGGGTACACTTTATCACATCGTATAAGAATGCTCCCACACACCCGTCCTCCCTCCTAATCCCCACCCCTCCCCTTCACAGTGGGCGGCGCAGCTGTCCAGCTCTGAACCCGGATCCCAGCTTAACCTGCTGAGACGGGCCTGGACTGCCAGCCAGACCCTGGGACTCCTGGACTAAGGAGTCTCCCCGACTGGTCTGCCTCCACACATGGAGTCGGATTGCGCCTCAATAAAAGTTTATTCCTCCTCCCTTTTTGATCTATTGCTGGGATGGCCAGCGGGGAATGACACGTGGCAGGGGCCATAATTTCTTTCTTTATTTGTAGGGGGGCGTCTTGGCTGCTCTGATTTCTGCGAAAGCTGAACATCGTGTCCAGAATACGGTTGTCATGTTCGAGTTCTTGGTGTAGTTATTTGGGGAGGTTCCCGTTTGAACCGATTCCCATTTCATCCTTCCCGCTTGTTCCCTCCCGTTTCAACCCGGCGCAAAACGACCTTTCCCTTTCGCCCTTTCCCATTTCGGCTGTTCCCATCTGAACACGTTCCCATTTGAACCTTCTCGGTTGTTCCGTGCCGCTTCAACCCGGTACGAATCGCCCTTCCCGTTTCGTATTTTTCCATTTAGCCCCTTCCCGGAATACCGAACCCAGTTTCGACTCGGGTGACTCGGACCGAGGCGTGCGATTTTCGAAGTTATACTTACGTCCGACTGTATTTTAACCTGATAAAAAACTTTACGGCTGGCGGAGTCAAAGTATGCAGACGCCCTATTAACCTGCAGGCTTTTCGCAATGGTCCATTTTAAAATGCGTGGTGCCAACGCGTTGCTCGCATGCGTACTCCGCGGCAGCGGTGATAGTTCCAGCCCCTACGGTTGCATATACGAATGCACATGCACGTATATGCAACACATACAAAAAAGAAAGGACGAGTATTAACAAAATAGAACCTTTCCGCGGTCGCAGTGCCAGTTTGTAGTTGTCATTGCTGGCACCTCTTGCCGAAAATGAAGTGGGTGTTTTAACAAATGAAACTATTATTCATTAGGGGTAGTACATAGCTACTGTTTTTTCTACGCAGGAAATAGACTTTGCAAAATATAATTACAAAATCTAGCAAACTCGAGAAAAAAAAAGTATTTTATGAACGCGGTAACAATTATGGACCAAGCCAGTGGTACGGTCAATTTATTGTGTGGCCAAGGGTAACTTTATATGCACTTATCTCGAAAGGAATGGCCATTGAAGTCTAAAGAAGAAATGTTTTGCTTGGAGGAAATGGTTCCACAAATTTTTCATCTAAGCGTTCAGAAGACTCGAAGCTGTATTCTCTTGCGTGTACCTTTTCCGTATAATAGATAGGCGGGCACGCAGTGCACGGAAAAGCACAAGCAAACATTTAGGTAGTTATCCGCCCATAATAGAGAGATTTAGCATATAGTTACCGTGTTTGCGTCCCCATTTACCGTGTTACCGGCTAGCAAACCGTTCGCGGTTTTTGTATTCCGGCCCCCGCGGCGCAAGTACCGACATCTGATGAATTAGCTTCAAAGGAAATCACACATAATTTTGTTGCTGTTGTTCATAATAACTGTAGTTGTTTTGAGAATACTGTAGTTATCGCCTGCACATCTATATAAAGAAACCGTGTCGGTGTCGCCATCTACCGACTAGCGTTAGATTTGAGGTGCAATAGAATTTTCCCCCGCGCTAAATAATTAGGCAAGAAATGAGTAAAATATGTTGCATAACTTACTCGATAACAAACACTACCTTGCCCAGCGCATTTTTTTAGGCTAAAAGTGCACTGCGAGCTCAGAAAGTTATCTGAACTAATTGAGGCGGGCGTTTTGGGAGCGGGTTGAAACGGGAAGGGTGTTTTAGGAACGGTTTGAAATAGAAAACGGGGCCAAACTGGAAGGGCATTTCGGGAATGGGTTCAAGCGGGACGGGTTCAAACGGGAATGGGTTGTTTCGGGCTACACCCGATGACTTGAGTATAATTGTTTCTAATATCTTCCCAACACATAGGTCAGGGAAATAGGTCATATGTTGTTGATGTGCGGTGATTTGCCTGGTTTTGGAATGAAGCGGCCCTCCGCCGTCTTGCACTGAGTAGGTATCCTGCCGGTTGACCAAAACTCGTTTAGGTGTGTGAGCACGGTTGCCAGTGCATCGTGCCTATGGGTGGCTAGTAGTCTGTAAGTTATCTCAACCTGGCAAGGAGCGCTGTTTTTCTTAACACTCCGCGAAAGCTGTTTTGAGTTCTAATAACGGGATTTCACGGTCGAGGTGCTCGTTGGGATTTTCTGTGTAAGGAGCGGAAGGTGCAAGGACCGCCGTTTATAAATACTTCTTGTGTAGGTCCTAGATATGTTGCACTGCGGATATTTCATTAAGCAATGAAATCACCTTAGTTAAGCAATAAACCTCTGCTCAAGCATAGCAAGGTTCTCGGTTCTGAAAGCCTTGATACCGAAAAATATCCTGGGAGGATTTACCGTAAGTCGATCGCTCATGACTTTCTGTAGACGCGTGAATCACCGCCCGGGGGCTACAAAGAAGGCCGCCTTCACCCCGTGTTCACAAGGGAAGGTTACCTTTACCCCGTGTTCACCTTTACAACGGAAATGGCATTGCGGGGAACGGCGAGCTTTTTCTGGGCGCAGTTCCAGGAAATTAGCTCTACTAAAGCGTAAATTTTCACGACGTTTGGCTCTGGAGGACATACTTGGAGAAAATAGGGCACGTTGCGCGGGCATAACGGTGTCCTCAAACACGCAAAAGGTCTCCATTGTAGTCTGGTGACCAGAAGAGTCGTTAACTAGTGCAGATAAAGCAGTGCCGTCTATAAAAATTTATCCACTTCAACAGTTAACCGCAGCACCATACTGTTTCAAAAAGTCGATCTACAGGATGACGTCATGTGTAGTCCACGGGAGCACAGTGAACTCGGCTCTAATTAGATGACCGTCGAAAGAGAGATTCACTGAGCATACTCCAAAAGGGTGCAGCGACTCACCACCCGCACGAAGAAATGTCACCACCTTGTCACACCTAAACATCACCTTACGTCCAAGCCTGTTTTTAAATTCAATGCTCATCACAGACAGTGCTGCACCGGTATCTAGTGTGACGTGCCCTTAACGGTCTGGGTCACATTTTCCCGTTTGCGTAGGTCACGCAGGGTTGAGAGGAAAATAGGCACAGACATATACGGGTATGAAGACATAACAGTTGTTTAATCAATAAGAGTTTAAACGGTGCCGGCTCCCTCACCGGTCTCGAGGGCGGGGTTGTGTCGGCATTCGCCCGCTTCGTGGTCATGTCAGGCGGGTGGCTAGTTCCAGGGCGTGGAGGCAAGATTCTTCGAACTCACGCCGGGGTGCACGGGAGGCGCCCGCTCACCGCTGGACAGGGGGCTGGAGCTCCCGAGCCAGCGAACACGTACTCAGCTGTTCTATGGAGGTGGTCTCGGAGAGCAGCTGCGGGCCCGCTGGTACGTGTTGGTGGAAGGTGAAGAGAGCGGCGTTCTTCCCCTCTCATTCTTGGGCCGGAATGCAGGAGCGCCTATCGGGTAACTCCTGTGGCGGCTTCCTCCGGAGGAATCGCTTGGTGTCGGGCGGAGAAGGGTACCCCGGGGCCTTGTTTCGACGCCTTCTTATACCCTAGGTAAGGCGCGTTGTGAGAGAAGGTCAGGCGCGTTCTTGAGCAAAGAAGATCCGGCCGGTTATTGTTCGCTCCCAGCGCGTACTTGACGCGCCCACCTGCGTTGCAAGTGCTTAGAGTTCGGCTTGGGCTGGTCTCCGCGAAGGACGGCATTGTACTCACATTGATTGGTACGAACGGTGGCACCGGTGGCAACGACGGAACTTCACACTCCTAAGGCCGTTGTTCGAACACCATCAACAACTTTAACTTTGGTTTTGAGCATCAGGACGGGCAAAGGTAAATCCGTTGAAGGTAGTCCGGTAAGAGGCATATGAGACGTAGTTTATACAGCGACCTCACCTCCGTTGGTCGCGCCATCTAGTTTTCCAGCGGCGGCGAGCCGAGTCGAAGGCGAACGCCGCTGGTGGAAGGTGGGCGGTGTAACGCTGTGGTCCGAAGCCGGTGAATTATGGCTTACTGGCGGCTGTCCTCCAGGAAAAGAGCTTCCCGCCCAGTGGCTGTTGTAGCGTAATGTGCAGCCTCCGAGCGGTCGAACGCGCGTGGTGGCTCGTGCCTTGTACGGCAGCAGCGGGAGATGTGGTTGGTAATGCCACCGAAGTAACAAACACGGCCCCCGCAGACGCGGTCAGTGAGGTATTCATCATTTGCGCCACAGAAACTTGGGGCATAATCTTACTGTTGGCAACGGCTACGGGAATTCTCGGGAGGACTATATTCCGCGTACTCACAGCTTCCATCACGCCTAGGACTCTCAATCCGGAACGCCTGCATTCAGTGGATGTGGTGGAGCCCCACCTGCAGGGCCCGCCTCTGGATAGGCCAGGAGCCTGCCTCCGTGTACGTGCTTGCGGGCAAAGTCCCGAATCAGCCTACTCTTGGCTTGGTGTGAACACTCCTCTTACGATACAGGAACGATGCAGCCAAACTCCAAAGGTAGGGGTAATGCGCATCGCATTTTGGGTGTCTTTGGTGCCGCGGAGAGCGTTCATACACTGCGTACGCCTCGGCTTGTGATTGTTACGATTCCCTGCCGTGCTGGTAAGCTTATCTGACGCATTTTACAGCCGAGAACATGCCAGAAGCGCGGTATACCGATCACTCAGATATTCAACCTGGCCAGCGAATGATAACGTCGGATCTTAAGCATGTTGTTTCGCAAAACCGAAGCTGGTTTGAATTCTAATCTTGGGCATCGTGCAACAACGTAGCACCTTGCATTGACGTTCCTGCCTTTAGTTGGCGCGGTTGCCGCAGACCATGCATTGTATTTTTCTTCTTTCAGGAATTATAAAATATGTATCACCTTATCTACAGGATAAATGATGAAAAGTGAGTTTATTAGAGGTAGTGTACTCACAGCAAGAAAAAATAGGAGCTTGACGAATTCACTTCAGTGTCCCTTTATTGCCCTCTACAACACCTTGTAAGAAAACCAGCCAACGACATAAGTGGTTTCAGGAATAACAACCTGGGCATAAGCTAGGACACTAATTGCTCAACAGCGTATGGCGCCGCACCCAACCCACTGTTACATGTAGCTTTCTGAGCTACGCTGTTGATACGTCGTGGTTCCTAAGAAAGTTTTCGCGTTATCTACTGTAAAGAGAATTGGTGGGAAAACACTCTGAAGGTTCCAGCGTAGTGCTCACGTTTGTTTTGACACTGTGAAAACAACCGTAAATTTGGTCTGTGGAAGCATAAAGGATGGTAAGGTTAACTTTCCGCCTTCTCTCCCAATGGCCCATCCGTTCTGAAACAAAACGTAGATAAGGGTATAGATTTTCACATCTGAAAGGCAATATTCAGTACAAGGTTACCGGATTGCTACTTTAGCACTCTACGAGTTATTTGGTAAGACGGGGAACTCTATAGGCGCGTTCATTAAGCGGCGGATGTGACAATGAATAAACCTGAAGCTAAGTTGCTTTACGCTCCTAAAACCGCCAAACAAGAACACTAAAATGAATAAGGGCGAGCTTCGTTTCGAGCACAATACCTGCGTTTTGTTATGTATATAAGAGCGCTGGACATCTGTGCGAGTTGTCTACCACCCCCAATCCTCGGTTGCACTTGCAGAAAGAGGAGGGGAACATTTTAGAGCGCAGTCCTCTGGCAGCCGTTACCTGGACTTCGCGGCGTCAGCAAACGCAGCAGCGACAGCGGAAAGAAAACGAAGAGGAGCGTCTAGCGAAGGCTATGGCATCGTATTCCCACTGCCTCCCCCTCACTTTCGTTTCACGCGTCGTCGCACCAGGATCGCCCTTTCCGCCATCACCCTCCGGAAACGCAGTTTCTGTCGCCGCTAATCCAACCCAAGGGACATTTATGTGGGAGGTTAAGACCCCAATTTGCAACAACATGCTACCTGCTTCCCTTACGTGACTAATCCGAACCACGTGACATTTGCGCGGGAGGTTCAATCCTGATTGGCAAAAACACGCTGGCAAGCGGCGGCAACGCGCTACGATGTAATGGCAGACTAGCGCGGGCCGCCGTGCGTTCGCTCATCACGCGATCACTCCCTAATACGCAGCAGATATGCGCCGTGCCCGAAAAGACTGCAGCTCGCGCTGCGCCCAAATTTTTCATTAAGGAGCATAGTAATCGTCAGTGCAGTTTTTTTTCTTTCCACATTTTTGATGTTGCCAACAGCCGTTTTTAAAACGTTTTAAAGATTACACTTTCCCACAGCAAAGAAACGAGCTTCTGCCTCCGTTATTTCCAAGGCTGTGCTCAATTGATTGATTTCTGTTCTGGGTTCCTTCAACGACGCATTCGTCCCCAGTTCCAATGCACCCCCTCACAGAGAAAGCCGGGTTCTATAGCCTTTGGTGCCACTAATGGCATAAGATGCTTTCCTCCCGTCGACTGTCCTTCATCGGATTAAAACGGTGTAGTTGCAATTTGTAGATTACAAGAAGATGCCCTTCACAGTCATTTGTCCTAGCATGGCAGGCCAATAAACCTAATAATACCTTGCAGTAACACGCGCCTAAAAGTACCATAAATTCAAGGGGACCCCACCTTTCTCTGCTTCATAAATGATGAAGCATCCCACTCGTAATGCGGAGGATGAGGGCTACAATCTTCACCCAGGCCTGTGCATCTTCTTCCTTCTTTGTTTATTACACCTTCAAAACTACCTTTCCTCACCAGCATATGAAACAAATTACTTTTTTTTTCTTGTACGATGTTTGCCACTGCTGTCTGTGATTCGTTGAAACTCTTCGGCCACTTTCAAAAGTACATTTTCGCAGACAATATAGAAAGGCTTCCTGCATTAGAACGGTGGTTTGGGCTAGCTAATGCATACCAACAGCACCGTGTGTCGTCAATTCTTGCCCCTTCTTTTTTGCGCTGTTTTGAATGCAAGAACTACTTATCCTACACCTTTACTAGCGTTGGCTTTTGACTGTTGAACTTTCTTGTTTTGTATATCAACTGCATTTCCATTTTTAATTAGTCGATGCTTCTTGCATAGCCAAGACCTCGGTTCTGCTATTAGTAGAACGTGAGGGTTCTAGCTGTCGAATAGTTCCAGACACGGCATACGTGCTTTGTTCTCGCGCGTGGGGGGTAACAGACGCTTATAATTTGAACGTCCCACGAGACGGAGCATCCGGCAGGTCACATACTCAACGCCATGAATTCGTCCCTGCAATAACATCAGGCATCACAGTTCGTTCCGGGGAAGGGCGGCCCGCTGCCCATTGCCTAGGCAGCGGGCTGCCCTTCATGGTACCCGTCGCCACTTGCGTAGCTTAGGCTACCCGCTATGCTCGAACACTCAATCAATGGGCCTGAGTGCGGTCAGATTGGCGGTTAGGTAGCCACGGCAATGGGGCATTTCCTGGCCGCTACAGGTAGAAAGAAAATGAGCGATAATTCTTTGGCCGCCGGAACAAACGCGAAGTTAAAGTTTTGGGCTTACGATTTGTTAAGCTTCGCGATGCATGCACATATCCTGAAAAATTCAACGCCAAACGAATAATATCTCGGACATATTTCAAGACTTGTCATGGCAATTTCGACTGCTAACGTTTGGCAAGGTGCACACAGTGGTCATTGTGTGTTTTTTAACGTGAGCTACACTGGCCGAGGTTGAGAATTTTCGCGTGGCTCTTAGAGAGCCCTAATGCGCATACGTGAGGAGCACTGATGTTACACGGCGCGAAGAACATTGCTCGCTGTCCGGCGTCTCTCATACAGCCCACGCGCCCAGCGTCTTCGCCGACCTCCATTGCGCACATGGCGGCCCGGTCCACTTGATGACCATGCGAGGTGTGGCCGGGTGTGGAACCGATGGCTCGAGCGTCGTAGCAACTCCGGCGTGCGCCTGTGAACCAGCTTAGCTCTGGGGTGATTGGTGACGCTGCGCCTGAGCATCTTGATAAATTTACATGTGTCACATAATCCGTATACCGTGTGTAAGTGTGTCATTGAAGCAGCAGTAAGCATGATAATCGAGCTAATCCGAGACAACCTGCAAAGCTAAGAATAACCAGCCGAACCTTGCCTCGAGCTAAACGCCTGCTAATTTTTTGCTCACCTCCCCAATCGCGCATTCCTTCGAAGGTGACAACGCCATCTCGTGGGTAATCGTGGCAACACCAAAAAAGTTCCCTCCCAACCTATATGAACTTCTCTAGCTTATTGTACTGCGCTCGGTGAGGTGACGTGGCATCTCAACGTCAATGCTTACTTGAAACTAGGGCTCCTACAACACCATAAGAAAATGTGGCCCAGTTTGGAGAACGTCGCTTGCTATAAGAACTAATGAATTTTTTGGATAGGCAATTAAGGGGAAGACACATCGCCTGTTCAAAATACCTGTTATCGCTTCCTCTCCAGTTTTCTGAGAAGACATGCCCTATTTTCTCTGATTCTGACAACAATATGGAGTTCTACCAATGGCTGGTGATTTCAGGGCACGCAATCATACACTGACGCACCAAAAATTGATCTGTAAACGATAACACCAGGCTCTTACAAATATAGTTCTCGGTGTATAGTTTAAGCATTGAGTACAAAGGTGCCGTTCGGTAATCTTGATTGAAGAAACACTTTCAGGCAGCTCACAATATTACTCAACAACCGAGCCTAAACAAGCACCGGGAACTATGGCAAAAAGAGGGCGAATATGAAAGCATTCCTACCGAGTAGTAAGCGTGGGCTCCGTCTGTTTGCCTTGCCGCCACCAGTACGTTGGCAAGGTCGTGTGAAACACCACGAATCGGTGTCGAAAACATTGCGACTTGTAGCAGTGCTCTCTTTTCTGCTCAAGAAACCCACGCCGCTGCGCGCGAAGCAATTGGCCGCCAAAGTGTAACTGAGCAAGATCATCCAATCGCAGGCTCTCCTTTCTGTAGAGAACAATCGCTGCCGCTCTGATGCATGGGGCGTGAAACCTTAGACCTGACGCGCTACCTTAGTGAGGAATCGGAACAATCCTCATGAATCTGGACGTTCCGCTGGAAATAAAATGCGACTGCAGCGCTCTAAAAGGAAAATTGTCCGTAGTATGCGGCTTCAAGGGCTCTGTGAATGCACCCGCCCTGATTTTTCAGTACCAAACGTTGTGGCCCTAGAGGTCAGAGACGATATTTTTCTTGTTGTTGAGGCAGCTCTTTTTGTGAAAAATCGCAGATTTTGTGGACGTTTAACTTACACGTGTGGTAACAGTATTCTGCAGCCCTCCACTAGCGCCATCATGAAAGCTCGAGTCAGGTTGAATACGTCAAGCGTCAATTCGTACAGCTTTTTGAGGATAAAAACTCCTGAAAGTAATGTGGCACGCAGTCCAGCAGGCTTCTTTTATATTTTCTTTTTTTACACTTCTCTTATCTGCCAAGGCAACCGCGCAGACCCTCAGTGTTTGGAGGAAGAGGGAACCCCTTCAGTAATCTTGAAAAACATTAACGTAATACTGATTTTCAACTCACCTTCAGACTTCCGCAGGAAACAAATATCTATAGGGCGCGGTTAAAGCATACACCAAAGTGTGACCTACGAGCTTGAAGTGGCCTGGACGTGCACAAGGTCACTACGTAACTACCACAGCGGAAAGCGGTTTCTCTGACACAGTTCGCCTACACGTGCATAAAAACGCGTAGAGTATTGATGTGTTTCGGCTGACCATATTTTCTTGGAAACTTAATCCAAGTTTTGGCTCCAACTTTGAATGTTACTGTCCATCATAAGATTTTGAAAGACCTCAATAAACGCTGTTAATAGGTGACCCACTTTTCCGATGTTGAGTTACACCTGTCATGTTTACCATCGACAGGCATGAGCACCAAATTCTTGCGTGAGCTCGAACAGCGCGGATGCACATTGTCTCAGAATGACATCGCTTGTTCTAAGTTTAAACCAGTCGTGCCCAGCGAGCTCACACGTAACCAAACTTAGGAGCCGCTATTTATTCAACCAGAGGTCAGTAGTAGCCCTGCTAATTATGTCATCCGTTTAGGTCATTGTGTGGCTCGATCAATATAGTGGGAGTGAGTTTCAGAATCATATAGATTTTACTCGAACTCAGTATGGGCGCTTGAAAGTTTAACGCGACGCCTAATTGTAAATCAGGGATCGTCGTCGAGGGAGAATTTTTCACCACAACGATTGGCCTTTCTGAGCAGAAGAATACTTTACTAATCTACCTATTTTAATGTAGCAGGCTCGACCACAGTGCGCATTACCCAAACAAAAGGATGCGGTGTTTTGCGTCGAATTTCTCGTGCCATTTGTGGCCTACAACGCTTGCAAGCGCCACGGGTCGCCCCCGGTTCGTTTCAAACTATGGCGGTGCGGAGACGTCTCCCCACTAGAACCGCTATAGGCTGTAGCCAGACCGGCGCCTCTTTTATTTGGGAGCAACTGTCTGCTAATACTTCAGCCGGTGAGGCTGATGAATGCACAATGCGAGTGCACACTCATAGTTACAGCCGCCGTTCGCACATAAAACTGCGCTGAGGTAAGATAATAGAGATATTGTAGGAAAATGTTGGCGGGCCTTTTTCACATTTCAGAGCAGCACAGATTAGCAAAGCATTGACGCACATATCTGCGCCCGTAGAGATCATTGCACGTAGGCCGATTATTACGGCAAGAAAAAGATCTTTAGAGTACCCAATATCATAAAGAATAGAAGAACTGCCGACGTGGCTCGACTTGTCCCATTAAAATGTGAAGCAGCAGAACACACATGATAAGAGTTGAAGCGATGCAAAATAAAACGTAGCACCATATACAAGACTATATATGGTCGTAACAAAACTTTTTGCACTGCAGGACGAAATTTATTTCAATATTCCCAGAACCACAGCAGCCTTGCGATTAAGCAACCAATTTGTTCCCTCTGCCCAGTTTCCTCATCTCATACTTTCATTCAATATATGGCCATTCTCCTTCTTCTAGTCGTGTCTTTCTGGAGCCCCTCTGCTGTTGCATGGTTTACCTTTCATCGGTTCTTTGCAGAAAATGCCTGGCGATGCCCATGCAGGTAAAATAGGTTTACCTATGATTTCCACGCGAGTTTCTTAACCTATTCAAAAAACTCATTTGGTGGCCGTAACCACTACTCCTCTCGTCTTTTTTCTAAACTCTTGTTAGGCTGAAAGTTTTCTTTTACGATGTTTAGTAATACAATGTTTTTTTTTGCTTAAGGGATCCTGCAATGCTCTTTGAGCAGTGCACGTAAACCTGCGCGACGTTTAGTTTACACTGCCAAGAATACATGAGCCAAATGTTAAACGCGCACGTAAAGCGGTGAGCGGGCAAATCGCTGTGGAAGACGCAAACGAACCAGCAGCACTTTTTTCATTTTCTTTATTATGCACCCATGGCATGGTCTAAACGAGATACTTGAGGCCACGGCTGTCCTATTGCCTGTCGCGGGTCACCTTCGCGGCTAATTTGTCGCTATTCTCTGACGATCCACCGTCGTCTGCACTGTGTACTAAACTCTTCTTTGCCTGAAACTCTACGCGAAGTTTCGGAGATTTTTTTGTGTTTTGAGTGCGCGCAGAGTTGGAGAGACGAACGTAATGCTCTATTTTCAACGAGACCACTCGAGAACAAAGAGAGAAGGAGATAAAACTTTATTGGACATCTTTGCTGACCGTAACTACCCGAGAGGGGGGTTCCGGGTGGGCGCTTCGGCAGACGACGGCCGGGAGCCCATGCCCCCGGCGGCGTCTTCTGCCACTGGACGACCGCAACATTTCGGAAATGCAGCTGAGCAGCAAGGCCTCCCTCTGGTCGGAATTACCCAAGTGGAATCCAGGGTTGGTGGACTAGCATTTGAGATGGCAGGGCCAAACCATGTGTGTGAGTGAAGCAGCTGACAGTCCACACCATTTGCATGTGTCTTGGTACCTTTCTGGGTGCTGATCTGTGAGCTGCCAGAAGTTTAAGACAACCCAGCCTATAGAGCTCTGTAATTTCCTGATATGTCCAGAGCCAATCTCTTTTCCCAGTGTCAGACGGCACGTTTTCGGACTCGGGGCAGCCTGGTTGCAGAATCCTCAGGCTGCCTCAAGTACCATCTCGTTCCCTTGGAGGGATCAGTGTGCTGGTGTCCAAACCAGATTCAGATTGACTTGTCTTCCTGGTGTCTCAGAGCGGGTCCGTAGTGTTTCCGCCGCTTCCGTAGAAACACTCCCACTTGCGTAGTTGCACAGCGCGGTCTTAGAATCCGATATGATGATGCTGGCCCGTGTGCCCGGGATGGCAAGGGTGATGGCCACTTGTCCCGTGTCTCGGCGGGACGTGTTGACTGAACACGAGGATACTGCATTGCCTTGCTGTCCAACTACCACAGCCATTACCGCCCTTCGGCCAGGGTAGGTCGCCAGGTCTACGTAGCAGACCTGTGGGTGAGAGTGGTACTGCTTGTGTAGCGCCATAGTCCTCCCTTGTCTGCGGTCCTTGCGGTGTGATGGATGCATGTTGCGAGGGATGGGGGCCACACTGATGTGCTCCCGAGTTTCCCGATTTAAGGTGGTCTTGTGTCGACGTTGATGGGCGTAAATAATGCGCATTGATTCCAAGATGCTTCTCCGGGTCATAGTAGCTGCTAAATGATTTTATTGTGTCATACGTTGGGCTTCAATGAGTTCATCCAAGGTTATGATTCCCATCTCTAGCAGCTGGTCTTTGGAGGTGCTGATAGGGATGCCGACTGCTGCCTTGGGGGATTTTGGAATAACTCGATTATTTTTTACTCTTTCTGCTCTCCTGAGCTTGAGATATGGGTGACGTACGTAATTTTACTGATGATAAAGGTATGAACAAGGCCGAGGAGGTTGGGCTCCTTGAGGTCATGCTGTTTACGATCATCGTGATTAATCTGCTAATCTGGCCAGCTTCATTGTGCAATGCTTGAATGGTTGCTGTGTTGGTGTCTTTCACGTGGATCCGTAGACCCGTCAGTTTGGGGATGGCATTTCCTTGGAGGAACATTTTAATGACTCGAGTATCTGATGGTCGCCTGCCTGACCTTGGGGGTTGTACTCGGATTTCTGAGGGGAGCAGGCCATACTTCTATCGTGTACGTATGTACGGACAACGTCAGCGGCTGCTTGCAGGCGTTCCAATGTCTCCGCATCAGTAGCACCTAATCTCCACACCGTAATATTATCGGCGTGCAAGCTATGGCTAATCTTGTTGGGGATCTAATCGAGCAAAGGACGCACCCCAAGCATGGCCACATTTAAGAGGAAGAGGGAGAGCACGGAGCCTTGTGGTGTCCCCCTGCTGCCCACGCTTAAGGTGTACGATTTGAGACCCTGGGTGTTAGTTGAGGGGTACGTTACGAAAGGGAGTTCGCAATGTACGTATATCTCTTGGCCCCAACATTGAGTTCGTTGAGATTCTAATGTATGGCTTCATGGCTCACGTGATCAAACGCCTTGGTAAGATCCAGCCCCGTGATGACCTTCGCGTCGAGGGGGTGCTTCAGGGTTGTCAATTATCTGATGTTGGAGCTGCAGCAACAAACCTTAAGTAGAAAAGTTGGGCCTAAATCCTACCATGGTGTGAGGAAATAATGGCCGTTCTTCCATGTGCGCGTGCAGTCGACTCAGAACTACATGCTCAGTAGCTTGCAAAGCTATGATATTAGTAAGATGAGCCTGAGATTTAGAACTTTCAGCTTTTTGCCCGTCTTTGCGATGAGGGTGACCAAGGCATATTTCCATGCAGAAGGGAGGTTACCTCTATCGCACACCCTGTTAATGTAGTGGGTGAGCGCGGCTATGGATGAGTCATCGAGGTTTGCGATGACGTTATTAGTTTTGTTGATCAGAGGCTGGTTCAACGGTAGTCAATATACGTACGGCTTCAGAGTATAGGGGTGCACCGTGTCCCTTTGAGAAAAGAGTTCATTACTTCAGAAGTACCCTACCAGCCTGAGTACGCGCTTGCGAGCATGCAGGCAGCCATGCGTGCTTTTTTGTGGCCCCAGATCGGAAACAGAGCATTGCACCTTCCGGAGAAAGGGCGAAAACTCAACGCCCTATTGTATACCGCAGCCGTCGAAGAGAACGCCGCGATCCGCGCCCTTCTCCGGGAGACAGCGCGTAGCCTTCCGCGTGTTGTCGGTGGTCGAATTAGGAGGGAGAAATTATGGCCGATCTCTCATCGCGCGTACTTTCGGTTATAGTGAACGGATTTTCATAATCCTTGCGGGAGGAGATTCATTGGACAATACTTTATCCCCAAAAAACATTTCGAGTAGTCGATGGTAAGTGCTCCAGGTTCCTTTTAAGTCGTTGTTACCAGCCGGGACTGGTTGTATACCCTTTTTTCTTTAGTATGCAGTGTGCAGTTTATTATTTGAACGAACGTTGCAAAACCTATATTATTTCTACGTTCTGCTTCTTGCTTCACGATCTGATTAGGTCTTCGAAATAACACAATTATTTAAATAATTAGGGTGCAAATAAATCTACGCTCGTGCGAAAGACAGCTTCATTCCACAGAAGCAACATGAAGATTGGAAAGACTTCATGAAAAACATTTTACACGCTGAAGGAACCCAAGCTTGGACCAATGTAATCTTTATACCGTCCCTGTAAATTTCTCAGGAAGTTGTCTTTTATCGCGAGCGAGGCGAGGCTTTTATGTAGTAACTTCTCCAGGACGCAGTGAAATACAGTACAATAAAAAGTTGCACACAGTATGTTAATTACTGCTGTTATATTACAGGAAGTAATGGCAGTGTTGCATGTTGAAAAAAAAAGTATTACTGAAGCCCACATTTCCATAAGAGCAAGTTTGCAAGCAATAACTAGCAACATAATTAGGTGTACACCATAACTAAATTCACACTCAGGGGCGCTATATAAGAAGGCCCTAGATAGCTCGTTCCCGAGTTTCGAGCTGGTAGAGTTAGGAAAGTAGTGATGGAACAGCATCTGATAAGCTGGAGCGAAACAGGCGCAATCGCGCGGAGCACGCTCGGCATCTTATCAGTGTGCCTGGTTGAGGCAGCTCACGTTGAAAAAGCAAGGCTTGCGTAAACACTAGGTTACATCGATGCCAGCGCCACCGGGCAGGGTGAAGACGCCCTTTGAAAGGTCCCGTGTTGTTGATATTGGGACAAAGTGCTAAACACGCTGTTCTATTCGCTTTCTGACAAGACCCAGCAACGCGAAACAGATAAGGTAATTCAAACTTCGCAAAAAAACCGCGTTGCGACAGCAATTATAGTGCTTTTGATAGAACGACTTGCTGCGGGGGCGACCGACTGACCCAAAATGGCAGCGTCAACGCATACCCCATGCAGCACAGGACTGTTCGGCCTAAAACAGGCCGGTGTACTTTGGCCGGTGATTTTCTGTCCGGCCGTTTTCCGGCAGCCATGTTCGGCCCATGTCCAAATGTGGGCCTTTTGGCCGTATACGGCCGTACTCCCATGGCTGTCCAACGGCCAGTGTCCGTCGGCCAGTCGACCGGCTTACGGTCATACGGCCAGATTCCAGCCGTAGGGCTCCGGCCATTCCAAAGCCACCCGTGTACGGCCGAAGAACGTCCGCCGGAGGATAGCCGAGATGCGGTCTTCGGACTCCAGCCGGACTACAGCTACCGGAAATACGGCCGTGCTACGGGCATTGGAGTTCGGCCACAGTACGTTAGCTGTACTGAGGCCGGTCACTGCATGTCGCGCAAGCAGATGACTCATTCGCGCAGTGCAGAAACAACACAAACCCAGCATTAGGGTACAATGCAGCCACATCAAAGTGAGCTCGCGCGCAACCACAAGCCGTCAAGCTTTCAGCGCAGCCTTGCTTAATTACCAGCCTCAGTTGACAGCAAAATTCATTTATTAAACAGTGCTCACAAATTCTCGTTCCTTTAATTGCTGTGCCTCATTTACTGCCGAACACAGAAAATATTCAGTTCTTTGTAGAGCTTGAATAGATGTATTGTCCAGGTCCTGATATCCTCTGCGGGGCGGCTTACCTGTAATAAACGGGGAAAGAGAAGGGGGGGGGGGGGAGGGCGCATACTTTAGTGGGTTGAATTTCAGACAGATAAATTTCGTCGCTTTTAGCCAATTTCTTTTAGGGCAATATTCCGGAACACTTTCATGCTATGACTACATAAAATATTTTTATAACAGTTGCTTGACCAATTTTGATGTATATAAAACCGGCGTGAATGCCTTTACGAAGCGTTTTGGTTCTCAACAAAACACTCAGGAGCATTTAATATAACTCCTTCACAAAAAAGTATGTCCAGTTTTTGCCCATTTTTCTTGCAAAGACATTTTCTACTCGATCAACTTTTCTGATGATCTTGCGCAGGGCTGATCCTAAGAAGGAGCGAACAGGTACTTTCACTTTCAATCTATTTTAATGTTGTTTTCATGAGTATACGTCCACACCACTTAATAGTCCAAAAGAGCTTAATTTTCTTCTAATGTCATACTACGTTCAAAAAATTCTAGACGCGTCGCGAATGACGCCCTGCTTCAGGTGGCTGCAGTTGTATCCCTTTGTGTTCACGCAAGGAAAGGCGTAAAACTAGAGTTACATAATTTGTTTCTAAACCAATAACATAGCAATGGTAGCATGCATAAAGGTAACCTTGCATACTGCAACGAATGGCGCAATAAATATTTTATTGGTCAAGGTTGAATGCGTAGGGTTCTCAACCCGTCGGAGGCAAACTTGCGCCTCTGGAAGTTTATTTATTTATTTATTTATTTGTTTGTTTGTTTATTTATTTATTTATTTATTTTTATTCATTTATTTATTCATTGTTTTATTTGTTTATTTTTTGTTTGTTTATTTATTTTTATTTATTTATTTATTTATTGTTTTATTTATTTATTTGTTTATTTATTTATTTGATGGCTGCTTGCCTTTGCATGCATTACAGAAGGGAGATACATAACACTAAGCAATAAATATGAGACAAAATAACAAAATAATTCTGGAGATGGAGGTTCACTGAAATTTCTTCTCAGAAAGCCAAAAACATATGCAGCCGTGACTTTTATGGTGTGAACCTGCCTATTTAACCTCTAACCACTCCCTAAATAAACTCCTAGGTATTTATATTCCTCGGCCGTTGTCACAGCAGCTTAATTTACGGTATACGTACCCAATTGGAATGAAGGTTTTCTTGTAAAGGTGCCGTTAACACACTGTTTAACATCCAAAAAGTTTTCTGAACCAGCACACCAGGATGTTATTAAATGCGAATAAAGCTGCAGGTATACGGAATCACGTTCATTCGCTATAGTCCGGTTAACTACACAGTACTTTTGAACAAAGCTATAAGGCCAATAGTAATAACAATGCAAAAACCGATTCATTCAGTTCATAGGATGAAATGTACTACGCAGAAGGTGATATGCAACACCATCATTTGCTTTTCTGCAGTCCAAGAATATACAGTCAAGCACTTTAAGCTTATCTATTGCAAGAGCCAAATCGTGCGTGAACTCAACAATCTGCGTTGAGCAAGAAAATCCTGACAAAATCCGTGTTTGCTAGGATGCTGGCGATTATGTTTAACCAAATGAGCCACATCCCAAGAGTAGCTAAGCTCACCTTCAAACATCGGAACTAAATTAACAGCTAGGCTTCGTCAGTGACAAGGCTCTGTTGTTATCGCAAATTTAAAATCATTTTTTTTTCTAAATAGGCAGTCGTAAAATCCCCTGAAGTAACATAGTGCAGGGCATGAAGTTGATCCTACCAATGCACGAGCGAGTCTCTTCTACGTTTATCACCAACAACATAGTGCAACATTGCTTGTCGCAGTTTAATTGTAAGCAGAATAACTTCCGCTTTTGCTCGCACCTGCCTTTCTTTGGTGGGGAGTCCTTGACATGGTGGCGGTTTAGCTCCTGCGTGGTGGCCGCTTGCTCGACGCCCTTGAAGGCCAGTTATTTTGGTGAACCATCTCCATCTCGGATCGGACATCTCTGGCGGATCGATGTCTCCAATGCTCTCCATTTCTTGAGCGGGCGAATAGCCTCGAGATGATGCGTCGACGAAGCCGGCGGCAGAAGCGTGGTAGCGGCGATGACTGGCGAGGCTTAGCTCACCCGTCGGTGTGGCACAGTCTTCTTGTGGCAATAAATGACATTTCGATGGCCTAAAAGGTTCCTGCTAATGTCCAGTGAGTCCTTGCACCTTGCCCGTTCACCGAGAACACTCATTACTGTTTGACAAACGATGTTTGTTCATTTAAAACGTAGAAACACGGAGCGGATGAAAAACGCGTCCCGTCGTTCGGCTCCCTAACGGCTTTTTGTCCCCCCAGGAAAAAACCGGTCGGTCTCCTTCCAAACACGTCTGTGCATGAATTCTCGGCGCCCAGGCGCGAGCCGTTGTTCGGCTGGATGCCGTTTGCCGAAAAAAGGACGTATAACCAGATACCTTAGGTAGGCCGGTCTCCTCTTGAACACCGGTTGCCAAATATTCTGTGGCCATTCGCTTGCCGTAATTCGGCCGAGGACAGCTAACCGAATGCAAAACGTATATTCTGGGGCCGTACGTCCGCCGGACGCGCGGTTCACCGTTGAAACAACGAATGCACGGCAGCCGCGCTCCGGCCGGTCTCCTTTTGAACACCAACTACCGCAAGAATACGCATATTCTGTGGCCGGTCGCTTGCCGGGCTTCGGCCGATTACCGCTTCCCGAAGAAAAAACGGATGCCCTAAGGCCGTACTTCGGCCGTTCTCTTTCTCAACATCGGCAGCCGTAAGAGAACTGAATATCTGGCAGCCGGTTACTGCCGTTGTGCGTCCGGACACGGGTGGACGGAAAAATGCCGAAGCGCTGGTTGCCGAATGTTGGCCGTTCAACGCATGATCAGTGGCTGCCAGAACCTGGATGCTGGCCGGACATGCCAGAAAGCGGCCATAGACGGGCCGGTCTTGGGGCACACTTTCTGTGCCGCCTGGGTACGTGCCCCCACTCTTTATGGCGGACGGGCGTGAATCGAGGCACGCTAGCATGATGATGATGATGCTGATGATGATGATTAGAGGCCTTCTCTTTGTATGGGGAGGTCGGTTGTTACCAACCGACTTGCCTGCTTGTGTTATTTTACTTGTTTGCCCTGCCCTTAACTAACCTAATGGGTTAGCCCCCTTTCCCCTTTCTTTTATAAATTCTAATTCGGTATATTCCTCTTCCTACACCCCACCCTCTTCCCTACTGTTGTTCCACCACTACTCCAGCCGCCTCTTCGTCACCTCTATGGCTCTGAAGTTGAGGCTCCCCTCACAACAAATCCCAAAGCCTCCGTCAAGGTTGTTTCGCCGTCTTGCCGCCGTGGCTCTATCTCTGTGCAGTCTATCGCAATATGTATTACGTTCTCCCGATCTCTGCTGCACCAAATACACGTTTCGCTGGGTTTCTTGTAGTTAGCCGTGTATTCCCATGAAGAGCAATGCACTTCCTCGCGTATTGCCATAGAAACCTTCTTCTCTGATTTCTAGTTTCTCTGTTCTATAAATCTCCAGGGTTCTTTCCATTCCATTCTCTGTACCCAATTCGTAGTCTCTGCTGCTTTTAGCTGCTTTCTACACCAAACCTTCCCCTACCGAATTTCCGTATCGCTTCGTCAGCTTTCTGGTCCTCCGCCTCCAACGCGTGTCCATGCTCCTCATATACAGGTATCGAAACACTTTCGCGGCCCATTTATCCTCCTCCATGTCACGTAGTGTCTCCTCAAATTTTATCTTTCCCAGCGCCTGGATTGCCTCAAAGGAGGACCAGCCCATATCCCCCTGTACCGCTTCATAGCCAACAGCTGCCTGCAGCCCATCTACAGCCGCATTGCAATACGCACTCTGTGGCGCAAAGTAGATAACCACGCTGCTTCTTTTAAAGCTGCAGCGCAGCTCGAGCCTTCTCTCGGAGCTCCGCCTCCTAAACACGACCGAGGCGGTTTCGATTTTTTCGGTGATCTGTTCTTCCAGTGAATTGTATCCGCTAAGTGGTTTGAGGGTAGCTCCGGTGAAGCGCAACGCAAGTCCAAACCAAGTTAGCGAAGTAGATCACTGTAGCCAAATGAACGAGCCCTTCTCCCGGCTATCAAACATGGCTGGCTTTGTTTACGTGAGTACGGCGGACCTGGTATTGGAACTCGCCACCATTCAGCGTGTGATGGGCGTGTTCGAACATTTACGAGTGCGCTTTATACGTTGAAGTCGTGTCATCTGCCATCGATTGTGTTTTTGGTGTGCATTAAGAGGGCTTCCGTGTGAAAATCATGTTGTCTTGGCCGCTGATACTGTTCGTACTAGAGTGAATTCCTCTTCACTCGGGCTGAACACCACCCCGACGGTAGCAACATTGACTGACGGTGGCCATGGGGACTTAGTTCGTTCATTGTTTCCTGCTATGTTACTGGTGTATCAAATGCAGGTCACTAGGTGGCTACGACACTACTTCATCGGCCGAGTCGACACCATGGCTGGGTGGGGCTTTGGTCGCTACACCGCACCCATGAATAGGCTGGGTGCGTTCGATTGATACGGGAACTCAGAGGAAACTCGGTACAGAGTTTGCACGGCCGAGTTGAATACGTGACGCTCAACATAGCAGCTGCTGCAGCGTGGTTCCTTGTTGACGATGATTGTAGAGTTTAACGCGCCGACGCAACGTAGGCGATGAGGCGCGCCGTAGTGGTGGGCTCCGGGGTAATTTTGACCATCTGGGTATCTTTATCGTGCGCCGAAATCTCGTACACACGGGCGTTTTTGCTTTTCGCCTCCATCAGAAAAGCGGCCGCCTCGGCCCGGAATCGAACCCGCGACCTCGTGTTCCTTGTTCACGATCGCCGTAGCAGGCGCATTTCTACCACAGGATACCCATTTTGTTAACGGAGGAGGAATGTCGAGCCCCTTTTCGACTCTCGGAAGCCAGTGTGCGTTGATTGTACACTCATCTGGTGACCGACCCGTGTTTTCGAGGCGGCTCGTCGCTCCATGACAGTCGACGAGCAAGTGTTGTCTACGCTACGATTCTCCGCCAGGGAATCTTCCAGGGCTGCGCCATCGACCCTCACCAGTCGACAGTGAGCCGCTGTGTACGAATGTGTTGGCGGCCATCGTTTAGACTGCTGTAAGATTGCGTAGCGTGAACTTTCGACTACACCCGCCGAACGTAAGGACGTAAAACTCGTTTACTGCGTTGCGGGAGCCTGCCTGGTGTCGTCGGCTGCGTGGACAGCACATACACTGGCCTCAACGCTCCTTCAAAGAAGAATCCAAGAGGGAGGAAGGCAGCATACTTGACGCGGAAGGGCCATTATGCGCTCAAGACGATGGTTGTAAGTATTGGTGTTGTGAAATGCCTTCCTTATTTGTTTATGCTCATGTAAGGTCTGAAAACAATTTAGCCAGGTCAAAAAGCTGTTATGCCGTGAGCGAGTTATCATCTGTTATAGATCGAATTTCGCTCAGAAATAGTGTAGTACAATTCATGCTGATACCGTGTCGATAACATCAACATCAATTGTGGCGTTTCCTTTGGGGGTTTATAAAGGCGATAGTCTTTCTTGCGCTACTTAAACCCAGACATTTTGGTCAGTCTGCATGTCTGTCTGTCTTTGGGTCGATTCAGCCACCCAGCTAAAATAAAACAATGCCTGCGCAATAGTCTAATATAGTCACGGATAAATCTACCCATCTAAGAACGGTGTAATGTTCCTTCTTGTCAACATTGTTGAAGAAGAAGGAGACATTACGCAAATATACGACAACTTTATACATAAGCGATATTTGCAGTATTCTTTTATAAAAATCATACATGCTTGATTTATACGAAATTAAATACTTCATCAAGTGCAGAAAAAAATTCACTCCGCCATCGCCTGCTGTCGCCCGCGCCACTATAGCTTCTGGCGCCATTTTAAGAAATCAACCGGCAGCACTTACGAAAGGTTCCACTATATAGGTTCCAAGTTCTGCTTGGAACGCACGTGAAGTAGGGGAACGTGGCTCCATAAACGGTTAAGTATGGCGCCTCGATTCACGCGCGTCTCCGAAGGACGGCAGCGTTGGCCTCGAGACACCCAGCTTGGAAGCAGTGAAACGCGGTAAATTTAAAATGATTTCAGCAAGCCTTTGGCGTCGTTAGCTTGGGAGGTGTGGGATGCAAAAGGAACAAGATGACAGGTGAGAGGAAAAGCGAAGGGAGGCATTTACTTGGCAAAAGCCGATAAAGACTATCATCTTTTGTCAACATTTGCACCGAAAGGAGCAGATACGGGGCCAAATTTTCCCCTGGCTCTCTCAGAAGTTTTAAGTAGGTATGCTTTGTACTTTACAGCTACTAAATTGGTAAGGCAGGCACGAGATGCTAGTGTCTCTTCTGCCTCAGAAATTATGAAATCGGCTGGCGCATCCTCTCAGCACAGGTTTTAGGGGCGAAGCTACTTAAGGCGTGGGTCTGTCCATCCTTGACGTATGTATGTAGCCACCTCTAGTTTAGTTCTTGGATTGTTTACTAGATGGCGTGGCTACCTCTAGTTTAGTTCTTGGATTGTTTACTAGATGGCGGTACTTGTA
The DNA here is from genome assembly GCA_013339765.2 of Haemaphysalis longicornis. Classification (NCBI taxonomy): domain Eukaryota; kingdom Metazoa; phylum Arthropoda; class Arachnida; order Ixodida; family Ixodidae; genus Haemaphysalis; species Haemaphysalis longicornis. Next base: position 93,483,793 of record CM023456.1, read on the forward strand.
TATGATGAAAAGATGCGCTTGGATTGTTTACTAGATGGCGTGGCTACCTCTAGTTTAGTTTCTTGGATTGTTTACTAGATGGCGGGGAGCGTTGTAATAAATCGTTCGCTGTTGGCGCGCGCTCGGAGTCGCCCGATGGATAAGGCTGCAGATGTGCGAGCCCGCGAGGCAGAAGCGCTCCGTGAAGCTGCGCGACGCTCGCCGCCAAGATCCTGCCGTACGAGAGCGGGAGGCCGAGGCGTGTCGTCTGGCTGCGCGACGACGCCGCCAAGATCCCAGCCGTTCGAGAACGAGAGGCCCAAGCGTCACGGCAACGGGCGCGAGGACCCTGCCGTACGCGAAAGCGGCAAGGCTGCGGCGCGAAGACGATCTCCAAAACGTCAGAGAACGGGAAGCGGCGAGAAAGCGCGCGTATCGGCAGGCAGACCCCGATGCAGTGAGAGCTCGTGAGGCGTCTGCAAAACGCATCAGGCGAGCTCAGCCCCAAGGTGCCGACGCGCGGTTTCAGCGAGACTTTCTAGACGTTACGTTCGGACACAGATGTAGTGGGCGAACTTTCACTGAAGAGTCACGGTTTTACCGATGATTTCCCCTCAGGAGCTTCGCCCATTCATCATCATTCACCCCGTGGATATGCTGTGAATTTTTTTTCACATTTCGTTTGATTTATTTTTAAGATTAGCTTGCAGAAAAATTGAATCACGTGTGGTGCGATATGAGAACAATTTGAAAATCCAGCCTTGTTACTCTCATTGCTCGGGCGTGGCAGCACCGCCTCCCGTTGAGCAGAACCGCTGTGAGGTCTGAGTTCCACAAGTTCTCAAAATAAACAAGGTTGTATGTGCTCTTCATGCTGTCTCTACGAAAGAGTGTGCACAAGCGCCGGCATACATGCCTTCCAGAAAGCCCTATCGGTTCTTTATTCAAGGGCTCTCTTTGGTCGTCGTTATCCTCCTTTATACAAACTGAAATTTCTGCGAGCCATGCAACAAGCCTACTTGGGCTGTTGGTTGCTCGGCGTTAAATCCAAAAAAATGCGGTAAGTTCAAAGCAGTGAGCTGTGTAGCTACTGATGCCTGCCGCGCAAACAGAGTAACAAGTCAAGGTGGAATAATGATTAGGTTTGGTATTGACCATTAGGCAGCTTTTGTTGCCTCTTGGATTCAATAGCAACTGAAATTTTCCAACTCCCCGATGTCTTGTCTAGTACCTGTGCATTCATTGTTATTTATTATTTTTTTGTAATATTGCGATCTATTTTCGCAGGTATGCGAAGCATCCATTCGAGGCAGTCAGCGAGGCAGTCAGCGCTCACGCAGCACTTCGAGTTGGGGCAGCTGATCTCCGATGGAGGGTTCTTGCTAGCTGTGCGCTATATATATTTCACGAATCTCTTATATATTTGAAAAATGAAGAACGGCACACGCGAAAAACAAAAGAGACAAAAGGCCTTTTCGTCCTTGATGCATTCTCGGGTTCTGAGCTCTGCAAACTCTTGTTGGCAGAGCCCAAGTAATCTTGGTCATTGCCTCAATAATTTTGGGCACTGCCAGAAGGTGTTTGCAATGGCAGGCAAATTTAAAAACTTGAGGCAAATCTTTTGGGGCTCCACTTGTTCTGACACCTTTTGTTTACCAAGCAGATTGCTCTCCTTACAGACCCGTGATCTAATCAAACGTTGCATATTTCCGCAAGTGCAGTTGTATAACTTGTTCAATTGTTTATCGGAGTATGTAGGCATTACGTAAAGAATGTGCTGAACCTCCCGTATCACCTGCTGGTCTTCTGCTGGTCTTTTAATGTTCCAAAAGCCTCGCTAGTGGATATTCGGCGTTTCAGATAACACTCTCTGTCTAATCTCCTCACCGCTTTGTGTTTAAAAGGTTCAAAAAATCGTCAAGTTTCGTGCCGCCACATTGGCACAAATTGAAATTTCATTCTCAGTTTTTACCACCTCGTATATCAGAGCCAGCGTTTTCTTCGAGCGTGATGGTCACCAAACAACTCAACCACTTTGGTAACATATACGAAAGCAGAGGCAGCTTGACACCAGTGCTTGATGACAGAGATTTCCTGTTGATCCAATGAAATACTCGCTCAGATGCCATCTGTCCTAACAACAATATTGTGTCGTTTATAGCTACGACCCCTCCCAACCATAATTGCACACACTTATCTTACCAAACCATAGCAACGTGACATACCGTTCCGTTCTTCCTGGCAATGTGTGCATGGCCCATCAGCAGTTTTTACAGTAAACACCTTTTGGCGAGCACAACACAGGGGTGGACTAGTAGTAGTACGATGTGAAATGGGTAGGCCATGTTCTCTGCCATTTTGGCATCGAAGATAGCTAACATAATTACATGGCTACTTATCACAAGAACCATATTGAGGTAACCAATTTTTACTAATGCAGCCACGCAGACAGCTCGACGAACCAATGTATGAAGTCCATAGCAGTGCATACTACGCAGCTGTCTGAACATAAAATTGATAGCAACTCCATCTTTACGTGTTATGTTCAATGAAAAAGAAATAGTGGGAAAGGTGAAGTGCTGTGTTTAGTTTGGAAAGAGAACCAGTATTTGAGCAGTGAATGGCCCCAAATATGTACATGCAATCAATTCAAAAAGGAGACAATGTGGCAGAAACAAGAATTGAATGACGGGATGCACGGAAAAGGTCATGAGACCTAACCACTACCCTATGCGTGTGCAGGTGTATCATTGGATTGCTCTCAAGCCTGTGGCAAATGTGCCTAGGAATCGAAGCACAGCCTTATAAATGCACGTGTTTTGCTTTTGCTGGAAGCAGTGGGTACCCACTTGAGCCATCGCTCCTTATCCCAGTGGCAGGACATCCACCCGCGACCACCCCAAGAGGGCATTACAACAATGCCCATGCGTGACTACCAGGCGTCGTAGAGCTGTGCATTGGCCTCCTGAAGGCAAGATTCAGGTGCATACAAAAGTACCGTGCTTTGCACCACGAGCCTGGTCGTGCATCGCTCATTGTGAGTGCTTGCGCTGCGCTGCACAACATTTGTGTAGCCAGTAATGAGCCTGAGCCTCCCAATGAAAGTGACGACGCGAGTGACGAGTCTGACGCCGACTCGAGCGATGACGACTCTGACGCTGAGCTACCACAGCCTCTGGCCATGCCACATACAGTAACAACCACAACGCAGAATACGAGAGAGCCTTTTTTGCATGGGAAAAAGTCCTGCGAGACTTTAAGGTGCTCCTTTTTTGGCACAGACAGAGCCCAGCTGAAGCAGTATCTCCGGTGAGTGCGGCGCAGGCTGCACAGGCAAGGAGTACCTTAGGGTATGTGTTTTATACATGGTGCTTTTGTTTCTTCACACAGCTCTCAAGGCAGCCACGTCCTTCATTATCACCGTGTTGCATACATGTGCTGATGTCCAGTGCTTTTGTGTCTTCAGACAACTTCATGAGAGCGGTTTCTAGAACCACCACATTAGATTATCCTGTTCATGTACAGTGTCTGTGTGTCTTCAAACAACATTGCAAAGCAGAATTGTTAGAGAGGCACATGTGAAACTTCTGTTCATCTCGTTCTGGACATTGCGATGGCAGTGGTGCTTCTAGCTTCATTGTGTCTGATGTGAACTAACGTGCCATTTAAACAATCCTAAGTCTGTTTCGTAACACTGGTTACGTTTCTCCTGATGTGTCGCACGACATTTAGAGGGTTTGAGACATTTATAGTGGTGTTATGCTGAAAAAAGCAGTTGAATAGAAACTGGAGTTAATTGCGAGAGGGTAGTTGTCAAATGAGAAAGACTGTTTTGAGCTTCATGCTTGCCTAAGCCGTGTCAGCAGCATCACAAGCCACCGCTGAGTCAGCTAGTTCTTTATAAACCTTTTATCCTTGTTTCATTAGGCTGAATAAATTGTCAGCAAGTATAATCGCAAGTTAGAAAGAATGTCTTGTTTCTTACCCATGTTAGCTGTGCGCCCCAGTAAATATGATCATCAAGTATTTATTGTTCAATTGCAATTCAAGTACACCTAATAGTCAATGTGGAGTACACTTTCTGTGGCATATTAGCTGCTTTGCTGGACAATAATGTGACCAGAGATCACTGTAAGTCAGCGTTTTTTTTATTTTTGATGCTGCCGTGCTAAAACGGCTTCACTAATTTTTTCCGCTGCTGTTGCCAGACGGTTCAGGGCTGCCGTTGTGAGCTGCTGCTTATTAATAAGGACGACAATTTGCGGTCAGGAAAAAAGGGTTGTTAATACAACTATCCATGGGTTCATTTTAAGCAGCGATTTTTCAAGGAATGCACAAAAAAGTCGTGTTAGGTTTTTGTATGCTTCTGTGGGTGCCTATCAGCCAAGCAGTCATAAAATGGTACATTATATTGTTACCGCATTGTAAACCATTACTTACACCGTAGTTTATTCGTATCGGGTTTGGTTTTGATGAAACAAATGCCGCAACGGCTGCTATGACAGGAGGGTGGTTATGATATCACTGTTCTCTTCACATGCACGAGAGCACCATGACACCACTCTGAAAACTGGCATGAGGCACAACGCCAAAAAGTGTGCACAAGTAATTTATTGGTAATTTTATGCTAACCCTGAAGGCAACAGTCTGGAACCAAGCATTGAACGCTCAGTCTTCATGTTGTAAAAAAATTAGTAGTGAGCTCTTTCCTGTTAGCAAACATTAGCATTGATTTTACATACGTTCTACTGTGCGGTTATGGCGAACACTTTCTTGGAGGTAGCTCAATGTGCAACAGAACGTTTCGATGTAGTTATCTGCGCTTTGAAAGTTCATGTCAGTAGTCCATTAGGAGTGGGCCTGACAGGACATTTCAAGGAGCCCACGGAGCCCTTTGCAAAACATGCTCTTTGGTTTTTTTGCCAAATACTTCGAGTATATAAAAAACTTGCCCTACCTATAGCATATGTATTCGTTTGACTTATCCGCATGCCTTGTTTAATAAACTACTTTTTACATTACATTCATGAATAGAAAATAGATGCACTGGCATTCAAAACGCACATGCCACCCTTGGCTGCGAAGAGAGAGAGAGAAATAACTTTATTGCGTGACAGCCAGTTATCCTAGACGTCGGCCAAGAGCCCTTGGGCTCTGGCAGCGTCTTCGGCCAGCTGAATGGCCCAGACTTGATCCGCTCGGTCTGAGCTGAGCAATACCATCTCCCATTGCTCTACACTAGCGATTTGGTGACCTAACGTTGAAGCCTGCGGACAGGCCCACAGCCTGTGTGCAAGGTCTGCCCTCTCCCTACACCGGTGACACTTTTCAGAATATTGCCCGGGGTAGCAATGGCTGTACGCTTCCACGTGGGGGTATGAGTTTGGTTGAAAAGTCGCCAAGCCACGTATTGAAATTTGCTGAGTGCAGGATTTGCTGGGGCGAAGCGGGCCCGCTCTAGCCGGTAGTGATGAGTGATGTCTCTTAAGGAGACGAGCCGATCCCAGCTCGAACAGCGAAGCGAATGAGCGCTGTAGTCATCACTAGCTCGGCTTGAAAATCTTCGAGGAGCGGCGTGTGCGTATTCGTTTCCGACCAAGCCGGGGTGTGCAGGATCCCATATTACATATATCTTGCCGGACCGCTGAACATTGTGAAGTCCAGTCCTGAGAATCGCGGACGCCTGTGGGGAGATGCGCCCCCTTGTGTAATTTATAATAGCAGACTTTGAGTAGCTCACCACGTATTTGATGTTTGTTGAGGCTGTCATTGCCAAGGCAATGGCCGCCTCTTCGCCCACCTCCGGTTCGCTCGTGCGGGCCGACCCGGAGCTTATGGAATTACCCTGCCGATTGACTACCACTAGGTCCATGGCATCGCGACCAGGGTAATCGGCCGCGTCCACATGAACCACTGACCTCCAAATTGCCGTAACGTTTGTGTAGGGCTTTCGCCCTTGCCTGTCTGCGCTCCAGGTTCTGGACCGGGTGCATGTTTTTATGGATTGGTGGAATGTGAATTTGTTCCCGCACTTCAGGAGCCGAGAGTACCTTGTGTGTGCCGGTTCGAGGTTACGTGATCCCCAGGGAGCTGAGAATATGCCGACCCCCCTGCCTGTAACTAAGCCGCTCCCGTTGACCTAGCCTTTGAGCCTGTATTAGTTCACTGAGGGTTTTATGAAGCCCCATGATGCGGTGGCTCAGTGGCTAAGGCGTTTTCGCTGCAGAGCACAAGGTCGCGGGTTCGATTCCCGGCCGCGGCGGCCGCTTTTTTGATGGAGGCGAAAAGCAAAAACGCCCCTGTGTACGAGATTTCGGCGGACGATAAAGATCCCCAGGTGGTCAAAATTAATCCGGAGCCCTCCATTACGGCGCGCCTCATCGCCTGCGTTGCGTCTGCGCGTTAAACTCCACAATCAATCAACGATAAACTTCTCCTCGGAAACAAATGTTACACGTTTGATTCATCAAAAAACCAAGTAACCTGTCTTTCACGACATGATGAAGCCAAAGTATCGGCGCTAAATGAGCAAACTGCCGTTAGCACACAAACACAAAGGGACGACATCAGCTGGGGTGATTGACGCAAAAATGTTAATCAAATAAATTTATTGTCACTCTTAGTGCGCAACTTTCTAAGCATGTTCCATAAACAAGATCATATGTACATTTACAGGAGCATGTTCGGTAGATATTGCCCTTGGGACCGAAACTTGGCTTTCACCCAATATTGAAGACAACGAGCTATCTCTCTCTAAGGACTTTATTATATTTAGAAAAGATAGGGTGGGCGCAGCGGAGGCGGAGTTATAGCAGCCGTGAAATCTTATCTATCTGCCCACGCTATTGATACTGTAGCGCCCCCAACATCATTTTCGAAGCTCCACCATCATCATGGCAGATTGGTCAGCTGGGCTCGGAGGGACACGCGCACTCGGCACACCGGTCTGGAACGGCACCCTCGTTCTACGCGCCTCGTCCTGACCATGGCACGGCCAACGCAACCGTAAAAAAACGTGGGCTCGGCCGCACCGCCTCATCGGCCACCTACAATTTGGTGACCCGGACAAGCGGCTTCGCCATGGCTTGGCAACCCCTGCTTCCCCAGCCACAACGCGGACGACGGCACGGTACGTACGTCCATGGCCCTCCCAGACCTTCCCTTGCTCATTCCGTTTGACTCCATCATAAACCACGCTGCATGGTTCGTCATCCTGGAGAGCCATTTTTATGTACATGACATCTGCTCCCCGGAAATCAGGTACCTCGTAACATTACAGAAGCTACCTGCTGACCTCATTGAGCAGATCCAGCTGCCGACCCCAGGCTCCAGTGCGTATGACGACTTAAAAGACGCTGTCCTCAACCACTACGGCATGAAAACCCGGCGACGACAATCCTAACAGAACCTGCAGCCGTTACCTCCACCAGTCCTCCTCCGACACCGACCTCGGCCCATGCACCCGAACCCTCACTAGGTGACGGGTCTGCGATCATGGGCGCGTATCTCGAGCTCCCAGACCTCAGCGGTCTTCCCCACTTCTACACCCCTCGCTGCGACATATGGTTTGTTCAGCTCGAGAGCCAATTTTTCATCAACAACGTAAGGAGCCAACCGCTGCGCTACCACCTCGCAGCGACACGGCTACCTGACGAGCTCCTCGCGCAGCTCCGGCTCCCGCCACCTGGCCCACAGACCTACGACGACTTGAAGAAGGCTGTTCTGAAGCACTATGGCGTCTCAGTCAGCATATCTCAATACTACAGTGATGGCTGTGATGACACGACCACCTGCGTCACGCCGATGCCGACGCCATCCTCTACACCACCACACCTCCAACGCCAACTGTGCATACAACTTCGCCGCAGTGTTCAGTCTCGCCTTGCCAGGAAACGCCAGCGCCGGCTACGCCTGGCCGCACTACAGAGTCGCCTTTAGCTTAGTGGAATCTGCGCAACACCATGCCGCAGCGCCACAGGTTGTTGCGTCGGCTTCACCGCACCCAGCAAGTGTCGACTGCTTTGCCGCTCGTGGCTGCGAAACTGCCCTGCACGGCACGATTGAGAGCGATCTTTATGAGCGCTCTACTCCCGGTGTACGACAGCCGTCTTCCTCGCCTCAGGTGGAACAGCCTCCAGCAGCCAACGACAGATCGAGGACTCCGGAGTCGAAGCTACCTTCGAAGCACATCAGCTTGCTCTTGACAATCTTACATCCTGGCTACGATGGCGATACCGGAGCAAAGATTGCGGGACGCCCCTCCAAACAACCGTCGCCGAAATAAGTATCCCATGACCCCGTGCAATCAAGAGACGCGTCATAAGCTGGTCCCCAACGTCGACCGATTCCCTGCTCCTGGACAGTGTTAGGTAGATGCAGTAACCGGAGCGCAGCCGCCTGTCGACAAATCAAACAGACGAAACCAGCTTGCAGGATGGGGATCCGACATCATTGGAGTTCAAGCGCCGCTCATCAATGCAAGGCTCCGCTCTGCCACCTCCTACCGGGGTTTTGCGAAAGCAGCCCAGACACGACGAAGCCACAGAGCCCACACCGGGGCACAGTCAAGCCCCACTCCGGTCGTCATTCTGCTGCACCACGCTCGCCACTTCGCACCCCGCAACGCGTCCACGGCCGCACTCCCAGCCTCGACCACCAGAGGTTGCCCCTTACCCGGACGCTACCTCGCCGACGACCAGGACCATGCCTTTACTCAACCCCGGCCCCTAAACCACTGACTGCCCACGGACTCTCTCTGGCTACGGACAAACATTACATGTGCCTGTGAGTGTGAACTGCGATAAGTGCTTCTCCTACTACCCCCCCCCCCGCCCGCTTGAACTTACAGTGGTGCACAAAACAACACCAAGATCAGTTTTTTCTCTCGCGCTCCGCGCTAGGGGGGAGCCCTGTAGCGCCACCAACATCATCTTCGTAAGCGCCACCATCATCATCGGCAGATTGGTCAGCTGGCTCGGAGGACACGCGACACTCGGCACCCGGTCTGGAACGGCACCCCGCTTCTACGCGCCTCGTCCTGACCATGGCACGGCCAACGCAACCGAAATAAACGTGGGCTCGGCCGCACCGCCTCATCGGCCACCTACAATACAAAGTGAAAGATTGAAATTTGTGGATTTCACTTCAGTTGTGTGCTTCCATGACTTGCGCAGTCGGATTGTGTTACCGTCCGCCAGATTCCATTGCTGAATTAATTGACAGCCTCAACGACTGTTTAACTTTAATCGAAAACACGTATCCAACGTCACCAATAATCCTTGCCGCTGATTTGAACTACCCCGCAATAAACTGGCACACGTGCACACCCCAAGGCTGTGCAAGGAAAAGCGAATGCAGAGAATTTCTTGATGCTCTTTCGTAATTTGATCTGCATCAAATGGTTTCCAAACCAACACGAGTAAGTTCTATTCAAAACCTCGTCCTGACAACCGAACAGAAAAATATGCTTGTTCACGTCTTAGAATGTATTAGTGACCACTAGGTAGTATACTGTGAATATATTTTGAAAAAAATAAACCTGGCTCAGTGGCTAAGGCGTTACGCTGCTGAGCACGAGTTTGCGGGTTCGATTCCCGGCCGCGGCGGCCGCTTTTTTGATGGAGGCGAAAAGCAGAAACGCCCGTGTGTACGAGATGTCGGCGCACGATAAAGATCCCCAGGTGGTCGAAATTAATCCGGAGCCCTCCACTACGGCGCGCCTCATCGCCTGCGTTGCGTAGGCGCGTTAAACCTCTCAATTAATCGAAAAAATAAACCTGAAAAACCACCAAAAACAATTTTCGATTATTCCCGTGCAAATGTCGAGGCGATTTTGAAGAGTTATCTTCCTGTACAGTTCTTCCAAACCATGGCTTATCATAATAAAAATGATAACTGGTGCGCTATCCGAAGGCCGCTTACTGAACTAAAGCAAAAGCACGTTCCCAAAAATTCAAATCGTCTCATCAACACACAGCACATGGTTCACGTCCCTAGTGAAAAGAGCGATCAATAAGAAGAAACAATTTTATTCTAAAGCAAAGTTGGCGAACTCGGATGGTGATTGGCAGCGCTATCGTGAATAATCAGTAAATGCACAGCGGAAATTGAAGTATCCCAAAGAGAAGTTTTCTTAATGGTGGCATTGTCGGCATACTAACTAGAAACCCAAAAAAGATTTGAAAAGTAATTAATCCCAAAACTATTCTCAATCCACTTTTCCGATCGTGAATAACGGCGTGCTACTCTCGCCATCTGAAGCTGCAACAGAATTAAACTCCTTTTTCACCTCGGTATTCACGAAAGAAAAGTCAATACCACCTGATCTTACATTTACTTCAATTAACGCATCTATGAATGACGTCATAATCACTCCTGAAGGAATAAAATCGGCCATAAATTGTCTTTCCAATAACTCAGGCACTGGTCCAGACGGCATCTGCTCAAAGATACTGAAAATGACTAAGCCCGAATATCTTTGATTTTTGCCACGCTTTTCCAGCAGCCCCTAGGTACAGGAATCGCGCCAAGTGATTGCAAGATTAGTTGTATCACTCCCATTTACAAATCAGGTGACCGTTCAGAACCCTCAAATTATAGACCGATATCTTTGACTAGTATTGCAGGTAAATTGCTTCAACATATAATATCTTCCGCAGTTGTGAAATATTTAAGTAAACATAACTTTTTCTTTATTTATCAGCATGGTCTTCAGCATGGCCACTCTTGTGAAACACAATTATGTGAACTAAATACGGATCTTTATCAAGCTGTTCACGAGTCCCTGAAAATTGAGGCTACATTTTTGACTTCAAGAAAGCATTTGATAAAGTTCCCCATGCTCGTCCATTGACGAAGCTTAGCCGTCTTAACATCCATAGTACTATTATAAATTGGATTACAAGTTTTTTAACCAGTCTCTAAAAGTTTGTTTCAGTAAGCGGAATGTCTTCTGCTTTAGCAAATGTTACAACTGGCGTCCCTCAAGGCTCAGTACTTGGACCAATTTTATTCCTAACTTACAGCAATGATATCCGTAAGAACATGTCTTCAACAGTTCGCTTATTTGCGGATGATTGCGTTCTCTATAGAAAAATCAACACCTCTGAAGATTCTAATATTTTAAAGGCCAACCTAAACAAAATCTCCCTTTGGTGCAAGAAATGGCAAATGGAAATAATTGTTTCTAAAATAAAAGCAGTGACATTTACCACATCTAGTAATGTTCAGTTCTCTTCGTACTTTATAAATACCTTGTGTACAGAAAATGTGACTAAGTTAAAATGTTTAGGAGTTAATTTAAGTTCTAACGTGACATGGAATGATCACATTGATGAAATAATTTCGAAAGCAAGTAAAGCATCTTGAAAGCAAGTTGCATAACTGAACTGGGATTCCTTAGGCGTAATTTGTATTTAGCAAATCAGTAAACTAAACTCTTTGCTGGCACAGCTTTAGTTCGTTCAAAGATGGACTATGGAATCCAAATCAGGCGCACCTATTAAACAAGCTTGAGTCGTTTCAAAATAAAGCAGCGCGTTTCCTTGCAAGAACTATTCCAGAACATCCAGCATCACGGCTATCAAATATTCCCTCCAATTACCCTCCCTAGTAAACGGCGTCTGCTGGCACTGCTCTCTCACTTCCACAGAATGTATCACCCCATCATCCTTCACTGCATCCCATATTAAGCCGCCGCATCAAATTTTATCGCGCCTCGACCATCCCTTCAAAGTCCGCCCCATGTTTGCACGTACAAATCTCCTTCGACAGTCACCGCTCTTTCTGGCCATTTATCAATGGAACAAGCTGCCAAAAGAAATTGCTGCTATTTGTGATCACGACTCGTTTGTTGCATAACTGAACCGCAACTTGAACGCGCATGTCTAGAAAAAACAGACCTGTGTGCTTTTTACAACATTAAAGGGACACTGAAGTGAATTTGTCAAGCTCCCGTTTTTGCTTGCTCTGCGTAGACTGGCTCAAATTAACACACTTTTCATCGTTTATCCGGTTGACAACTCGGTAATTGTTTTACAAAGCGCGAAAGAAGAAAACTACCATGCGCGGTTTGCGGCGGCCGCACCAACTAAGGCTGTGACGTTGGGAGGAGGGGGCACCGTGATTGGACGATGCCCATGGTTAGCAATCAAACAAGTTTCGGTTTCGGTTCTGTAAACAACATATTTGACATCCGATGGCGTCGTTGGATGCACATTCTCAATATCCCAGTAATCGTGGTACCACGCTTCTGCCATTTTGTCGGCTGTAAAATGCATAAGCCCCCCAGGACGGCTTGGAATCGTAGCATTCACTAGCCGAGGCCTACGCAGTGCATGAACGCCCTCCGCGTCCCCGCAGACGCTCAAATGCATGCGCTTTTTCCCCATATTTGGAGCTTGCCTCACTCATGCCTGTATCGTAAAAAGCGTGTTCGCACCAGGCCAAGGGTCTGTTGATTCTGGCCTGTGCCCACTGCCCGCAAGCAGTCGGTGCTTTGGCAACAGCAGGCCAACGACAACTCGCTAGCGCGCCAGTGCCAGCCTGCGCGAGTTCTGTGGACTAGTTCGTGGAGCAATGAACGTGGCGGCCCAAAAAAAGGTGAACTGAGTGTAGAAAACATCGGCGAAAAACGAAAAAGTTCACTTATAAAAAAAAAGCACGTACCCGCGGGGATTCAACCTGTGACTTGACAAAATACTTGCAATGACACACCCAGCGCTCGAGACCACTGAGCCACGGGCGCGCGCTGCCGACCATGGAAATAGAAGGTACAAAATGGATACATAGCTTTCATGTGACGTCACGTCCGCCATTTTGTGCGGTTTTCGGCATGTTGGATAACATACGACTGAATGCGGCATTGCAACCGGCAGTCTCTGCCTAGCCTACTGCTGCTGTTACTGCTTTTACGTTCAGGCTGCATGCGCTAGTCGCGATGGCTGGATTTTCCCAATCCTACTTGGAGGACCTGGTGGGCCCGGCACGTGCGCGGTACACAGCAAAGATCGCGATGTGTGAAGGTGTTGACCCGTACACGCTACGCATCGGAAAAGATGCCATCGCGGACGCGGAGCTGTTACCGTCTACAACTTACCCAGACATCTACAACTAATTGGTGCTGGCCACAAACTACGTCACTTGAGAGGAGATGCGAACGTATAGCCCCTGGATGCGCACAAGTTTTTTACGAGTGGATTTGGTAAGGGCTTGGCAGCGACACATCTACCATCGAAACGTGTCGCCGAGTTACGTGAGGTAAGAAAACGGCAAATGCGTGGTTGTTTTTGTTCTTGCATGAGAACCTCTTGGTCTGCGTGTCTAGTCTTTAGTCCCGTTTTTTCGCGCTGTTAGATATTGCTTCAAGCAACTCTGCCCGCTAGAGGCGTGCTTAACAGTGGAATTAGCGGCACCGGCACGTAAGCCTGTGGTTTTTTGTTTGGTTAGACTGGTGCCGCATCAGCGCGACTGTTCTTGTTCATCTTTCTAGTGGGAAAGTACCTTCAAGAAATCTTACTAATGTGGCAGCATGTGTCATCAGCCTACAGTCGATTTGCTGATGAAGTAAACAACTGTCTTCTTCGTGCTGAATTTGGACTCTCGTCCTCACGTAATAATCGCTAGAGTAACGTCTCCTAATCTGTAATTATTAATATTGATTAATCAACAACAGTGACTCTGGCTAGTGAGTGGACGGAAGCGGTTTTGCCGGTTGGATTAACATCGAGACTGCTCGCACCGCAACTTCTGGTGCGGCCAGACATGGGTAGCTGGGGAGGAGGGGGGGATTTGGCGAAGGTTACTTGACTCTTGCCAGGCTCTTTAAATGCGAAATGTAAAAATGCTGAAAATTTTGCATTCGTTTGTCTTTGAGGTGAACCATTCACAGCGGCTTCGAGATCCACCACTAAAAGCATGGATTCTAGCTAGCGCTGATAGAACCGTCATCACAGCCAACTGTACATGCACGGCAGGACAGGGTGAAGCTTGCTCGCACATAGGGGCAATGCTTTTTGCTGTCGAGACAGCAGGTTGAATCTGATGCCAGGACAAGCACGGAACGCACTAACATGTGGCTGCCAGCCTTCACCTCTTGTGCCCAATACAAGCACCTGAGAGGAATTGACTTTACATCCTCGAAAAAGAAAAGGGATGGACCTCATAGCCAGAGACCAATGGACAGGATATGTGTGAAAGCCTGCCACAGGCCGCACTGCCAGTTACGCCTGCACCAACAGAAGACCAACTGAACATGTTCTATTCGAGACTTGCAGCTTCAGGTGTGAAGCCGGAAATTTTGATGGTTCACCCACAATACAGCGCATTGTGTGAGGCACCACGCAATAAAGAACCACAGCTGTTTCGCAACTTGGCTTGCCCAGAAGCATGTTCCGAAGATTTAGTAAGCCTTATTAGTCGTGCCGAAAAGTTCGTCGAAGAAATCATCAGCCGAGAAATGGTTGGAGCAACGTCGAAAGTAGCCCCCGACACCAATCAAAATCTGCCATGTGGTACACATACCGGCCGGGCGAATTACTGCCTCTGTTATGAAGAACGTGTGCTGCACGAGCACCGACAAACCTTTTGTGACCTTGCTCAAGAAAATTTGTCACCCAGACCAGCACACGTTTTCCACGCCTGCAACAACATGGGGAATCGATCACGAGGCTGACGCGATAAGCAGCTACGTTGCAGAAATGCGAAAGCAGCATGCCAGTTTCGCACACTCGAAGTCTGGCCTATGGCTCTGCAGCGAGCATCCGTATGTTGTAGCAAGTCCAGATGCTTCTGTCGAGTGTGTCATGCTGCGGAAAAGGCACACACGAGGTCAAGTGCCCCCATGCTCCTGCTTCGAAAGGAATGCACGAAGCAAGCAAAAATTCACTTTTGTCTTGAGCTCGTCAATTGGAGCCTGCAGCTTAAAACGAGCACATGCATACTACTACCAAGTCCAAACCCAGATGGGAGTGTGTGGTGTTGCGTACTGTGACTTCGTCGTCTGGACGCCTACGGAACTTCACATCAAAAGAGTGTTGAAGGGCGATACCTTTTTCCAGAACATGCTAGCATCAGCGGTAAAATTCTTCACTCATGTGATTCTGCCTGAACTATTCACGGAGTGCTTTACCACAAAAGATACCGTAAAGCCTACAAGTAGCAGGAACAAAGACTCATTCTGCTACTGCCAGGGTCCAGAATCAGGGAAGATGGTCGCTTGTGATGGGGATCAATGCAGCTACTAGGTGGTTCCACTACACATGCCTAGGGATAAAGCGAGCACCCAAGCTAAAGGTATGGCTTTGTCGAGATTGTGTGGCACAGGAGAGGAGCCAACAATAAACTGACAATCTACCCAATTGCTGTACTGCTTCCTAGATATTTATTTGTGACTGTAGCCGCGATGCCTGGCCTCGAGCACCAGTGTTTGTGCCGATCTGTGTTACTATTAATAAAATAGGATCAAAAGGAACACTGCGCGTAGTTTACAGTTTATACAAAGTGGTGTAACGACAAAAGACAGCTAATGCAAGATGCTGCACACAAAAATGAAAGACCAATTTTGTTGAGCAAAGGGCCCTGTAAATTGCCCTTCATGGCAATATGTAAGGTTCATAAAAGAAGTCCATTCAGCTGGTGACAGTTCCCAAGCACAACATAGTGCATTTTTTACAGTACAGCACATACAAAGTACAATAAAAAGATAAAGCAAAAAGGGAAGGTAATTTTAAAACAAATGAGCATGACAGCACATTTTTATAGCATATGCAACAGTGAACTATGCAAGGAAAGGAAATGGAAACAAACTTGAGCATGGCCACGAACAATACACAATTTAAAGGAAAGAATATTCAAACACAGGTCATTTTTTACAGCACAGTACAACACACTAGTGAAGAAATATGCAAAAACAAATAAAAACGAGCACAACCCTAGACAATATACAATAACAAAGGAATATACAAAGGTCAGTTAAAAAGTGAACTTAAAAATAAATCACTGGAACAAGCTAGGTCTGTGGGAGGTGTAGCTTCATCGGTGGAGTTGCACATTTTTGCCATCTCGGGAGCAGGCGTTGCCGTCATGCTGGATGTGCCTGGGTTTTCAGGCACTACAGATGGGCAAAAATAGTCAGGGAACAGCATACTGCAACTATCTTATCAAGTGTGTGTACATATCTCCTGGCCTGCAAATACAAAAGTCAGTGTGTTGCACAGACTTCATAATGATGAACTTGTTCCGCATTAGCCCAATCAC
Organism: Haemaphysalis longicornis; assembly: GCA_013339765.2. NCBI lineage: Eukaryota > Metazoa > Arthropoda > Arachnida > Ixodida > Ixodidae > Haemaphysalis > Haemaphysalis longicornis. The sequence continues at coordinate 93,500,026 of CM023456.1, forward strand.
CCTTTCCACGTGTATGCGGACATTGGCTAGTTTCCGAATGCGGGCAACATCAAGTGCTGACAGCTGCGCTTTTCCTTTCGTAAACGCTGGAATGTTGCAGTGTGGCACAGTACACGCCTACACTGTCCGCGATATTAAAACCCCTATCAGCCAAGGCTACATCCCCGTGTGTCAAGTTGTCGAGAATGCCGCAATGCTCTGTGATATGCTGGTTCGCTGGTCCTTCCACCCCAGCCTTCTTATATAAACGTTATTACGCCCTGGGGTGAGATGCCTATTAGAAACTTGGCAGTGTTACTGCCCTTATACTGGGACCAGGTCTCGGATCTTGGCAGCAGAGATGATGGCTGCTCAATTTTTATCTCAAAGCAGTAGATTACGACCGCCACCTTAGTACCGAAAGAGTCAACAAACGCCTGCTGCATCATTCTCTGAATGTCACGCCTTAATGGCCACACAAGCTGTGACTGCGGCCTCCAAAATGAAGCATGCAACCACTTCTCCAGGATCCTGCTTACAGTAGAGATGGAGATGCCAAAACCTGAAAGCAAGATCCTGAAGAGGGAAGTTCTATTTCAGCTTCAACAAGAAGACAAGGAATTCCTTGAATTTGGCCAAACCGTTCTGTGGCGTGTTCTTTACTGAGACCTCTATCAGCTGCAAAATTGCCATCAGTAGAGAAAAATTTGCAATGCCCGTGTAAAACAACATTTTCACATCATCGTTGCGCAGCGAATCTTGTTACTTGATGCTGCTGCTTTTGTTTCTCCAAAGATTTGATGTTGGATGAAAGTCGCTGGTTGCCAACGTTGAGCGCTCGCAGTATTGTTTCCAGCTTTTCTTGTTTGTCTGCTGATGTTTCCAGCATGGAAACGAGCCTCTAGCTGTTAACTTCGCCCACCTCCAGGTCATGCATCGTCATGTCGGTCTGAACGACAGCATCTGCGGTAAATTAGAATGCAATTTCTGTGCATAAATATGGGGCACAAAAAGGATTATGGGGAAGCAAAAACTGCACTCGTAAAAATCGGCAATTATAATCTAAAATGGTCACACAAATCTTTGAAACGATCCAGAGAGATGCTAGAAGCTGCAGGTGACTCAATGTCTAAATTGCTGAGGAGCGGACCGCTTTGAACACTGCAGTTTGGCTGTGCTGGGCCACTGCCAGCCGACTGGCTGGGTGTCAATCTCACTGCGTCGCTGCGCGAAGTTGCTCGTCCACGCTGCTTGCTGCGTCGAAAGCGAGCAGACGACTCGGTTGCTGGCGGTTCCCCGCGTTTGTAGCCGAGATGTTGCGTGGGCGCCCAGTTCGGGTCTTGGTCGCCAATTAATCCTGAAGGTTTTCCTGCAAACCAAGGGACGTTTCTTAAACTCGCCGCACTCAAAAGGGCTACATTCTAGAGTCAAATCAAAAAGCCGCGCAAGCCGCGCTGATATTTTACTCCGAAAACGGGAGAACGCACGACAAAGAGAATTATAATGAATTGTAAGCAAGACCTTCTGCTTAAAGCTTGACTAGTGTTATCTGCGACGGTACTAATGTGTAGATCAAGCCGCAGACCGCCCAACGCGGTGGCAGCGAGCGGCGCGAGACCGCCTGCGAACTCGGGCCTTTCACTATGACTGCTTAACCTTGTTCTTAGCTCAAAAATCACTCACCTGTGATGAAGTGACAACCGCAGACACGAATGTGCTCCAGGTCCTTCAAGCCTTTGCGATTTATGCGTGCGAGCCCAACACGCTGGCGCTTTTCGGACAGTCGATGTCCATTCGTGCACTAGCACTGATTCGGTATTAGCTATGGCAAAAGAAACATTCCCGATCCTCGCTTCATATTCGTCGGATTTGCAGATGACTTGTTCTGCTTCGACACTCGGAAAACTGCACACATCGTCATGATGACGGCTCATGAAGCGCACCAGCGTAGCGAGGAAACTGCAAGCTGCAGGCCGTCGCACGTTGGTGAACCTGGGCGCACGAGGCGAACTATGTACCCCAATAGGGCGCCACCAGAAGCCGCACGGTCCGGATGTGACGTCCATGAAAACTATGTATAAGCAGTTTACACTTTTATTTAGTTTTAGTATTTCAAGCAGCTTAGGTGGCTATTTGTGTTGCGCTCGTGCAGTAAGCGTCCCCCGAGTTTCCACAATAGCTCACGTCTAGCAATTGCATTTCTTAGACGGAAAAGCGTTCGCAGATGCGTAGTCGTGCTGCTGACCGCTGTGCTCGTTCGCCCAGCGCGAAAAAGTGCTTCCCGCACCCTAGTCTTACGCTGTACGGTAAAAATATCAGTTGATTTTATTTCCTTAGTACCTATATTGGACTTCGCTGACTCTTCTCCCCCTTCAAGAGGCCTTAAATTTTCCTACGGGCGTACCAGTCAGCGAAGCGTCGCATGTGCGCTTGTGCAGCGCTTGTATGTAGCGACCTTGACTTGGAGCTAGATACAGTGTACGAACTAACGAAGTAAAGAAAGGCACATTCTTCCATTCACAAACGTGTTGTGGCTTAGTTTCAACTGATCGAGCGAATTGCGACGACCCGTCGGCGGCCCGGCGGACTAAACACTGGGCCGACTGACTCAATCGCGGAAGGTCGGCGAGCCGTGCAGTAGCGCAGCCAATTGCCAGCTCCTCTCCTGCTGACGTCACATGAAAACGCCACAGAAAATGGGCGAGAGTGCAGAGAGGAGGACAGCATTTTCGAATTGATTTTTCTACTAAATAAATTCGCGTAAAACGCGCTGAGAGTGGTCGAAACAGGGCCTAGGGACTCCGGACTACAATTTGCGCTCGTAATCCCGCATTGTTTACAAATCACTTCAGTGTCCCTTTAAGGGAATTTACAGGTTTTGTATTGAGTGTTTTTAGTTTTGCGTGCTTTTCTTTTTTCGGCTTCTTCTCCTTTCTTTTTTCTTTTTTATTGTTTGTTAACCTGTTATATGTTGTAAGTTGCCTTTGTCGGCAAATTGTGTGTAAATGTCTTAAATGCCTTGTTGTTATCTCCCCCCTACGCTAAAGGCCCGCAAGGGCCTTTAGCGTACCTGAATAAAAAGGGCACCTTGGTACCGTCTTTGAGACGCTGCTCGAGCCCTTCCCCCCCTCCCATAAGAAGAACTCTTTTGTGACAACTTAAGTGGCTCATTATGCCCCGCCGTACACGAGGGGACAGCGGTCATTGACGTGGTGGAAGAGGAGTGGAAGAACGATGGCAGGCATTAAAAGAGGAGACCGACCGGAGCGGGAGGGAGAGAGCTCCAGGAGTCAGATCCGGAGAGATCGAGCGACAGCGATCCGGGGTGGACGAGACGAGTCGCGAGATGCGTTAGGCCGAAGACAAGGGGGTTTCGCACCCCGGAGTCTAGCCATCGCTCGGGGGCGGCGACTGACGGGAGAGCGACTTGGGGAGCGGACGAGACGAGACGCAAGAAACGGTAGGCACAAGGCAGGTGAGCTTAGCACTCCGCAGTCTAGCCATCGCTCGAGTGCGACGTCTGACCACCCGTGTCCACATTTAAGCCAACGGACGTCCAGCCATTGTACGATATAGAGTCAAAGAACCCAAATCACGGAGGGTCCTTCGTTCGAGCCCGAGCCGGAGAAGCCTCATTGCTGCGTACACCACCCCTACGTTCGAGCCCCCGCAGCAGCAGCCTCATCGCGGTGGACCCTTCGGTCGAGCCCCTAGCCACCACGGCGAACGTCAGGCCCTTCGCACAAGCCCATGCCACATCACGCCGAAGCATTCCAGCGACGCCAAGCCGTAAGCCAGACCCAGCCAGTTTATTCTATTAAATTTCCTGTAAAACCTTTCATGTGACTCTGCCTCCATCTCCTCATGCCCAGTGGGAACTCAGCGTCACGTTAAGAATCCCGACCATCACACAGGTAACGGCTGGCAGAATCTCTGGTTTCCCTAATTCTAAAGCCACGTGTATGAATTCGACTGACGTCACTTGTGGGATTGTTGTGGGGGTCGTTCACAGCTTTGCTTTCGAACTACCTTCACAGCGTGGATCGGTGCCAATTTTTTTAGCAAGCGTTTCATTCGGCTATGTTTTTTACCGAGCCTTGTGCCGATTCCAACTATACCCTAACCCTCGGCATCAGGCTCACCGCAGCTACTTTTTCCAGAATCACCGCGCGGGCATGCTGCGGAACTGCAGCCTCCACATAAGTTGAAAGCCAACGAAGGCTGTAGGCTCATCGTCATCGTTTCTTTTTTATGTTCGCACTACAAAACGCCTCGTAAACCAATGAGAACTGGTCGCGGAAAGAGTGTTTTTCTTTTCGTTTTCTATGAAACAGTGCGCGGCGAGTGGTTCTTCGTGTTTATTTTGTAATATACGCTATCAAACAAACAGAGTTGATCAATTCGTTCTCTTTTATTCTTTCCGAAGTACGCGCCCTGTAAAATGCGTGTAACGGTATGCAACGCATAAATAAAGGGCTAGCTGCCGTGGACGGTTTTACGGACGATATTGGGGTAAGTGCGCATTTGGTGGATGCCAGCCGGGTGTCTGCTCTCGCCAAGCAAACCAAATAACGATTGCGCGTTAGAAATTATGTGAACACACCGCCGAGCCCACACAACGGTGATGCACTTCCCCTAGGGGGAATCGACAAAAACCAAGCACGAAACACGGAGAAAAAGACGAAATAAGAAAGGCGGCAGGCCGAGCAAGCTTCTCTACAGCGGAGAAATGGGGATCAATGGCTGCGAAATCGGTGCAGTGGCATACGAAAGAACTAAAAATGTCAAACAAGCAATAAAAAAATTTGCCGCGTGGAACTGCCGAGCATAGGCAGGCTGGTACCTTTATAATGGTTTTAAAGCCGTTAGTGGTGCAAATACATCGCTAACATGTTCATGGTTCATTTCCTGTCTCGTGCCGCCCGTGAAAATATAACTTACAGGCATTGCTCGCACTGCAGATGCCTGCTTTGCATAGGTTCCACATGCCTCCAGCAGAAGGTTGAAAAATGGTAGGAAACCCGCACGAGAAAATTTTCAAACTTTCGTATCTCAGAAACACCCCTTTTTGGTAAAACGATGAAACGTCTTGTAGCCTCCAAACTATTTCTTTGTGCGTGGATGGAGTGTCCAGTTTCCTGGAGCCCTAAAAGAAGTGGGGATCCGCAAGTAATATTTTGTCACAATGCCTCGCAGTCAAACACAAAACTCACTTTTTTGGAAAAGTGAACGTTTATAAGAGCGAAATTGTGATACTCGAACAACTCAAACTATAACACATAGGTACGCATATCGCATCAAAACAGAGAGAAGGGAAATTTACAGCGCAGAAGATTTTTTTACGAATAAAAATGTCTAAGAAAAACATACACAAGATGCAAAGGGGCAGACCACGAAGTGACGTGCACAGACGGACGTCGGTGATTCGAGTTTATCCACACGCATTTATCTACAGCGCTCTCGTTGCTATGAGCATCACCTAGCGGGAAAACATTTGGGATTAAGCAAGAATAGTTTGGGTAAGCGATCGCCGCTCAACAACTTTCCCTTATCAATCCAAGAGTGGCCTTGCGGCATACAAAATAGAAGGAAATGAGCTCTTTCACCTAGTGTAGTGGTTTTTTTTTATCTTTTACACACCTAAGCATTGCATTTATACAACTGCTACGTATGTATATGGATTGACTGCACTCAATATTGTACCATTTATAGGATGCTGTATTTTATTTAAATATTCCTGGGTTAGTTGTTTGAATGCTATGTGCCTTATTTGTTCAATATGTTCCTTGTTTATTCCTAAAACATGCAATGTTAACAATTCACTGTTTACGCGTACTCTCGTTATAAACATTAGGTATCATTCCTGCTAGCAGCTGCAATTAGGCTATTGCTGTGTATGCTATCAATAACAAGGGGTCCCACTACAGTTCATTACTCTGGGACCCCTTTCTGTATTGTCTATATTCTGGTGATGTACCATTCTGTAACGACAATCAAGCTCTATTCTATTCTATTCTATTCTATTCTCATAACAGACAGCATAGGATAGCCGGCCGCGGCTAGCCGTTGGCAAAACAACATCGGTAAACAAATGAGACGGCATAGTTCAGTGAAATAAGAAAGATAAGAATAACGCTTTTCACTTACTAGCCTCCAGATTCGAAAGTGTGAACGCAACCAACAAATTACCTGCTGAGATTTTTCAGCAATTAATTCCGACTGCGACGTCACCGAGGCCAACAGGAAGACTAAACCGTAAATGGGATATTTAAAAAATAACCCTTGTAATGGAGTCAAGTAAATGAAAGAACCACTACGACACATATGCGTTGTCACTGGCTGCATCTACGCAAGGGGAAAAGGTGGTATCACGAGTTTGGATTATAAAAAGCTACCCGTAGAATTTGGGTCAATAATAACATCTGCCGGAATGATTGAATAAGTGTTTGACGCACTCTGACGCATGTAACCTCAAAATAACCCTCTAACAGGTTGCTCGAACGACCGGCTATTCAGTAGCGTCGTGGGCAGAGCAAGATTCATTATTTCCCACAGACTATCATGCTGGGTGGCATGCATTGCAAGGAATTTCATGTTTCGGAATATGCCACTACTATCTCAACAATTAGTTGACAAGTCGTTTTTTGCGTTTTCATTTAGTTCATTTCTATTCAAAACCTCCAGCGTCTTCTCAAAGAAACTATTCTACCGGAAAACGATGTTGAAGCAACAATGTTTTCAAGCCGGCGCTGACCGTTCCAGTGTCCTGGATAGCTCCGAATTCTTATTAGACCTGCAAATTCGCATTGAGGGATGCCTACTATAAAAACCTGGTAACATTTCGCTAATAATGTTTTCTGCTCACATCAAATACGAACGCATTAATAATGTCTAATTTATGAACTTTCAAATATCTCACAAGAAATAATTTTAAATAGGTGAAAGAGGGCTTTGGCGCAATACCGCTGGGTTGTTTTAACCTTACCGCATGGCTTGAGTTTTCCAGATAGCTTTTTTGCAGAACGCCGTCGACCAAATGCCTGCACCTTGGCTCAGCTGTAGCCATTTATATATCTATATAAAGCGAATATTAAGGAAGTAATGATCAGAAAACTGGCTTAATTGGAAAAAATTCCCCCTTGTGACTATAGTTTTTTTTTTCCAAAAATACCTCCAAAATACAAAATATTGCACACATTTATTTTATAGCAGTTCATTGCACATTACTGTATGTGGAAAACAGCTACGCAAAGTTTCATTTGATGTAGCATATTTGAAAAAAGAAATGTTATGAATGCTCGCGCAACGCGAGTTGTTGCAAACCCTTGTCTTGACACAATGTAAAAAAGGGTTGAAGCCACGTGAAACGTAGGAAAAACAGCAAATAAAGGCCTGAAAGTTACCAAAGATATACCTCGGGATTCCGTGGGAATACCAAATGCAGAGAAATGTGGAGAACAATTGCATACAAATGTCAGTGATTTCTAGAATCAATGCGATTTTGTTTCAGATTGGTAATACCAGGGGAAAAATTAGTAAACACGCTAGAACTAAGGAGATAACCGCAAAAGAAACGACATCGTCAAGAAACGTCAAAAATAGTACAGTGGTAGTTCACTCCTCGTAAGAAATGCAATCCAGGCTGACCAAAGCGAACAACGTTACTTCAGCATCGGACATCCTTGTCGTGGCTCTTACAGGTTTTATAGGACACAAAAATGATCGCACAACAACACAAATTCACGTGGTAACATTCCAGACAAAATACAGTACAAAAAATTCTAAATAGGCAGCGTGTTATTGAAATGGGGCGGATTTCTGAAATAATTCGATTTCAGTTTTAGAAACGAGGGTAAAGGTTTGAAAACTTGCTTTCACTACGAAAAAATCATAGTAGTAACGTACCGTTTATTCTCAGTTGTTTCTGAATGCTTAGAAGTAATTTAAAAACGTAAAAATAAAATAATTGATGACTTCAGTAAACTGCCAAAGTCGAAGAGGGGTTCCCAACCAACGTCAAAAACACTCATGGAGCTTGGGGAATGCAGATTTTATAAGAATATTTATTGCACACATCAAGAAAAAAATTCCTCCTAATAACTATGCAGAAAAATGGCAATCAGGCCTATTCTAAACATAAATGTATAAAAACACTATTTCCTGCTGCCAAAGTGGGGCAACATATTTGATAAACCAAGATTTCACCGCCGTTTCCTTGCTTAGAAGACCGTTAGCGTTCCAGCGGTGGGTGGGAACCGCGAACAGCTATTGCCTGACACGACCGGGCGTTCTCCGCCACCACGACGCTTTTATTTTGCTTTCGGCTCAACTTTTAGATGCGACTGCATCTCATTCACTCGCCTTGTAACTCCATACGGCGTTGTTGTTGTCCGTCCACACCCCTCCCCCTTCTCCTCGCCGCGCGAGCTACGCTCTCTCCGCTCACCCCCTCTCCTCTCCGATAGCGAACCCTCTCTCGCGTGGGGCATTGAATTGGATTCGATTGGGGTGGCTTGGCTTGGCTTGGCTTGGCGTGGATTAAATTGGATTGGATTGGATTGGATTGGATTTGGACTGTGTTGCGTCGTAGCCGCGCCACGTTGTGTCATAGCCACGGTCGTTCCAGCACCGGCGTTCCGATTTCCATCGATGCGTTGAATGGAGCCTAACAATTCTGCAATCGCCCGCGCAACCGTAACAAGCACCGATCGCTGTGATAACAGGAATGCTACCACCACTGAAGACAAGGCTGCGAACCGGCGTGAACGTGATGCTGAACGCAAACGATTGAAGCGAGCAGCCGATTCCGAACTTCGTAAACGTGATACCGAACTTGATAACATCCACTACCCGTACACTTTAGCGACCGCAAGGCTGTCAGCATTAACGTTACGCTGCGTGTTAAATAAAGAATACATCACACGCGTTCCTCCCACGTTTCACGCAATTAGAGAATAAACCGAACGGAAACACCAAGTGAACCCCCAAGATGCGTCGCATCTCCAAAGGGTTCCCCTCGCGGGAAGGTGGGGTAATTTTTTCGCATACCCGAGCAGCAGCATAGGGGTCCGGATGATTTTTGTCGGCTTCCCGTCGATGAGATGAACAGAAAATTACTCCAGAGAACAAAAACGTGCGATAGGGATTGAACATGAGGGTGAATAAACAGTGCTACCGGAAGCAGCGTACGACCGAACATATTCTGGCAAATTTGCTTGGTTCGAAGTCTTTCCGATTCAGCACGGCGACCGATTCGAGGCGGCACTCAAGGGGTGCAGGAAATTTGTGCAGCGAATAGATTCCGCACAAGGAGACACTTCTTTTGTAGTGGTGCACCTAACACGTTTGTTGCACGAGCATTTTGCCCTAATGCTGATGGCTGGTGCAGCCAACAATGGCGTATTCGTGCCCGGACGAGTAGCTCGTGCACATTGCTAAGTAAAAGCAATGATGGCAACCTGCCCCCAATTCAGAAACTAAAAATCTATTGCGGATGAAAAGTCGGGCGTCCTGCTTGTACGGTTAAACGTAGCCTCAGAGGCTACCCCCATCCGGACAAAGTGCTTGTGGGGTGGCAGTTAAATTTCGCCTCTCCATCTTCTTGGCGAACTGATGGAGACGAAATAGTGATGTTCTTTTGATGCGCGAGCCGAGAGGACGATCTCGACTTGCTCCGATGACCGACGACCGATGCTTGGAGCGGGTGAGGGATGAGGACTGCCTTCCTTGCTGGATATTAGGTTTATTTAAAATATTTACATTACTCCAAGTTTACATCAGGTCAGAGTGACGTTTACATTGTCACTCTGACAGCAGCAGCCTGTTCGGCCGAGATCTATACTGAACTAGATCCCCTCTCGACCGACCCCCGAGAAAACCCAACACTCCGGTTTTGATAACAAAAAACCCCGCATCCAAAAAGGGGGCGTACAAGAAAGAGAAAAAAACCATTCAAACAATTAATAGAAACCATTGATTGGCCACAGGAACCAGCCAATCACACATGCGTCCCCACCTGCGGTCACGTGACCCAACCCTCTCTCTTATGCACTCAAAGTGCGTTTCCCACACACGCTGTTGCACCCGGCCAGCAAATACAGGAAACCCGCTGCGGTGGCTCAGCGGCTAAGGCTTTGCGCTGCTGAGCACGAGGTCGCGGGTTCAATTCCCGGCCGCGGCAGCCGCTTTTCTGATGGAGGCGAAAAGCAAAAACGCCCGTGTGTACGATATTTTGGCGCACGTTAAACATCCCCAGGTGGTCAAAATTATTCCGTAGCCCTCCACTACGGCGCGCCTCATCGCCTGCGCTGCGTCGGCGCGTTAAAACCCTGCAATCAATCAATCAATCAAATACAGGACATCTGCGGCCTAAAGTGAACCAACCATTACGTTCAGCGGGCGGCATCTGCTCCAAAGCCAAGCCGGAGGCTTACAGCGCTCTTCGCGAGGCTACCATCCCCCCGCGTCTGCCTTGCCCCCTCGTCTGCTCGCGCGTCGGGACAATGCGGGAGTCGGCGCTAATCCCCTCCCCGACTAAGGACGCCGCCGCCTGCCGTCTGCCCCCGGGAAGAGGCGCTTCAGGCCCAAGCGATCGTCTTCGAGGCGAACGACCCGTCAACGAAGAGCGCGCCCGGCGCCGGCTTCGCAGATGCTCAAAAACTTACACCGCGCGCCTTTCCGACACTATGAGACCCACCATCATTCAGCTTCCCGCCAGGTTGTCATGCCGAATGACCCAGCCACCTCCGGCGCGACAGAAGTACTCAGGATAAGCACCCCCGTCCTTTGACACACAAAAGGACGGGCACAACACACGCTCTCCGCGGCTCCGAACTTGGCGTCCGTGCGGCTACATGAAAGGGACACAGGATCGTAGCTACCAGCGGAGGCGACGACAATACATGGGCCACCGGCGGCCTTCAATAATTACATGCGGAGCCCGAACTTAACACCTCCGCACTTGAATGTTGACCGTACACTAGCTGTACGTACAACATTAACTCTCACTGCACGTTATGTCTTACTGCAGAGCCAGAACTAAAAAACACACTCAAGCCGTTACGCGAGTACAATACAATACAAGAATAAAAATACCCCGGCACACACCAACCAAACCAGCACAACGCGGCGGCCAACTGCACCAAAAACGGATACAACACGGCATACTCAGTGCCTTGGCCGAGCCATGGCTTGCGCGACATCAAACAATAAACGAAAGCGCTCAGCTACAAGGCCCGTGAGAACAAACTCATGGCACCCTCTACCATAAAGGCAACCAAACCCACGAAGGGTATAAATGTTCGAACTTGACAACTGAATGAATGACACCATCCACACTTAAACGTTAAGCGCCTGCAGGAACATGCTTTAACTCAAAGGAAAGAAAAAAAAACACGAACAAACCCAAACGCACAAAATGAGGCTACTCCAGTACAAATAAAAAAAACGTTTAAGGAAGTTCAGCGCCTCTTCACGCACTCGCGGACGCCTGTTCGTTCAGAATGCACCAGATTGTTCATCCCGGTTGCGGTTCATTTGCTGTCCACATGCGATGTACTGAAAGTTCACTTTTCAGTACTTCAGACACTAGTTCGCACACAAGCGCCACAAGGGGGACCTACTTGCACATTCCATGGCCCGCAATGATCACATGCCAACGAGCTCAAATAAAGGAAGGCACGCGCCATTGTACCCAGAGGTAAACTCCCGACCGTGCTGTAACAGCAGCTCTACTTCTCAAGAAGACAGTTAAAACCGCCAAGCTGCGCTACTCGTAAATCACACGCCTTACGACAGCTGAACACAACCAACATATGCACAAACACACAAAAAACTAACAAGGGGGAGAACGACAGTACAGGTAACTAACAACAATTTTCATCTGAGCGATCATTACACACCCAGAGAAAAACACACACAAAAAAAACAACTAAGTGTGCGCCAAACAACACTGATCCGTTCCTGTCTAGCACTGTACACTATTCAGCGCAAATGCCCCTTTCCACGGCGGCACACACCGACCGTCGCAATGAAGCTGATTCCGTTTCATGCGCCACCAGCTGATTCTACACGAACCCTGGTTCGGCTCGCGGTGTCCTGTGCTCCCGGGAGAGAAGGAACACCCTACCTGGCGGGAACGCGTACGACGATGTCGCACCTGCGTCGCCACACCTGCGTCCGCCTTCCGCGTTCTTGGACCCGTCGGAATCGCCCTACGCGCAAGACGCCGCGGGCCACCTGCACATTCATGCTTTGCGCACGGAAGCTCAACGATTAGGCGCTCAGTTGCGCTGCCCTTACATGACCCCGGTGCTTCCTCTGCCTCCAGTGGGGTGAGCATGCTTTCTGCAGCCTCGCTCGAGTTCTGCATTAGCTCATCCACGAGGGGCTCCTCGCGGTCGGCCGCGGAATCGATGTCGGCGCATGGGGCGGTGCTACTCTCGACATTTTCCTGCGTGGCCACGGTAACACTGCCCGCCGCAACAGACGGAACTGCTGCAGCTAAAACATCTGTCTCACGAGATTCCACAATCTCATCTGTAGCAGTGGGAACGCTAACGTGTTGCCAACAACTGGGGTGGCTTCGGCCCCCTCCACTACATTCCCACTCTCCTCATCCCGTGGCGCTCGAAGCGCCCACGAGGGAACAAACACCGTGAACACATTGGCGTCCTCTACGAGTTCACCGATCCTGCGGAGCTTCGCTTTTTCGTAAGCGATCTCCGCTCTTCCTTGGGCTAATTGAGCACTGAGCTCCTCAGCCGTTTACACGGACGGGCTACCCGCGCCCCTGCTACCCACTAGCCTTGCTTTTTCCAAAGCGTGCTGGGCATTTTTGAGAGCTAATTCAGCTCTCAAATCCTCAATTTCGAGCACAATGGAACTAACCTTCTGGTCAGTGCCGCGACATCCCGCTAGCATAGTGGCCATGGTAAACCCGGAGAAAGTAAGTCAGGGCCCACCTGTGCCCGCTCCGGGTTCGACCGGGTCGCAGTATCGCTGGTGCAGCAGCTCGTCGACCCGATGCGCCGCTCTCGCTGCTGGGATGGGGCCGTGCTCCCTGGGCCGGAGCCCACGAGGCCTCCCGCTGAGGTGACACCCCGTTGAACTGCGGCTTACGCCGCCCTGGGCCAGAGCCCACGAGGCCTCCCGCTGAGGTGTCGCCCCGTTGAACCACGGCTTACGCCGCCCTGGGCCGGAGCCCACGGGGCCTCCCGCTCAGGTGTCGCCCCGTTGAACCGCGGCTTACGCCGCCCTGGGCCAGAGCCCACGAGGCCTCCCGCTCAGGTGTCGCCCCGTTGAACCGCGGCTTACGCCGCCCTGGGCCACAGCCCACGAGGCCTCCCGCTGAGGTGTCGCTCTGTTGAACCACGGCTTACGCCGCCCTGGGCCGGAGACCACGAGGCCTCCCGCTGAGGTGTCCCCCTTGAACTGCGGCTTGCGCCGCCCTGCGGTAGAGCCCGCGAGGCCTCCCGCTGAGGTGTCGCCCCGTTGCCGTTCAATCGCGGCTGCTGCCGCACTGAGCCGAAGCTCACGAGGCCTCCCGCTGAGGTGTCACCCCGGTCGATGCTTGAGTCTGGCTCGTCGTTGGTCGGAGCCGAACCTTGCGTTGAAGGAGTCTCTCCGCAATGCCCCACCAGCTCCAGCCCATGGTCGTGGTCATCCTGTCGACTGCGCCAGTTAAATTTCGCCTCTCCATCTTCTTGGCGAACTGAGGGAGACGAAATTGTGATGTTCTTTTGATGCGCAAGCCGAGAGGACGATCTCGACTCGCTCCGATGACCGACGACCGATGCTTGGAGAGGGGTGAGGGATGAGGACTGCCTTCCTTGCTGGATATTAGGTTTATTTACAATATTTACATTACTCCAAGTTTACATCAGGTCAGAGTGACGGTTACATTGTCACTGTGACAGCAGCAGCCTGTTCGGCCGAGATCTATACTGAACTAAATCCCCTCTCTACCGACCCCCGAGAAAACCCAACACTCCGGTTTTGATAACAAAAACCCCGCCTCCAGAAAGGGGCGTACAAGAAAGAGAGAAAAGCCATTCAAACAATTAATAGAAACCATTGATTGGACACAGGAACCCGCCAATCACACATGCGTCCCCACCTGTGGTCACGTGACCCAACCCTCTCTCTTATGCACTCAAAGTGCGTTTCCCACACACGCTGTTGCACCCGGCCAGCAAATACAGGACATCTGCGGCCTAAAGTGAACCAACCATTACGTTCAGCGTGCGGCATCTGCTCCAAAGCCAAGCCGGAGGCTTACAGCGCTCTTCGCGAGGCTACCATCCCCCCGCGTCTGCCTTGCCCCCTCGTCTGCTCGCGCGTCAAGACAATGCGGGAGTCGGCGCTAATCCCCTCCCCGACTAAGGACGCCGCCGCCTGCCGTCTGCCCCCGGGAAGAGGCGCTTCAGGCCCAAGCGATCGTCTTCGAGGCGAACGACCCGTCAACGAAGAGCGCGCCCGGCGCCGGCTTCGCAGATGCTCAAAAACTTACACCACGCGCCTTTCTGACACTATGAGACCCACCATCATTCAGCTTCCCGCCAGGTTGTCATGCCGAATGACCCAGCCACCTCCGGCACGACAGAGGTACTCAGGCTAAGCACCCCCGCCCTTTGACACACAAAAGGACGGGCACAACACACGCTTTCCGCGGCTCCGAACTTGGCGTCCGTGCGGCCACATGAAAGGGACACAGGATCGTAGCTACCAGCGGAGGTGACGCCAATACATGGGCTACCGACGGCCTTCATTAATTACATGCGGAGCCCGAACTTAACAGTGGCCCCCCGCCTTAGCGGGTTGGAGACAGAATTTATGGTCAAATATGACAACTCTCGGAGGCTTTCAACGTTCTCTTTAAATCCCTATTGAACGTGGCGCTGCTGACGTACCGAATAAATGACGCTTGCCAATTTTTGATGCCTCCTGGACTCCTGGATGCCTCCTGGAGCGACAGCGTGGAACTGCGACGTCGTCTCCTCGCCCCGCAGTCTCCAAAAAATGCCCACCAGATGCCACCTCGATCGTTATTAAATGGCGTACCCGGCGACATTCGTTTCTATACAAGTCATAAAAGCGGGGTACAGTGAGCAGTGTTTGGCTGTGTATGTTGACCCATCCCGACACAAAATATTTTCCCCTATTTCTATTTTTATCTTGACCCGGTGACTGTTTACCAGCTTTGTTTTGGTGGCTACGCGGGCTTTTTTCCAGACATTGCGAGCTGCAGGGTGTCCGCCAAGCCACATTTTAAAGATGGCCTGGTTAAATGGCGAAAGCACGAGTGATCCCTCTAAAGCAGCAGATGAGGGTTTTTGAATTGTAAGGGCCTTGGGTACTTGGTGAAGTAGGACGTTTATTCTACGACACACCCATCTCCGAACACCGTTCTAAGAACCAACGATGATGATGGTCAGTCCAGAAGGAGAGGAAGTGTTCCTCGAAGTATTTGATGATGGGGATAATGTGGAAGTGAAATAAATGACTTTTCACGCTTCGGAGCTTTGCGGTTACGGTATTGCCGTCTTTGAAAACTGAACTTGCCATTACTAAGTAGCATGCGTTCGCATTTACTACACGTGAGTCCTGACACGGAAACAAATAATTGTACAGCCCCGATGAGCTTACGACACAACTCGGAATTTTTACTTATGAAGTGAGTGGACATAATGATCTTCCGATGCGGTCATTGCCCGGTTTATATTTTCTCCCTCAAACCCTTCCCTTTGGACCGCAATTCCTTTTGTGCTACGGTTCTAGCATCTGCGATGAATTTCCGCAGTCTACTCCTAACTAGTTCTGATGAGCGGGATACCCTTTTTATCTGCCCCACATGATTTTATTCATCGAAACCTTTAGTTTGATACCCCACACACTCTGCTGGAATTTCTTTGAATTTTAACCTAATCTATACCTTACCATGATTATCATGAGGATAACGAGGAAGGATCTCTTATTTGTCCGAAGTGATCCCCTCATCTACGCTTTCAATTTCATACCCCATACACCGCGGCGGTATCATTTTCATTTTTAACCCGATCGATTACTTACCATGACTATGTCATGATTAAGACCAGGAGTGATTTTTATTTGTCTCACGTGATTATCCTGATTAAGACCTTCAATGTGGCACCACACACGCCATTGCACACATCACTTTGAATGTTAAATATATATATGACTCACTGTGATTCTGTCACGAATATAACCAAACATTTTTTTGTCCAACCCGGCATCGAGATCATCAATTCGGTGTGGGTGGGACACACTAGCGACATCCCAATGAATTTTTAATCATTGTAAGATTCACCGTGCCTGTCAATTTTATTACCAGGATGTATTTCTTATTTGTCCAACGTTGTTTCCCTATTTGAAACATTTATTTTGAGACCCTTTACGCCTACGGGTCATCATTGTGAAGTCAAACTTTTATTATGACTCACGATAAATAAGTTATGATTATGACCACCAAGCATTTTTGGTTTGTCCAACGTGATTTTCCTCCTCGAGACCTTCAATTTGATACCCCACATGCCCTAGCGGCACATCACTTTGAATTTTAACCCAATCGATCACTATCCATAACTCCCATGTTGCACGGTTCGCCATTTTCGATATTCTTATTGTTTCTTTTTTTAGTTTTTTTTAACTTCGTTTGATCAATTATCTACAGTTACGCTTTATAATTATTACATGTTGAACTTCTGTGATATCTGCATTTTTGTGGAAATGCAGTGCGTTACACGATCCTGGCCGGGGAAGGAAGGATGGGGGTGCTCGGCAAAGAATGCTACGCATTAAAAAGCAAAGGCATATCCATGAACGCCTCGTGATTCAGAGATTCGCGGGGACAGTTCTCTTTGACAGAAAGCGTTTTTTTTTCAGGATGCAGAGCAAGAATGCACGGAACCGTAACCCTAAACAGCTTCGACGTAAATTAACTAAGCAGTGAACGCACGTCCCTTCGCCCAATCCTGTTTGTTTTGTTCCAGGGACCCAGCACACCATCGACTCTGGACTGCCTCTGTCATGAAAACGAACACGGAGCCTACATCCAGAATTTGGTATCAAATATATACGCGCAATTGCTTGCAACCAGCGTAATAATCATGGCCAGCAGGTATACCAGTATTAAATCTGCAACAAAAATTGTTTGCGACCTCACAGGAGTTACGGTGCCATGTCGTACCGAATGCAAGAGTTTGAGCTCACGAATTTGCACCCGTAATATTTTTCCCACGCGTGAATTTTAAAGCTCTGAATTTTAATGAAATCACAGTCCATCTGAGCCCGAGTAAATTCCTAGCACGAGAAAGCTGTGAGTCCATTTGAGTTCTGAATTCATTTGGACTTTTCAGTGTATTTTATTTCTGTGTTCATTTGAAAAAATTGGTGAAAAGTGGTAAAAAAATTGGTGAAATTTGAAAAAAAAAACTGGTGAAAACATTTTTTCACCACTTTCTTTTTTACTCAAAAAATTCTTCATCTCTTTCTATGACCCACCACAACCTCCCCTTTGCTTTCCGAGGTTTTCTTGACTGCCAACTCTTATTTTCTGTCTTATTTCACGGAGCCCCTCAATTCCCATTTTCTGATTCGCTACATGCTTAGCGAGGGCTTCTGTACTGGCAGTCTTGTTGCCAAAGGGAGCTTAAGAGGGTTCAACGCCGGTCGACCACTCTCCACATGTCGTAGACACTCGAGCCACGTCCCGGGGTTTAAAAAGGAGGTCCCCCTCACCCCGAGTAGTCCGAGTGGCGCTGTCTACCATTCCCAAGTGCAGGAAACAAAAATAACTTAACATAAATACCCAGAAAGTGCTGGAGAAACAGCCCCGCTGGTACGTAGTGGTTATCGCACCAGACCGGTATTCTGGAGGTCGTGGGTTCGGAACCCCCCGGCGGGCATTTTTTCACTACTTTCTTTCCGACTCAAAAAATTCTTCACCTCTTTCTATGACCCACCACAACCTCCCCTTTGCTTTCCGAGGTTTTCTTGACTGCCAACTCTTATTTTCTGTCTTATTTCACGGAGCCCCTCATTTCACATTTTCTGATTCGCTACATGCTTAGCGAGGGCTTCTGTACTGGCAGTCTTGTTGCCAAAGGGAGCTTAAGAGGGTTCAACGCCGGTCGACCACTCTCGACATGTCGTAGACACTCGAGCCACGGCCCGGGGGTTAAAAAGGAGGTCCCCCTCACCCCGAGTAGTCCGAGTGGCGCTGTCTACCATTCCCAAGTGCAGGAAACAAAAATAACTTAACATAAATACCCGAGAAAGTGCTGGAGAAACAGCCCCGCTGGTACGTAGTGGTTATCGCACCAGACCGGTATTCTGGAGGTCGTGGGTTCGGAACCCCCCCGGCGGGCATTTTTTCACCACTTTCTTTCGGACTCAAAAAATTTTTTATCTCTTTGTATGACCCACCACAACCTCCCCTTTGCTTTCCGAGGTTTTCTTGACTGCCAACCGTTATTTTTTGTCTTATTTCACGGAGCCCCTCATTTCCCATTTTCTGATTCGCTACATGCGTAGCGGGGGCCTCTGTACTGGCAGTCTTGTTGCCAAAGGGAGCTTAAGAGGGTTCAACGCTGGTCGACCACTCTCGACATGTCGTAGACACTCGAGTCACTGTCCGGGGGTTAAAAAGAAGGTCCCCTTCACCCCGAATAGTCCGAGTGGCGCTGCCTACCCCCCCAAGTGCAGGAAACAAAAAAACTTAACATAAATACCCGAGAAAGTGCTGGGGAAACAGCCCCGCCGGTAGCGTAGTGGTTATCGCACCAGACCGGTATTCTGGAGGTCGTGGGTTCGGAACCCACCCGGCGGGCATTATTTCACCACTTTCTTTTCGGCTCAAAAATTCTTCATCTCTTTCTATGACCCACCCCAACCTCCCCTTTGCTTTCCGAGGTTTTTTCACTAGCATAAAGCCTTATTGCCCCTCATTTCCCATTTTCTGATTCGCTATATATATATATATAATATTATATATATATATATATATATATATATTATATATATATATATATATATAGATTATATATATATATATATATATTTGGTAACAGAGATAGTGGCCGTTAGCAGGCGCCCCAGTGTTGGCCAAAGGGGTGTGTGCTCAACTGAGAACCGAGGCTGACTGTCAGGTGGCGTCAATCCCCCAACTGGGTCTATGTGCAAGGCTCAGTCATCGTAGCAGCCCCCATCGAGAACGATCTTGCTGAGAGACCTGCGCGTGGACTACCGAGCTAGCTTGCCTCTGGTACACCAGCCCCCGTTACCACGCTCTAGCCGTTTGCTAATAAACCCCATTATATTTTGGTGGAGGTGCGGGGTACCCCATTCTGGCCCCAGCTTCGCACCTTGTCGGCCTGACCGCGATCGTCGACGGTACGCGGGCCATGTCGGACAGCCCCAGCCCCGCCGCGACCAGCACTCGAAAGACCACGTCCCCCGCCCCGTGTCCCCAGCCCGTGACCAGCCCATGAAGACCAGGCATGACGAGTTGAGACCAGACGAGACGAGCCGATGACGCCGTGTCCCCAGCCCTCTCTTCCGATGTGGTTCCGAGTACACACGACGCTTCGTCGCTGCCTTCAGGACATCTCTACAGCTGGGCCAGGCATCATCCATCCAAGGCATCATATTTTGGTGGAGGTCGTAGTCTTTGCACGGTCCCCGGCCTGGAACTACGAAGCAAGCGAGTGCTCCCTCCCGTCTCCCGAGGAATCGAGCACGACATGACCCCGCCGCAGCCTGCGCCCGTCATCTGCTCCGGGTCACTGCGTCAGCGCGACCCCCCCAGTTTCACCGGCAGTGACGACATCGATGCGGAAGATTGGCTCTCAACATTCGAAAGGGTGAGCACCCACAATCGCTGGGATGACGTTGCCAAACTCAACAACGTCCCTTTCTCCCTCGACAAATTAGCTGAATCATGGTTTCATAACAATGAACCGAAGATGCAGACTTGGTCGGCCTTTAAGACGAGGTTCCTGGCAGCGTTTGGTCGCCCCGCTCTACGCAAGCTAAACGCCGAACAACGTCTGCGCGTCCGAGCCCAACAGGACAATGAAAGTTACACCAGCTACATCGAGGACATTGTAGACCTTTGCAAGCGCGTTGACCCTGCGATACCGGAGAGCGAGAAGGTCAGACACGTTCTCAAAGGGATAGAAGAGTTCGCCTTTCAGATGTTGCTAAACAAGAACCCACAGACTGTGGACGAAATCACTACATGGTGCCTGAGCTACGATTGAACTGCGCAAGCAGCGTGTCGTTACTCGCCAGCGTACATCGCCCCATGAAGAGTGCTCACGGGGATGCCTTTCCTCTCTCACGATGCCGCATGACCTTCTTCTCTTCTGCCGCACATCGAGGGAGTTCGTGCGCGCAGAAATTGCTCGACAGCTGGCTCTGCTTCCCAGTGTTCATGAGCGTCTGCCTTCGCCTTCACTGCCTTCGACTGTACGCCGCGTAATCCGGGAGCAAGTCGCCGAGGCGCTTCCTCCAGTTCGCCAACCTACACTTGTGCCGGCCCCCGTGGTAGCGACCGTCGCGCCACCCGTGGCGCCCCCGTTCGAACCGCAAGTGACAGTGCCCCTCGAACAACCAGTGGCAGCGCCCATCGCACCACCAGTGACGATGGCGGTGCCCCCCCGCCATTCCTGGAGCGCTCCCCTTCAGTTACGCCTCAGTAGTCCGGCAACTGCAGCCCGGTGCTTTCCAAGCGTACCAGTATGTGAGAGACCCGCGCGCGACGCCTTATCCTCGGCTACCACCTGAACCGCTGAACCCCTGGCACACATCTGACAACCGCCCTATCTGTTACGCGTGCTGCATGCCCGGACACGTCGCTCGGTTGTGCCGTCGGCGGCCACCGCCTGCTAGCGACGGTCCATCGAGTGCCTCCTTATGGACCGCAACCGTACTACACCCATGGAGACTTGGGTCAGGCACCGAATTCGTCCTCTGCCGACCGTCCGCCCTTTCCAGCCGTCGCTCCTTTTCTCCGCGTCGCCGTTCGCCGTCTCCCATGCGTCCCCGCCAGAATCCGACCGCTGAGGGAACTAACGGCTGCAGTTCCCGAGGCAAGAACTGCAGCCCCGTCGAAATTCCGAAGCCCTCCTCTCTCACCCGCCAATGTTATAGACGTGACTGTTGAAGGTGTCGCCGCCCTCGCCGCTTATTGACACTGGTGCCGCTGTGTCTGTGTTGAATGAACGTCTACGGCCGCTCATTACGTAAAGTTACAACGCCTCTCTCTGACCTTACCCTTCGGACTGCGAGCGCGCAAGAGATTAAACCGTTGGCCATGTGTACGGCTCGGGTCTCATCCAAGACGTCACCTACGTCATCGAATTCATTGTTCTCCCATCATCTTCCCACGACATAATCCTCGGCTGGACTTCCTATCCCGACATCATGCCATAATCGATTGCGCCCGTTTGCAAGTTGAACTTCTACCGTTCTACGAGCCGCCGTTGAACGAGCTGTCGACCAAGTTAACTGTTCCGAAGATACGGACATTCCCCCGAGATCTTCCCTCATAGTGCCCGTTTTGTGCAATGTGGACGACACGACTGTGGTTTTCACGCCGTCCAGGTCCTTCCTCTCGCGCAAATGTCTGCCTTTACCATCTGCTGTCATCGACGTCCAGTCCCGGTTGCAGCTTAATCGTCATCTGTAACCCATCTTCCTGCCCGACTACCTTGTTCCATGGGGAATGTATAGGGTGTGTGGAAGCCGTTGACCCTTCTCACGTGAACGCTGTGCCCGACGAACCATCGCTGCTCACTGTTGGCACACATAGGTCCTGTGGGTGCGTCAAGCTCGGATGCGTTCCTGCAGTCCGTCGACAAGGGCCTTAGCCTTGAACAACGCGACAAGCTCATCGCCCTCCTTCAGTGTTTCGCGACTCCTTTGATTGCGTACAAACCACCCTGGGACGCACGTCGGCAGTTTCACATGAAATAGACACCGGCTCCCACGCCCCACTGCGGCAGAGACCATATCGCGTGTCACCTACGGAGCGCCGCGTGATCGACGAGCAAGTGTCCGATATGCTTACCCGTAATGTCATCCGACCCTCTACCAGCCCGTGGGCCTCTCCTGTTGTTCTGGTCACAAAAAAGGACGGATCGATCCGGTTCTGCGTGGATTATCGCCGCCTCAATAAGATTACGCGCAAGGACGTTTATCCGCTGCCCCGTATCGACGACGCTCTTGACTGCCTCCAGGGTGCCGAGTTTTTCTCCTCCTTGGACCTGCGGTCGGGTTACTGGCAAGTGCCCATGGCTGATGCCGACCGCTCCAAAACAGCGTTCGTTACACCTGACGGTCTTTACGAATTTAACGTGATGCCGTTCGGGCTTTGTAATGCGCCAGCCACTTTCGAACGAATGATGGACAACGTTTTACGGGGCCTTAAGTGGAAAACCTGTCTTTGTTATTTGGATGACATTGTTGTGTTTTCATCGGATTTTGACACGCACCTTGAGCGCCTTAAGCAAGTGTTGACTTGCCTCACGTCAGCCGGCTTGCAACTGAATCTGAAGAAGTGCCGCTTTGCTGCTCGAAAGCTAACGATTTTAGGCCATGTTGTGTCCAAAGAGGGCATCCTTCCAGATCCGGGCAAGCTTCGTGCCGTGGCAGAGTTTCCCAAACCAGCCACTCTGAAAGACCTCCGAAGCTTTATCGGCTTATGCTCCTATTTTCGCCGATTCATCCGAAACTTTGCAACCATCATCGCTCCTTTAACGCAGCTCCTCAGCGGACACAACGAACGTCTCCAGTGGTCGCCTGCTTGTGACAACTCATTTGTGACCATGCGGCGCCTGCTTACGACGCCCCCAATACTGCGCCATTTTGACCCGCTTGCACCTACTGAAGTGCACACTGACGCGAGTGGTGTCGGTCTTGGCGCCGTGGTCGCCCAGCGGAAAGCTGGCTTCCATGAATACGTCGTCGCATACGCCAGCCGCACTCTGACGAAGGCGGAACGGAATTATTCCGTAACAGAGAAAGAATGTTTGGCGATCGTTTGGGCAATCAACAAGTTTCGCCCTTACCTCTACGGTCGTCCATTCAACGTCGTTACGGACCACCACGCCCTCTGCTGGCTGTCTTCACTCAAAGACCCTTCTGGCAGACTCGGTCGTTGGGCTCTTCGCCTGCAGGAGCACGACATTCGCGTCGTATACCGGTCCGGACGCAGACACACGGATGCTGATGCCCTGTCCAGATCACCCGTGGGGTCGGACGATCACAGTTCATCTATGACAGATGGTACCGTGGCGTCTCTAGACTCCGTTGACATGGCTGCGGAACAGCGTAAAGATCCGTGGATCGCCTCTGTCCGTCAATATTTGTCCAGTCCGTCAACAGTTGCCGCCTCTCGGTCGCTGCGCCGCCAGGCTTCGCACTGTGCCCTTCGGGACGACCTTCTTTACCGCCGGAACTATTCATCTGAGGGCCGGAAGTGGTTACTCGTCGTCCCTGGCCATCTGCGCTCTGATTTCTTTCTGCTCCCACTACCACGCTGACGCAACGTGCGCGCACGCTGGGGTGCTCAAAACGTACCAGCGCTTGCGTTTCCGCTATTACTGGCGTGGAATGTACACGTTTGTAACCAAGTACGTTCGCTCGTGTACAGATTGCCAGCGTCGCAAGTGTCCCCCTCAACACCAAACCGGCCCGCTGCAGCCGCTACCCATGTCCGGCTCGCCCTTTCGACCGTGTCGGCATCGACATATATGGTCCGCTCCCCACCACGACTGCAGGCAACAGATGGATTATCGTCGCGGTTGACCACCTCACGAGGTATGCAGAAACAGCCGCACTACACGCTGTTACCGCCAGCGACGTTGCATCGTTCCTCCTTCAACGTTTTATACTTCGCCATGGAGCGCCGAGAGAATTGTTGAGTGACAGGGGACGCGTCTTCTTGTCAGACGTTGTGGAGGCCCTGCTGACCGAATGCCGAGTCGTTCATAGAAAGAGCTCCTCCTATCACCCGCAAACTAACGGACTGACTGAGCGCTTCACCGTACATTAGGCGACATGATTTCGATGTACGTTTCTCCCGACCATTCCAACTGGGATTTAGTTCTGCCTTTCGTCACTTACGCCTACAATACGGCGACGCAGAAACTACGGGCTTCTCGCCGTTCTTTTTATTATACGGACGTGAGCCATCATGTACATTGGACACTATCCTTCCATACCACCCGGATGCGTCCGAGTCCTGCGCCCGTCTCGGAATCGCCAAGCAAGCAGAAGAGTGCCGCCAACTGGCGAGATCATTCACAACCGCAGACCAAGGTCGCCAGAAGGCTCGCCACGACGCTTCCAGCGGCGCTCCTACATACGCTGCTGGTTCACTAGTTTGGCTTTGGACACCGTCCAATACCCCCGGCCTTCGAGCAAACTACAAGCTAAATACGAGGGACCCTACCGAGTCATCGAGCGAACTTCACCCGTGAATTACGTCGTTGAGCCGGTCACTCTTCCTACAGATCGTCGTCGCCGTGGCCGCGAGACTGTTCACATTCAGCGCCTTAAGCCGTATTACGACCCGCTCGTCCTCACCTCGCCTTGAGTCGCCAAGGATGGCTCCTTTTTTTCCCGGGGGGTAATTGTAACAGAGATAGTGGCCGTTAGCAGGCGCCCCAGTGTGGCCAAAGGGGTGTGTGCTCAACTGAGACCGAGGCTGACTGTCAGGTGGCGTCAATCCCCCAACTGGGTCTATGTGCAAGGCTCAGTCATCGGAGCAGCCCCATCGAGAAGGATCTTGCTGAGAGACCTGCGCGTGGACTCCCGAGCTAGCTTGGCCTCTGGTACAACCAGCCCCCGTTACCACGCTCTAGCCGTTTGCTAATAAACCCCATTATAATATATATATATATATATATATATATATATATATATAGTAGAACTTTGAAGATGGTAGAGAACATTTGACGATTGTGTGCGAACATAAACCAAACTTTACACAAGGAAAGAGCTTCGGACTCGTTCCTGAGGCCAGCGGCTGGTGGCGGCTAGTTTTTCCAAAGTTTTGTTTCTTGTTTGTTTCTGTATTTGTTGGTGTGCGGGTGTGTGTGTGTGTGTGTGTTTGTGTCTGCGTGCGCGCCATACATACACATGTATTTCCATGCGTCGAGAATACATGTTTGCGCTATGCTGCTATAGCTGCCACCTGTAATCCGATAGAGGGACGGTATGTGCTCGCTCTAGTGCCCCGAAGCCTTGTCGTCATATTTTGACCAACAGAACCTGGTAGCTACGACCACGCCGCAGTTCTCTAAGGACGGAGCGCTCTAAATGTATTGATATTAGGTCAGTTACCCGTAGCGCCGATTCGTTCATTCCCCATCTAGGGTAGAATCTTGCTCGCACACGCGCTTGATTTCCGTGACTTACTACCCTGTTTACTTCAGCATGCGCTCACCAGCTGGTGTTCTGAAGGCCAGTCGTAAACTGCGAACGCTACTACGAAAGTTGAAATTATGCGTCTGAGTTTTTTCGTAAACAGAGGAGGCTCGAAAACATACTTTTGGCTCCTGGTTTTGAACATTGGCTCCTGAACCTCACCGTGTCACCTAATATATCAAAAATACTCGCCGATTTTTTGTGTAAGAAACAGTGTCTACATACTTGTGTTGTTCTTAAAATAGCCTTCCGGAAACACGGGTACTTTCTCGCGTTTTCTGTGCACAGCAGACTCCGTAAGGCCGGAGAGATCCCCCAGCTTCTGTTTTGCGGTTCATCTCCCGCGAAATAACAAATGCAGCTGGCGTTTGGAGATGCGTCCTTTTAACACGCAGTACAGGTAGTCGGCTGAAACCAAGCCAACATTCCAGCTGCATGCCCAAGTTTTTTTGTCCCGATATAGGCTCACAGCATGCGCTCTCATCTAGATAAACGACACTGTTGAACGCACTTGTAACGCTGATGCTCCGAGAAGGGGAAGTGTCTAAAACTGAGTACGTCTATGTGCCAGCACCAAGCGATTAGTACTGCTGCTCTTCAGATCATGTTGCGTCCTACTGCACGGAACACCGGCCGAGCACACTAGGTGTAAGCATAACTGTTTTCTATTCTTGTTGCTATATATGCATGGCGGAGTTCAGCACAGACGCTTCTCGCTCACATAGCACCAAAGCCTGACAGGCCATCAATAATATTAATTTACAGCGTGAGTGCTACCCTTGTCAACGCTGATGTCCTTAAAGACGAAATGCATTATAACGCTAATTTACAAAGAACCGAAGCTTTTGTTGGTATAGCACAAGCATATTTACATATTTTAAAGTAATTTAAAAAAAATAGCTGATTTTGTGAAAATTTACAATTCTAGGAGCGATGACCACTGTTCTTCCTCTACTTTTCTGACGTATAAATAACCGCAAACTATCGAAAGTCGCCGTTTATATAACGGGACTTGACAAAAACTGCAGGATTTTCCGCTCGATATAATCGACACGAAGTGAATATCATCCCCGCGCCAGTGAATATAATCCAGGTGCCAACCAATATAATCCAGGCGCCAACCAAATAAATCCAGGAACCACGCAGTGCAGAACACATGCCAGAGCTTCGTAATTTAGTTGGCAACCAATACAAATCCCTGTGGAGTGTATTTCCTTCCAAGATGGATGAAACAGGTTACGTGACCAATTTAAGCAGACGGCTTAAGAACAGCGCACTAAAACAGTCACGTGACTATCCTGCACCCTCGCCTAATTACTATACTGAATCCGAGGGTGGTGTCATGGGTATGAATTATCGCTTTCACTTACTCGAAATTTTAGGGGAGAGTGCCAGAATGCCTAACTCTCGAAACACCATAGGGGCCCGAAAGTGGGACAGGTGGCGCTGCTGGCGCGGTCAAAAGTGCCACCCGCGGAAGAAAATCGCAAAAATGGTAGGGACATGGCCTGGCGTGTACGTGTGGAGATACGCGTGTTTCCTTGTTGTTTAAAAGTGCAACCTCTCTTTACCGTGATAATGTCAGTCATACGGCACGCACATTTTTTTACAAGAATTTACGTCCCGGCGACGCGCGTTCATTTTAACTAATTACCTGATTTTGGTTGAATATTATTCATTGATAATTAGTTGGGTTAAAAGTCAAATTGATGTCACCAGGGCTTCTGATGTTTCAAATTAAAGGTCTCGGTAGAGGGAATCACTTGCGACAAATTAAAATTTGCTTCCTGGTTATAGAAATCAGATAGTCACGTGTACCAGATTAGGTTAAAAGTCCTACTGATGCCACCAATGCTTGTGAGGTATCAAATTGAAGGTCTCGATGAGGGAAATCACGTGGAACAAATGAAAAATGACATCTTGGTTATAGTCATGAGATGATCACGTGAGTCATAAATTGGTTTAAAAATCAATATGGTGCTGCTAGGGCTTGTGAGGTATCAAATTAAAGGTCTCGATTAGGGGACCCACGTGGGAGACATTAAAGATTTTATTTGTTATTGTAATGACATTTTCACGTGAGTCATAGGTTGTGTTAAATGTCAAAGTAATGCCGATAGGGCGTGTGTGGTATTACATTGAAGGTCTCGGTGAAGGGAATCACCTGGGAGAAACAAATGTTGCTGATGGTTTAGTCTTGAGATAGTCACGTGAGTCAGATTTGGGTTATATATCAAAGTAATGTCACTAGGGCTCGTGAGGTATCAAATAAAACTCTCGATGAGAGGAAGCACGTTCAACAAATTAAAGATTGCTTCCTGGTTATAGTCTTGGTATAGTCACGTCAGCCATTAATGGGTAAAATTTTAAACTGATGCCACTAGGGCTTGAGAGGTATCAAATTAGAGGTCTCGATGAGGGAAGTCACGTGGGACAAATAAAAAATCGCTTCCTGGTTATAGTCATAAGATGGTCACGAGAGTCATTAATTGGGTTAAATGTAAAAGTGTTGTCACTACGGCTTCTGAGGTATCAAATTAAAGGTCTCCATGATCGGAATCACATGGGGAAAATTAAAAATCGCTTCCCGCTTGTAGTCATTATATAGCCACTACAGTCATACATTGGGTTAAAACTCGAAGTCGTCCCACTGGAGCTTCTGAGGTACCAAATTAAATCTGGGTCAGGGGAATCACGTCCGACAAAAATAAAGATGGCATGCCTGTTATAGTCGTGAGATAGTCACGTGAGCCATAAATTTGGCAAAAAATCAGTGATGTCACTAAGGCTGGTGAGGTCTCGATGAAAGGAATCACATTGGAAAAACAGAATATTACTGCGATGTAGTTATCATGAGATAGTCAAGTTGCCATAGATTGCATTAGAAGTCAAAGTGATGCAAAAAGGGCTTACGAGGTACCAAATTAAAGGTCTCGGTGAGGGGAATCACGTGAGACAAACTAAAAATCGATTTCTGTTTTTAGTCCTGAGAGAGTCCCGTGAGCCCTAGATCGGGTTAAATATCGAAATGATGCCACGAGAACTTGTGAGGTATCAAATTAAATGTCTCAATAAGGGAAATCACGTGGGAAAAACTAAAAATTGCTTTCTGGTTATAGACATGAGACAGTCACGTGTCTCATATATTGCGTTAAAAGTCGAAGTAATGCCACTAGGGCTTGGGCGGAGATCAAATTAAAGGTCGCGATCTAGAAAGTTTTCATGCAAACTATTTTTTGTAAAGATAACAAAGGTATACTTTCAAAATAAAATAAAAACCGGCTTATGTTACATGAGTAAACATCACAAACCGAGACAAGCCCGCAAAAAACCATATTAGGGTAGAGCGCGCACTGTGGACGATATTTTTTTTTGCTAGTACTTGTTTGTGTTTATTTTAAAAACAACATGAGAGGGAAAATATGTTTGCTGACACTTTTTAAAAACCATATATTTTGGTTTATTACTGTACTTTCTTTACCAGTGATGCCCCGCTGCTGTCGAGGCAACTCATTTCGCTGCTGAATGAGCTCCCGAAGCTCACTTAGCAGCAAAATGTCACTTGCCTAAAATGTCCGTCAATGTTGTCACCTAGTGCTGAATATTTGACTTTTAGAGCAAATTTCATAAATTTAAATATCATTTGATCTGCCGTATGAGAGTCGTATCACATATGCTACGCAGTTTTGATCGTACTCTAATACTGTTGCTCGCAAAAAAATAATAAGGATCAGGTGTTTATAGGGCAGCCGCTTGTGTACACAATGTAATGCGGCCTTGGCAGAGCACTCCGTGCCAATACATGGCTTGAACAACGTTCGCGCTGGCCTCTTACATGATGTAGTTGGCCCACGTGGGGCGCGATGGTAAAGTAACACAAGTGCGGGGAGATAACACAGTGAGAGCCTGACATGTGTTTCTCTCCGTCCACAACGGAAAATATTTATACGGGGTTATTTCTAGAAACGGCCTGATATTTTCTCAGCCACAGCAAAAATAAAGGAAGTCGGGTTTGAATTTATATACTGCAATGGTCGAATGAAGTCAGCCTCAAAACTAAGTTATCTCTTGAGATACAAGATGCCTAGCTAATGAGCTGCATAAAAACGATCGTCACAATGATAATCATACCCATTTCTTTGTCTACGCCTCGAATTCATACGGCATCGGATTAAGTATTCATGTTCGCGAACCGCACAAGCAGCAATAATTGATCAATTACCGTTGAGTAATAAGCCATAAGCCCGCTCTGCATGGTGCGAATTTGCTTGCGAATTCGCAGCTGTGGCGTCGCTAGTGTGGCAATATGTCGTTTGGCTGCACAAGATAGCACAATCCAAACGATCGATTTTCGTTGCTGCCGAAGCTACAAATTAGGTCATATTGCCGCTCGAGCAGTGCCGCAAATGCGAATTCGCAAGTAAATTGGCGCCATGCAGAACGTACTATAGGCTCTTAAAATCTCATCGAGAAACGCTTAGGAGAGCTCTCATCCATCCGGCGTATTCCTAGAAATGTGCAGAGATTAGGGTTTTTTTTCACGCCCTCGGGCGTGGCTAGTAGCAGTGTTGTGGTAATGGTGGTGTGGGGAAGCACTGACCAATTGAAGACCTATGTCACAGCAATTCCAACCAGTGTCCACAGGTTGAGAGGCACTGTTGAAGACGAAGCGAGAAACGACTTAGGTAGTACCAAAGGGAGGATGGGCTCGAAATACAACAAAAAGAGAACACTCCTAAGATGGCATTACCGGTTGCACGAAAGAGGTGGTCACAGCATCTCCTAAACTTTCCTTATCATCATGGTGGAATAGGTTACAAAGATGGCGCCAGTAATCAGATAGTCGTGAATACTTCTACCGAGACGACACAAACAGGTGTGTCAATATTGAGATACGCGTGTGTCGATTTATTCATTACACTAGTAAAGAGCCGAAATAACGTATAGTGCTGTTACCTTAAAAGAGCAACCCTGCGAGGCGTCTTGAAGGGTTCATCACAGCGCTGTTGCGCCGCCTATTTCCTA
The DNA here is from genome assembly GCA_013339765.2 of Haemaphysalis longicornis. Lineage (NCBI taxonomy): Eukaryota > Metazoa > Arthropoda > Arachnida > Ixodida > Ixodidae > Haemaphysalis > Haemaphysalis longicornis. The sequence goes on from CM023456.1 coordinate 93,530,482, forward strand.
AGAAAAGGGCGATGTTGAGACGAGTATTCGTGGTGACAGTCATCCTGGACGGCGCATCACGTGACTGTGACGTCACTAGTTTCGTTGGCGGCATGCAACATAATGTTTAGAGCATGAAGTCATTTATACCAAATTTCACTACAGGAAAGTCTGGCACTGCAATCAGGTGTTGTCATGGGACTGCTGGAAAACGTTAAATTTGTACTTCACCTGCCTTTAAAATTCGTGTGCTTCGTGATTCACAACTCTCTTTTCCCGGCGATGGCTCGAGGTTATTTTCCTCCAAGCAGCACGACGCTCCCTATGCGCTACTTTGGAGCAAGCACGCCTTGCTTTCTTGAGACGCTGCGTGTTGCTTTTTTTTCGGCCTGTTGTTAATTCGCGGAAAATAGCCATAGAAAAAAGAGCTCTTAACAAATGGAGGGAACGCAGGAAAATTGGTTCGAATTGAGCAAACTTCGACTACATCCATGATGGGGACGGGTACCAGAGGGGACCAGCGGGGGGGTGAGAGAGAAAGGGTTGTTACAAACACGGGTGAAAGAAGACTACTGTCTTTCGATGACGTTTGCTGCAAAGCAAGCAGATAAGTTGAATTATTTTATTATTTCAGCTCGAAATTCAAATTATGGGGGTTAAAAGCGCCGAGGCTGTGCCCCTGGGCCTCGAGGGCTCTGGATTAGTTTTGACCATCTGGCGATCTTTAACGCGCAGCAAAATCTCGACATACCATGGTCTTTTTTTTTCTCCTTCATTGAAAAGCGGCCATTCTGGCCAGTATCGAACGCACGTCTTTGGGCTCAGCAGCATAACTGAGACACTGCAGCGGGTGGTATTTTCAGCGACTGCCGTAAGGGTGATCGATGATTTACAGCTGCTTTCAAAGCGCGCTGGTTCGTCATGTGTATATTTGTTTACTACCCTGAAAACGTAAAACTCCATAGATATATTTACCATCCACGTATATTTATTTGTTGGGGCGTGTTGCTCCACATGGCGTATCACAGACGAGTAACAAAGTAGGAATAAATAGGCAAAACAAATGAATCAATTTGATTTTATATATAAAGGAAAAGCATTATTTCGAATTTCACGGAGAGGCCACCTGAGTAGAAATGTAACTTTCCATAAAATTGTGAAGGGCGTAAAAAAAGTTTTTATGTTTTTAAAAAATATATTGAAAATATTAAAAAAACAATTCCAAACATCAAAAACTCGGCATGCTCTAAAGGTCTGCTTGAGACCTTTTCAGAAAAGTGTCGGGGCATTCATTTATGGTTTTTTTACGCTGCATTCGACAAATATATCTATTAAGTGTGAAAATACACCCCAAACGCAATTTTACGTTAAAGCAAATTACTCCGGCCGGGGGTATGGTCAGAGCCCTGGCTGCCTTTCATAATCAGGCAGGTGGATAATAACGTCTTATTTGGAATCCCCGGAGCTGCGGTGACCCCTCGGCCTGAAGAGCTCATTCCGTTGTCATTCAGATACAGGACAGAACGTCCCCAGGAAAATGGAAGATGCACAAAATCTTTCATTAGAATAGCTGAGCTTGAAGAATGCGTAAACTGAACAAGTCTGCTCCCGGCCAGCTTTAAAAACGAGTTTTCCCCGAACGACCCATAGCCGACTTTGGCTTTCCGCATGTACGAATCTTGTGCAGATATTGCATCGTCCCTTCCACAACTAGCGCGATCACACATTCCTAGCACAATTTTTCAACACACCACCAGCCCCTTTCTCGCAGGTGCAACTTCGTTTTTACATTCCGGCTGGTGGTAACAACCCCTAAGCCATAATTTTGACTTTTAACCCAATATATGACTCCCGTGACTATCTCATGAATATAACCAAGAAGCAATCTCTAATTTGTTCCACGTGATTCTCTTCATCGAGACGTTTATTTGATACCTGACAAGCCCTAGTGACATCAGTTAGAATTTTAACCTAATCTATGATGGATGTCACTATCACAAGACTATAACCAGGAAGCGATATTTAATATGTTCCACGTGATTCCACTCCTCGAGACCTTTAATTTGATACCTCACAAGCCCTAGTGGCATCACATTGACTTTTACACAATCTATGACGCACGTGACCATAATCATTATAACCAGGAAGCCAATTATAATTTGTCCTAGATGATTCTCCTCATCGAGACCATTAATTTGATACATCATGAGGTCTAGGGTCATCATTTCGACTTCTAACCTAATATATGACTCGCGTGGCTATCTCATGACTAAAACCAGGAAGTAATTTTTAATTTGTCCCACGTGATTCACCTCATCGAGACATTTAAATTGATACCTCACAGGCCCTAGTGGTTTTAATTTACATTTACCCAATTTATGAGTCACGTGACTATTTCATGACTATAACGAGGAAGCAATTTTTAATTTGTCCCATGTAATTTCGCTCATCGATAATTTAATTTGATACCTAACGATGCCTAGTGGCATCACTTTGACATCTACCAAATTAATGACTCACGTCACTATCTCATAACTGTAACCAGGAACCGATTTTTTTTCTCTCGTGTGACTCCCCTCATCGAGATCTTTATTTAATACCTCACAAGCGCTACTGGCATTACTTTGACATTTAACCCAATGTACGACTTACGGGGCTATCTCAAACTTACAACCTAGAAGCGGTTTTTAATTTGTTCCACGTGATTTCGCTCATCGAGACACTTAATTCGATACCTTGCAAGCCCTAGGCGCAATATTTGACATTGAACTCAATCTATGACTCACGTGACTATCTCATGACTATACCCAGAAAGCACTTTCTAATTTGTGCCATGTGATTTCCCTCACCAAGACCTTTAATTTGATTCCTCAGAAGCACTGTTTGGCATCATTTTGACTTTTAAGCGAATTTACTACTTACGTGTCTATCCCATGACTATAACCAGGAAGACATTTTTAATTTTTCCAAAGTTTCTACTCATCGGGACCTCTAATATGATACCTCATAAGCCCTAGTGGCATCACTTTGACATTTATTTCCATGTATGACTGATGTGACTATCTCATGACTATAATTAGGAAGCAATTTCTAATTTGCAAACGGGATTCTTCTCATCGATACCTTCAATATGATACCTCACACGCCCTTGTAGCGTCACTTAGGCATTTACCCCAATCTATGACTCACGTGACTATGTCATTACTGTAACAAGAAAGATCTTCAATCTGTCCCACTTGGTTCCCCTCATCGAGACCTTTATGTGATACCTCCAAGCCCTAGCAGCATCATTTTGATTTTTATTCCAATTTATAACTCGCGTCACTGTCTCGTATGTATAACCAGGGAAGCGATTTTTAATTTGTCCCACGCGACTCCCCTTATCGAGACATTTAGGTTGATACTTTACAAGCCCGAGTGGCATTAAATTCACATTTACCCAACCTATGACTCGGGTGACTATCTCATGGCTATTACCCGGAAGCAATTCTTAACTGTCCCACGTGATTCCCCTCATCGAGATCTTCAATTTGACACCTCACATGGCCTAGTGGTGTCACTTTGACATTCAACCATATCTATGACTCGCGTGACGATGTCATTACTATAAAAAGGTGAGAGTTTCATTTGTCCCACGTGGTTCCCCTCATAGAGACCTTTATATTTGATATCTAACAAGCCCTAGCAGCATAGTTTTGATTTTTAAGCTAATTTAGGACTGACATGACTGTCCCACGACTATAACCACGAAGCGATTCCTAATTTGCACAACGTAATTCCCCTCATCGAGAACTTTAATATGATACCTTAGAAGCCCAAGTGGCATTACTTTGACATTTAACCTAATCGATGACTGACGTGACTATCTCGTGACTATAGCCGAGAAGCGATTATTAATTTCTCCCACGTGATTCTACTTATCAAGACCTCTAATTTGATACCTCACAAGCCCTAGTGACATTAGTTTGACATTTATCCCAAATCGATGACTCACCTGACTATCTCATGATTATAACCAGGAAGAAATTTTTAGTTGGTCCCAGGTGATTCCCCTTATGGAGAACCTTCAATTTGATACTTCACACGCCCTAGTGACATTACTTTGACATTTAACGCAATCTATAACTCACATGACTATGTCATTATTATAACAGGGAAAGATCTGTAATTTTTCCCACGTAGTCCACCTTATGGAGACCTTTAATTTGATGCCTCACAAGCCATTGCAGCATCATTTTGATTTTTAAGCCTATTTATGACTCACGTGGCTATCTCATGACTATAACCAGGAAGTAATTTTTTCATTCGTCTCACGTGATTACCCTCTTCGAGACCTTTAATTCGATTCCTCACAAGCCCTAGTGGCATTAGTATGACTTCAAACCCAATCTATGACTCACGTGACTATCTCATGACTATAACCAGTGAAGCAATTTCTAATTTTTCCCACGTGATTTCTGTTATTGACAACTTTAATTTGACACCTTACAAGCCCTGGTGGCATCAATTTGACTATTAACCCAATATCGCTCACGTGACTATCTGATAACTATAACCAAGAAGCAACTCTTAATTTGTTCCGCATGATTCCCTTTATCGAGACCTTTAATTTGATACCTCAAAAGCCCTAGTGACATCAATTTAACTTTTAATCCAAACAATGACTGATGAATAATAATTACCTTAAATTAGGTAATTACTTAAAATGAACGCGCGTCGCCGGGACCTAATTTTTTGCAAAAAATGTGCGTGTCATATGACTAACATTATCACGGTAACGAGCGGTTGCACTCTTAAACAACACGGAAAGCACGCGTTCTCCACAAGTAGACGCCAGGGCATGTCCCGACCATTTTTGCGATTTTCTTCCGCGGGTGGCGCTGTTGAGCGGCGCCAGCAGCGCCACCGGTCTCACGTTCGGGCACCTATTGGGTTTCGAGAGCAAACACTTCTGGCAGTTTCCCCTAAAATTTCGAGTAAGTGAGCTATTTAAATTCGATAATTCATACACATGACACCATCCTCGGATTCTGCATGAGAATTAGGCAAGAGAGCTGGATAGTTACGTGACTGTTTTAATTGCGCAGTTCTTAAGTCAGAGTCTGCTTGAATTGGTCACGTTGCCTGGTTTATCCAACTTGAATGAAAATACACTGCGCCTAGATTTGTATTGGCGGCCTACTAAATTACGAAGCGCTGGCGGGTGTTCTGCATTGCGACGGTCCTGGATAATATTGGTTGGCGCCTGCATTATATTGGTTGGCACCTGGATTATATTCACTAGCGCGGGGATTATATTCACTTGCGTTTGGATTACATTCAGCGAGAAATCCTGTAGAGGTTTGATTGATAGAGTTTTATACTTATATATACTACAGGGAAATCTATCGCGTCGCGGGCTACCGTGGCCGGCGCCACTGCCGCTAGCGAAGTTCATGGCCTACTTGGCTTAGCTAGCCATAGGGCTTCTTTTTTGTGTCGAAGCCGAAATCGAAAAAAAGGGTAACACTTTTTTCGCGTTTATCGTACAGGAAGCTTCTCAACACTTACCTACAAATTAATCCTTTGGAGTTTCAATTTCATATTAACAAAACAATTTTCATGAACCTTCTACAGCAACACGGTTGCTTTTTGGTAGACAGAGAAAACTTTTCAGCCTGTTCATGTGCCATGCCAAGGACAAGTAGAGCGTGCATCCCCGTACATGACGGGATGCTCGCTGAAGCGCGGCTCCCCTAGATAGTGGAGCCAGATTTTCCTCTAGTATAAATTAGTGTGAAACTTTATGATTTGTATATTTCAAAAGACCGTTTTCATGCAATAACAATCATGCTACTTATAACCCACTGTCCAAAAACTAGGCTAACATTACAAAAAGCGATGAAGCAGCGGGAATGGCTTGGTGGGCACCCGCCGTGGTGGCTCAGTGGTTAAGGCGTTGCGCTGCTGAGCACGAGGTCGCGGGTTCGATTCCCGGCCGCGGCGGCCGCTTTCTGATGGAAGCGAAAAGCAAAAACGCCCGTGTGTACGAGATTTCGGCGCACGTTAAAGATCCCCAGGTGGTCAAAATTAATCCGGAGCCCTCCACTACGGCGCGCCTCATCGCCTGCGTTGCGTCGGCGCGTTAAACCCTACAATCAATCAATCAATCTATGGCTTGGTGGGCTAGTTGGTGTAGCATCATAAAGGGGTTAACAGCGCACAAAGACGACGACACACAATGAAGGGATGATAGGACAAGCGCTGATTGTCCTTTCAGCTGTTCCTTGTGTGTCATCGTCTTTGTGCGCTCCACCAGCCGCTTCTGCGTCAGGTCCTCATGGTACCACAGGAACACGCTTCTGCGATAGGCGGCCGCCGAACAAGGCCACCACCATGAAACGTGAGAACGATTGCCGGGGCTTGTATTTTCGTTTGGTAGGACCACTTCGATGCTATTCTTAACTGACACAGAAATAATGCTAGTTATATTTTCATCCTTTTTGTTACCACTGACATGTTAAAGTGCAAAGATTGTATATTCAATAATGCTAATCTTTTTGTTCTTTCAAAAGCTGGTGTTTGAAGCTGGGTGCAGCTCACAGTTTTTAAAGCATACATGTTTCAAATTAAAGACGTATTTTGCCTTCATAACTTGTTTAGCATTGCTAGGTTAATCTTTTTTAATTATCTAGACGCTTCTAACCGCTATTATTTCAGACTTTTAGGCAGGGTATTAGCCACATTCCGGTCTTCCAAGTTTTCAAGATTTGTGTGCTCATCAAGCGCTTCGTGAGGTGTATTCATTGGTTATCAGCATTGTTCTACGCTGTCTACCATTTCAGGGAGACACTTTCGTACTCCGCTGGTTAGCAACTGCGAGATTATAAACGTCAACACCCTACCATTGGCGATGGTGGAAGTCTTGGAGTACGCGGTCTTTGGAACTGTGGTCGTCGCCAACCTATTTTTTGGGCTGTACTTCTCTTTTCGGAAAACTCCACTTGGCACCGACACCGTGTCGAAAGAAGTTGAAGTGTTCCTGGGCAGCCGAACACTGAAGGTCTTGCCACTGGCGGCGTCTTCTGTGGCATCACTGATGTCATCGACCGGACTCATCGGATTCCCAGCCCACCACTATACATATGGAATGCACGTGACTTGGAGTACCGTGGCGCTTTTGGTATACCTACCGTTGGCTACGCACGTGGTCGTCCCTTTAATATACAAGCTCGGTGTCACATCAATATTTGAGGTATGTGCGGAGGACAATCTTGTGTCGCATTTAATAATTGCAACGCTCAAGAATTTATAAACCAAAACCGCTTCTAGCTCACCCAACCAGTCAGCAAGCAATATATTGCTGCTAAGACGAAGGATCCTTTTAACACTGGGCCGTTTAAGCTAAAGCTTTGGCAGGTGCCGTTCCAAGAATATACAAAACGTACCCAGCTCACGTGAGCGTGCTGCTCGTGCGGAGCCCCCAGCATTGTCTAGGCTTGCGCGGAGGCTAGCAGTGCACGTAAGGAGCTCAGAAGAAACTACCCAGAAAAAATATCGATCCCACGTGAGCGAGCGCCTCGTGAGAAGGGCTCAGCGTCGTGCAGCTCCACCTTCCAGAACCCTCTGCCCAGCGTTCACTCCGTGATCTCTCAGATGTTCTTCTCCTCACCAATTCACGAGTGTTCGCGCCTCAAGTGGGAAGGACAGAAACTCTCGCGCTAGAGACGACGAGTTCGCGAAGCCGGTTGCCTATGGTTCTAGTGCGTTCTAACAAGGCACACTTTGGGAGAGATGCGAATTCCGGCGGACAAAGCGATTCGGGCCTGCCAGTCATGGGTACTTTTCAGTGGTAACTCCGGGAATCCATGTGAGGGGCAACAGCCAGGTCTCCGACGCAGGGAGAGAGAGGGGCCGCCAGCTCTGCTATTTCACCAGCCGTGCACGGCTAGTTCAAGCTCCGGCAATTTTTTGCCTTTTACTCTTTAAAGGCAAGAACTGCTCACGTGCTGCACTTGTTTGTGATCCATGCTTGAGCATACCATACGAACCACAATTCGGTAGTCTGGTAATGTAAACATGTGATGTAATGTCCGTAAATGTAATGCAATGTCTGTTAATGTGTAGAAGCGCAGAACAGGCACAGTGGAGTGTTCTACATTCTGTTGACTGAAAAAAGGTCAGCCTAGGCTTGATACCTGAACTTTACAAAAGAGTTTCAGGCAGATGTGATAAAGCTGATACTTTAGGGTTAAGCTAATTACAAGATCACTGTTCCTTCCCCTTCCTCGAAAGTCAATCCTCTCTTTTGAACAGACGCCGTCACTGTCGTTATCCCAAACTTACAAATATTAAACCAAAATATTTTAGGAGTTATTTGCGTAACATTCGTAACAAATTTGATTGATAAATATTATACATGCCTCCACATATATATATAATATCTATATATATATATATATATATATATATATATATATATATATATACGGTCGAAGAAAAGAAGTTTCCAATGGTCCAGAAGAAATATCAAAAAGTAGAGTCCGACGCAAGTCTCAAAAAACAAAAACAAACATGTTTACTAATGTTTCGACTGGTGGTCCAGTCTTCATTGGAGTAACATTTACAGTACACTGCAGAACGCTTTTATAGGTGCGTGTAGAGAGAGGAAGTTGCGCTACAGTGCGCCCTCTTTAAAAGAAATCATACGTCATCATTCATCAAAACAAGAAAAAACGCAAGACATACACATGAGAGGGAATGCACTGCCCTCCCTCTTTTTTGGGAGAAAAGGTGCGCTACAATGCGCCCTGTTTAGAAGTATTTATTGGCAAGTGGTACAACACAAAGAGAAAAGAAAAATGCAAAGGGACGTCTAGGAAGGAGGTAAATTGGCACCTCTCCTCATAGGAATCTCGGGTCGTTCATTTAATAATTTGAAGGTAACAATAATTGAATCCAATTTCAACAGCAAACACGCACGCGAAGTTCGCGAATCATATCTCATATTTAAGTTCAAAACCGCATCGTCTGGGTTGAAAGAGGGCGTGGGCGCGCTGACATGTTTGCCACAGTAATTACTCGCCTTTCTTCCGTTCGCTTCTTGCGTGACCAATCCTCTTTTTAGGCATACAGCACCCACTTCATCTCTCCAGGTTCACTCACTTAGCCTCTTAGCGCCGGCTTAGCCACATAGCGCCGGCTTCAAGTGACACATACCTAAGACGAAAAGCGAAGGCGTGCTGACGCGTGCGCCCCAGTTCCTTATCTCGTTTTGCCACCTTTCCCTTCCCCCCCCCCCCCCCCGCTTCTTCTGTTGACACATTCCTAAGCGTGACACATTCCTAAGACGAAAAGCGATGACGTGCTGACGCGCGTTCCCCAGTTCCTTATCTCGTTCTGCCGCCTTTATTCCTTTGTCTTCCCCGCCCCCGCTTCTTCTGTTAATTGCTATGAGAGGCACCAATTTACCTCCTTCCTAGACGTGCCTTTGCATTTTTCTTTTCTCTTTGTGTTGTACCACTTGCCAATAAATACTTCTAAACAGGGCGCATTGTAGCGCACCTTTTCTCTAAAAAAGAGGGAGGGCAGTGCATTCCCTCCCATGTGTATGTCTTGCGTTTTTTCTTGTTTTGCTGAATGATGACGTATGATTTCTTTTAAAGAGGGCGCACTGTAGCGCAACTTCCTCTCTCTACACGCGCCTATAAAAGCGTTCAGCAGTGTACTGTAAAATGTTACTCCGATGAAGACTGGACCACCAGTCGAAACGTTAGTAAACATGTTTGTTTTTGTGTTTTGAGACTTGCGTCGGACTCTACTTTTTGATATATATATATATATGACGCCCTGAGGAAAGCAAGTTCTCTTTGCTGAAACGTAGGCCACAATCGTGCTTTTACCTTGTTCGAAGTTTTTCCTCTCTTGTGTTCATATATATATATATATATTGTGAGCACAGGAGTCATCGTTCTCTCATAATTTTTAGTCGAATGGCCAATCCCACCTAGCAACTCATCATCAGTGTGGCGCACGCGAGCACCACACCATCTTCTCCATCTTTCATCCTCGCGCCTTCTTGACCATCGCTTTTCGCAACGGCCTCTCGGCGAGGTTGCGTCGTCATTAAACGCGCCCTTCGAGTCTCCCGTGTCCGAGTCTTGCACGTGGTGGAGGTGCACCTCGATCCACGTACGCTCTCCCCGGCTTCTCCCTAGAGCTTCGCTCAGGTCGGCGTGTCCATCTTCGACTCACAGCATGCCAGACGGCGATCAGACCAACCCTGCCGATGGCCCAGCACCCGCAAGCCCGCTTTCCCCAGCGTGGATGATCACCAGCCCGCAGCGAGACCCTCAGAAGTTTTCAGGACTCCCTGGAGACGACGTAGAGGATTGGGTCGACGATTATAACCAGGTCAGCGCGTTCAATCGGTGGGACGATAAGCTCGTCAGTTTTCATCTAAGAGAAGTCGCTAAGACATGGTACCTGAATAACAAGGAGGACTTAACTGACTGGTTAAGTCCTACTGTTGCTTCTTACCTACCTACCCCAAGTCCTACCTTAAGTCCAAGGCGCTACTGTTGCTTCTGTGCCCCGCGACGATCCCGTAATAATTCTTCCGGTCTCCTCGCTTTCTTCTGACCAACCGAGCCACGCATCAAAGCCCTCGCCCTCCTTTTTTGCTAGTGTCATCAGTTCTGACCTCACCTCGGATCAAAGAGAAGCATTGCTCAAGTTGTTGACTAAGCACCAAGGATCATTTGACTGCTACTCTTCCGTCCTTGGCCAGACGTTTGCCGACAAAGAAAAAACAGCCTTCGCCACACCATATGGTTTGTTTGAGTTTAACGTTATGCCTTTCGGGTTATGCAACGCGCCTGCAACCTTTGAGCGCATGATTGACAATGTTCTTCGTGGCTTAAAGTAGAAGACGTGCCTCTGCTACCTTGACGACATTGTCATCTTTTCTTCTACCTTTGACGAACACATTCACCGTCTAGACGTAGTTTTAACGAGCCTCGCCAATGCTGGCTTGCAAATAAACACCAAAAAGGGTCGCTTTGCGAGCAAATCAATCAAAGTTCTGGGGCAAGTCGTCAGCAGTGATAAAATTCGCCCGATCCCGGCAAGATCAACGCCGTAGTTAGTTTTCCGCGACCTCTTCATTAAAAAGACCTTGGACGTTTTCTGGGCCTGGCATCCTACTTTCGTCGGTTCATCCGTAATTTTGCCCAAATAGCCTCGCCACTGAACAAACTACTAGCATCTGCGACCCCTTTTACCTGGTCTGGTGACTGCGAAGCGGCATTCCAGACACTCAAGGATGCCTTGATTTCTGAACCGGTTCTCTGCCACTTTGATGATGGTGCTCCCAATGTACTCCACACGGACTCCAGTGGAAACGGTATCGGCGCGGTCCTCCTACAACGCAACTCATCATCAGTAGAGCAAGTTGTTGCCTATGCAAGCCGGACTTTAACACCTGCGGAGCAAAACTACACTATAACGGAAAAGGAATGCCTTGCCGTTGTTTGGTCCATCCAAAAATTTAGACCGTACTTGTACGGGCGTCATTTCTCGGTTGTGACTGACCATCACGCGCTCTGCTGGTTGTCGTCACTGAAACATTTGTCGGGCCGCCTCGGTCGTTGGATTCTCCGTTTACAGGAATATGATTTTACAGTGACCTATAAGTCAGGGAAGAAACACATGGATGCGGACGCTCTTTCCCGCTGCCCGTTGTCGCCTCAGTCAGATGATGAGCATCCTGGTGTAAACTCCCTAATTTTGCCGATTGCGCCTGCACATTACGATGCCTACAACTTGCCTGATAACCTGATCTCTCTGCAGCGGGCCAACACGTACTGCCGAGACCTCATCAATCACCTCGGTGGCTTGGCGCAGCCTTCTAACAGTCGCTCGCGTCGCCAGCTGGACAAATTTCGACTTTTGAATAGCGCTCTGTACAACTACAATTACCATCCTACCGGTGACAGATGGGTTCCTGCGATTCCCCGATCGCTTCGAAAAGAGATTCGAGAAGTGTTCCACGATGCCGCACACCGCTGGCCATCTTGCGTTTCTCAAAACGTACGACCGCGTCAAGAGCCAGTTCTTCTGGCCTGGCCTCGCCACCAGTTTCGCCAAGTATGTTGCTCCGAAAACATAAAACCACGGTACCTGAGGGACAGTTACAACCCATGCCGTGTCCGTCCTCTCCTTTCCACGTGGTGGGAATTGGCTTGTACGGGCCCTTGCCATTGACGACAGCAGGTAACCGTTGGATCGTCACTGCGGTAGACCATTTACCCAGATACGCCGAACCTGCCCCGCTTCGTACCGGCTTCGCTTCAGAGGTGGCTCGTTTCTTTCTAAAAGACATATTCTTGCGACACGGCCCTCCCCGCATTCTTCTCAGTGACCGCGGGAAAACCTTCCTCTCAACACTGCTGAATGAAGTTCTTCGCGCTGCTGGTACCGTCCACAAAACCACATACATCGAGCTACCATCCCCAAACAAATGGGCTGACTGAGCGATTTCACCGCACCCTCTCCGATATGTTTTCGTTTTATATAAGCCCTGACCACACGAATTGGGACACCGTTTTACCCTTCGTCACGTATGCGTACAACACCGCAACACAACGAACTACTGGCTTTTCGCCCTTCTTTCTCGTTTACGGCCGCCCCCTATCTTCCGTCCTCGATGCTGCTTTCTTTTCTGCACCTGCCTCTCCGCAAGCGGATGTCCCAGAAGAGTTTGTCTCTCGCCTTGAACAGCTGCCGCCGTCTCGCACAGTTGAACACCCAGGCCTGTCAAGAAGACCGCAAGTCTCGCCATGATGCGACGCATCGGACGGTTTCCTTTCAACCAGGTAATGAAGTGTTACTTGCGACTCCAATGCGTGCAGTGGGATTATGCGAAAAGTTCATTCCACGTTTCATCGGTCCTTACACCGTTCTGGAGCAGACTTCTCCAGACAACTATCGAGTGGCTCCTACTTGCCCCACGTCCGACCGTCGGCGCCGCGGAACTGAAATAGTCCATGTCTCGCGCATCAAGCCATTTCACCGGCCCCCCTCGTCTCTTTAGCGCCCCGAGGGGCCGCTTCCGCCGGGGGGGGGAATATTGTGAGCACAGGAGTCATCGTTCTCTCATAACTGTTAGTCGAATGGCCAATCCCACCTAGCAACTCATCATCAGTGTGGCGCACGCGAGCACCCCATCATCTTCTTCATCTTTCATCCTCGCGCCTTCTTGACCATCGCTTTTCGCAACGGCCTCTCGGCGAGGTTGCGTCGTCATTAAACGCGTCCTTCGAGTCTCCCGTGTCCGAGTCTTGTCAATATACATTATCAAACCGGCCGCTTGGAGAAGAAATTGTTAGTTGATAAAAGAAGTCTGCATCGTAAAAATGCTGTCGAATGTCGAGAATGTTAAGCCAGAGGGAAATAGTTTTCTTCGGGAAATCTTTAGGCAACTATTAGGGAAGCTGCTCCTGATACAGCAGCCGGCAACCGTCAACACTAATCTCGAAGTGTTTGAGGAACACACGTCTAATCTGGTGATTTCACGCTACTCCCGTCGCAAACATACCCCCTTGTGCACTTGAAAGTGAGGAGCGTCGTCCTTTCTATCTAAATAATGGATAGTTCGCGGGGATACATTGGGCGCATTTAGCGCAGGACCACGATAATTGGAGATTATTGGGAGATACCTTTGCCTTGCAGTGGGCGTAGATAGGCTGGTGCTGATGATAATGAATGGATAGTTCGGGCCTGCACCAATGACTCGAAGTGGATGTACAGTTTCCTCAGCCGACTCTGCCCACATTTGGCTTTCACGTACTGTCCAAAAATCTGGACGCGAATCGGGCAATTCATTGGTATTATAAAAAAGCTGAGGATGCATTTTCTGCAATCTTCTGACGCGCAAATGTTGTCGGTCATTTTATTACACTTCGAACTTCATACCAACGGTCAACAAACAAGACCAAGGGATTTTTTCAGCATGAATTCTCTGTTGCTTTACCAGCTATTGCCAAAGCAAAATGGGGAGCTTAAAAGTTCGCGGCTTCGTTAAGGTTTTTGCATGAAGTGAAATAGAAAAGTTTTTTATTGAAGAATGAAATACAGAGAGGTTTGCCACCATGCGTACGTCGGATTGCTACTCTGCAGGAAGGGAACAGGCAAACAGATGAGATGATTAGTAAAAAGAGGTGTAGTAGAGGAAAGGAACAAAAAAAGAGATAGCGTCATATATATGGGCATTGGATGTGGCGAGGAGTGTCCGCATAAGGGGGGCTATAGTGTCTCAGCGACCACAATGGACTCAAGATAGCCAAATAACGCACCCATGACACTCCACTGAGAGGAGGGAGAATGCCATGGTGCAACTCTAGGACATGTACAGTTTCACATAATAAAGGAGCTTATGAACTAATTGTTCAGTGTTCACACAAAGCATTCTTAGCAGTAGTTATTCTTTGTGCAGTGATGCTTATCACATAATATACATTACAAGGATTGTTGGGTCCCCGTATCAAGAGTTTTCTCTGTGTTCCGCACCACCGGCGCGCCAATGCCGGGGGGGGACGCATATTGGATGCAGTACACGGGCCTTAGTCGACGCTCGGGAAGATACCTTTGTACTTGCTTTGCAAATTCTTCTGTGTTGAAATTTCTTGAGAATACGTTGTTTACCATCCACGTCTCCATCTGCGCAATATATATTCAACAGGAACATACGCCGCAGGTAAGCGCTGGGAGGAGCAAGAACTTTAATAAAAATTATTTCTTAATTAAGGTTTTACAACTAGTCGTCTTACGTGTAGTTGTAAAACGTTCTATGAAACCTTCCTTTTAATCACTTATCCGAATGAATTCGGGAGATTTGATTCGCTCCTGTTTCCTTTGCCTGCGAAATTTACAGTACCTTCGGCTACGCTTCAACAATGCTATTTCGTTAACGGCTTGTGCGATCTACATTTTCCTAACCGTAAGTAAATATTTAAATAATATTTTTTTCGTACACCTATTTTGTGTGGGATAAAAATAAATACCCTCCTGGTTGGCGTCTTACACGCCAGAAATATTTTGAATTACTGGGGAAAAAGTGCTCTTTGGCAAATTAAAAATGATAGCAATAGAAATGAACCGAGCTAGCCAATCAAGGAAACGATAACAACTGCCAGAAACTGCGAAACTGGGAACATTTTATACATGGTATATAGTATGGAAATTAAATGTAGATACCTTTCTTATATTTAGTAACTGTAGAAACCTATAAGCGCTAGAAAATCATTCATGGAAGCGTTTGTGCATATTTAAGCTTAGACTTTACAACTGTTCTGTAGGTTACGCTTAACCACGATTGCAAAAAATAAAAAGCCCCACATTACTAAACGAAGGCACAATACCTGCTGCTCCGCAGTATACAAGTACTTGAATATGTACATAAGAATGTTTCTAGCCGTGATAATTTAGGTTTCACGAAACGTTTTTTTTTTCTGAAAACCTGTATTTCGGGATATTAATACGTCTAGAAATTGCAAAAGAAATATTGAAAATTTTATGCCGCAGGAAACGAACCACTCCTAAAATAATTTTAGTCACTGCTGGTTGCAGAAGGATAATGGCCAGTAAAAAAAGAATGCACGTAAAAATATCTCCGAGCGAAACCTACGGGACGTTACCCCCAAGGGCGACCGAACGCGGAAGCAGCACGCGCCGTAGTCGAGTAAACACCACCCGCTGAGAAGACGTCAAGGCCCGCGTCGCGGCGCCATTTAATCGTGGTATCGCTCTGCAGGCGAATAAATAAAGTTGCTTCTCTCTATCTATTCATCTAGCGGCGATAATTCAAGAGTGTCACACAATGTCTTTTTTTCCCTAAAATTATTATTGTGGTGTACGGAATCATATTTCGGGAATTTTAAAATAAATAAAACAAGTTTTCAAGTGCCAATAAAAAGGCACTTCCAAATCATTCGAGTCAGTGGTGGATGCCGCAGGGTGATGGCCAGTCACGCACCAATGCCGTTTTCCAACTGTACACTGCGCAGGAGCTTGTTGTGATGAACATCCCAGGAAACAGCCTAACATAAATTTTCTCAGTCTAAATTTGCTGCATCCTTCCACATCCCCTTACTTGTCCTGCTCTTCAGCACGTCTGGAACGAAGTTGCTTTCCTTTTCAATTCATGTGGCCTGATGAACACACCGAAGACTTGCCGACAGCGCCCCATTCCATGCCGGTAGTGTTAGCGTTTCAGCTCCCCTATGTTGCGATCTGGCCCGGACGTGATATCTTGATTGCCGATGCGCAATTTCGTACTTCCCAGTACCCCTGAGTTTTTTTGTTTTTTTTTTCAAGGCACGCATTAAAACAATCCATTAGCTATGAGGTTGGAGATATGATACGTGCCCCCACAACAGCAACCTAGCCTTCAGCAATGCGCCCAATTCTTCGGCCACTGTTCAGAGCAAGAATTTCTCCACCGTTTGTATGCTGCGAAAAACCACCGGCTTCACATCTTTGAAACAGCGAGCATGAGGGTCGAAACTGCTTTGGAAAAAATTTTTTTTCCCGAGCACTGCCACTGACGCACCGGATGCACTTCAGCATTTCGTAGTTCAGAGGCACCGTTGGCCACACGATACCCGAAACACAAGCACACAGTGAGCCTCGCCGTCTGTTTTAATAAAAGATGCGTACGAGATTGGTTGTTCAGAACAAAGTCTGCAAAGTTACCTCCGGGGAGAGCTGAACTAAAAAAACGATGAAGATAAACTCATCAGCCCCGCCAGAGCGGGAAAGCAGTCCTTGAAAAAAGGATAAAACATCACCGGCGTAGAGGTAGCAAGGCTACCGACGTTTCTACGTCATTGCAGGCATCGCCGCTGCTGGTAGCAAAGGCTTTCATAAAGGCTTTGATAAATGCATTTTATAGCACATTTATAAATTCGGTAGTATTTTTGTCTGTGGAACCCTTTGCTTAGCTTCAGACTATGCGCACAGAACGTGCGTTCAGGAAGGGTTTTCTTCTGGTCGACGCTTCAACTTCTTAGGATGAACGTAACTTGCTTATTTGCTTATTGATTGTTTGCTGCGAGTGCATGCTTCAGCAGTGAACTTATCAAAGGGCGCTATACCAGTTTTTGTTGCCGCTTATAAAGCGTTCTCGAGTACAGCCAACAGGTATGGGCACAATTGCGCGCGTGAATTACTTGCCAACTTAGCAGCAGCAACAGCCTCATAGGTTCGAATGCATTAGAACCTAGACATATTGTTTTGATTTTAGATCTTAAGATGTAAACCGCGACCCGCAAGTATAAATAGAGCGGGTAGTTTTTTCAGTTGGGACTGGTTTTTGATTTAATCCTCAAAGCACGACTGGAGGTATAACATTCTAAGTTTCGCCCTAACGTTAAGAGACCTTCAAAAAGAGCCTCACGACATCGAAAGCAACTCCACATTTATTGTACGTCTAGACGAGGTTAGACCTCAAAGCTTCATGTTAGGTATTATTTTGGGCCAGTAGCGCAGCAACCCTCAACAGCGAATGGACGTTTTCGCACTCAAATTATACAAACAGAAAATTACAGGAAAATGAGAGCACCACAGTTCCCTCTCGCCCCTGCTCCAGTGGTGTTTTCAGATTCAGGTGTTTTCAGTGTTTTCGCATGCAGCCACAGGTGGTTTCTTCGCATCGTATGCTTGAAAGCGGCGCACCACGCCTTGTCAGCAACTAGAGCACGTTCAAAGTGTTGTGAAGCACGAACTATAATAAGAGAAAATTACCTTTTAATGGTGCCAATGCGCAGGCCGCAGTCAACCGGATGCACCGGGCCCTCGAACCAGCTGTTCGGCCATGGGAAATTCAGCTACGCGTCATCACTGACTATTTGATTTTGTTTTTGTGACGATTGCACTCTGAAAAATAGTCGTGGAAGAACAAGTTTCTAGAAATGCTCTCCGTGTGACGTGCACTCATGTTCTGGCGCAGGGGTTGGGGGAACTAGTGTAAGCATGCCTCGCATTTCCTTATTTAAGCTTCGTCCGAATTCTTGACAGCCGAATGTATTGGCAGAAGTCTGCAGAATTACCAACATTTAAATCAGCCACGGTAATTTCGGGAATTCGTATTTACCGCCACTTATCTGGTATCATTATGCGCTGCCACCTGCTTGCATCACCCGCCGCGGTGGCTCAGTGGCTAAGGTGTTGCGCTGCTGAGCACGAGGTTAAGGGTTCGATTCCCGGCAATTTTCTGGTGAAGGCGCATGTTTCGGATGTTTCGGAAGCCGCATGTGAAGGCGCAGATTTCGGTGCATGTTAAAGATCCTGAGGTGGTCAAAATTAATCCGGAGCCCTCCACTACGGCGAGCCTCATCGCCTGCGTTGCGTGGGGGGTTAAACCCTACAATCAATCAATCAATCAATCAATCAATAGAACAATCAATCAATCAATCCATCCATCAATTCTTCTTGCAACAAATGCGCCCTAACGTTCGCGCAGCTGACTGCGAAGTATCCGCATTTTGATTTGATGCTCCGGAGTGCTCCGGAATAATTTAGACCACGCGGAGATCTTTAACGTGCGCCGAAATCTCGAACACACGGGCGTGCTCACTTTCCGCCTCCTTCAGAAACGTCGGCCCCGCGGCAGGGAATCAAACCCGTATCCTCGGGCTTAGCAGCACAATGTAGTCTTGGCATTTTCGGGGTCTGACTGCAGAAATGATAAATGAATAATGTTTTGAACCTGATGAATAAAGTTGTTTTTATATTGCATTTTTCAGCAAAGCGTTGCCGCCATCTCCATATTTGCAGCATCGATCACGCTTGCAACAGGTATGACACGCAAACAGTTCGTAGCCGATTTTTGGAACATAAAACTAAACATTGTGCCCCCGAAATGGCGTTGTCGTGGGGGAAGATGGTGAAAGATATGCAATACTGTACCGCCTGTAGCAACATATGTAAAACGTTTACCACCTCTTTCGAAAGAAAGTTGAGAGAAGTGGGGAAGCTTTCAAACATCAAACCTAAATCAAAATGGCATCGAAAAATTCACAAGTGTGTGCAAACTTCGCTGAAAGTGCGTTCAATCGATCGTAAACCTTCAAGCACTTTAATCGCAAACAAAGAACCAAAGCATGCGGCAATTTTTCGGGTACTATGTAGCCGCATCTATGAATGGTCTAATGTATGCCGACACCTGAATTATAATACAAATCTTTGATATTGTGCGTCTTCGTCATGATTCATGCATGTATTCTCTTATCTATAACCGTTTATTTTTCGCGGTTTTTAAGAATTCGGGTTCCGGAAACATTATCAAAGCTTTTCGGTCTACCAAAGAAAATGTGGAGAGATACATTAGTTTTATACAGGAATCCATTGGTCCAACAAAGAAAACTTTCGCTTTACAAAGCTCAAAAAATATACAGACGTCTCAAAGACAAAGAAGTTAGCAGAATCGGGCAGATATAAACAAAGTAGCGCCGGAGAGGGAGAAACAATAATGTTGCAGGATGCTGCTTGCAACTTTGGGATAGACTCAAAGCCATGGGTGAATACCAACCTTGTAAATGCTTATCGCAAGATAGCCAGACAATTGTTAAACCGAGTCTATATTTCTATTTATCACGGGATTTTTTCTTTCTAAATTAATATGCTGTGTCTAACTGGCGGATTGTGTTGTGTTACTTCTATAGAGAGATGAAAGCCTTGAAGGTAAAGGACATCGCAGTGAATTTTTAGATGCGAAGCCTCTCATGTTCGGGACTGTGTCCCTCCCTGCCTTGTTGCTGTCCGCCGTCCGCACTCTGCTGCGCAAGCGCGTCTCTTCAGCACCGTCAGCGTTTGGTCTGACGTCAGCGCAGTCCACTGTAAAAGGAAATAGTCAGGCGTCGCCCGGTTTTGATCCCGCGGTTCTCTGGCTGCAAAGGGAGGTACGTGGCGCTCGCCCCGCTGCGCTCTAAACCGAGACGGGAACATGTGCTACGAACGCGCCTTATGTCCTTGACTCATTCAAACTACGTCAAGAAGCTACTGATACAACGAAGGCACGCGAAGCTGAACGTCAACGGAACCGACGAACTGAAAACTTTAGAGGAGGATGTTGAATTTCCTGCGGGAAAGCTGTGGTTGGAAGCGCCACGTGCCTTGCAGCTAAACCATAGAAGAGTATGAAGAGGGCGGGCAGCGGGGTAGGAGCGTGAGCACGCAATAAAAAAAGACGAGAACGAGGAGATGTTCGATCAGATAACGCGGGTGTCGGCCTCTTCGCTGTCTCTACATTTCTCTACATTTCTCTGTCTCTATATGGGGGTTCACACTACGTTCCCAGTCGTGCTCCGATAAATGAAACAACATAACGGCAACACAATGGAACCTACACGGAACCTCCATGATGCTTCGCATCCTCCTCATGGCTCCCCACGGCAAAGGTGGGGGTGGCAAAATGTTTAATGAGCCAAGGGGAAGAGGTAGACGGGCGTGGTTAGCCTCCTAAGTCCACGAGGCCTCTTTTCCGGGCTGAATTCAGTGAGCGCCGCACCAGGGCGACCTGGCGCTCCGGTGCGGAGCTGGTCAGCTCGGACTCTGGCTGTTCAGGGAGAGGGTAGGGCTGGGGATGTTGGTGTTGGCGGGCAGGAGAAGACGAGGTATGTAGGTGTTGAGAGGGATGTGACATTGTGGGCAGTCGGGTGGAAAGAGAGAAGGGGAAATGAGGAATAGAATGATGTGGTTAAGTAGGTTTCGGTATGTAGTCGGCGGAGGATGTAGGCCTCTTGGGCGGTGAGAGAAGGGTGAGGGGGGGAGGCGGGTATCACCGTCGGAAGTTAGTGTGGTGGGAGAAGATGGAGTTGTACGTGGGGTCGAGAGGTGTCAGGGCTTCTGGGTCAGGGATGAGGGAGTTATTTGGTCGAGGCTAAGCGAGGGAAGTGCCCGGGTAATGAGTGCACGGGCTGCGGCGTGGGCCGCCTCATTCTATGCCAGGCCGGAGTGGCCGGGGCTCCGGACAATGAAGAGGTCAATTTCTTCAGGGAGGCGTTCAAGCAGGTGAATGGCTGCTGGCGGGGCGAGGCCGGCTTGGTAGAGGTGGCATGCTTGCTGCGAGTCGGTTATTATGGTCAGGTAGGGTTGGTGGCAGTGGGTCAGGGCAGCGTGGGCGATGGCGAGGGACTCGGCGGTGAGCGTGGGGATGTGGCGGTAGGAGGCCGCGGTGGGGAGGCGGCCCTCGTTGTTGAGGACTGCGATGGTGGTGCTGTGGTTGGTGGAGACTGGGCTATGTCGGTATAGTGGGTGTTTGGATCCGTGCCGTAGCGTTTTTGAGGAATCGGATGCGGGCGTTGCGGCGGCCTAGGTTGTCGAAGGGGTGGGTGCATATCCTTGGGGACTGGAGGGACGGTGATGCATTGACGAATGGAGAGGGGATTACGTTGGGGCGCGTGTGGGGTGGCAGGGGCCGTGCATTCGATGACCTCAAATACCAGTCTACCAGCCGTAGTGAGGGAGAGTCGGTGCAGGCGGGAGGTGCGTTGGGCGTCCAAGATTTCTGTGAGGGTGTTGAGGAGGCCAAGCTGGAGGAGGCGTGTGTTGGAGGTGTAAGTAGGTAGGCCTAAGCCTGCTTTGTAGGTCTTGAGGATCAGAGCGTCCAGCTTGTTAGCTTCCTGTGTCTTGAGGTTGACAAAAGGGCAGCTGTATGTAAGGTGACTGATGATGAGGGCTTGAACGAGTTTGCAGGTGTCGGATTCTTTGAGGCCTTAGGTGGAGCCGCGGATGCGCCGAATGAGGTGCGTAAGTAGGGGGATTGTTTTGTGGAGCTGTGGAAGAAGAATGGCGCCGGAGCCGTCGTAGTGAAAAGGAACTCTGAGTACCCGAAGGGTGGTGACTTGGGGATTGGGCGTGCCGTGGATGGTCACTTGTGGGTCCAGGGTGGGTTGTGCGGGGGCGGCCGCGTGTGCGGGCTCGGAGAACATGGTGGGCTTACTTGTTTCTTTTTTTTTTGAACTTCTGGTTTTGTTTACATTGTAGAGGCTGGCTCAATTTAAACACACTTTCAGTCGTTCATTGAGTCAGTACGGCAGTATTTAATTTACAAATCCTGAAAGAATAAAAAATACCATGCTACATTTGTGGCGGCCGCAACAAGAAGGAGTGAAGCGTATCGCAGCTGCGGTGTGAATGGACGATGCCCAAGATTGAAATTCCAATAAGTTTCGATTTCCGCTCGATGCAACAACATGTTGGACATGCAACGTTTTTGTTGGTTGCGCATTCTAGATATCCTAGCAATTGGTGTGCCGCGCTTCTGTCATTTCGTCGGCTGTTGAATGCGTCAGATAAGCCTGCCAGCACTACTTAGAATCCTAACGTTCACAAGACGAGGTGTAGGAAGCGGCCCGACACACTCCGCGTCGCCAAGACGCTCAACTGCGAGACACTTCACTCCGATCTGTGGAGATTTCCTTGCTTGTCCGTGTGTCGTAAAAGCAATGTTCTCCCAACACCGACACTCAGCTGGTTCGCCACTGTGCCCGCAAGAAGTCGGTGTTTATGTCCATGCCATGCCAAAGGGAACTCTCCAGGGCCTCTTATCAATCTGCACGCAGTCTGCGAACTCGTTCGTGGAACAATGAAGGTTCAGCGCAAAATGATGAATTTAATACAGCAAACATGAATAGGCACAAAAATTCACCTAAAATAGTTTTGAGCGGCGATTCCAACTTGCTTAATAGAAACACCGCAGCCGGTGCTACAGACCCTTCGGCCATAGCCACAACACTGCCGGGCTTGGAAATAAAACACTTCATATAGTATAACCTGATTATCATTTCTATAGCATTCTCAGCAGCCTAAATGCCTGTTTCTTGAATAAGG
Organism: Haemaphysalis longicornis; assembly: GCA_013339765.2. NCBI lineage: Eukaryota > Metazoa > Arthropoda > Arachnida > Ixodida > Ixodidae > Haemaphysalis > Haemaphysalis longicornis. The sequence goes on from CM023456.1 coordinate 93,553,330, forward strand.
CTTCTACAGTAAGCGTGACCAAAATGCTTGCGAATACAGTCGAGTTCACCTATGACGATACCGTTTATAACAATATATCGGATATAACGATGAAGAGCTATGACCCGTCCGCTTTTGTATGCTTTCCATGAGAAATTAAACCGCTTATTACAATCTCCAGTGCCGCGATATCGGATATAACGATTGAATCCGGTTACAGCAAGCACCGAAAATGCGAGATGCCGCCGCCTCTCCACGCCAACCACGCCGACACTATGCGCCGCGATGCGCCTCGCATCCCGTTCACCCCTCAGAAAACGAGTCAACGGCGCCGCTTACGAGGACGCGAGAGGAGGACGGGCATAGTTTTCCTTCCAAACACCCCTCCCGATGCCGCCGCTTTGGCCCCGTTTCCATGCCTCCTGCTTTGAATTTGACTGGGTGCCTCTTCGTCTAGTTCCGATTTTCCGTGGATCAGATGTCAGGGCCGATGTTTTGGAAACGCCTGAGGGCCTCACTGAAGAGGTGATCTTTGCCCAGAGACGTGCTGCGAACAGCGGTGGTAGTGAGAACTCTGACGAAGCGGTTGCACAGCCTACTGGTGTAGCACCTTCGCAGGAGGCCCAACACATGATAGTCCCTCAGATACTTCGTTTCCACCAAGGACCCTTCGCTCATCTAGGTGAAGCACCAATATATGCTCTTTAAAAAGATGTGCGCCAGCTTCGTTTGCAGCAAACAAAGCTGACCGAGTATGGCTTCTTTTCCACAAATAGGTAGCAGTACAACGTCGCTTGCATGCAAATAAAATGTTTTGAGCGCTGCTCCTTCTTTTTATTTAGCAACCCCCATTTAACAATCATCGGTTATGACGATCGGATTTCCTTGGCACCTGGATATTTTTATAAGTGGTCTACACTGTATCTTATCTCTGGTGGCTGCATTCCTTAGGTAGGAAAAGCAATTGCAATTGTGTGGTCGCGCTGCAGACCGCTGTGCTAGTTCACACAGTGTAAAATTGGTTCTCGTACCTTGATTTCACGCGTTACAACAAAAGTTGGGGTTGATTTTTTTTAGCGGTGAAGCACTTTATGGGCTAGTGCTGTCCGTGTATTCTTATGTGGTCACGGTATTGAATCACCGAGACACAAGTTTCCCACGCCTCTCGCTAGAGTCCAAAGCGTACTAAAATAACACACCGGGACACTTCTTTTTCGTTCGCTTTTGCTTGCTGGATTCTATTTCGCTCAGTGCTCGCAGTTCTCCGTTTCGACTTTCACTTCTCCGCCTTAGTGATTTGGATGTCACGTATACACGGAGCAAGGACAATATAGGAGGGGACAATAGGCTTCTTAACGCGGCCAGATAATGTCACAAGCGCTCACCATACGTTAAGCTAGCGGCATCTGATGCGGGTGAAGAAACTGCGGGGTTGCCGCTTTCGGCATTGCACTGCACAGCCACGGAAAGAAGTGCGGCTGCTATCACTTCGTCCATAAGGTGCCGCTACCTTCTGCTTCATCGTCACAGGGACGAAGCTTTGCCGTCCGCTTTGGTTTTCGTTGTGACATTAATGGGTCATTCGCCCGCGCTTATCGCGATGGGCCGTTTCGCCTCCTATATATTCTTGCTCCTTGCGCGTATATCGGCGAGCGCCGTGTTGCAAGAGGGAGACTTACAATTTTTTAATACACCTATGCACTGAATGATTCGCCCCTTGTCAGGTTTCACGTTAGGCGAGACAGCCCGGTTTTTTTAATTCTACCTATAATAACGTCGCTGACACTTCTCCCGCATTTAATGTGCCTTAGATATTCTACTACCGCACCAGTCTGCGAAACGTACCATGGGTGATAGTGTGGATCTACATTGACTCCATAGACTTTACCACGCTTGATACAGTCTACAAACTAACAAACCAAAAGCACACTATTCCAAGCACGAATCGGGTTTTGGCTTAGTTTCAAGTGAGCGAATGAACTGCGACGGTCAGCCGCTGGACGGCCGACAGCCGGCCGACGGCAGGCCTACTGACTCTGCCGTATAATCGGCTAGCCGCGCGTTAGAGCAGTCAAGCTGAGCCATCTCGAGTAAGCGTCAGACGAAACGTCATTTGATAACGGCAAGGAAGATGCAGAGCGGAGGATAGCTCTTATCAGTTGATTTTGCCGGTTTTCATAGCATAGGTACTCCAGACTGCAATCTTGGCATGTTATCCCACAATGCTTAAAAAACACTTCAGTGTAGGTTAAGCAAGTGATTCTGGAAAAAAACTTCTATCGTTGTTGCTGTCCGACGCATGAAACATACGCCGCTGTAAAGACAAATAACAAAAAAACACATTGTGTTTTTACTGAGAATGATGTCGGGATACAGAGTACGAGCCAAGATCAATACCACTGTGCTACCACCTATTTTTTTCTTTATAGACCGCCCTCCCTTCGCAGATTGACAGTCGTGCAACTGAGGTTAAAACAGTGCAAGCCGCGTCACACAGGAACGCGACAGCCCGTGAGTAGAACAGGGGCACAGCAAGCCCGACAGAACTCTGATACTGGAGAAGTTGTGGTGTGTTTTACGATTTCTCATGTCGAAGTAGTTCGTGCAAGAATAGAAGGAAAGTAAATCAAAGCAAAGACAGCAACGTAAACAGAATGCAGCAGTAGAGAGACCCAGTGGAAGCTTTTGCGTGTGTTTTCGATATGTTTGCTTAATTATTTCGCGCTTAAAGAAGACGAAACGAAAGCGAAGAAACAGACGTAAATAAAATGAACAGCAAAACAAATTTTGCTAAGTGTCCTCCGGTTTCGATTTTAAGCGCGTCAGCACAATTTGGGGCTACAATGAGTTTTTTTAGTATACTCGATTTTAATGCTTTGGTAATTAATTTGTACAACTAATATGCTGTGTTCTTGTCGCACACCTGCAGTGTTTAAAGCACCTCTTCTTTGGTGCAACGTATGCATCGGACTAGGTGGAACCTTCTACACAGCATTGGTAAGTGTGTTGGACTTTCATGTCTTCTGATCCTCGTGACGATACACATAAGTGCTACTTCTTTTTTCGAGCTGTTTATGGTTTCTGCAATTTTCTCTGCTAATTTGGTACTTTTAACACGGAGGCGTTTTATTCCGGGATACGCAAACATATGACTGACGCCATATCCGGCACGAAAGTCACGCCAGTACAACGAAGCAAGCGGCCTGTAAAGGATGCACCCCTGCACATAGGGTCTTCTTGCGGAGAAGCAACCTTTAGATCCAAAGAGACACTGAGACTGACACTGATAGACAATGAGGCAGTGTCTACCCAGCAAGGCGAATTACCCAGAGTGAAGGAATATAAATGTTTGGGCGTGTGGATAAACGAAGGGGGTAACTACTTAAGAACTCACGAGAAGCCATCTTAATGGTAAGGGGAAGCGAAACGCAACTATAATAAGGCATAGAGCTCTCTGGGGGCATAGCAAATATGAAGTAGTGATAGTAATGTAGAAAGGAGTAGTGGTTCTGGGTCTCGCATTTGCGAATGCTGTACTCTGCTTAAAATCAGACGTTCTAACAGACCTTGAAGTGAACCAGAGAACGGGAACCCGCCGCGGTGGCTCAGTGGCTAAGGCGTTTCGCTGCTGAGCACGAGGTCGCGGGTTCGATTCCAGGCCGCGGCGGTCGCTTTTCTGATGGAGGCGAAAAGCAAAAACGCCCGTGTGTACGAGATTTCGCCGCACGATGAAAATCCCCAGGTGGTCAAAATTAATCCGGAGCCTTCCACTACGGCGCGCCTCATCGCCCGCGTTGCGTCGGCGCGTTAAACCCTACAATCAATCACTCAACCAGAGAACGGGAGGCCGTTTGGCCTTAGGCGCGCATGGAAAAGCAACTAACGAAGCAGTGCAGGGAGATATGGCCTGGGCGTCGTTTGAAGCTCGAGAAGCAAAGAGTAAAATATGTTTTTAGATGAGCTTGAGAGCAATGGACCAACGAAGGTGGGCAGCTAAGGTTTCTAGGTACTTATACTTGAAAAGCGTGGACACGCAGTGGTTATGGAAGGCTAGAAGGCTAACGATGAAATATGGAACGAACAGTGGAGAATCCAAAACAGCCAAGGTGACCAAAAAAGAGGCACGGCAGATTGAAACAAACAAATGGACAGAAAAATAAAAGGTAAAACTTCGTTAGAGATGTACAGGGCTGAGAAATTAAACGTCAGAAAGGAAATGTTCTGGGATAATTCCCAGGGCAGTGCTTTGCTGCTTGAGGCTAGAGCAGTTTGCTTACGAACTAAGAGCTTTGTACGCAAGTATTCACAAAATCATGGGGCATGCGTGGTCTGCGGAAAAGAAGCAGAAACTATGCGACACAGTTTTAGAATGTGAGGGTATCCATCCAAATCGACATGAGGGAAATATTCGTCTTTCAGAAGCACTAGGGTTTAAGGATAGCACAGAGGAAGTTAACTTCAAGGCTGTCGAGGCGACGAAAAGAAGATTAGAATGCTCGTGGACGAAAAGTAGACAGGGGAATATTGCCTAAGACAGTTACCACATGTAACAGAAAAAAAGTTTTTTTTTGTGCGTAATAAGCTTTTTGTTTGGTCATTAAGGGTAAAAAAGTGGATCCCTAGAGAAGGCAAGCGTTGCAGGGGGCGCAGAAACTTAGATGGGTAGATGAGATCAAGAAGTTTGCGGGGATAAATTGGTCGCAGTTAGTACAGGACCGGGGTAATTGGAAATTTATGGGAGATGTCTTTGCCCTGCAGTGGGCGTAGATAGGCTGGTGATGATTATGATGATGATGATGAAGCTTTTTTGCCTGCCCTAGGAAGCGCTAGTAATAAACCAAAGTATAAAACAGAAATAAGATCTTTTTGGTAAGATGACATGTCATCACCTCGCTACAAAAGGAAACAATAGCAATCATCATCATCATCAGTACGTTATCTTTAGGGTTGTTCATTTTTTGGTTTTATATTTTCACACGAAAGTGTTTTTGCCGGAATACACTGAGGTTTCACTGGTGTCATATCCGTCACAGAAATGACGCCAGTACACCTTTGCTGAAGAGACCCGCCAGCAGGACATCACTCACCAAGCACACCCACAAGACAGTCCCCCGACCCAGAAATCATGATAAGCTGCAGATTTCACAGCACATTTAACTTTTGTGTTTTACCAATTCGTATGACAGAGGAATCAGCCACAATTGTTTGTCCTTATTTCTTGCCCTTTTATGTTCAGCCTTTGGTTGTTTGGTTGCCCTTCTCTATTGAAAGTAATTGTGTAGACGTTTTAATCATACTACAACGGTATTGCGTCGCGAGAAATTCAACGCCACCTCAACAGTACTTGTTACTTGCAAATTACCGTTAAAAACGGGCGGTAGTACTAAAGAAACGATGGCAACCCAAATGTGAATGTTCATATATCTTGTCGTAAATCCACTAACGATTGTCATGTTCACCTGCAGCTTTTCGATGATGTTAACGCACAGTCAAGGCAGCAGGTTGGGCAAGTTTGTTATTACTTCAATACATTTCTCAGGCGATCCCATTTCCATTAAATCACACTGTCCTGTGGCAAATGCTATGTTAGACCGATGGAGAGGTATACTAATGATAGTGTTGGGGATTACCGAGACGCGATGACGTCGCTTACCTTTGGCGGCCACTTCGCCGACAACTGGAAGAGTTGTGGGGGCGACGCAGTGTATGATGCCACACGTCTGTTAGGTTCTGAACACGCCAAACCTGTCGGGAAATTTTCGCGGCCTATCGTACCTACACGAAAGATGAGAGTGTAAGCGTGCCTTCGATTACTTTAGCAGTAAAAGAATTCTGCATCTTACACGCGCGCATGCGGAATACCTATCTTGGCGTGTTTTGGGTTCTGCATAACTTTGAAGAAACAACCTTGTTTGTGTCACCAGTCTATGTTTCGCGTGTTATGAGTAAAGTTTAGATGGCTCGCTTGATTATGAGGCTTAACGCACCGACGCTACCAAGGCGATGACGCGTGCAGTATTGGAGGGCTCCGGGTTAATTTTGACCAGCTGGGGATCTTTACAGCGCACCGAAATATCGAGCACATGGGCGTTTTCGCTTTTCCCTGCATCAGAAAAGCGACCGGCGAAGCACAGAATGTAACCCGCGTCCTTGTGCTCCCCAGCACGACGCCTTCTCCAACGAGCCACCATGGCGGATTAAAAAAATGTGGTTTCGAAGGAATCGGTAAAACATGAAAGTTATATGTGCCTTCACAGGAGCCGTTGGATTTTTATTTCGCATCGACATGAACTTGCAAATCACTATTTATATTTCGTCGGTATGGCACCGCTAGACGCATTCAACTGTATTACACGCGCCAGAGAATTGCGCAAATCAGACTGAAACCCCAGGCGTTCGCGAACCTTGCGAACGAAACAGAACGGGTTGTACGCGAATTGTTTGGTGAAGTCCCGGTCTGCTACAGCTAAAGGAGCATGATTTGCGGGTCGGCATCAGTCTTGTTGGGGACGTCCTGCTGGCTGGTCGCTTCGGCAAACGTCCGACCACTTCGGTCGTTCTCCGTGGCGTGTATGGCAGACGCTTGCGTTGCGACAAGCTTAGCTTGTGGAACGCGACAGGCAGCGTTCGTAGTTTATTTTAATTGTGAATGCGTGAACGTGTCCCGCTTGCCGCTGGTGTGTATCTTGTCGCACCAAAGCAGTCAGGAGAACGATACTCGCCAGTCGGCGTCGTTGCCTTCCTGCCTTAGTGAATCACTTTTCCTACAGGGGGCCATGGTGGATTATTCAACGGTGTTGGAATAAGTTATTCCTCCACCGCGCACGGGGCCATCGTCCCCGCAGCATAGGTGGTGGACAGATAAGCACAGCACCTTACGCTGCAATACAGTGCCCTGTCGAGGCGCTAACTATCGGCGCTCATGAGCGTCATGACGCACTACTTCGCTTCACCTCTCCTAGACGGCAGCACCATCTCAATGAAGAAGGTTTGAGGAAAGGACATAAGGCGCGTTCGTACAGATATCCGAGCTTCACTTCATGGCCCAGCTGGCAGAGAATTCTAACCTCCAGTAGCGGTTAGGGTGATCGTGGGCTCGAATCCTGGCCCCGCCGCGTCAATTGAACATTTTCTGGTGATGTCATTTCCGTGACGGTTGTGACGTCGGCGAGGTATGTGTACCCCAGAATAAAACACTTTCGTGTTAAAACCTTAATTGAAGTCTAGCGAACTTCCTCTGTGTTATGTCTTTGTCCTCCACCTTTTTCGCTGGTGAAATGCGTTGTCAGCATACACCTATGTTGTCTCGTGAGCCGACGAAAATCATACAACGATGCACAACAAACTATCCTAGCGAACTGAGTTATCGAGTGCCTTCCTTGATGAACATTATTTTAGCACAATTCCGCCTATGTGTATGTTGGCAGCAGCGCCTCTTTTTTCTATATAGGTTAACAAAAATTGCCGTCTAGCTGCCGGCGTAAACAGGGACCACTGGTAGCCCTTTCATAAGGTTAGGTTGTCAAGATAGGCAGCGCGGAGAAGGTGAAAATGCCCATCATACAGACTGGTGCATCAATTTTCCTCGCTAGCCTAAATTCCTTTGTGTAGTATACGCGTTTTTTTACAGCCAAGCTGTTAGTTTCTCGTATGTCGCGAAACTTCGAGCCGTAAACAAAAAACACAGGCAGGATCCAGCATTTCTCGCCCAAGACGCTGAGCCAATGCGTCAGGCTAATCAGGAGTGCAGCATAGAGCTCAGTTTTCCTGTTACGAAAAAATCACAAAACAAGCACCAAAACCGGATGATAAATGATAAGGCGCGGGTGAACAATATAAATCCCCGCTCCCCTTGCGTTCTGGTGAAGATTAGGTTTGCAGCTGCTCTTGATAGGGTAGAGGAGTTGACGTCATTCGAAAGCTAGCTCCTGCGTCAGGCTAGGCAGGACCCAGCAGTTTTTGCCCAAGGCGCCGATCGCATGCGTCAGAACCCAGCATTTGGCGCCAGAGAAGCCGAGTGTAGCCACAGGCCCGCCGAGACAACGATGAACATTCCATACCCAATGCAATCACCATGCGTAGCGGTTGACAACAGCTGCGCCGGACATCCACTTTCGGAGGACGAATTGGGCTCCATTATTTTGTTTTTAGATGCAAATCATCTCTTAGTCGACCCTCCGTCGTCCGGTGTCCAGCGTCCGCAGCTCTCCTCCTCTCTGCACCACCTGTGATAACACCACTCTCTCCTCTCCTCCTCTCCACACCACCTGTGCGTTAGCGCGCGCTGCTGCTCCCCTCCACACCACCTGTGCGCTACGCGCGCTGCTCCTCCTCTCCCTTCTCCACACCAGCTGCTCAATCACACGCATGCGCGCTGCTCCTCCTCTCCACTCCCTCTGCTCTGCAAATAAACCCGGTCCACGCTCCGCTCAGTTGCTTCTTCGGTACTGCGCCGTCCAATGACTGGAAATGGACACCAACGATTCCGTCAGCGAACTGGCTGGCACACCTTCAACTAGCGCCAGCCAGCACACTGTCAGAACCACGAGCACCTCCGAAGACAAGGCTGCACAGATAAGAGCTCGGGACGCCGAACGTAAACGCCAGCGTCGAGCAGCGAATTGCTCGCTTCGAGAACGAGAAGCCGCATTGAAACACCAGCGGCGAGTAGCTGATCCAGATTGCACGGCTTTGCATCCCCTCAGAGTTCCCACGTGGGAAGATGGTGTAATTTTTTTATTAGGCCGAAGCGCGTCAGACGCCTTGCACAACAAAGAAAACGTGAGCCTACCCAATCGTTCTCACAACCCTGCGGTTAAGGATGTAGCCAACTCGTTGTCAAGGCCACGTTTATCCGTCCAGTCACCGAAGAGAGCAGCACTGCCACAGAGAGCCTCTACATACGGTTAGGCTGAGCGAGAAGGTTCCACTGGCAATATACAGTCCCGAACGAGTGACTTCGATAGACAAACCCCATTAACCCCGTTACAAACTCGTCATGCCTGCCCCGTGTACTTTTATTTCTCCCTGCTTCATGCATCGCACCCTTTAGAAAGCTGAAATCATATGTATCAAACGCATCCTTGTGGTTCAGCGTTCGAATCTACCAAATGAAAATGGCGTGTATTCTTCATCTCTGCCGGGTGTTTTCGGATATCTGCGAAAGCTCGGAGAATGCACTGCCACATGAAACCAGCCATTCTTATATTTATGTGCACTTTAACGGGCGGCAGTGTTAAAGTATTTATGAGCACATGCAGCTGAATGCCCTACAGCCTAAGTTTTCTATCGTGAAAAGTATTACTTATAAATTCTCACCAGCATCTATACCCTCGGCATCAACTCCGGCGTTTACCGGACAGCCACGTAAAAAATTGTTACTGCTGCAGTCCCGTAGTGACATATCAGCCGCAGTAATCAGTGTTAGACCACCGGAGCTTGTTCATTTCTGCTTGCTAAATCTATAAATGAAATAAGCCCAATTTGGTCACACTGTGCGACGAATTTCGCCAAGCCTGGCGTATCTTAAACATCGAATGTAGAAAGACGACGAGGAAAAAAACTCTAGCGGATAGCCTTAGGATAACATGGCAGCATGTCATCATAATAAATAATGAAATAATTGAAATAAAACGGCAAATTGCCTCTTTGTGGTACAAATAGTGCCCATATAGTGGGAGGGGACACCATAAATAGAGTGACGCTCTCTCGCCGACTCAACCCTCTTAAAGGATACGAAAAATGTACCCCAAGGTATCCATTTCACAAACGTCGCCTGAGTGTGATGAGCGCGGTTTTGCAAAGGTGGGTCCAAAGTTCCAAATTGTTAGCAGCACCAATTTCACATCACTTTTTGGCCTCATTCAACCTACGAAGATAGCGACCTGGGACGGTTTGTGCTTTCTGTGGGTTCACTTTATCGGCTGCGCCGGTAATGACTAACCCCTGCTTAGCTTCTTTCTCCTGAGTGTGGCGCCAAGCATAGTCCTCTTTAACCACATGGATTTGGCATAAGAAAGTCTTAGCGTTTGGGAGTCGTCATTTCTGTTTTTATTTTTCCACTGCCATAGTTCACGTCATTGGTATTAGCAAGGCGTATCTGCCAATTGTTTCATTTTCCGTTGCTTGAGCCGTTAAGCATTGCAATTGCAGCTCAGTACACTCAAGTAAAATTAATATGGGTTCGTGAGTCTGTCATTCTTAACATAAAATTAACTGCATAATTTCGTCAGGCACACAATAAAGTTGTTTTTTTCTGCGAAATAAAGCCGTCTATTCTCTGAAATAAAGCCGTGGCTCGAAGCTCGGTGCAGCAAAGGGGCGAGGAGGTAAACGCTAAGCTAAGAGTCTGAGGGAGAGTAGCAGGGAAGCAAGGAGCCGCCGAGCAGGTGTGGGAGCGTGCGCATTAGGAAACAAAAAATGGCTGCGGCTTAGCTCTGCTAACTCTGGATATGCAAAGCAAAAGCTTGGCGTAGTCTGGTTGAGTCTTGGTTTCGCATGGCTAAACTTTGATGTAGCTGTATTGCCGAACACGGCTCAAAGCCGTTCGGTCCCGTGCAACGCTCACAGGAGGAGGCCCGGCGAACGAGCCGTTCCTCTTCGCCGGGCGCGAGACGAGTCACGTAGCCCGAGACAACCGAGCGACGCATGCATGGGAGGCTGCGGGGGTGGTCGGCTGCCGATCAGCTGATCGACGCTACCGCGGCGGCGGCCGCCACTCATGTGAGCAGAACGTCTGAAAATGAGGTCTTGTGCGCAGCGCCGAAAGCGGCCGCGCGAATCACGCGATGCGCTTCGAGGCGTGCGTCGCCGGGGGTGTGTCTCCCGTCAAAGGTTAACTTGCGTACCCTTCGCGAAACCGGTGTGCGAAAGTAGTAGCTTTACTTTAAAAGCTTCCCGTTGCCGCAATGGAACCTGGGTCCCTCGCGTTGTGAAACCGGTGTCTATTCGATTTCGCTGTCATCGCATTCGGGGCGTTCATTATTTTCTTCGGGTTCGTTGCGCAGATGTTTGCTTTGAAGTTTGACTGAGTTGAATTGGACTTTGGCGTCGGCGTTGGGCAGTTTGATTTCGCTCTTTAGGAGGGTGTCATTTAGACTTTCAGTTGACTCAGTTTGCATGGAGAAAGCCCTTGCTTTTAACCATGTTTTTCTTAAGAACGGGTCAGTTACATCTAGTAAAGACCACCACCACCGCTATTTTTTATTCTCGCTTCTGAATTGCCAAGGTTTTATCGTTTTGGAAAGCGTCAGTTCCCGCAATACTGAAATAAGGGTGAGTGTGTGGTTTTGAAACAATGGGCTTAAACTGAGGCAGGCCTATCCCGTGTATTGTTTCCGTATTTCAACTGGTCATATGAAAAATGCCATCAGGTGTGCCATTTTATATTTTTCAGGGAGGGCTGAGAGGTGTCGTCTGGATGGACTGCTTGCAGCTGCTTATCATTTTAGTCGCACCAGCAGCACTCCTTGCAAAAATTCTGGTCGACTCACTATCTGAAAACTCCATCATAAAGCCACTCACTGACTTCAACCTCACGCAATATATTGCTGAGTAAGTGTCTCAAGCCTTTCAGCCTCACGCTACCTACTACTTGAGCACAATTAGGAACGCTTCTCATTCTTCTCTTCGACAGTCCAGTTCTTTTAATGGCTCCAAAACCGAAATACTCAACCTGAGATAGGAAGCAGTCACAATAGAAAACGTGATGCTCAAGACTTCAGATACATTCATGAAAGCTTTAGTTGTAAGTTCGTACCGAAGGTACACTTCGGACGTCTACCTTTGGCGCCAACTTGCACCCCTTTAATGTTCAGTCACTCACGTGCGGGAGGGGCGGTAGCTCAGTGGCTACGACGCTATGAAGCTGAGCACATAGTTATAGATTCGACCCCAGTCGCGGAACAGTTCTTCTGACAGAAGCGAAAACAAAATTCCGCAGATTCCCTATATTATTGGATGTATCCAGTGATATGTTGCTCTCGTTTTTTGTTTATTTTACATCATCCGCGTCTCTGAAGGTGGCTTAAGTTGCCCAATTTGAACCTTCAATTTCCCTTTTCTGAAAGGCTTACAATCGCTTTCGTTTTAAAGCATTGTGGTCGTAACGACTTGTTACATTTCTAATTGTGAGTACCCCCTCCCCCGATTCGTAATTATAAATGGAAGACGTTACCCGCTCTTTTTTGTCATTTTCCAAATGTGCCTGCATTTTATGCTATTCATACTTACTTCTTAGCAGCAAACGATCATCGAGATTTTGTGACAATGATGACTGTTCACCGTGGTTGGGTCTTCACCGGCGGCGTGATTTCAGTTACGCGGTAAATTTAGGTGCAAAAAGTGAATTTACTAGCAGCACACTCCAACGCCCCAATATCTTCCTCTCCAAAAACCAAGCCACCATCCCTTGCAGCGTCCTAACCACCCTAACTTCCTGTCCATTCCCGCCACGAACTCAGACACAGAACAATGACGTCGCCTGTAGGTTTTGCGCAAATGGCGCCAAACAGACGGCCATCAAATAAACTAATTTTCTAGAAAACTGTACCCTGTTACTCTCTGTGGCCGTAGTTATTTCCATACATTACGTTTCCTTCAACAGCTTCAGCCTGGACTTAACCAGCGATGAAAATGTGTGGTCCTATACCTTTGGAGCATCCGCCTCAACATTGTGCCGACTATGCTTTGACCAAGTCGTTGTTCAAAGGCAGCTGGCGTGCCGAACAATCAAAGAAGCGAAATGGTATGACGCTTTCAGCTTTTACGCTATCGCTGGAACATGAACTCGATGAACTACTTCTCCTCATATTTGAAGGCATGCAGAGTGATGTATGCGCAGAAGAGCCCGTGCCCTCACACCCACTAGTGCAATATACAAATGCGGGATATTGGTATAAAAATATTAAGGCTTCCACGCTCCTCGTTAGTAATTCGGTCATCTTTTAGACGAAAACGCTTCCAAGCTAACCTGGAAGGACTATCTCTTGTCTGGTAAGAAAATGTGCACATTAGAGTCACTGACGTGTATCACCGAAGTATGTTATTACATCTTGCTCAGGTAAAATAAGTGTGTGCGATGTTCTCAATATCCCTGTTTTGGTTGCCTGTGAAGACATCTGCAGTGTACTTATTAGGATCCCGCAATGGTATTCTAAATTGTAGCTTGCCGCTGAGTTTGGAGCATTCTTTTCGCCTACTCTGCAGCAATTGATTCCCGTTTCAATCAGCCACTTCTTGCCTGGTTTGCAGACCTCTACTTTGACGTCCCCGTCGTCAGTGACTCGAGTGTGTACATAACACTTCATCAAAGTAAAACTAGTGCGGACGAAGTTGTTCATGCCAGCTTTTCCTTTATCTGGAAATTAGTATGCGGTGTAATTTGCATTCCATCTTTGGTCGTTACGCAGTATACATTCACACACTTATTGACGATGTGTTTTAGGCTACCCGAATTAAAGGTCCTGCGCCAGTTCCTTTTCTTTTGGTTTTTGTACAGCCTCCGGGTCCAGCCCCCCTTGACAAAGTGGCATGGCCAATATTTTCAGCGCGCAGTTAGATCCCCCTAGTGAAGATATTCTAAAACAATACCCTAATGGTATTTCCGCAGCCGATGCTGAGGACTGAGCACGGAATGGCAAGGAATTGAGTGATACTAGGCAGTAGTAAGCGCAATACTTGTTCAAATTCTTTGCATACAGTCGTTGATCGTCCAAACAGAAGAAGTGCCAGCAGCAGTCGTAGTTGCTTTTAAGCAGTATCATTTAGTGTCGAAATCTAGTTAATTGTCGAGAGATTATGAAAGCAGCTTTTCTATCGAAAGTTTGCCTCTAGAGACCAGCAAGAATGTTTTTTTGAGTGTTAGGATTGGCCGCTGGAGTTTGCATTGTTCCACATACAGAGCGAAGATATCATACCGAATTGGTAACGCACTAAAATGGACACGTGACCCATTTTTACATCAAAGCGGTGTGGCCACGTTGTCTGAACGGCAGCGGGAAAATATTGATATCTCCTGGAAGCAATGGGTATATCAACTGTTTCCCCTTGCGGTTTCTGGAAAATAAAACTCGCCGGCCTGCCACAAAAATTTCTGTATTTCGAGGAATGGCTCAGTTGTGACACTGCACTATTCTGGAAAATAACGGCACTGTGATTTTCAATAGAATATCCTTCAGTTGTCGTTAAAATGGTGTGTGCAACCTGTTCGCGATATCGGAGTTGTTGATTTAAGTATTGAACCTAATTGGCCTGGCTGCTACCGGCAAGGAGCGTGCTTTTAAACAGTGGTTCAACAACAGAGCGGTCTATTTGCTCCTTACAACAGTTTAGGCCTGACAGGTGAAGACCGGCATCAGGACGATCTTCGAACACCGTGTGGTCCTTTCCTGGTATCGGCGGCGATGCGTTCGTGGCCTGCGCTGGCTGTCCTCGGCTGCGGTCCGTCGGTACTGTTTTCAGGAACTATGCTTTGGTTGCGGCTCACAACGGCTCCCACGGGTGATCACGTGCGGCGGTAGACGGCTACCCCAGACGACCTCCTAGGACTGGTTGGGTTGGAATCAGCTTGCATTTAGATGAAGACAAGCACAGGAAATACACGACACACCACTGACTAGCAACTGATTTTAAACAGCAACGCTGTTTACGCTTTTAGATCCGCCATGGAGCGTTACCAGAAGGATGTCATTATCAGCGAAGCAGACAGGGTGAAAATTCTAGCCCTAGAAGTCTAAGGGAACGTGGCGAAGAGGCATGAAGCCCGCGAGCAAGGGTTGTGAGGCGCGGCTTAAGAAAAAAATATTGTTAGCGAAGTCCCGAAAACGAACCCGCCACCTTTGCGCCGTGAAATCGGCAACCTAACCCCAGGGCCACCCCTAAGGCCTCACGGGTACGAGGTTAGGTGCGGCAGCCAATAGGAAAAAATGGTTGTGCGTGCACGCAGTGCGCAACACCTAGAAGCAAAAAGGCCAAATATGAATTTTCACAACTTTTGCAGGAAATGGGTTAATTTCTAAACCGAAAAAATTAATAAACCTAACCAATTTAGGTGCCCATATTATGCAAAAACCATTCCATCTCGCCTACCCAGGCCGCCTGACTACGAGACGAGAAGGCAAATGGGCACAATGGTTGGGGGATGTTGGAAATAACTAATACGAGAACGGAAAAAGTTAGCATAACTTTTTTTAGCAATTTAGCATAACAAAAAACAATAAAAAGACTGCCGGTACTTATACCAAAAGGGGTGAATCAGGGGGAAAAACTGATTCCGCGGATAGAATCGTTCTTGTGTCACTGGCGTTATGAAACCGGCTTCTGTGCGTTTGCGCCTAAGTGGGGAGCACAGACGCTGAGTTCATGCTACAGACGCCGAGTTCGCGAAGGTGGTTGCCCTGATTTCCAGCGAGTGCTAACGCGGTCCACTTTGGGAGAGATATGAAAGCTGCCGAGGAAGCCATCCGGGCCTGCCAGTCAAAGAAAACTATCAGTGGCAAGTTCGGAACTCCATGTGAGGTGCAACAGCCGGGTAGCCGACCAAGGGGTAGGGGCCGCCTGCTCAGCTGTTTCTCCTGCTTTGCATCATTAGTGCTAGGTACGGCATTTCGTTTACTGAAGGAAAACGATATATAGCAGAGAAGACACTAAATCATTAAGGGAGGTGATTAATATTGTTAAGTGGCGGCAGGAGGGATTACATAAACCATGGTCGGCGCTGAAGCGATCTATTTACAATTCAGACATCGCATCTCGAGTAATGTTCCGCGCCAACCGGCTTCGTCTTTGTAGATAGAGGATGACCATGGCGCTACGCTGCCCTGTCCACTTCCTCTTCTCGTTACACTTTCCCCCGCGAAGGCGACCGTCCCGGTCGATGTAATAGTCAACGAACCAGCGTGGTGAAGATGAAATAAATATAAACAATGAAGCCCTTGCCGACACTGATGACGATGATGGAATGATGAACATGGGCCCCAGGACAGCGATGCCCGTCGACGCCACGAAGAAACCTCAGAGCCCTTGGAATCACACCGGAGAACTGGGTAGGAAAACGTCATCGGCTTGTGGTTGGGTCGCGGCAATGCAGGTGGGTGGTATCGGCGGATCACGGGTGATACCGGGCTGGGGAATAGTCAGGTCATTCGCTCACCGAGGTTGGGGCGGGCTTGCGCGATCCTTGAGCTATGAGGTGGTCGCTTCGGGAACCGAGACTGGGCGAAGCTGGATGATCAAGATGGGGATGTACCTAGCACTTCCATCAAAATGTTACGTGGCGGACGGACGTATGACATCAACCATGGTCCGGGCTGAAGCGATCTATTTACAATCCGGCCATCACAGCTCGAGCAATGTTCTGCACAAACCGTCTTCGTCTTGGTCGGTAGAGGATGACAATGGCGCAAAGATGCCATGTCCACTTCCTCTTCTCGTTACAATATTGTTCCCTGGCGGCAGGAGAAACGAGGCGAGTTATAGTTGATATGGAAGCGTTGTATTTGCGTAATGGTGGCCTTGGCCATGACAGTACCGACGCCGGCACCGCGCCACGCACTGCTTCTTCTCCCTCTTCAATGGTATCCTGCCCTATGCCCCCCCGTACCGAGGACGGCCTCCCGGTCAATGCCGCATGCAATGAGCGGGTCCGGTGAAGGTGAGACTAGATAATTGGCCAGTGAAGCCCTTCCCGCCACCGATGACGATGAGGGCTGGCTGACAACTGGTCCGGAACAGTGGCGCCATCGACGCCAACAAAAAAAACGTCTAAAGCCACTGGATACGCGCCGGGATCTGGGCAGGGGAATGTTCCTCTCGTCTGGTCACGTCACGGCTAGTCATATCGGCTAGTCTTTGCATGTCATTGGCTGGGGACACGGGGCTGGGGATTGGCGCGTTTATGGCTCACAGGGGCTGAAGCAGGCCGATGCAATCCAGAAGGCACCGAGACGGGGTGAAGCTGGTGGACTAAAATGGGGTTGACAATCTCAGCCTCCACCAAAACATGTTACGGTGGTGGCAGGAGAAATGAGGCGAACGATGGCAGATAGTGAGTCGATGTATTTACATAAAGGTGGCCATGGCCATGACAGCACCGACACCGCCCGTGCGACTCACTGCTTCTGCCACCTCTTAGATCGTACCTTGCGATATTCTCCACGTCATTCTTCTTCCTTCTAATAATAGTATTGCCCTAGATAGCTGCGTATAATCTCCCTTTCAATGCTCCACTATGCCACAGACAGGAAACTGGCGCATTCATCTCCAGCTTCGTCTTTCGCCATAGCTTCTACCATTCCTCGTCCTAGACCCCGGGGTCCTTGTACATGGCCCAAGCGCGGGAGAGTCGCGTCCGCAGCGCCTGCGTAACGGCAGTGGTGTCCGGTGGAGTCGTCTGTGGCTGTTTCTGGAAATTAGCACCCGCCTCCCCGAAACTGTCATGCAGACACGTTAGATATAATTGTCTCGAAAGGGCTCACCCTTGTGGGCCCAGTTGATCTCGGAGCTTATTACTGGATTGTGTTGTCGTGAAGATATTCCGGTCGCGCTTTTTTACACTTGCACTTAAACAAACGTACGTGCCCAAGCACAAGCTAGCAGCGTTTGTTGCAGTGTTTTGTGTTATAGGTACATTAAAGCACCATTTTCGACAGCATTGCGCGGAGTTGCTGAACTTGCCAGTCGAATAGCTATTACAAGATTAGCCAATATTTCTCTTGGTTTCGTCACGAAAATTACACAAATGTTCCTTGAAGATGACGTTTACTACTCCTGTACTCTTTCAGTGTAGTACGCATATTCCGAATAGTGTACATTATAACAATTTTTCTAGGGCGCGTTAGGTGATGTTACTTTTCAATTGAACGCATAATTATGAGAAAGGATAAATGAAGGATAGATGCGCAAGTACTCTCTGTTCTTTGTGCATCCTTCGTCAGTTTTGACCCCCATATTAGGAGTAATCACATAACTGTGACTCGCGTCGCTGTTAGAGGACCTTTTGTGAGCATGTGTATATTTTTTGGATGATCTTTTTATAGTCGTAACGACTATAATTAGATAAAACTAAAAAAATAAAACTAAACCCAGAAGCAAAACTTTAACGCCATTGCGTTATGTGTACGTGAGCCGTATTATCTAACGTCCTGTGTCAGACGAAGTTTTATCACACGGTTGCAATTCCTGTACAGGACCACCGTGACCGGCTCGTTCCTGCTTTTGGTGACGTATTTGTTAACACATACCATGGGGTTTGCACTGATAGTCTGGTTCCGGGGCTGTGACCCAGGGTTGCTTGGACACATAAAGAGCATGGATCAGGTAAGCAGAAGATTTACTTTTTGAAGGTATAAGTACTGGTAAATATATAGGCACATGCCAAGTGCAAAATACCAAGCTGTCTTGATTAGTTAGAACGCATATTGAGATTCTTAAATATTTATACTCATAGTCCTTCAGAATTTTATGCCGATATAAGAGCGCAGGCATTATGTCCTTGGTCACCCTGTTTTTACACAATGGATTTTATTTTATATTCGAGAGAATGTTTTTGTTACGGATTTTTGGTGACTCTGAGGTTAAACGTTGTTCGCAATCCTACGTTGTGGTGCTATCTTGGAGGCTCCTTCCCAAGATAACCTGCGTTTCTGAATGAGTTTTCCTAAATTATTTATCATCAGTTTCCGGATGTTTTTAGGACTGCCTGTGGTAGAGTATTCCCGGCATATTCAAATGCAGGTGTTTAATATAACGTCTGGTAAGCCTTCTCACACCATTTGGTGTTTGTTAATTTACGGTGGTATTTAACCTTCGTCCATGTACTTGCTTATCAACCATGATGATACAATTGCATATATGTATTAAGAAGTTTTGTTCTATCGGGCGGCTTCAAGTTCGTATAATATTTTTGTCCTTGTAAGAGCAAAAAATGAGCGATAAGTCAATTTGACATTCTTCTAACCGTAATTACTGTCTATTTTACAAATGAGCTCATTTCTTCGCAGCGTAAACACAGATATGGTTCCTGTTTGTGGAATGCGATATATAATGTTCATGCCGGCTATGTTGTTGTGTTCATGGCAGAAATGAGTAGGGTAGAATATTCTGGAAGACCATTGAACATTGATACTACGTGAAAAAGAGGCGATACTTCTACGATTAAATGAACGCTGACGTGCATAATGTGGCTCTTGCCACTCCGCTATTGAAGATTATAACCATGCGGCAAAACTGCTTTTCTAGTTTTGTTAGGGACGACCAGATTTTCGCTTGCGATTTGACGCGGTGACAGGGGACATTCATTTTGGCCATCGCATGCCCGCAGTTCAAACATTGCAGGTCTTCTTGTGCAGATGAGTCCTGAGGCACTTTATAAAAAATCACTGTTAATTGGACAAATGTAACGTGATGAGACTTCCAAAGGCATTACTTTGGTAATGACGGAGGTGCCAGATGTCTACAATTAGTCAGGAATTTCCACAATGCAAAATTTCCCGACTCCTCTGGCCCAGCAAAATTTACGATAATAATAAATAAATCTTGCCTAATACAGTGTTATACCAAAACCAGAGGGGATTTATCTAAGGCACATGATATTTTTCCCCACACTTAGTCACCTGCGAAATACTATATGCAAACTCAGTTAATGAATCAGAAATGTGCGGGGCAAGTATTACAAGGTAGCATATGCTAAGCTTGTAAGAATGAAAATGTATGAGTACTGCAACGTTACCTGCAGAATTTTTACGGTTTAGTGTGTCGGTAGTTTTACACGTGGCGCACGGAATCGCTTTAGTACGAGTTAAACACCGGAGTAACGTAGTGATTCGAAGACAGCTTCTTAGTATTTACAGCACGACACCAAAAAAAAAACGCGAGAAACACAAAGATGCAGTTCAGCGGCTGCTCGTTTCGGTGCATCTTTGTCTTGCTTTTCGCAGTAAGCACCATGAACCTTCAAAAAACGCTAGTCTTTGCTAGCTAGCCCAGACGATTACATCTATACACCCCCTTAGACCCAATTATTGGCTTTGTTAGGTGCTGAAATACCACTTTTCTCGTATCGACTAACCGTGGCTCATATAAAGTGCAACCCTTCTATTGCATAATTTACACGAGAAAAAGTGTTGCTTCCTACACCAAAAAAGGTGCTTTTTAGGAAAGAACGGAAGCGCTAGCACAACAAAGAAAAGCGAGTACACACACAAGGCGTTAACATCCAACCAACTAGGTTAAACGTTGGCGCCTTGTGTGCGTCTACTCGCTTTTTCTTGTCGTGTTAGCGCTTCCGTTGTTTGCCATGCACTATCGACAGGCCCCAACCAGCGTGCCAGTTCCTTTTAGTGCGCTGTATTGACTGCTGATAGCTTATGCGAGATATGGTTGTCTTATTACAACGTAAATGGCGCCTCTTTGGGCTACCAGTGTTTTCGGAAATATTTCAAATTTTTGAAACACGTTTTCGTAGGTCACACTAATAATTACTTACATTTCGATAGTAAGGAATTGGTGCTTCTTTTTAACACAATAAAAATTAATCGGAATGACCACCTAATGTTTCATCCTAAGACATCTTAGCTAAAGCCTTTTCGGTATTGTCAATTAAATACCAACACCACCTGCTAGGCTGGTCTATTTACCTACTGAATCTGACTGCAATACTGATGATCATTTGGTTCCTTTCTGAATGGTAATACTTTCCCTCTCCGTATTACGTTCACATTTTCGCAATAATTCAAAGAAAGGTCATTCATGGATTCATGGGCGATCATTCGCCACATGGGCAGATGACGAAGGCTTGCCCCAAGCCGAAACGTTATTATATATATATATATATATATATATATATATATATATATATATATATAAGATTAATTACATCAGAAAGAAGGAAAAACGTGCCCTAGAGTGGGACCGAACCCACCACGCTTCGCTTAGTACTCGAATGGCCTTTACCAATTCGGCTATCTTGGCGCCTGTGTTCTCCTTCACCTTCTGGGGTATTTATATTTACTACAACTGTATCTGACGCTTGAGGGTGGTAGCCAGCGCCACTCAGACTACACGGGGAGAAGGGGACCTTCTTTTCAACACCCGGGGCGTGACGCGAACGTCTACAGCCTGTCATAAGCTGGTAACTGGCGGGAAACCCTCTTATGCTACCTTGGCATCAAGGCTGCCAGAACCGAGGCCCTCGCGAAGCTTTCGCACGATAATAGGGTTTGGAAATGAGGGGCTGGTTAGGAAATACAGAAAGAAATGCCGGCAGTCTACAACGCCAAAGAAGGCATAGGGGAATGGTTGGACTATTTTTTTACCGTTAGTGACGTTACATTATTATTATTTTTATTAATTACATCAGAAAGAAAGAAAGAAAAACGCTCCCAGAATGGGGACCGAAACCACGCCTTTCGATTAGATCTCGAATGCCTTACCTATTCCGCTATCTGGGCGACTGTGTCCTCCTTCACGTTCTGGGGTATTATTAACCCTATTATCGTGCGAAAGCTTAGCGAGGGCCTCGGTTCTGGAGGCCTTGATGCCAGGGTACCATAAGAGGGTTTCCCGCCAGTTACCCGCTTATTACAGGCTGTTCGCGTCAGGCCCCGGGTGTTGAAAACAAGGTCCCCTTCTCCCCGTGTAGTCTCAGTGGCGCTGGCTGCCACCCTCAAGCGTCAGATACAGTTGTAGTAAATATAAATACCCCAGAAGGTGAAGGAGAACGCAGTCGCCCAGATAGCCGAATTGGTAAGGCATTTGAGATCTAATCGAAAGGCGTGGGTTCGGTCCCCACTCTGGGCGCGTTTTTCTTTCTTTTTTTCTGATGTAATTAATAAAAAAATATAATAATGTAACGTCACTACCGGTAAAAACAAATAGTGCAACCATTCCCCTATGCCTTCTTTGGCGTTGTAGACTGCGGCATTTCTCTCTGTATTTCCTAACGAGCCCCTCATTTCCAAACCAGATATATATATATATATATATATATATATATATATATATATATATATATATATATTGTGGGAACGGCGCGCAGACGAGAGGAGAAAGACGCTGTTCGGGGCACGCGCAGCGTGTGCGCGCTGGAGCCTGACGAGGGACTGAGGCAGTGCGTGCCTGGGCTTGGAGAAGATCAGGCGTCTCGGGACGGGTTCGGGTCAGAGCTGACTAAAGGTGTGTTTGGCGCAAATGTGGTACCGGGGTTCTTGCACCCGGCCGCGGTTCCCCAGAAAGACACTGAGCCCCCTCGATCACACCTTTACTGGGAGTCCCGCTCCGCCAAGGTCCACTGCTCAGCTGATCCGGCTGCACACACGTAGCCCAGCCGAGTCCGCCATGTTCCATCCTCGCTCCTCTCGCGCCACCTCCTTATCCTCCGCCGGCACATGTCCATCCCGTGGGATTGTCCCCCGCCACTATTGCCGGATTACCACAATATATATATATATATATATATATAGAAATAAGGATTGGCAGTCAAGAAGACCTCGGAAAGCAAGGGGAGGTTGTGGTAGGTCATTGAAACAGATCAAGAATTTGGAAAGAAAGAAAGAAAGCGAAGACAAATGCCCGCCAGGTGGGATCCGAACCCACGACCTCCAGAATACCGGTCTGGTGCGATCGCACCAGACCGGTATCGCACCAGACCGGTATTCTGGAGGTCGTGGGTTCGGATCCCACCTGGCGGGGATTTTTTCTTCGCTTTCTTTCTTTCTTTCCAAATTCTTGATCTGTTTCAATGACCTACCACAACCTCCCCTTTGCTTTCCGAGGTCTTCTTGACTGCCAATCCTTATTTCTGTGTTATTTCTACAGTCCCTCATTTCCTATTCTGATTCGTTACATATATATATATAAATATAGAAAATAAAGGTTGGCAGTCAAGAAAACCTCGGAAAGCAAAGGGGAGGTTGTGGTGGGTCATAGAAAGAGATGAAGAATTTTTTGAGTCGAAAGAAAGTGGTGAAAAAATGCCCGCCGGGTGGGATCCGAACCCACGACCTCCAGAATACCGGTCTGGTGCGATAACCACTACGCTACCGGCGGGGCTGTTTCCCCAGCACTTTCTCGGGTATTTATGTTAAGTATTTTTGTTTCCTGCACTTCGGGGTGGTAGCCAGCGAGTGGCTACGAGTGGCGCTGGCTACGAGTGGCGCTGGTATCCGAGTGGCGCTGGCTACCACCCGAAGTGCAGGAAACAAAATACCTTAACATAAATACCCGAGAAAGTGCTGGGGAAACAGCCCCGCCGGTAGCGTAGTGGTTATCGCACCAGACCGGTATTCTGAGGTCGTGGGTTCGGATCCCACCCGCGGGCATTTTTTCACCACTTTCTTTTCGACTCAAAAATTCTTCATCTCTTTCTATGACCCACCACAACCTCCCTTTGCTTTCCGAGGTTTTCTGACTGCCAACCTTTATTTTCTGTCTCATTTCACGGAGCCCCTCATTTCCAATTTTCTGATTCGCTATATAAATATATATATATATATATATATATATATATATATATATATATATATATATATATATATATATATATATATATATTTATATATATATATATATAGCGAATCCGAAATGTGAAATGAGGGGCTCAGTGAATTAAGGCAGAATAAGGGTTGGCAGTCGAGAAAACGTCGGAAAGCAAAAGGGGGAATGTGTTATGTCATGGAAAGAAATGAAAATTTTTTGAGTCAGAAAGAAAGTGGTGAAAAAATGCCCGCCGGGTGGGATACGAACCCACGACCTCCAGAATACCGGTCTGGTGCGATCGCACCAGACCGGTATTCTGGAGGTAATGCAATGAGCCCACCTATAACGTGTTTCTGGTACTTCTCTCTATTTCTTCACAGCTGCCCTCGTGCCGCTTATAATTTGAAGGTTGTTCCCTATGTTTATTATTTTTTACAACTCTTTTTAGTAATTGAAATATAGCTAAAGGATTGGCCAAACGACTGTTCTTTCACACTTGAACGAAGGTTGCATTTTGCCTTCCCGGCCGCTTCAAGAAAAGCAGTCGCTGGTGATCAGCTATGGCGAAGCTTACTGCACAAGCCTTATTCAAGAAATGTTCACCGAAGCACCTCGGGATGCTTATATTTTAAGAGCATTTCTTCGGCAATATTTAGGAAATATTTTATTCAAACCTAAAGCGAGATCTTAGAGCCCACATTTTACTCTTAGACAAGGCTTGCAAATGCTTGGTTAATTTTCAGATTGTGCCCTACTATATAAAAAAATATTTAGTCGGCATACCTGGCATTACTGGGATGTTCCTTGCTGGCGTGGTTTGCGCTGCAACAAGGTAAGGGCTCACTTGTCACGGCCAACTAGTCCCACGCTGAAATTGCCAATGTTGCGCCTTTGTCATGCCGAATAGAGAATTCACGATGTTTTGTGGTTCCGCCGAGAGCACGGACCTTTATTCGCTATTTTGAGCAGTACACGCATGCTTGGGAGCACAGCTTTCTGAGAAATTTCGCTTTGCGTACTACAAGTTGATGTCTGCCAATTTGGAACTTTTTTCATTGGTGTGAGCGTTTTATACTACTCCTGCTCAGTGATCACAATGCATTGCATTGCCCCATAAAACGCTGACGGCTGACGTAATAAGCAGTGTAAAAACGTTACAGTTCACCTTCACGTGTCGATCGTGTTCGCTGCTTGTTGCGTCACACGAGATAGCTTTAGCTGCAATAGAAACTCATACACGCAGGAAAAGAAACCTTGATTTAGTGGACAGGTTAGCTCCAAACGGTAATGAAGTCTTTGTACTCCAATCTACGGAGTAAGAAATCAATACAATGACAGCGTAAAGAAACCACTAGGCAACAGAAATTGCATTGAACTGACAACCGCTGAAAGATTCCCAGCACAGCGAGTGTAAATTATGCTCTTAAAAATAATACACCTAAATACAGCAAAAATAATCATATAGCATGCATGCAGTTCCATAAAGTCTACATATACAACCTGTCTTACAACTGCGCAACTTCATGTGGTAAAACATATATGCATCCTTACAAAAACTACATTGAAAGACTGTAATCAAATATACAAACATTCGGCTGCATGCAGAACAATGCCAGTATCCAATATCTGTTTGACACTCGTACACGGGACGTTAAGTGCACTCAGTAATATTCGCATATCCTCGTCTCCTGAAAGAAATTTCTTAGGAAACTATAGGCTGCACTTTCGAATAGCTGATCGTAGCATGGACCAAATAATGTTCGCAAAGATATGCGTGTCTAGAACAAACGGCTGCTGCACAGTTATCGCCGCTCCATGGCATATTGCGGAAATTGACGTTGTTTCTAGCGCCATCTTCAAACTCATATCCACGAATACAGCAGGTGTCGTCAGCGGACCGAATCCGCACCGGAGTTCCTTTACCTACAATGAATACGAAAGGCACCGGTCCACTCGGTGCAATAGGGATAACCTGTGTGTGGATCATAAGCAATAGGGATTAACCGAGCTTCCATCGTGATCTCACTCTCACTTGTCACACTTCGCAAACAGAAAGAAGCTAACTGTGCACATTGAATGACATGTTGCATTAAATTGCTTGGCCCGAGTATAAACTATTTCTTCAGTTGTACCTGGGAATACACTGAAATAATATTCTATAATGGCCCAAACTTCTACTGCCATCACATCACACATCCGCCTTGTCAAAATTATATTGTGAGCGCATGCCGCAAATCAGCGAAAATGGAATTCCTATTTGAGCGTGTCGATGTCACAATAAAATCTTTTAAAAGTGTATAGCATAAGTTTATGCTTTATGCAGCACAATATTAGTACAAACGCTAATTATTCGAGCATATTATTGGTACAAACCCCGAAAAGTAAGGAATTTGCGATGGCGAAACGCTTAACCCTAAAAGAATTGGTATCAAAATGAAACAACAGCAATCAAGATATATACCCTACGCCTTTCAATGTGAGTCTCATCATTGGTGTGGTGTAAGAGATGATTATTCTCAGACGTTTCAGGCGTCAGTGCGCATTGTGTTATCGCCAAAAACAAATATCTTATGTACAGCCTGCCACTTCAGCACACTTTTGTGCTGTGAGATGGAGGTTTCTTGTTGTAATTGTTTAACGGCGCTGAACTGTTTTTTTCTCAGTACAGTGTCCTCTACAATTAATTCTCAAGCTGCCATCATGTACGTGGATGTCATCGCTCCCCGATACAAAAAGGCGGAGAAACACGTGCTATGGATTACACGAGGCCTCGGTGAGTCACGACTTACGATTTTTACGTATGAAATTGCCGTCAATACGTACACAAAAGAGCAAATTTAATTCATAACTTTATATTGTGAACTCTCTGCTATACACCTTAATAAACAATATAAATAGAAGAGAGAGAGAGTCAGACAATGGACGTTAATTGAATTGGTAAGAGATGGGCTTAGATTAAACTTTCACGGAGGTGTCTTCAGTACAAGTTCCCTTAAGCGTGGGCGGAATCGATAGCACTTTGTGCAAGCCAAAGCGCACCTAGTACCAAACAACAACTAAATGTGTACGAACAAAGTGAAAGCTATGCAAACCGTGAGTAAAATGCGAGATATGCGCTAAAAATAAAAGGGATTATTACCATTTTTACCGAATAAAGAAATTTGTTATTTACAACGTTTCTGGCGACCTTTTGCTTCACAGGGGCAACTTACTGCCGAGATTCGGTGGCGATATTACGATAAACGTAGAGACGCGTGCAGTATAGGCATTATCGAGGTTATAGATCCGGTATGCATGGCACAGAAATTTACTCTAGGATCAGGGTTCTGGTCCAGTGTGAGTCACGGTTACCAGGAGTATAATCTCTCCTTGCCAACAATGCAATCGATATGGACTGTTTAAGCATGTATAAAACATTACCAGGATTTTTATGGGGCAGTAGTGGATAAATTAGGTAGTAACATGTTTTACGGCTATCATTCAGAAACAGAACTTCAAACGTATCATTTGCTACGAGCGGGTTGGTGCTGGCCCCGACTTTTACTACAATTATCAGCCAAGCAGTGGGTCACATTAAATGTTAATTAAGAATATCTTGTCATCAGGTTTTAGCGCATTCATACCTGAACATCAGAATTAACACGTTTCATTTTTTTCTGCAGCGTTTGTAATAGGCATCATCATGACAATCTACAGCACGATTTGCGTTTACTTGGGATCATTATCAAGGGTAACTACATTTTTCATTTCTGATTGATTGATTGTGGGGGTTTAATGCGCCGACGCAACGCAGGCGATGAGGCACGCCGTAGTGGAGGGCTCCGGATTAATTTTGACCACCTGGGGATCTTTAACGTGCGCCGAAATCTCGCACACAGGCGTTTTTGCTTTTCGCCTCCATCAGAAAAGCGGCCGCCGCGGACGGGAACCAAACCCGCGACCTCGTGCTCAGCATCGCAACGCCATAGCCACTGAACCACCTCGGCGGGTATTTTTCATTTCTCGTAGACTAACATGTGATCGGAAGTTGATATCAGAGAGCTTTAGCTGACCGTTTTTGACGGTCCGCTCCGGTAGCGGCATCCCGCTCAGCGCAACCGGAGCCAATGCCGTTCGCCACCGAGCGCACCAGGCATGCGCAGTGGCGCTCGCGCTTGCTATCAGAGCGGACCGGAGCGTGAAAAACGGTCAGCTTAAACTCCCTATTGAACTGACTTCGCACTGTTTACGTCGTGTTCGAGAGAGAAAAGCTACCGCTCAGCGATTATTACAGCAGACTGACTAACCCCTCAGCCTACCGAACACACTCGCACACTTCTATACTAATAATGATGCTAGTGGCATGACTTATCATTATTGCTTGCTAGTATTCGTGGGTACTCGACCGTACGGCACGCACTTTCCTCCCTGTTATTCAGCGTTCTTCTAAAAAAAGGTCGGCCAGGATGAGCCTACGATATACCCGGCTCTTATAAACGCGCTTTTCCTCGGCCTCTCATTGGGTGGGGCCTTCTCCAATGCTGTCTCCTTCGACTCAGCCGCTCAAGATCTGCGTTCATCGAGCTCCCTCTGGTCTTGCAATATGTTAATTACTCATTACACATTGCACTCTCAGTCTCTTGAGCCGCTTAAGGAGAAGTTGCGACGAAATGCTAATATGCTGCCACTCTACTCAAGTCATTGAGGCCTTTGTAGAATGACCATGTCTCCATGCATTTGTTCCCTTGCACAGCCAAGTTGTACCTAAGTTGCAGTGCTCTCCTTCTCATGTTGGTTTGCAGGTATTCATGATGGCGAGTGCTGCCTTCGCGGCGCCTTACGTTGGCTTGTGTCTCCTGGCGGTGCTGTTCCCGTTTGTTCACTCCAAAGTACGTAACCCAGGGGGACCTTTGGTTCTTCCTATTTTACATCTTGTCCGAGCCATTTCGCGGAGCGCGAAAACGGTGGCAACAGAACATTTCTACCTGACTACACGGCTAATTACCTGCCGTGCTCTTTTTCGATAATACATGATTCCGCAAGGCACGAACTCCGGCAATAGAAATCGGGCTTCGCACGCCTATTTAGGCCAGGGGCTTAATATATAAATGGTCTGCGCATGACGCTCTGTCTTGGTAAGCATATTACGGAAACCAAACAGACTGCATTCGCATTAGCTCAGCACACGGTTGTATTGCGAAACCCAAGCATAAGAAACCTGGCCTCGAATCTAGAACATTTTCTATTGCACACATTAGAATGTCATAGGGTGATTTTGTTTCTGCTGCAGATAGAACGAAACGTTTTGGAAGTGGGGAACCCGAAATTTGCGGAAGATATGCAGCTCTGGAAGCCAGACCAAAATGGCGGACATATTTTACAGGAGTGCGATATTACGCTACCTTCTATGAATGACCTTTTTTGTAAGAATGTAGCTATGAAACTAGTTTAACCCGAGTTACTGCATACTGGACACCTAATAACATCTAGCTAATGGGCGGTAAGTAACCAAGAAGATAACAAAGCGACCACTGAAGGTATGGTTTCTGGTTCAAGGAAATGCAAATGGTAGGCTTCAGATTGGGCACCAACAGTCAGATAGGAAGAAGAATTACTTTCGTTAGTCCTCATCCGACCCCCGGAGTGGCACTCCGACTACTTTGGTCGTACCTTATCTGCATGTATTAGCCGCTACTAAATATTCGTACATGCCATCGCATCCTTTCGCACGGAAAGTAAATGAGAATCAATGAATCAGTTAATGTCGCTGAATGCAAGGATACCACACGACCGCATACGAGTGCAGCTAATCTTTTCTACAGATAATCTGGTTTCAATAAAAGCAAAGGTCACCTGAACCACAACTTCTTCATATGTACACTGCTGTTACACATTTGCCAAATTTCGCAGGCACCAATAAAAGCTCTTGCCCTAATAGCAGCCGTCATTTCACATTCATCCGTTAACACTGACGCAATAGTGGATACCTAACATACAATTTAGCGTCAACAGAAACTGTGCAGTGTTTACTAGAGGGGGGGATGCAGGGGTGCGTTTACTGGGCGTGCATCTTGGTATTTCATCAGCAGTTTATTAGGTATCGTACTTGGTCTTGTTCTCCTGCCCACGTGTAGGATAGCAAACTAGGACACAGCCTGGTTGACATTCATGTCTTTCCTTTACCTTTATTCCTTCCTTCCTTCCTTCCTGATGGTGCCCTTAGAAGAGGCCTCCCAGCCGTAGCACTCATGAATTGAGTGAAGAGTGTGTACTTAGGTGAAGGAGAAAGTGGAGACCGTAATTAAACTATTTATTGCGCAGAGGGCGTGACTCATATGGTTAATAGTGGGTTTAAGTGAACGCATCTGCTAGGTACCACAGATAATATTTCAAAACACAGCAGTGCAGTCGCCCTTTGGCTCCTTATGCATTTTTTCAGTACGCATTATAATATAAAAATATTACAAGCGTACTGCTTGCACATACTGCGTGTTAACACTGCGAGTCTGCTGATGACTTTGCAAAACGATATTTACCACAAAAAAGTTCAATCAGCACCAGCAAAGCTGCTCGCTCTTTGGCTTGCTGTCTTCGATCTCTGCCAAAGTTTAAACATATGCTTTCCCAGGGGGCGGGGTTTTCGACGCTCCTTGTGGCAGTATATCAAATTGCCCACATGTCTCAAGCGATCACAAGTGGAAAACGCCACCAAGAGTGGATGTCTCCCTGGAATACTGCTCCACAAATATCACCGCTCCACTCTCAACAGTGAACTCCAGCCAGCCTGGCGCCATGGAACTGGTAACAATGTACGCCTATCCAGATTTTTGTGTCCTCCTTATATCAATTAACACATACTCGAAATGCTGAACGAATATTTAGACGAGTGAGTTGTCTTACCAAAACTTTGTCAAATGAAGTGCGAACTCACTCAGATAGACTATCGAAAGAGCTGCAAACTCAAGCATTTTTGGGGGGGATTTTCAAGAGGCGTATATTTTGTTGGTAGAAAGAAAGACAGGGTGAAGTCGTTATCACCGCCAGATTGGAATTTTGAAATCGGGGTGCTCGCTAAATGCACAATTCATTTGATGCCGCCTGTGGATTTTTACCAGTACTTATATCATACTAAAAACCACAGTTGCCTCTTATTGTCCGCTATTTCAGTAATAGGATCTCCCTTGCATTGCGAGTTTCCCGCAAATATACCGCCAGATGTTTTTGCGGCGACTATATAGGTGGCTGGGGAAATGCATGTGTCCTACCAAGTAAACATTACGCATTATTATTTTTTTTGTTTCAGGCCACAAGAACAGTTCTTTCTTTTTCGCCTATCATTCCTTTGGAGCAGCTTTTTTGCAATTTTCGCAACCATTTTCGGTGGAATTCTTCTCAGTGCTCTCACAGGTAACATTTTATAGTACGACAGATCATCGTGTTTTATTATTCTTCTCTGTGGAAGAATGCCCGGTACGTTGAATGTTTCGAGCTGCTAACTCCGACGCAATGTTCGCAAAAAAAAATAACTTATATCCGTGGGCCTCTTTTTGTTGGAAAGAAAAAAAACAACTCTACAATCCGACTGCGCAATACCAAATGGCCTGAACGCGGACGTTTCCCTACTATCTTAGCTGGGGCAGCTAAAATGTTGGTTTTGCTTGGAGAGAGACAGAAAAAATTTTTCAGTAACAAACAACCGCGTTCTGGATCGTATACAATCTTTATGCTCAGCCGCATCGTGCAGTTTTAGTACTCGGCAGTCCAAAGATGGGAGCTTGCGCTACTTTATGTCAATTACTCACTTACGTGGATCCGCAAGGCATTACAGGAAGCAGTGAAATTGTGATATGTAGAAACGTAATAATACTTAATAAACAATCTAACACTAACACCTGGCGCACAGCAGACTTAAAATTAGGTAAATTGGAAATAGGGGACGATGGAAGCAGAAATGCTGTTCCATTCGCAGCTGGTGTACGAGTACAAATAGAAATTACTCTTTCAGTAAGAAAATCCATATTTTAGCTAATATTCGGCGTGGTAGGACAATATGACGGGCCTGAGGACAGTACCCGTTACAGATGTTCATTTTAGTAAAATATGTTGTAGAATACAAACCAACTGCTCGAAGCGAAAGAGATACACTTCTGTAAGAGGTGCCTTGTGTCGAGCTATACGTTATACTACACGTTACACACAAAGTGTCACTTTAAATGTCTCCACCTGCTCCCGTGGCGTACTTTACGTGTTAAGCTACTGTGAAATTTGGTGCTAGTTTGTTGGTTTCACTTTGGAAGGACATTTTAATACTGCGGTGACCGTTTTTGTGCATATCTATAGACGCGAAAACAGTTGTGACTGGAGTCTTTTCCTCGCTTAGGTCTAAGAAAAACCGACAAATTTTGACCATTTAGAAGGAGGTCGTGATTCTGTTCATTATTCTGCTGGTCAACACATAGAGGTAGGTATTTAAAGCAGCCATGAAGAAAAAACACAAGTTTGGTTCATTCGAAAGATTGCCTCGTTGGAACCATACTGACACCACTTTTAACACAAACTTCGCTCAAACAAGCTACATAATTAGGAAAAAAGGGAATGACCATGCGACCCACCAGCTCATTTCCCGCAACAGAACCTATGATGTCACACGAGAATGCTCTGCGATTGGCGGAGGCCGGCAAAAGCAAACGCAAGTTAGGCAGGGCTTACCAGTTTGCATAGTGAGCTATATGGCCGTTAAACATACTGCATATTCCTTTTATGACACTAATAACGGTGGAGTAAACGGTTGAAGTTCCGAATAAACACGCAAGCGTGTACGCCAATGCGTACGAAACTACCTCCAGCCAAACTCGACATCTCGCCGTCGCCAACGTCGCGCAGACGAATTTTCGGGTTCAAGGCTCTTCGGGGTCCAACGAACCGTACCAGCACGCACAGCCGCGACCTTGCTTGGTATCGTAATCCCTTCACAGGTGGTTGGCCGTCATATCGCCAACGAGCAAAGGTAAAAATACAAACGAGGGGAGTAAGGAACAGCAAGCAGCGACGAGATAGTGCCAGTCGTCGCATTTTCGGAATGGTGTTGGCTTGCTGCTGTTGTTACGAGCTCGTTTCCAGTTTACAACCACTGAAAACTTCAGTTTGTTCGAGTACTTTACAATGAAATTTCGTTGTTACGTTTTGAAATGCCCATGTAGTACGAGCATATCGTCGAGGGAGTGCGACATCCCCGGTGAGGAGATCTCCTTTCACGTGCTGCCCAACGACGAACCTCGGCGAAGCAAGTGGCTACGTTTTGTGAACTTAGCAAACGGAGGCGAAAGAGTAAAGGAAGTACGAGTGTGCTCGCTTCATTTTCCGAGGAAGTGATTACGACGCAGGGACCCTTACGTTAGCTCACTCCTGGGACATGCTGGCGCTCGTCGCCGACTTCGTCAAATCGCCGTCAAAGCTCTCTGACCTTGGGGGGAAAAATGCCGTATACACCGCGCATTGACGCTGGTATCTTGCTGGTCGAAGCAGAGAGCTCGCGCGAACGGCTTTCCATTCACGACACCGGCGAAATGGCAGAAACGATACTGCTACTGAAATTGAACTATTATTAACCGTAATAAAAATACGGCACATACGTACCAGTCCGTATTCGTCCGTCACGACGGGGCTGACGAGGCAGCGCTGCCGACGGCTGGGCGTTCGTCTGTTGTGGCTATCGCGGAATGGGCGCTTTCCGGTCCATCCGCGTATCCCACAACTTCTGCTGCTCGTGCACTTGAAGCATTGAGCGTTCAAGTGGTGTGACGTTGTTAAATGCAAGCCCGAGCGTCTCGGCGAGAGTTTTGGTCTCCGGATCAGGCGATTCCATGACAAGGGCTGCGGGTGCACTAGGTTTTACTAGTATTTTTAAAATGGCCGCCGTCTCGGTTTCGGCACGAGTTCCGGTTCCTGTTTGATTCCCGCGTGTGGCTGCTATATGGTGTCGACATAGTAAGTATCTGTTTCATGGACCGGCTCGTATGACGCCATTGTTCACGTCACGAAATGTGCAATGTAGCGGGAGATTTAAAACTTTGGCTTAAATTGCCGTTATTTCTCAGTGAATAAAGCATCATTTGCTTCCGGGAAAGCGCTTAGGGTACTATGAAACACCTAGTCTTTCGAATAAAACAAACTTTTGTTTTCTCTTCATTGCTCCTTTAAGGGGCAGGTGATGGCACCACCACTGGAGAGTGACAGGGCGGTTCGATATCGTTGTTTTGTCGGCTGATCCTCTTGCTGATTTGTCGGGGATTGTTCGTTTTTTTTACTCTATAGATTTGTGTGTTGATATCTCACGACAACAGGGAATGCAGTTCATTGAATTGAATATTTTAGGTATTGAATTCTTACGAAGACAGCATATAGTCACGCTCATAGGTAAAAAAATCCTTATGAAGGTGACAACAATAGAAACGCAAATGCGAGCATTTTAACTTAAGGTACGCAATACGAAGAAAGGTATGAATGGTGACGAACCGTATACTTGTTTGTATTTTCTTTTTGACATCACAACCAT
Source organism: Haemaphysalis longicornis (assembly GCA_013339765.2). Taxonomy (NCBI): domain Eukaryota; kingdom Metazoa; phylum Arthropoda; class Arachnida; order Ixodida; family Ixodidae; genus Haemaphysalis; species Haemaphysalis longicornis. Next base: position 93,587,315 of record CM023456.1, read on the forward strand.
TAGTTCGTGGGATTGGCTGCCGAGAAGAAAATCCATCGCCTCTATACTAATCATGGATTGAAATACCTGCCTTTAACAAGATGCTTGAGTGCAGCGGCGAACACCTGTATGCTTTTATCGACGCTGCGCAGGCTAGTGACCGAGTGGGTCAATGTTATTACTTTAAAGAAATATTATGCCCTTGGTTCTTGGGTTGAGTTAACCAAAGTACGAAAGGCTGGTCTTTTTTAAATAAAATCAGCACGTTGCCTGCATTGCCCTGAAAGGTGGAAAAAGGGATGAGTACATTTTGTTTTTGAAACACTTGCAAGAGATGTGCCCGCGATTGTGATTCATGCAAAATCAAGCCGCGCTAAATGAAGGTAATCGTAAACAGAGAGAGATTTTATGACGCGCTTCGCTTTATACGGTGAAACGGGTGGATGTATACTTGGAGGTAATGATGCATATTATTTGAAGGAAACTTTCGTTCCCGTAGGTCATTTAGGTATATGCTCGTAAGACCAGTCATTTTTGTGAGGGATCGTGCTTCACTCACACTTTTTTCAGGTGAAATGCGAAGTGAGGACGTGCAGCCCCATCTAAGCAGCGACATACTTATTCGATTATGGCGGCGATTGCAACGGACACTCATCCGCGGGGATGCCAAGGTAAAATGCCTGAAATAGCGAAATCCGTCGTGGTGCAAAATAAAAACATATTACTTCCTGATTTCAGGGGGCACCCCAAGACACATCCAATGAAAAGTTCTCCGCGAATCAAGCAGAAAGCAAGACCCTCCTGGCGCACGTATCCGAGGCCCGAGTATGATCAAAATTGTAAGAAGGCCGAAGGACTGAAAAGAAACCTAAATACAATTGTCATTTTCAATGCAGAAATGAAAAGAAACAACTGACTGAAACTTCTTTCCCTATTCTACTGGCCATTGTACTGCCCATTTCTTCCTTACTCTCCTTGACATTCTATTCCGGCTGGAAAACGATGAGAAGCAAATGTTCAAAGCGAAAAATTGCTTCGGTCAACCCTATTATTGACAAAGAGGAGCTCTGAGCTCTCAGTCCCCAGTAACTGTAAAGCACCTGGCCACGATGGCGCTCAAGCCAGTGATGCAGCAGAGGGTGCTAAGAATATCCGGGTCTGGACGGGCTGCTTCTGCAAGTTCAACTTTGCAAACATTCAACGTGCGAACTCTGCCAAGCGAAGATAGCTTAGCTGTGCTAATACAGTATCTCTCGAAGATTTAGTGGGATATTATAGGGCTAGGCGAGGTTACAAGCACACGAGAAAGCTTCATGGAGTTGCCACACGGGCATATTGCGTGGTACCGAAAAACTCTACAGAAGAAAGAGCTCGGGTTGGTATTCTTCATCCACAGGGGGATATCAGAACACACGGAAGAGTTCTTCAGAACACAGAAGCTGTCGCAACCATAGTGATGAAGCTAAACATACGAAACAGGTTAATCTTAGTACACGCCAAAGCAATAACTTCTCGCTAGGACGATGAGGCCGCAAAGAGGTTCTACGAGGCCGTGGAAGCAGTAATGAATAAACAAAGCAACACAGTTCACGACCGTAATGGGATACTTTAACACAAAATCACATGAAGAGAGAGTAGGAGAAAATTCAGCGAGAAACTTTGTAAGAGCCATTCGGGAAAGTCGAAGAGGAACACTAGATAAACTTGCATCAAAGAAGTAACCTGAAGCCGATGAACGCATTCCTCCGCATACAAGTGAATAGTAAATAGACATGAAAGGTCATGACAGCGTAACAAAAAATTACAACTGACTTCATTTTAAACTGCAGCCCAAATGTTGGACAGGACCATCATGTACTTGGCAAGATGCGGGACAGCTATCAGAAGATGGTTCGGGGAAAAGTAAAGGTGATTCTGGAAAAATCGAAGAGGGAAACTAGCGAAAACGTAAAAACTCTCCAACAGACTCAGTTATAGACAGGATGCAGGAGTGTAAAAGAACCCGCAAAAAACATTCGCGCTTTTAACTGGTGAGATCAAGGCAGTGTTGACAGGCCAAATGACAATGTAACAATGGCATTCACAGACCCTCCAACAACACCCGCCGCGGTGGCTCAGTGGCTAAGGCGTTGCGCTGCTGAGCACGAGGTCGCGGGTTCGATTCCCGGCCGCGGCGGCCGCTTTCTGGATGAAGGCGACACAAGCAAAACACCCGTGCGTAACGAGATTTCGGCGCACGTTAAAGATACCCCGGTGGGTCAAATTAATCCGGAGCCCTCCACTTACGTGCGCGCCTCATCGCCTGCGTTGCGTCGGCGCGTTAAACCCTACAATCAATCAAGACCCTCCAACAGCCGTAGGAGAAGCAGCATGCTGAAACGATATCGGCTACGTACGTAACGAAACGAAGGAATTTATTGCTAAACATATTGCGAAACTCTCTAGTAGGATAGATGAACTTGAATTGGCAGAGCTGTTGATGTAGAGTAATGGGCGTAAAACAAACGATATTGGTCCGTACGACATGACAGTGATCGAGGAAACTCAGGAAAGAGGAGGAATCCTAAAATCTAAATACGAACCTGCCGATTTGGAAAGGCGGATTGTGCGCACTCACACATAAGGTAACAGCACGCACAGCATTGAGGACGTAGTAACCGTAGCGGGACGATTCTACACGAGGCTAGGCGCCACCGATATGTTTGACTAGGCGCAGCTACTGATGCTACAAGCGTAGCTTCCTATGTGTCAAGGGGCAGTTAACTAAAGAAGAGGAGAACAGCTACGGTTATATGCTGTTTGGGTGGAGTTTCATGAGTGGACAACAAACACTTTCAGCTAGAATACCAACGTTTAAGGTTCGAGTGGAAGTGTTCATTTTTGTGGTTCTCAGAAATGCCAAGTGACCTTCACCGAGTGGCGCTGCAGGATTCCAAGGCTAAATTTCTATCTGTTTAGAACAGGGCCTTCACCTACGCAACTATGTTCGGTTCCAGGTTCCGAAAACAATCTAACATTTTTTTTTCTAGGCTGTCGCCGCTTCTCGGCAGCTAGCCAACTGCTTTTGACGGACCCAATTCAGCGTTTAATGCTGACTTTATTCATTACGCTTATATAATATATTATCAATCTATTACTTATTATATATTACACTTATATTATCTATTATTTAACAAACTTGGGGCATGCAAAACTGAAAATATAAAATTCTATTCAAACATTTGTTTCCGCTTCAGGTTGCTTGAATTGCTGAGGGCTACTAATTAGGGAGTAACTGAGGTTTTACACATAGCGAAGTTTTATTCCCCGGCCTCTGTCTTTCCGGAAATGAATTATTATTCGGGGTCCTCACGAATTTCAACACGTTTGTTAGCCCAGGCCAACCCCGCCCTGTGTTTCAGTTAACTTTCAGGACTTCATCCTCCTTATCATCATCGTCTTACTTGTTAGCTACCCGCTGGCATTGTTCTGCATTGTACTTAGTGCGAATACATTGTTTTTCCTTGCTTCTGCCTCACAACATTTTGTTGGAGTTTTCGGGATTTTGCCGTCTACTACGAACTGCGCAGCGGCCGTCAGATTTCACCGTTCAGTACGCCTAACAGCAGCGACCCTGTTATAGGCGTTCCCATTCCTCCCGTTGTCCTGTCTCACCCGGAGAACCTGGAACATTTACTGGCACCGAAGGAGTCGACGCTGATGAGTGGATACGTATGTACGACCGGGTAAGCAGCCTTGAAAGATGGGATCGCTGCTATTATGTTATTATGCTATGATGTTATTCGCTGCTATGCTTTGCCCGAAAGCCAAGGCACGGACCGGGTACTACACCAACGAAGAGGCATTGACCAGTTGGGACGTTTTCAAGGAGAAGCTGCTGGCCGCGCGTGGAAACATTATTCACCATAAACTTGACGCCAAGAACAACCTCGCGTCTGGTGTCCAGAGTAATGCAGAATCCGACATTGGATATTTTCAGGGCGTACTTGCTGTGTGCGTCAAGGTTGAGCGGGCGATGCCTGAAGAAAAATTGTTGGTCACGTCTTAAAAGGCATTGCGGACAACGCTTTTAATTCACTAGCCTTCAAGAACAGCTCAAATTTGTATGACATCACTGCAGAGTGCCAACGCTTGGAGCAAGCCAAAAGCCACCGTGTTGCTAAAACATCGTCCCGCTTCCGAATACAACCGCTACATCTTCCCGCGAAGATATGCTTGTCCAGTCCGTTGACGTCGCCTCAACTGGCCCTACTGATACACGCTCTCTAGAATAATTCGTACAGAAATTGGAGCCATGTCACCAGCCCCTCTCAGTTTCAATCTGTGATTGAAGCTTTCGTCCGCAAATAACTTGACGAATTGGGCCTTTCCCGCTTTCCTCCATCAATCGTGAGTACGTCCACTCAATTCTACAAAGCTCCACCCTATTTATCATAAGGCACCTCGTCATTTCCGCAATCCGGCTGCCTGGTGAAGCACTGACGACCATTTTGTTTGCATCTGTTCCAATTGTATGGGACATGTTGCCATCGTATAGGACATGTTTGCCGTTATTCCGCAATCGCCGTTACGATGCTATGCCTCCCGTACTGCTTAGTACACTTCCCGCCAACCCAAGAATGCTCCCCGACAAGTTTCCTCCTACCGAAATACTCACAACTCCGACGCCACTGCTTCACTCTTTAGACTGAGGTGTCGTCGTCACCGCGCCGTCACCATTCCCTATTGCCCGAAGGTTGCTGCCCATTGTCGCCGTCCAGCCCCGCCTGCCTCTTCCCGAAAAACCAGATCATGCAGCTCTCACGGTTATGCTGCACTGATGACCCCAAGCAAATATCTCTGCTCGCTTCACCTGCACGTTGCAATTCTCTTGATGTCGTTAATGGGGAAAACATTGCATAAAAGACGAAGAAAAGGAGAAGGTAAACACAAACACAGCGCTTACCTGCAACTGATAGTTTTTATGAAGGAAAACCGCCATGGTTTTAGTGTACATCACGGAAAACCCAAACAAGTAAGAAAATAGATGAAACCACTCAAAACCCACTGCTACGTAACTGATACACACACCGGTCATGCGCGATCAAGATATGCCAGTTGTCTCTTACAACTGATAGATTTACCGGCCGTTGCATACGTTTCACTAATCGCCGCGTTAACTTATCTCGATGCTTGGTTAGAATTGTGCCATGGATCACGGGAGACTACAGGGGAACGTACGCTCAGCCGAGTTCGTCGAGGTGTAGTATCCCATGGACCGTTCATGCTCGCTTAACCCAATCTTCACGCACCTTCCTGTCTGGCCAACATACAGCCTGCCACAGGGCAAAGCAAATCATACGCCACATTTTTGCCGCGCTACAAAAACTCGACCCATGTTTGACACCACAGCCATTTTGCGCCCGCTTCTTTGTTGATGTTTCAGTTGCCTGTTTCAACACTGGGCAAATGCTCCTGTGCCGTATCGTAGCGCTGAATACAACCCTTACACCGTCCCGTGATGCTACTTTTCGTATCCCGCGCCACAATTTTTTGGTATAGGACACTACCACAGACCTGTTCCGTTTGGAGATTTCACGATGGCTGCGATTATTACCTTCGTTTACACACCGCCCCACCGCACGCCTAAGGTTGTGCCCTATATTTGCAAATCGTCCTCTGGGATACAAAAATTGGCATCATGGTACTCGTTATCTCTTTTCTTTCTTCTGTTTTAGGTTACGTGCACTATGAGTATGGCTTTTTTCCTTCCATAAATCTTCATTTGCGAGTCAGCGCCGTGTTTGCTGCTTACCCTATCTCTGTCTTCGTCTTTTACGCGCTGTTTTCACCATGAACATACACTAACTTGTCCAGTTCGCCGCAGTCGTTCTTGATGTCCTTGATGATGGAGCCCCTTTCCAGGTGCTAGCTGATACGGAAATGAACATATATGTGATAAGGGCTAACCTAAGCAGCCATCTCAAGATAGTGCTTACTCCTACCCCATCCTGTGTCCTTCATGTTGCTATGGAACTTCCCCTGCTGTTGTTGGTATGTGGACCGCTCGCGCAACCATCGCCGATCACCCCGTTTCCCGCTTTGTTTGCCGTCTTTCCCCCCTGGCCCCTGACGCATTCTTGCGATTGATTTTCTTCCTGAACATACTTCGCTTACCGACTGTTCGGATGGGGCCATCAGCTTTGAGCTACCTTGCCACAAAAACGTGGCCGAGGAAGCGAAATGTCGCCCATATTTGACAGAGTTTATTCGCCTCTTCCCGCAAGCTGCTACTAATGCCCTACTTTCTACATCGGAAACCTGTTACCGGAGGTGTCCTACTTCCTTGCCCCACTAACTGACGTTCTACTCACCCGAGACGGGGCCCTTCCGCACACCGTGGTGCGTGCTCCCAGCAAGCGCACTACTCTCCCTTTCCTTAACTTCGGCTCTTCTTCGAAAATTATTGCCGGTGGCATGGCCAATTCGATGACTCACCCATTGGTACAAGTGTGACCGTTTGACCCTCCCTTCTCACTCGCCCGCATCCGCTCCCGCTCTCTCTAACTCTCCTTCACCGATTAATGAATTCACGGCAACGATAGCCCCTGAGGCCTCGCAGCAGCATACTGCTGACTTTTCTTGCTTCCTGCCCTCCTGCACTGACATGTTTTTTTACTTTGGAAATAGTCCTTTTTGCCAGACATGGGTGATCAAACATCGTATTCACACTGGGGATGCCCGCCAAATCCACTGCAGGCCATAACGCGTATCCGGCATTGAACGTCAAATTATACAAAACAAAAATTGACAAAATGCCTGCTAAGGACGTCATCGAGCCCTCATCCAGTCCTTGGGAATTAGCGGTATTACTGGTTAAAAAGAAAGACAATACGTGGCGATATTGTGTCGAATATCCAAACCTAAACCAGAGAAAAAAACGTGCGTGTACCCGTTTTCTTGTATAGACGACTAACTTCATTCTCTCCACGATGCCAACCATTTTTCTTCCACCGACCTACATTTCGGGTATTGGCAAATCCCACGGGATGAAGTGGACCGAAAAAACCGCCTCCGTTACACCGCCTGTTCTTTACCAATTTGAGGTAATGCCTTTCGGCCTATGCAACGCTCCGGCCAGGTTCAAAAAGAGATGGATACTCTCCTCCGCGGCCTTAAATGGACCATTTGCTTGTGCTACCTCGATGTCGTCATCGTTTTCTCTCCTATCTTTGAAACGTATTTGTATCGTCTGTCAATGGTGCTTTCTGTTTTTCGACAGGTAGGTATTCAAATGAATTCATCGAAATGCCGATACGCCCAAAGTAAACTTCAAATTATCGATCACGTTGTAGATGCCCGCAGCTTTTAACCCGCCCCAGCTAAGTCAATATCTTTCCTCAGCCGGAAACCGCAAAAGATGTCAGCAGCTTTTCGGGGGTGTGCCTCTACTTCTGCAGCTTCTGACAAAATACCGCCATTTTGCCCGCCCCTTAACCGACCTCCTCAAGAAACACGTTCCGTTCACCTGGGATGCTCCACAAGCTGAAACATTTTGCGCGCTTATTGACAGGCTTACTACCAGAACAATTCCAGCACACTTGACATCTCTTCTACAACGGAACTAGGCACTAACGCCATTGGCCACGCAATAGGAGCGGTGTTAATACAGCACCAGACTGGCAAAGTCCGCGTGATTGCGTACGCAGCCGGCTCCCTTCTGTCGACGAGCGTGACTATTCAATCACCGACAGCGAGTGCCTTTGCTTAGTGTAAGCTGTGACAAAGTTCCGTCCGTATCTCCTGGGCCGTAGGTTTTCTGTCGTTACAAATCACCACGCCATGTGCTGGCTGCAATGACTAAAAGATCCCACGGGCAGCTTGCGCCGTTGGCTTTGCGTTTACTAGAACACTCGTATTCAGCCAGGAACAAATCGCGATGGTTGCACCGTGATGCTGACTGTTTATCCCGTCACCCTGTGGATATCATCCAGACGTTGCTTTGAATGACACATACGTATGTATTTTTTTCGTCTCAACACGGCTGCAGATCGGCGCCGAACAATACGGGAACACCTTCCTACTTTCAATAGTCGATCGCCTCCTCCCTAATTCTCCTGATCGAACCTCCCAGAACTCTGTACTGCAGGACGGTGTTTTTAACCATCAGAAAAGTCATTATGACAGCGCCGAGCTGTTGCCCGTCATACCCCCTCAATTGCGCTCCTTCGTCTTTGAACAACTCTATAACCATTCAGTTTCTGGTCACCTTGGCGTTAAGCGCACACATGCCCGCGTACAGCGCCGTTTCGTTGGGCCTGGCTTGTACCGATCGGTCAATAAGTATGTTCGGGCTTGTGATCAGTGACAACAGCGAAACGTTCCAAGCAAACATCCCGCTGGACTCCTTCAGCCACTTCCTATTCCTCACGAACCGTTTGTTCTCGTCCGTCTCGACCTCGTGGGACCTTTTCCGTTATTCACTTCTGGCAACAAGTGGGTTGCCGCTGCCTCAGATTACGCAACACGCTGCGACATAACGCGGGCCCTATCCACAAGCTGCGCAACTGTCGTGGCTAACTTAAGTATTTATGACGTCATTCCGCATCATGGGGCACCTGTCCAGCTCTTGACCGTTCGGGGCCGTAGTTTTCTGTCTGCAGCCATGGCCGACATTCTTCATTCCTTTTCCCCTAAGCATACATTGACGCATCTTCACAGCGCAAAATATAACGGGACAGACTGGAGGAACACACCGGACAAGCGCTGTTATTTTATTCGTTATTTTTTGCGCTGTGAAGATGAATCTGTGCCAGCCATTCCGGCTTTGTAGGCTTCTTTAATAAATTGACTGCGGCTTGCCTCCCGCAAACGAACGGCCTCAGAGAACACCTAATCAGCACGCTGCTCAACATGCTTTCTATGTACGTTTTGCCTGCCCACCGGGGTCGGGATTCCGCCTTCCCATTTGTCACCTTCTCCTATAATTACTCCCGCGATAAAGCTGCTAGTTACTCACCTTACTTCATGCTCTTTGGCAGGGCACCCACTTTACCCTTGGATACCCTGGTTTCGCCTGCCGCAGCTACACATAGTCAGTGCGCCCGCAACGCCGTCGCCCAGGATGATCTCGCTCGTCAGACCGGTCGAACACGCCTCATTCGCCCCAAGCCCGCCAGAATTCCTTCTATGATCGCCACCACCCCGTATCCCAGCTCCACCCGGGTACTGTAGTGCTACTGTGGTCACCCCATCGTCATGTAGGACTCTCGACAAAAGTACATTCTCCATACACCGGCCCCCTATCGGGTGTTGTGCCGCATTACCGACGTCACTTATGAAATCACGCCACACCCGTCCTCCTCTTCCCAGCCTCACACGGACCCTGTTCACGTGGTCCGGCTTAAGCCCTACCACACCAACCTCCCCACGTTATCTCACCAGACGCCGTGTCGACGTGTTCCCTTCGGGAGGTTGTGTAACGGGACAGTTACGTAAATAAGATAAGGACAGCTACGGCTATGTGCTGTGTGGGTTGCATTTTAGAAAAGGACGACAAACGCTTCCACCTACCCGTCTCAATGCTCCCCCGCTGGCATTTTTCGGCGTTGTAAATAGTGCGAATACATCGTATTTCCTTACTTCTGCCTCGTAACAAATGTTCCACTAATAACTACAGACGAAAGCATAAAAGGAATTTGCAATCGTTAAGCGAAGATATTTGGCAGGCGATGGCGGCATTCCTGTGAATCTTTTAAGGGAAAGAAGGAGATTCTATACTCTAAAAGCTGGCTAGGCTAATTTTAGTTGGCTTACTGCCATTATTGTGGTCTTAGCCCGAAAAACGCCAACATAATACGGTTTAAAAAGGAAGATACCAAACGCGCTAAGAATTACAAACTCATCCGCCTGCTTTCGGTTGTATCCGAGCTGTTTGCCAAGGTTACAGTTAACCCCATAACGAGCAGCCTCAATTTTTTAGAACATCGGGAAGAGGCTTGCATTAGAAAAGGATACATTAGTGTAAATCGAACATATGTTACGAATGGAGCAATATAAAAATCCGCCGGAAAGCCTTTACAATGCATTTATAGACATAAGAAAATGCGTATGATCCCAGGGACACGGCAGCAGTGTTGGCAACATTAGAGGGCTTAAATGTAGAGGAGACTTGTATAAGGCTCCTAGACGACATACAGGGTGATCAACGTTAAGACGGCAGGTTTTTTTTTTTAATTAGCGCTTATATCTACGTGAAGACCACCTTTACAGTGAGGTTATGCACCAAGGGGAACATAAAATATGTGGTAATTGTTGATGTCGATGTCCAGATGAATTAAAAATTAATAATTAACTTTTTACTGGCTGCGGTAAGCGGGCATGTCAGTATTGGAAAGTTAGATGGAATCTCTACGCTGTTTCATTTGGCAGAATTCTTCTAGCCCATCCGTACTCCGAGATATCTAACGGCAAAGTTTAATTGCCGTTTCGCAACATTACGCATTCAAGGCCGTGAGAACCGGCGCAAAGCTCCTCCCTTTTTGTCCTCGTCCTTTGCGCTCGTTTTAATTTTTTTATTCTCAGATCTCGTCTCTGGTGTCAGCTGTAACGTGAGGGGGCCTTCGCCTGAGGACAACAGCTCTGTCGCCGCTCGAATTCTATGGTTCCCGCAAAGGAATTGGCAGCTCAACATCCGCCTCGAAGGCCTTTCTCCCCTCTCCTTCAAATTGCGAAAGGGAGAGGAACCCACGCCTTCGAGACTACTTCACCCTTTACCGGTGAAATTGGGGAATTATATAGGCACTGTGAAGAAGTTCGCGCGTTGCATATAAAAACACCATTGTACATGCAAATGCGTATATTTAGAATAACCGAATGATGACTTACTGCACCCTGTGAAGGTTGATGACCAGCGAAAGTTTTAAACACACGGCATAGTTGTGACATGTAATTTAGGTGAAAGGTGTGAGCAAACCTTATTTACTTAAGCGTAACGGAAGCCATTTCCAAGAATGATACGAACATATGCGCCCGTACTTCGATTTCGAATCCACATGTCCTGAATATGGTGCTTTTTGATAAATTATGTTCTCAAAGTGCTTATCCCTGTAACGAGACGTATGATTTGGCTGTCTTTGCCACGCCTCCATCTTGCAAACGGTGCCTGTTATTACTGATTTTCTCAATATGAATATCCTAGTGATGCGACGCACAGGCTTTAGGTTCGGATCCTGTTTTGAGTGGGATGCGAACTGGGTGATGACCGCGTGCTAATGCCACAAAAACCGGGACCTTCGGTTTTGAGCACCTTGCGCAATAAATCGCCTTGTGGTGCAAGCCACGCGGAGCGTCTGGATTTTTTTCTCGTAAACAAAAATGCATGAACGGCACCCATACAGGCCAGGCCTAGAGACACCTTGCAGCTCTAATAAGAATATAACCCGGATATTTAGAGCAAGAGCCGAGTGCTATACACCCGCGCTACTTCCGGATGTTGTCATCGGGTAAAGTAACGTTACTCTGGTGCCTGGCGCAGTACCGGTGAACTTCGCAGCACGTGAGTATAACACCTGTATCTGACCCATGAAAAAACACAGAATCCTGGAAAGCTGCAGAGTGAAGCATCATCAATCTGCGGGTTGAAGTGAATTGCGCCGGAAGACGGAGAACAAAGAGACCCGCATGCATAATAGCGGCAAAAATGCCTTCCTCCTGAACCCAACCCGAGATCAGCGAATCCCAAGTGTTTGAAAAACGAAAAGCCACGTTTTGCAACAAAACCTTTGACCGGATGTTTTGGTGACGGAGCGGACTTCACGCTAACACATAATTTATGTTTCAGTGTTTGCACAGGAAAATTCTCACGATGCGACGTTACGACATCATGCGTACTATAGGCCTAGATGAGCGAATGATTACGCGCATTTTGTTTGACAGGTGTAAAGAGGGAAGATAATTGCAATACTGTGAGACAAGCATTTCCTGCACCTGTGTGTTTCTTAAACGTGCCCTGAAAGGCGTTTTGAGCACAAAACAGAACAACCGCAATGGTTAGGTTGGGTGGACAACGTCGTCCCTGCCAAGTATAAATGTTTCGCATGCCGGCGAAAGATCACGCATATCAGCCGACATTTTCATAAACAAATAATTTGCCAATGCTTAGCCTTGCCCCTAGAGACCTTCCGTAAATGGTACATTCCGTCTCTGGGCCTCGATGTCCCTTCTGTGCCAGCACTAATCTCCAGCACTAATTTGGCACAGTTCAAAATTCGCGCGCTACAGGAACCTCCAAGCCCTCTACAAATACATCCTCTTTATACATCGACCATCGTACACTTGAACCTTCTATGCTGGCTTTAATTGCACACTTTTCTCTAAAATGTGGTCTAGCGTGAGCAGTTTGGAGTCGTGAGCCTGGTTCCCTAACGCCACGTGGCCTCTCCAGCCTTCTCAAGGCGCCCACCTGTTTTGGGCCGAAGTGCGCGCATTTAAGATGTCCAAAGCTACAAACACCCCTCTTTCTCCCCACTTCTTCGACTTCACGTAGAGATTTCCTGCGACAATAAAAGCTAAGTCCTCCTCCACCTTTCATTGCAAAATGTATCCCCGCGTTTCCACCCTTTCCTGGGTGTTTTTGTGCCCCGACATTGCGGAGCTACGTCATCCATTCTCCCATGTGCTCACGAAGCATAAATATTGCTATCGGACGGCTTCTTCTACCACTTTCGGCAAAGAGAAGTATCATCTGCTCAGCATCTACGGGTCACTGCGGCCCCTTTCATTAATTAGCCCTTCATGCAGCATGCTTAACGCTATCATGTTTATTTATATTTATCTTATTTATCTTTTTTGTTCTAGTACTACGCTTCTCGTTACGGCGCGTTGGCTAGGCCGACGCAAAGACGACACGTCGATGACGCCGACTTCCGAGTAGGTACACCTCCAAGTCACAAGATGCCACGAACATGTCGGCCGATCAAAAGTCCGCGTGGTGTGACTGGCTCGCTGACTGAAGACGCTGAGAATGCCGATCGACCGAGCGGTCATCGGAAATCGAGCCAGAAGTGACAATTGAGCGCCGACAACATTCCTGCTGTAATGAATGCGGCTCTCTTCTGTAAGTTTCCAGAGTGTAACAAACATTATAAGGTCCATGGAGTTCATACAACTCAACAGTAGCGATAATGCGACCCTCTTTTTGGCCGTCGCTCTGACGACAATTTGTTTCCCGGCGTTGAAAATTGCATATTCGAGTGAGACCAGCAACGCTTGTAGAAAATATAAGCTCAGTTAAGAGCAGAAGAGGAGTTACAGAAAGTTTATTCGGTAGTAAGGATATATTAGGATAAATATTAGGATAATATTTAGGACACTAATGGCATTATTAAGTATAACACGTCTTCAGTTATTTCTTTGTTGCCATATTGGCTAGCAGATCGTGAAGTCGTCCACAGTTAAGAAACCCTGCCTGCTGTCAGTACATGGCTCTCCAGGCAGAGGCGTGTGGTGGTAATGCATTGGAAACATCTGGAACTGGTGTTTTACTCCAACTCTCGCTAAACAAATTGCACCAAGATGGTGCGCTCAAGCGAATGAGTAAGTGAAAAATGTTTTATGGAGCCGCTGCAGTGGGAGTGGTTCCCTATTGCAGGCAGCCATGTGATGAGTGGGCAGCGTTCGCTCTGGAGGTCAAAAGTCTGTGGACATCCAGACCTCCCGATAAACACCAGGTTCCCCACAGCTATGGTGCCGGGAAGGGGGATCGAAGAGGGGGAGATTGGGGTTTGCTTGCACTTTATTATGATATAAAAGAAGAGTTCCGCGTTGTAAACCGAACTTCTATTCGGCAGGGGTTTCGCTGGGAACAAACGATGGAGGCAGACTGCGTGAGGGAAGGTATTCTTACCCATGGGAAGTGTTATCTACGCAGACATGAACGATTACCATTGGTCACAGTTTTATGATATACTAGCGGTAGTACTCGGCGGTGCTCGGGTGGGCCATTATAATAACGAAATTATAGGTATAACACGTGTTCATTTATTCGTTAGTTGTGGTAGTTGGCTAGTTTCATCGTGAAGTGTTACACACTCAGGAACTCCTGCCTGCTGTCAATACACCGGCTTCAACCGCAGGCGCGTCGGGGTAATCGAAACGACTGGCCCTGGTGTTTTACTCCGACTCTCGCTAAACAAATTGCACCGAGATGGTTCGCTCGAGCGAGTAAGTCAAAGAGTGAAAAATGCTTTATAGAGCCGGTGAATTGGGAGTGGTTACCAATTTTAGAAAGTCAAGGGATTAGAGAGAAGCCTTCGCTCCGGAGGAAGAATTGTCTGCACATTCAGATCGCTGTTAGTCAACAGATACTCCCACAGCTCATAGGTGGGAAGAGGGGATCGAAGAAGGGGGAGGTTGTTTTGCTTGCACTCTTAATATGATACTAATATGCCATGCGGGGAATTTGCCATGCGGGGAATAGGCTTAATATGCCATGCGGGGAAAAACCGAGGTTTGAAAATTTGTTTTGAACAATCTTATGCGCAGTCGAACAAAGCGGCAGGCGCGCACGGCCGCAAACAAAAGTCACGCTACTCTTCTGAGACCGCTCTTAACATCAGTTACGATTTACTTGTTTAGAAGTTGATAAACAGAAAGTCGCATAAAAGTTTCCCTGAAAGCAAGAGGGGTGGGGGGGGGGAGGGAGGGCGATTGGAGAAATGGAATGCACGAAGCACTCTAAAAAAACTCCCTATGTCGTACCGTGCAACCCGTGGGTTGTTTTGTAACAGGGAAGCTGTTTAGAAAATCGTAACTTCTCGTGTCCGCAGTTAAAAATACCAAGAAATTCCCGAGCGCGAGAGCACGTGCTCGTGAGAGCGTGCCTCACGGCTACCGCCCGGCAGTTAACAAAAACAAGAAAATGGCCGAGCGCTATTGTGTGCATGTCTCGCGACGGCCGCCCAGCACCCCCGGCGCCTGTTTGTCAAGCCAAGCATACCAAATTGGGCAGATTGGCCAAAATTGGGGCGACCAGCCGGCAGGTTAAAAAAAAGCCAAGAAAATGCCGAGCACACGTATGTGCGTGCCTCGCGGTGGCCCCCCAGCGTCCCCAGGGAACTTTAGTCAAGCCAAGCATACCCACTTTGTGGATTTGCAAAAGATTGGCAGAGAAAACTCCATCGCTCGCCGTACTAGGGGCAACACTTGCCCGGAATGGCCGAGACATGCGTACGCGCTTCGAAAGTGATGTCCAATAATTATCACTTCCGAAAAAATGACGCAACCTCACACTTATAGCAAGGATGATGAAATAACGGTCGTTGCGGCAGCGAAGAAGAAGCAAAGGGTCTGCAATCGTGGACTTAAAACTTAGTTATGGTCATGAAGGTTGCGTGCAACTTCGCTACCTTCAAGTCTAACGCGTTAGTGTGAGCTTTGAATTTTGTTGTTACAGGTTTAAATCTTTAGAACCGATCGGAATAACGGAATGCAACATTGCTAATGCCTGTGTAGGCGCGTGCATGACTTCACCACAACTCTACTAGACGAACCTTGACATTGCCACGCAACAATAAAGCAATTATTTAACCTACGCACCCTAAATTCAACTTCTTTTGATAACAAGTGCTCCCTATTATCACACATTCATATTTTTATACCTAGGTATGTCCGTTGCTCCCGCTACAACGCTACCCCCGCTTCTTTTCACCGCGAAATTGAACTGAGTGTTAACCGTATGAAGGTATGGCGAAGGTGCAGTCGTCCCCTTCTTTTTAAAAAGAGAATGAAGAGAATGTACTGCCGCGGCCACTGTTAAAGGTAACAGTGCCGACTAGTGCCACGTCTAACTCCGCGGTAATGTTTCGGCAGTGCGCAATCATCGCCAGAGGTGGAGTTGTCGCCAGCTACGGTTCCAGAGTGCTTCACGCTTAACCCGTGGTGGCGACTCTGCAGAGCGCTAAACGCGCTAACGTGTGACCTCCAACAGTGGCCCCACCTCTCCATTCATATTTATTCAAACAGTTACTGAGAAATATTGAACTCTTCGCCGGAAGACAGCGCCGGGCCGGTCCCTCGGCCGAAATGTAATTGAAGTTGAAGTTGAAGTTGGCTTCTTTCCGCATACAGGACGAGATGACCGAGAGACCAGGAGAAAAGCAAAAGGCTAGAAGCCTGACAGAGTTTTTCTCTCCACCGCAGTCTTCCTCGGCTATGCATTTATATAAAGAACACATTGCGCAAACGTTGCACAGCACACAGCGTTATGTACACCGAAATAGTATTTCAGTATGGCACTCCATGTACAAGAACACCATTTTTTAAAAAGGCATACATCCCGTAATTAAAACCAAACACACAGTGTTATCATGGTACATGAAAGCAAAAAGATACAAATTTTGCCCGAAAGTGAAGCATCTCAGAAATAAAAAGACCGATCCCAGCCCGCTGTTTACAGATACGCAGTCTGAAATATTCTAACAGTTTATGTCATGTTTTATAAATAGTGTTCTTTTAAGATCTTCCACTATTAGTCAAGTTCATGGGGTGAGCGACTTTCTTTAGAAGGGTGGGAACTTTGTAGTCTACGTACTGCTTACCATAGTTCTATTGATTGGAATCTTTTTTTGCAGTTTACGAAAGTATATTGAGGACTTTCGTCACAATTGTTGCTGACTTGTAATTTGTTGCTGCTAATGTAGTCTGATAACTTGAGATGGTAAATTTTGTTTGCACGCAATAAATCGTGTTTTGTAAACAATGGGCTAGTATGCAATAGTCTAGGCGGGCCAGTATCTCCTTCAAATAGTCCTAAAATCTTTTTCTGCAGTAAAGTTCGTCTGTTTCAGTTTCTGCAGGTCGTGGTTCCCCAAACTTGACACGCAATAATTTAACTTAGGCTAGAGCAGCGTGTAATACAAAACTTTCTTGAACCATAAAGGAATAAGTAGTGACAATTTTTATAAGCAACCAATCGATTTACTCAGCTGTACAGCTAGCTTATCAACATGAGTGTTCCAAGAGACCTTTTCTTGGAACCACACGTCTAAGAATTTTTCCGTTTTTGCACGATCAAGCTTAGCTCCAAGCAAAACAATATCAACATTTTTATCCAATGGTTCATTAATAAGTACAAAGATAATGTATTTGTTCTTATCACGT
This sequence comes from Haemaphysalis longicornis, assembly GCA_013339765.2. NCBI lineage: Eukaryota > Metazoa > Arthropoda > Arachnida > Ixodida > Ixodidae > Haemaphysalis > Haemaphysalis longicornis. The sequence continues at coordinate 93,604,433 of CM023456.1, forward strand.
TCAGTTTTAACTTATTCATGTGAAGCCATACAAATAACGGTTTGAGATAAGCATTGAATATGTTTGGATATGGGTAAGCGAAGATGCTGTAAAAAAATGTACTGATGTCATCGGCATGCATGGTATATTTAGGGGAGTCAGGAATATGGCACAGATCGTTATTGTATACGATAAAGCGCTACGGCCGAAGTATGGATCCCTGGGGTACACCATTTTGTATGCCTAACATTGATGACGATGCTTGGTTCACTTTAACGAATTGTTAGCGGTTAGCTAAGTGGCTTTCCATTAGTTTTAAAACACCTCGAACCCCATATTTATGTAATTTACTAGCGGTAGTACCCGGCGGTGCCAGGGTGGACCATTATATTAATGACACTAATGGATATAACACGTCTTCATTTATTTGTTAGTTTTCATTTTGGCTAGTTCATCGTAAAGTGGTGCACACTTAGGAACTTCTGCCTGCTGTCAATACATGGGCGCCAACCGCAGGAGCATCGGGGTAATTTGAAACGAATGACACTCGGGTTTCACTGCAACTCTCGCTAAACAAATTGCACCAAGATGGTGCGCTCGAGCGAGTGAGTCAGTGAGTGAAAACCGTTTTATTGGGCCGGTGAAGTGGGAGTGGTTCCTCAAATTTAGAAAGCCATGGGATGACAGGGCAGCCTTCGCTTCTGGAGGAAGAATTCTCTGGACATCCAGATCGCTGTTAGTACCAGGTGCTCCCACAGCTCCTGGGTGGGAAGAGTGGATCGAAGAAGGGGGAGGTTGTTTTGCTTGCACTCTTAATATGATATTAGGAAGAGTGCCACGTTGTAAACCAAACAAGAATTTGACTGGAGATTGCGCTGGGAACACACGATGGAGGCGGACTGCGTGAGGGTTATTCTGCCTCATGGAAAGTGCTATCTCAGCAGATATGAACGGTGCTCATCGCCAGTCATCGGTACAGTTTTATGATAAGTAGCATGGTCTCCCTAGGGGAGGCGCGGAGTTGCAGGAACTCCCAACAGATGGCGAGCGCTAACCCCTTGCGTTTTTTGCTGGTCCGTCTACTCTTTTAGATTTGAGATAAATGACACGGCTCCTGCAGTAGGCGCGTGGTTGCAGAATGTGCCAACACATGGCGAGCGCTATGCGACCGCGGGAAAATTCAACTGAACTCCACGTCCAGAGGGATGTAAATGAGAAAACTCCGCTTGCTTTTTTATCCGAATGCTAGGACAAAATCATGAAATTGCTTTTTGGGCAATAAGATTGGCAGTCTTTGCAAGCAAAAACGAATGGGATATATCAATTGGCTGTGTGGTTATTGACGAATGTGTAAAATAGTGTTTTGCCGAAATCCTGCTTGCCTCTATTGGGTGGGTGTCGTAGATAAATGTTGTCGAACAGTGTTTAGATACCTGAGTAAGGTACCCATCTCAACAAAAACCAGTGCCAATATCTTCAATGGCGTGCGATATAAAAAATAATATCTGAAAAACAATGTTACCGTTTTTCACTATCCGCATGGTGGAATTTTTAATTTCAGCAATATTGACCTCCAACACCGTAGTCACAATGTGCTCATAAAATCTCAAGCCGTTTGAACGAGCAGTTTCGCTAGGCGTGGACATCACCTGTTAGGCCTTTTTGGCTTGTCAGCCATGTGATTTGTAAAAAATAATTGGGCCCGTTTACAAACGTCGCATGGCGAAAACCTTAAAAGTGGTTCTCAGCACTTGTATGAGTAACATCGTAGCAAGAATCCCTTGGATTAATGAATCGTGAAAGATTTCTTTGAGAATCTTTAAGAACACCAATTTTTCTCGTAACGCGGAATTACCACGACAGTGTTGGTTAGGGGCGAAATCCGCAAACCACTTTCTAGATATTCTTAAGGTCTACATAGACCCGCAAAAAATGCTTAAAAATGTGAACGGGTGAAGGAGCTAATCATGAATTTAGGAAAACACAAATTCCCCCTTTTCCTCGGTTAGGAGTACAATATCCAAAAGTTCCCCATTGGTGAGCCTTTACGCCATGTCGCAAATGTACTCCCGAAATTTCAAGTCTCTAGTTGTAGCAGTTCTCGCTGGGCGTTCATGAGTCAGTCAGTCAGTCAGTCAGTCAGTCGGGCACTTCAGTTTATAGGTATAGATGACACGGCTAATATGCGATGGCGTGTGGGTGCAGAAAGTGCCGAACAGATGACTAGCACTGTGTGAAGGCGGGAAAATTCAACTGAATTCTAAGTCTATAGGGGTGTAAATTAAAAAAACCTCGCTTGCCCTTTTATCCGCACGTTTTGAAAAAATCTTGAAATAGATTTTTTTGGCCAATTAGATGGGCAGCATTTGCAAGCAAAAACGAATGGGATATATCAATTGGCTGTGTGGTTATTGACGAATGTGTAAAAACACAGTGTTTTCCCGAAATCCTGCTTGCTTCTTTTGGGTGGGTGTCGTAGAAAAATGTTGTCGAACCGTGTTTAGATACCTGAGTAAGGTTACCTGTCTCAACAAAAACCAGTAATATCTTAAATGGCGTGTGATAAAAAAAATAATCTTAAAAACAATTTTACCGCTTTTCACTATCCCCAAGGTAAAATGTTTTAAAATTTTCAGCAATATTGATCTCCAACACCGTAATCACAATGTGCTCATGGAATCTCATACCGTTTGAAAGAGCAGTTCGGCTAGTCGAGTACATCACCTGTTAGGCCTTTTTGGCTCGTCAGCCATGTGATTTGTAAAAAATAATTGGCCCCTTTAGCGGCGTCGCAGGGTGAAATCGTTAAAAATAGTTGTTTGTATATTGTATGAGTAACATATCCTTGCAAAAATCAGTTGGATGAATGAATCGGTGAAAGATGTTTTTGAGAATCTTTAGGAAATCCAATTTTTTTCGGAAGTGCTGAATCACCTCGATAGGGCTGGTCACTGCAAAATCTAACAACCACTTTTTAGATATTCTTAAGTGCTACGTATATCAGCAAAAAACGCTTGAAAATGTGAACGGGTGAAGGAGGTATTCACAAATTTAAAAAAAAACATTTTTTTCTTTCCCTCGGTTAGGAGTACAATTTCCAAAAGTCTCCTCTTAGTGAGCCTCTACACCGTGTCGCAAATGTACTCCCGAAATTTCAAGTCTCTTGATGTAGCAGTTTTCGCTGGGCGTTGATGAGTCAGTCAGTCAGTCAGCCGGGCACTTCATTTTATAGGGTAGATTCAAGAGAACATCCTGGCATACATCAGCCATTGCTTTGCACAGGTCAACAGTTAGCCCTAAATGGTACAATCTGTTCACGAAATAATGTATATTGCCGTGTTTGATATCAGCACCGGTTGTTCCTTTGATTTCCATTTCTCATGCCCATACTGAATATTGCGTATTACACTGTATTTATTGAAAGCATTCTCTTTTCTGCTTTTTACGCCACCCTGAAATATTTTTGATAATACAGGCAGGACAGAAATAGTCAATATTTTGACCATTCATTAACGTTACAGCTTTTATGGACGGGAGATACAATGGCTATTTTAAGACCGTCAAAGAGAATTCAAGTTTCAAATGTTACATATATGATGAGGGTTGAAATTGGAGATAGGATGTCAGACACAAATTTAATAGGGATTGATTTTATCTCATCAAAACCGGCGACAACATTACTTCTTATATTGTTGATGCTTGTTTCAATTTCAGACGCCGTGACAGGTGTTAGGGCCACTGACTTAATAACCGCAAACTCGTTCAAGTTCAGTCCTTGTGCATCGACATCAGCAAGAGATGTTTCATCGTAATTAACGCTATTCACAAAATATTTGTTCATCGCTGAAGCAGCAGTGTCACCTGTCAACACTCCGGTGGGTGTTTCTAAAATAAGCGTAGGGCTACTATGCTTCTTTGAAGTCAGGTTTTTCACCTCATCCCATGCTTTTTTGGTCATTACTAATTTTTGAAAATGTGTTTTCATTATATCGCACTTTCTCTATTTTTATCTCAGCGTTTATTTATTTTTTTCATTTTTTATGACTCGAAATAATTTAAATCGCCAGTTTTTATCGAATCGAATCAGTACAAGTTATGCCTCATTTTTCAAACAAATCAGCGTGAATACAGTGCTTTCCCAACTTTACTGGGGCCTACTATCACTTTACTTTTACTACTAGGAAATCACTTCTCATCACTTTTTATGAAAACAACGTCCTTGCGGCCATAATGGAGTTTAACGAGCCGCCAAAGGCAGATCTTTCAAATAGGGCAAGGTAGGGTTATTTTCATGGTCCATGTAGAACCCCTGGCCAAGCGTGTAGGAAGACGCATCGGAAAAATATCCCCGACCACGGGCTGCGGCCTCTTCATTAGCGGGCTTGTTGCAACCAAAAGCGAATGCTGCCTCATCCCCATTACAAAACCGTCAACAAAAAAAAGGTTCATGCAAAGCGCATACACACGCACGCGCACACAACATGGCGTTTTATTCGCCTGTGAAGAGCCGTTTTTTCTGTACAAGAGACTACCAAAGAGGCTAGTGGAAATCAGCGAAACCAAACGTCCAGTGCTCAACACTGGGCACACCTCTCAATTCGAAAGAACATAATCTCCAGAATTTCGAATTGACGCGGGCCTTCACTTATCCCGCCCTCTGCGGTAACTCAGTGGCTAAGGCCTCCTGCTGCTGTGCCCTAGGGCGCGGCTTCGAACCCACGCCTTTCCAAAGGCGTGGGTTCGTTCGCAACTCTGGGTGCGTGTTTTTCTTTTTTTCTTTCCTTGTTACGTAAGTTTAAAAATGTTAACTTCACTAACCGTAGTAAAAAAAGCCTAATCATTACCCTATGCCTCCTTGGGCGTTGAAGACTGCCGACCTATATTTCTATATGTATGTATGTATGTATGTATGTGTATGTATGTATGTATGTATGTATGTATGTATGTAGTAGTGTATGTATATATATATATATATATAATATATATATATTTTTAATATTATATATATATATATATATATATATATATATATATAATTATATTATATATATATATATATATATATATATATATATATCTGGAGAGACGAGGCTCCGGAACGGCGTTTATTGTAACAATCTAGCCGACCGAGAGAACCCCAAGCGCACGCTGATGATGATTATGTACACGGATGATGCAGAAACACTTGCGCAGGGGCTAGTGCTGACCCGTATATACAGGTAAAGACGCAGTGCGGTAATTGTGCTCCGGGATTCGCCATCGCTCGCTTGAAGTGGAGCACCGCCCTGTTTATTTTGGCATGCACAAAACAGCTGGTGTTTTGAAGGCCAGTCAGAAACTGGGAACACTAAAACGAACGTTACAGTAAAGCAGGTGAGTTTTTCAAAAACAGACGAGGCTCGAAAACACACTATTGGCCCCTGGTTCTGACTTTTGGCTTTCGAACCTAAACATGTCACCAAATATTGAAAAAAAGTACTGGTCGCGTTTTTATATCAATCAATGCTCGAGGGGTTTCTTGTTAAAATAGCCTTCCACAAAATAATCCCACTTTTCCGCGTTTTCGGTGCACAACGAGCGAAATATAGCCGGAAACGGCCACCAGCTTCTGTGTTCAATTTCAGCTCCAGTGGAATAACAAATGCAGCTGGCATTGAGGGATGCGACTTGTTAACACGGAATGGCGGTTCTCGGCTGTTACCAAGCCAACATTCCAGTTGCAGGAACAGGATTCTTTTGGCCCAATGTAGGCGCGCATCATGTGCTCTTATGAATATCAAGTGCGCTGCTGGGCGCACTTGTTACGCAGCTGCTTAGAGAAGCGGAACTGTCTAAATCTGTGCACGTCTCTGGGCGAGCCCCACGCGATTACTTCTGCTTACCTTCAGGTCATGCTGCGTTAAGCTTCACGGAACGAGAGCCACACAAACTAGGCGTAAGCATACCATTTGTTACTTATAGTTGTTATATCTGCGATGACGACTTTCACTAGACACGTTTTTCGGTGACATAGCGCCCAAACCTGACACTCGATGAATTATATCTATTTCCCATGTGATCGCTGCTGCTGAAGACGCTTATTTCCTCAAACACGCGATACTTTCAAATCCTAACTTTCCCAAGGGCAACAAAAGTGCCTGTTTCCACTGCAAAAGTGCCGATTTCCCATACATCAGCACGGCTTGAAAGATTTAGCTTGTTTCACAGAAAGCAAGAATTCTAGCAGCGAGGTCCACCGGTTTTCCCGCTACTTTGTTCAGACGCATGTTAAAGCGCAAAATATAAACACGAAAGTTACCATTTATATTTTTCTAGAAATGGCCTCGAAGTCAAATAAGAAGTTTATTTCAAAAGGCCGTTTTGGTCTAATAATAATCGCACAACTTTTAACCCAAACTCCCAAAAACTAAGATTAACATACTCTCACGCTTGAACTGTTCGTTGAGGACATAGAATGTGTGTCCGTGCTGTGACACCCCATGGCAAACCTTGAAAATAAATTTGGGACTCCGTGCCGATGCACCGCTGAACCTTTACGACGTCATCGGTTCATGGCACTCCACTGCCGCGGCAACAAGAGTACAAGGGCTTTGGTGTCAGTTCTCCATGAATCCGGCCTGAACAAAACCCTGTGAACGTTTGCTTTAACTTTACTACTGTGCGTGGGCTGTGTGTGTGTTTCTGCGTTTGTCGGTTTCTGTGTGCCTATTTGCGTTTGTTAGTGTTTGTGTTAGTTTTTGTATCTTCGCTTCCTTCTCTCATTTTCACCCATCATGTGTTCATATTAGGTAGGTAGATATGCTCGCTGCCAGGCTGACTTCTCTTCATCATTAAAGGCATCCCTCCCTTCTCCTCAAGGAAAATTGATGAAGCACTGGTAACTCATAAGCCGCTTTTGCGTCAGCTCCTTCACTTATCACAGGAGCATGCTTCTGTGATTGACAGCTGCCGATGAAAACCACCACAAGGAAACGCACCTGCAGTTCGCGGGGCTCGTACTTTTTCTAATGTTACCACTTCAATGCAACTCTGTAGCTAACACAGAGATAACTCTGTTTTTATGTTTGACCACTTTGGCTACCACTGATGGTTTAAGCAACAAATTTAAATATTTCAATTACACTTATTTTCTGTTGTTTAAAAAGCCGCTTTTGGAGATTCGTGCGCGTGAATCGGTTTTTGAAGGCCACGTCTACCAAATTATTGACACAATATTTTCTTTCTAATTCACTCACAATTTCCAGGTTGATCTTTTCGCATTTACCAGACGTTTTTAACCGCTATTCTCTCAAAAATTTAACCAGGGTAGTCTCTATGCGTTCACTGTAAGCAGAGCCTCAACCTGAACTGCACAGTTCTCAAGTCTTGTGTACAATTTAGGCACTTAGTAAAGTGCATTTATTGTGTATGACTATTTGTTTATTTTTTTTTTCTTTCCAGCGAGACTGTTGTATACAGGGCTTGTAGGAAACTTCCAGATCACGGTCGCCAACACCCTGCCATTGACGATGGTGAAGGTCATTGAGTACGCGGCCTTTGGAACTGTAGTCGTCGCCAACTTGCTTTTTGGACTGTACTTCTCTTTCCGGAGAGCGCCGCTTGGCACCACAACCGTGTCGAAGGAAGTGGAAGTGTTCCTGGGCAGCCGAGCATTGAGGGTCTTGCCATTGGCGGCCTCTTCTGTGGCATCCCTGCTGTCTTCGACCGGGCTCATCGGATTTCCAGCCCACCACTACGCCTACGGAATGCACGTGACTTGGAGCTGGGTGCCGATTTTGGTATGCTTACCCTTGGCTACACAGGTGGTCGTTCCTTTAATTATACAAGCTTGGCGTCACATCAATATTTGAGGTGAGAACGGTTAATTTTTGTCGTGTTTTTGTATTCCAAGGCTTAATAACTCACAGACTGAGCGTACTTGTGATAGACCCCCTACGGATCATCAACAATCAATAATATTACAGCTAAAGTGTAGGATCCTATTTTTACAACGTTGAGAACAGCTGATGAGATAGCCCGAGTTTGGGGTGTTCACTCCAGTACGCTGACAACAGTTCGTATTTCTACGCTTTATGTAGGCTTTCAATGTAACGTCCGTAGATACACTGTAACATCCTTTACAGATACACTGTAACAACCCACCCCACTCCTACAACAGCGTCCCATTATCCGATAGAAAACTGAAGGCCTACCTAAGCTTGCACCTGAGCTCTATGCGTGTTCCCAGGCAGACATAGGAGGGTGATAGCCAAGAGGTTATCTTATGTATCATACCCGTGATTGCCTTTAGTTTTCCGCGAAATTTTATATGTCCTAATCATTTTTCCCTGTTTCGAAGTCAAACCACCCTTCAAACTGACGTCCTCACTTTCTTATTCCCAATACCTGCGATTGTTGAGCCATGATATCTTTGAGCATTTGTTTGCGTCACCCACTAATAAATTAGATCTAAAAGAAAAATATATACCGCTAATCATTCAAACTCCAAACGCGAAGAAGCAATTTCTATTTGACTAATAAAATGGCCTGTGAAAGATGTTTTTAAACATTGAGAATGCTCAGCCGCAGGGAAATATTTTCTTCAGACTTTCTCTAGGGACCCATAGCAAATCTGACGCTTATATAGGATCCGCGAGCAACCATTAGCACCATTTCAGGGTACCTAGAAAACACCCGCCAAACCTGTTAATTACACGTTAGTCCTTTAGCGAGACGTAGGGATTTACACGAAACTTGAAAGAAATTTCTTATCTATAGGTAATAATTCCACATTTAGCTGCCCTTGCCGAAGGTGACACCTGAGAATAATGGGTTGGAGGTAGTGTCAAAAATCCTCCCGCAAATAAGGCAATCAATTCGTGAATAGCGAATCTTAAGGTGCCTCTTTTCTTCAATATTCTGCCATCTTTAGACGGTTGGTTATTTGATTAAGCTTCAAGTTATTACTAGTAGCGGATGAACAAGACAGTCAGGAATGTTTTACCATTAACTGTCTATTCTTCTCGAAAAATCTCAGTGTACAAACTTCGTTGGCTTCCCGAAAAGGTTTTTTGAAAGAAATGTTAATCCATGACACCTGTTAGTGACTAGTACATAAACCGTTTTTCGACGTGCTAAATTTCCTAAAAATGAATTCACTGGCTCTCGAATAAAGTCTTCTTGTCAGAAAAGGGGCTCGATTCAGTCGCGCGTAGCACATATCATGCACTTCAGGGGCGGTTGGGCCCCCGCCTCCAATGATTGTGCGGTGTTCTAAACGGCCCTGCGTGACTCGTGCCTTAATGCGTGGTTTTCGGACAAAGTGAATGCGGCGTAGTGGTTTCTATGATAAACAGTTTTGTACTCTCTTTGCTGTTTTTTGTGTGCCGGACTATGAAAGTATGTTGCTGACCCACCACTTCCTCACCTGTGGAATGTATTGCACGGGTACGTAGACAAAAAAAGCGCTAGCATCGGCATTTATTTTAAGAAAACGTATTTTTGAATCAACGTTTTTCAGCGATCATTTCTACATAATGCTAAAGAGATCTTTATTTGAAAAATTTATCTTAATGATTAAAAAGAATCTCATTTAATCTTGTTCCTTTTTTCCTGTCAAACTTACAGTACCTCCGGCTCCGCTTCAACAATGCTATTTCTTTAACGGCATGTTCTATCTACATTTTCCTAACTGTAAGTAAACTCCATATGTTTGACACATATATGTGAGCGATGAAAATTCCGTACTCTTGTAGTTACCTTTGTAAAAGCGCCAGTTCTTTGAATATTCAAGAAAATATCTCCATTTCGATATATTATAAATGGTATTGTACTACAAGTGGACCAAACTATTTTAGGAAGTGATCCTTTACTAATCTGGTACCCATACTTCGAAAAAGAAAAAAAGCAGTTACGAAGTATTCAAGTGGCATAAGCTTTGTCTGTTATGGATAGCCACAATATAAAAATTGTGGTAACATTTTTTGTAATCGAATACTAGCGAAAACCATAGGTGCCAATAAAAGATTGGTAAAATTTTACATATTTTTTTTTAAATTCGATATGATTGCTGCATGATTGATGTAAGGTATGGTAGCATATATTAGAACAAAAAGCAGAAATTTTCGAACGTGATGAGAACACCTGCCGCTCAGCACACCAGCCCAGCACCAGCACAGTTTTACACCAGTACACCAGCACAGCATAGCAGACTACACAAGCATAGTGGTTCGCTCCAACCGCAATGCAATTTATCAAAGATACATTGTTTTTGTACCGTTATTCGAGGCATTTAATGAAAAACTATTAGTGAGCAACTGTGGTCGCATTTGCAAGTTTCAAGAGTTTTATGCGCTAAAATTCTGCGGTAGTTTTTTATTCTTACACGTACCTTCTACAGGACGCAGTTTTTTTCGGGGACAAATTAGGCGAGTTCGTCCTTTTTGCCCCATGGTAGTCAGCAACTGTGCTAACTCGGAGTATCTGAAGGGTTGTCGCTGCTCTCAGGTTAAAAAACCATTTGAGCTGCAAAAAAACTAAGTACCTCAATGTAATCGCCGTTAGTGGTGATTACAAGAAGGCAATTCCCAGTCGGCCACGGATGCATTCAATTGTGCAACTTTGAGCTGCGGTGGGGCTTTTTGTTCGGTACATTACAGCGCATCACCAAAGAAACATTTTTATTCACAGTTAACGGCCTTCGTCCACAACACCTTACGCCTTTTGCTGCTCAGCACGCCTGCAGAGAAGCCGTTTTCCTTCGCAATGCATGTGTCCTTACAAACACACCAGTGACCGCCAAAAAGCACCCTTATGCCTAGTATGCGTGTCGTTTGCGTTTAGCTGCCCCTCTAGCGTTCTGGCCCGATCAAAACGTATTACATATACATAACTTAATACTCTCAAGCGTCGAAGATTGTTTCCCATCTTGCGAAATGAAAAAGCCATCAGCTGTAAGGTTCCAGATGTTACACGTGCCCCGACTACGGCAACATACCCTTCAGTAAATGCACCATTCATTGCATGGAGTTGAGACAATTTTTTTTCGTGGTTTTTTGTGCAGCCTAAAACCGGCAACGTCACATACGTGTCTCTAAAATAGCCAGCATAAAAACAAAATATGCCCATTCGAACTTTGGAAAATAGTCTCGTTCTTCCAAAATATTTATTGCAAAAACGTCTGGTAAAAGCCCTGTCCGAAGACGTCGAATAACAAAACGAAAAAACTAAAACTCGACACGGCCGCCACAGCAGGAAAGGAGCCCCTCAAAAAGCAGAAAACATGTCACTGCCGTGGAGTCAATCGATGCTGTGGACGCCTCCCCGTAATTGCAGGCGTCGCCACGCTGCGAGCAGCGGCATGCTGACAATGGATTATGGGAGTTTCCCCGATTTTCGCAACATCTTTATAGCAATCCTTTGAAATGTGTGGAGAAGCATGTATCCTTGACATGTTGGGATGATATAAGCAGGCGAGATATCATGCGTTAAAATTTCAAGTCTTCAACATGTTCACACGCACGTGTTTTTAATGCTTCCCCAATGGCCTTGAATACACGGTTTGGTTGCCCTAACAACGTAATATCATCCCAAAGCAGCATACATTACTGCTTGTAAAAATTTTACAATGGTATCTTTGATGGCAATTTCGCAAAGGCGCTTTATAGGGGGATGTTGCACAGTAACGCCCAGCTGCCAAAACGTAAGTGCAACCTCTTTCAGTAGAGGCTTTATTCTCACTATTTATGTTCACAAAAACGCTGTAAGGCCCCGAAAGACAGTAGCCAGTTCCACTGGTAATTGCTGTAATTAATTTTAGCACACACACTACCCTTACCAAGGTTTAATTTTTTCGTATACGAAGGCATGTAAATGTCGAAAAGGCTTCACATATAACGTCACTGCCTGCAGAAGTGCAGCGAAGTTTGCGTTCAGCCCTTACGCAAGGATGAAGTGAGAACAATGCCGAGTGTTAACCTTTTTCAACTACAGCTACTTTCACCGAAACCCGCTGACAGGCACTTGAGATAACTTTGCATTTAGTGCGAAATCATGATGTGTTCTTTAGCCTACCTTTCATTTGGGCGCTGTCTTGTTTAATGCGAAAACAATACAACAACCTGTTATAAACACATTATTGTGGGTTACGCCCGAGAGCGTTGAAATTTTAATGCACACGCCTTAGATGCCTATGTTCTAAGCACGTGCGTTCCGAGGTAGAGAAAATACTCCGTTACAAAAAATCAAAGCGGAAGATGGGTATGGCGCGCCGAAAAAGGAAAAAAAAGGAAATGGCGTCGGGGCGCAGGAGAGACATGGGTAGGCCGCTGCCCCACGTGCCGAGAGAGAGGAGAGAGAGAGAAATCGACTTTATTGGATCAAAAATCCTACGGAGGTTCCCGCGCGGTATCAGCCCGCCCTCGGGATTGCCGGGCGAGAGCCGCCTCGACCCGCTGGACTACCTGCAACTGCACTTTATAGTCTCTTGAATGCATAGCCCACACCACGTCCGTCGGTAAGCCCCCCGGGTGTGACCCGGGTGGACACAGGTCCGAGCCAGCCGCCTTTATAGAAGTTACTGACAGGGGCAAACGGCGGGCACCAGTTGATGCGCGGGTCGGGCAGAGCTTCGGAAGGAGCTGACCAGCGAAGCTCAGTCTGCATGCCTCCGATTTACTAGCAGTGCGCAATCCTATGTACTCTTTTTCTGCATCGCCGTTTTATGCAGAAATGCATTATAGTCGGGGGTTGTCGTGCGTCCCTTGGCCGGCGTGCGCATAGCGTCTGATGATGATTGTGGCATGATTGCCCCTAGGGATTGGCCAACCAAACAATCCATCAGCGAGATAGCTTCTCGTTCAACCACCATCGTCATCTTCCCGTAGGGGAACCGCTGAAGAAGAAGAGGAGAAGAAGACAAAGCTGCGAAGAGGAGGGGCTGCGTGAGTTTTGGCTACCGTTATCCCCTCCTCGGCCGGCGCATCTTCCCGATCTGAACCCGGTCGAAGAGCGGCGCAGCGCGTCTGATCAATGATTGTGGCATGATGCCCCTAGGGTTTGGCCAACCAAACAATCCATCACGAGATAGCTTCGCGTTCAACCACCATCGTCATCTTCCCGTAGGGGAACCGCTGAAGAAGAGAAAGGAGAAGAAGCCAAAGCTGCGAAGAGGAGGGCTGCGTGAGTTTGGCTACCGTTTCCCTCCTGGGCCGGCGCATCTTCCCGATTGAACCCGGTCGAAGAGCGGCTCATCGCGCCTCGACTCCCTTCATGAGCATCAGTCGGCTGACTCGAGGCACGGGCAGTTTGGAATCAAGGGACAGGCGGTGAACGTGCCCATCAACGTATCGAAGGTTGTGCGGTGCCTTCCTCGCATGGTACCCGAGGACGTTGCGTTCGACGTTCGCATTTCTGCATCCTCACAATCCCCCTCGGGGAGGTGCGGGGGAATTTTTTTTCCGGCCCTCTTTCTTATACACTCCATACGACTGATCAATTAGCGAGGAGCGAGGAGTTCAGAACCTTAACTGCAGCTGAACAGAAAGACGGCCCACGAAGCACTCGTCTGTACGTTCTTAGAAGCTTGTAAGTATTAGCTGTTTTAAAGACGATAGTCTTTCTCAGGCTACTTATACCCAGACATTTTGGTCTGTCTGTCTGTCTGTCTGTGACTCGATTCATCCACCCGGCCAAAGCGAAACAATGCTTGCGCAATAGTCTTATATAGTCACAGCTAAATCTACTCGTCTATGTCCGGTGTAATGTTCATACTTGTCAACATTGTTGAAGAAGAACAAGACATTACGCAAATATGAGACAAAAAATCAATACAGAAGTGGTATTTGCAGTGTTCCTTTATAAAAAATCAAACATACTTGACTTTTGCGAAATTCAATACTTCATTAACTGCAGAAAAAGAATTCACTTCGCCGTCGCCTGCTGTCGCCCGCGCCACTATAGCTTCTGGTGCCATTTTAAGAAATCAACCGGCAACAGTTACGCAAGGTTCCACTAGATAGATTCCACGTTCTGCTAGCAACGCACGTGGAGTAGGGAAACGCGGTTCTATAAACGTTGAAGTAGGGTGCCTCGATTAACGCGCGTCTTCGCCGTACGGCAGCGTTCGCATCGAGGCACCCGGTTTGGAGCAGTGGAACGCGGGAAATTTAAAATAGTTTAAGCAAACCTTTGGCGTCTTTATCTTGGGAGGAGCGCGACGCAAGAGGAACAACATGAGAGGTGAGCGGGAAAGCGAAGGGAGGCATTTACTTCGCAAAAGCCGATAAAGACTATCGTCTTTTGACGGAATTTGCAAAGAAAGGAGCAGATACGCGGCCAATTTTTTATAAAGGCTTTCAATGGGCGATTTGGCTGTACAAACTATAAACGACCTGCGAAAGTAAGTTACGTTACTTCTTATTGTTTACAATACGTCATTGCGGGTATGTATTCGTCTGTATTTACACTTTTCAAGACTTGAGAACAGCCATAGAGGACTCACAGAAGGGGAAAATTTTGCTATTTTCGACTTTTCTGCTGCTTGCCCTAAACGGAAATGACTATTTTGTTTATTATAAATTTGCTTGGTGCTTGTGCATGCCGCAGCCAGCAAGGCTAGGCTCCGGCAGTTTACATTTCTTCTTATCAAGCGTTGTCCAATACACATTGCAGGTATGCGCATTTTTGTGGGCATGTGTTACTTCTAACTTAAAATCAGCAACTTTTCTGCTATGAGCCGATGCTCTGGAGTCTAGGAATAACGTTTCACGCTTAGACTTTAAGACATGAACCGCTACCTACAGATAGAAATGCAAGCAGCAGTTTTTAATGGGTACCTGTTTAAAACCTCCAATCTCAAAGCGCGACGCGAGGTCTAACTATGTTTAGCGCTAACCTAAAGAAACCTCCAAATTGAGCCTTTATACATCGCAACATTCTGAATATTGATTGTATGTCTAGACATGCATGAGTACCATTTGACAAGGTTAGACTTAAAGCTTGACAAGTGTAGTTGAGGACCATCGAACAGCCGGTACCGCACGAACTTTCTACTGCGCATGAGCCCTTTCTCAGGCAAGTTTCACAAACAGGAAAATCGAGGAAAATAAGAGCGTCAGAGTTGCCTCTCGCTCCTGTGTCGGTGTTCTCTGGAAGAACAACAGGTAACCGCAGGTGTTTTCAAAACTGGTTTCACAAGGCCGCTTCAACAACTACAGCCCGTTCAGGACATTGCGAACAACGACCAATAACAGGAGAATGTATCGTTCAGTGCTGTCAAAAATATGACTCCACTGACGCGGCACGGGCCCTCGAACCACGTGTTCTGGAACATTCTGCAAGCAACGCATATATTTTTGTTGCTTTCGCTGTGCAATTGTTCTGTTATGATGACACTTTTCTAGCAAGCTTCTCCACGTGAAGAAGTATCCATCCTCTCAAACAAATATCGAGAACAAAGTGTAACTCTTGTTACACATTTCTTTAGGTTGAGAGTAAATTGTAGACTAGCGGGGTGTGTCGGCGCCGGCGTAATGGATCATGAGGAAGTTAATCATCAAACCTAATATCCCCACCCGATGTTGAAGTTGGAGCCCTCCTGGGTTCAAAAACGGGCAGAAGGTAGCCTAACTGAGTGCAAAGTATTTATGTTTTGAAGCTGAAACACGACAAGCAGACAGCGCATACACTTATTGATGACGGATAGCTGGGCTATTTGGTTAGACGACACTGGGAACATTTAACTCGCAGGAAAGACGGACCACAAGAGTAAGAAAATCACAAGACGAACGCTAGACATCAATTGATTTTTTTACAAAATACAGATACACACTATGCCAACGGCGCGCACGCGCCAAAAAAAAAGGGGGGAGAGAGAAAAGGAACGCTTATTCATCAACACGTGTGCGGGTTAATCTTTGCTTCGGCAACCTTATTTCTTTAGTGGACAATGCCACAGAAGGGGTGCTGATACAGGCGTCGCATTCTTGGCCAATACAATATGCCTCGTAGGTTTCCCATTCGCGTTGGGTGCGTGACCTGTGCAAGACCTCTGTTTTTTTCCAATGCTTGAGTCCATTTGCACCTGCAACAATGATGAGCCAAGTGCCCCCCTCCCATTATAGTCTATACTGCCGAGCGATGCTCTCTAATTCTTTCAGTCAGGCATCGCCCCATCTAGCCATTGTAACGTTTACGTCAGGACATCGGAATGCGATAAACTACACCAGTACTGCATGGCACAAAGCGCGTGGCGTGCTTCTTCGAGCACTCAGGTCTTTTCGGTTCGCTGTTGACTTCGTGACACATTTTCGCCAGCTTGTGAGGAGCCGAAAACACAGTTCGCACTCCGAATTTTCCCGCCATCTTTCTGAGGCGATGCAACAGCTGATGGATATCAGAGACCACGGCTGGACTCAATCTTTGGGATTGATCACTAAAAACACACAAAATCGACAGGTCTTTGCAAGCAATTGTAGCCGAGAAGTATTCGTGGAGGAGAGCATTGTCTAAATTTATCCAGAACCATCTGAACAATTTACCAGTCAATGACCCGCCTTTAGCGCGCAACCCGCAGCAAGTTTTGGAACATTTTTGTGAGCAGCACTTTAATAAGTAATCGTTTTTTGCGTTTTCAGCGTACGTTGAAGACATTTTTTATTCAGTGCCTCAGAATGAAATTACGTGTGCTGTCAGAGAGTGCAAAAGTGACTTCGGGCAGGCGGCCTTCCAGAATTCTGTAGGGGTGTCATTCGGCAATTTTTTACAATTTATCATTTTGTATCTTTCTTCGACTGTGGTTCACTTTGGTGATGACTACGCTGTTCAGAGGGAAGGAATGCGTAATATGCTTGTATTGCACCGAATTTAAAGAACTTGGTTTTAGCCTATTTCGACAAGCGTATTGCTCTGTGCCTACACCCAGCAATTGTTGTCACTGTTTTTAGATATGCTGAAGACTCCTTGGCAGATTTAAAAGTGGTCGAGACTCTAGTAAGTGCCTCTGTTGTTCACGGTGTTTTTGGTGTTTTTACAGCAAATGCTTAGGGACTTCAGTTCACGTACTAAATTCCAGAAAACGGGTGTCTGCAGTACCTCCACGTACGCATTTTCATGAACCGTGAAAACGTATGCGGGAAGTACAATGCCCGATCTAAAAAAAAATTTGAGTCATGATTCGGCTAATTCAAAAATTATAAAATGGAGAATGTGCAAAGCACTGTCTGCGCCTTGCGCTAGATAAGTACTGTAAACACCAGGTTGGTACTAGCGTCACGACACAGGTCAAGCGAGTAAAAAGTGCAGGTTTCCCCCAGAAACCACTGCCAGTGTGGGGGAGAGCCTTGTCGCCGAAATAAAAGGTGCCAGACGCATTGCTGAGGGAAATGATCAGTCCGAAGGAGTGAAACCAGTGATGGTTCCTTACATCCATCAGCTCTCGCATCGCCTCCAAAAGGTGGCGGGAAGATGCGGAGTGCCCGTTGTCTTTTCGGCTCCGGGCAAGCTGGCGAAAATGCGTCACAAGGTTAACAGCGAAACGAAAACACCTGAGTGTTGAAGAAGCATGCAATGCGCTTTGTCTCATGCAGTGCTGGTGTAGTTTGTCGCATTCCGCTGCCCTACCGTAAATGTTATATTGGCCAGACGGGGCGATGACTGTATGAAAGACTTAGAGGGCATCGCTCCGACACAGGTCTTGCAAAGGTCACGCACCCAACGCGAACGTGAAATCTACGAGGCATCTTGTATTGGTCAAGAAGGCGACGCGTGTATCAGCACCCCTTCTGTGGCATTGTCCACTAAAGAAGTGAAGTTCCTGGAGCAAAGATTAACCCGCACACGTGTTGATGAGTAAGCATTCCTTTTCTCTCTCCCCTTTTTTTGGCGCGTGCGTGGTTGGCATTGTTAGTATGCATATTTTGTAAAATATTCAGTTGATTTTTAGCGTTCGTCTTGTGATTTTCTCACACTTGTGGTCGGTCTTTTGCGCTAGTAAAATGTACCCTGTAACGCATACACTGTGCATAGCATCAATAAATAAGCCTCTTTGAAAATTTTTCCAAAGGGAACCTCCGCTTCTTTTACTGTGAAATTTTACACGAAGGTCGCGTTGAACATCAATGGCAATTGACGGCGTATTTAGCCAACACAAAATGTTTTTCGCTTATGGGAAACCTGGTGGCCATCTTGGTGATCTCGACCGCAGTTGTGTGGGGCGTCACCTTGGGTATCCAGTACCACAAAAACGATTCCCCGAAATCCAGCAACCCGTGGTTTGTTCTGGATACTCGATGCGCTGCGGAACACGAGGTCGCTGGTTTGATTCCCGGCCGCGCCGCACGCTTTTCTGATGGAGGCGAAAAGCAAAACGCCTGTGTGTACGAGATGTCGGCGCACGTTAAAGGAGACATGAAGAGAACACACAAGTTTGGTTCATTCAAAGGACTGCCTCGTTAGAATCATACTGACACCATTTTTAACGTAAACGTCGCTCAAATAAGCTACATAATTAGGAAAAAAGGGAATGGCCTTGCGACCCACTAGCTCATTTTCCGCAACAGAACCTATGATGTATACCAGACAGCTCTGCAATTGGCGGAGGGCGGCAAAAGAAAACGCAAATTAGGCAGAGCTTATAAGCTTGCCTAACGAGCTATTCACGCTTACGTTTTGGGCACATTCGTCTTAAAGCCCCAAGAATGGTGGGACAAACAGTGGAAGTTACGAAAGCACGTAAACATCGAAGTACGGATGCGTACTGCTGTTGGTACTGCGTGCCCTATGGTTGGCTTCGCTGCACAGGACTGCGGGGCTTTGCGGTTGTTTCAGACGACACTAGCCGATTGACGCAAGCGACGATGTCTTACTGTTTCACGAAACAATTGTCTCCGTGAACAACCCAGGTACAAATACGTTCACAAACACACCAAAAGGCAGAAAAAGGCTTGCCACGGTGTGGTGGTGCCATCTAGGTTCCCTAACGGTAAACACGGCGCTGTGATGTCATTGCAGACCCCCGAAAACGCACGATTTAGCGGGAAAATAAAAATTTTAACGTAAAGTAAAATATTTCTCGGTAAATAAAGCATTGTTTGCATTGAAACAAGTACTACTACTACTACTACTACTAAGTGGTTCAGGAGAAAAGGAAAGGAAATGCACTGGGGATATTATTGAGCCCAGCTGGGGGCTCACCTGCATACAACCCAGTGCGGGGGGGGGGGCGGAGGAGGAGTAGGGGGATGAAAGGTTAGAGGAGAAAAGAGGTGGTGAAAGAGATGGGTAAGCTAGGAAAAGAAAACGTGGAGCCTCTACTTCAAGCTAAGCGAAGCAGCAGCAGCAATGGCGCGGACGGCAGACTGCCGTCTACAGGCGCTTTTTGACACAGGCGGCCTCCAGGTAGATGAGCAGGTGGCGGAAGACGTCACGGCGGGTTCCGGCGGGGCCCGTCGGGAACAGTAGGCTCTCGAGGTGCTGGTAGGGCAGCCCAAGACGCTGAAGCGAAGTCTGCAGCACTCCCCGGTGTGCCGCAAACTCCGGGCAGGAGTAAAGCAGGTGCTCCAGCGTCTCGGGCTCGGGACAGTGGGCACAGGAGGGGGAGGAGCGGCGGCCTTGGCGGTGCAGCCGGGCTGCCACGTCGCAGCAGTTGAGCCACAGTCGGAGCAGCAGGCTGCGGTCGTCCCTGCTCAGACGCCCCGGGAGGACCTGAGGGGCCTGGCCACTCACCACACGGCGGTCTTGATGCATGGTGAGGGCCACCCGGGTCAGCTGCTGTCGTGCGGCGTCATATTGCCGCGAACCATACATTGGGTTTGTTTATTTGTGTTTTGCTTTTACCGCCCGGCTGCGCCGGTCTGCGTTATCTCTGCGCCAAGGGAAGCGCGTGTTCCATTCTTTCTTTCTGTGCCGCATGTGTTATCTGTTGTGATAGGGAGAGCATTCCGATCTAACGTGAACAGCCCAGAATAATCTTCTTGGATCTACTATGTTCTCGATGCGAATCGACGTTTCGAGAACCACGTGCGCCCGAAAGATAAAAAGCCTGCAGTGCGGACGCCGGGCATTCGATTCTGCGACGCTCGCCGACGCACGTACGTCACTTTGTTGACCACTGCTTCGCCGCCTCTGTATTCTTTTCAGTTGTTAGGGGAGCACAAGTTCGCTCCAATAAACTTGTTTCTTTTCCAAACAACTGCTTCGTCCTTGGCTACGTGACATCTGGTGGAGGTGCTGGGTACGCACCCTTCATGCCCACTACAACCTCTGGAAGCCGCCAAGCCAGCCCAACAAGAGCCAGCCTACGCGTGCAAGATTTACCACCCGAGTTCGGTCTACTCCCGGGAGAAGACAAAGAAGAAAAACGTCGCAACCAGCACCATGCTCAACCAAGCCAATCCTCCTGTCGTTCTGCAGCAGCCACGGGAACCCCATCATTCCGAGGAGCCCCCGCAGAAGACCCAGAAGAATGGCTGGAGAAACTGGAGCGCGTCCGGAAATTCAACAGGTGGGACGACGCAGAAACGTTCCGGCACGTTTTCTTTTACTTGAAGATTCGGCTCGCATTTGGGTTTCGAGAACCACGAGAGCTCCTTGACAAACTGGGCTCAGTTCAAAAGCGAGTTCACTAAGACCTTCACTACCGTCGTGCGGAAAGAAAGAGCCGCCCTTTTGTTGGAAACGCGCACGCAACACCCCAACGAAGGTGTCGTGATCTTCGTTGAGGAGATGAAGCAGCTATTTCGCCGCGCGGACCCCGAAATGACGGAAGAAAAGAAGTTGCGCTTCTTAATGCGCGGAGTGAAGGAGGAACTGTTTGCTGGACTTGTCCGAAATCCGCCCAAAACCGTCGCCGAATTCGTGACCGAAGCCAGCACCATTGAGAAAGCCCTCGAAATGCGTGCTAAGCAGTATGACCGCAACTTTGTTGGGCGGCCAATGCGAACGACTTTGGCAGCACGCGGATCCCGGCCGACAGCCTACGCGAGACTATCCGCGCAATACGCTCGAGATTCGCGATGCTGCGCCGCCTGCCGCCGCTTCTCCGCGGCGTTTGCGGGATTAGCGCTGCGTGGCTGATAGGTGGTCATGCAGTGTTTTGGTTCTCTTTCGCTTATCTTTGCCTTTCCGCGCACTAAACAACTTGTTATGGTGACGTCTATAAGCAAACTGCACGTTTAGGGCACTTAAAAAAAAAACAGCTGCGTCTTGGTAGAGCGCTCAAACGCCAACAAGAGCTCCCGGGAGGCGGGTTCTGCGCGCTTCTTTGGCGCTCTTGCGGGCGTCGGCGACGGCAGCAGCATATCACCGCTGTCCCTTCGAACACGTCAGCACAAGTGAATTCTATTTATTGTCGCCTCGTTTAGACCTGATATTGGCACTGTAAGAGGTTGATTCGTTTTGCAGCGCAGACAACAAATGCGGCTTTGCTTCGAATATGTACGCCGTAGAAAAATGTTTCGGGGATGTGATAACCCAATAGCTGACAAAAACTTGTGCCTTTTATGGGAGTATAAGCCACGCGAAAATGTAAGTACACTCGAAGGCCGTGCGTTGTCAAATATGTGCCCAATGAAGCTTTATAGCAAGCACCAAGATATAAGTTAATGAAACCACGGGAAAATGAATGGTCTGCAAGTCAGGAATAAATAGAATAGTCGTACGGGAATAAAAAAAAACCGAGTGCAGCCTGTGAAATACTAAAGACGTTTGTTTGAGCAAGGTAGTATTCACCAGACCAACTAGATGCGAAATGCACTATTTCGCTAGACATTCGGGGGGGGGGGAGAGGTGAGGAGGAGGACGCTCAACTATCGTTGTTTACAAATGCGGAACGAAATCAACGAATGAACGTTTTAGTAATCACACACACACAAGCTGCGTGTTCACTTTTCGTTTGTTTTTCGCCTTCAACGAACGGCTGATCTCTCGGCGGACGCATTTTTTGAAGAATACAGGGTAGGCAGTTCACAAGCGATACGAGGTGTCGTTGGAAGAGTTGATTGATTGATTGATTGCAGGGTTTAACGCGCCGACGAAACGGAGGCGATGAGGCACGCCGTAGTGGAGGGCTCCGGATTAATTTTGACCACCTGGAGATCCTTAACGTGCGCCGAAATCTCGTACACACGGGCTCGTTGGAAGAGTGTCGTATCTGATAAGGGTCTCTGATTTCGGTTTATGCTAGATTCTGCAGTATCCCTGTGTCATATGACGATGTTTCGAAGAAGAGTTTGGTCACGGACGCGGATTACTCTATAAGCCCATCTTCGCGCTTCTGTGGAGGATAAATGTAACAGATGAATCTTTGCGAGCGCTCACCTCGGGACAAGACGACACAGCATTAAATTTGTCGTCGTGTGCTGACTCCGGAGTGTAATTTTGCATTATCCATCGTACTTCTTTGGTACAATGTTTGTGAAATTTATGCCGCATTGGCTTGTTCATGGTACTGATCAATATCTGATATTTTGATATTGGCAGGCGTAACTTGCGTGCTGTCAGGTATGAGTGCTCCGCTGGATTTTCTAAGTGCACAAAGTCGATTTACATCATAGTGTGTATGGCCGCTACATGACCATCGGAGGAAACACTGCTTACGGAGACACTGCCACTAAATTTCAGGGCAGCGGAATTGCAATCAGCTGCATGCAAATGCTGGCTTCGGGACGCCGGCCTGTGACACACGCCCGGCGCTCATATACATCTCACTAAGATCGCGTCATAAACGTTTATACTCCCGTGAACACACCACGCTTGCAAACAGAGTGCCTGCTCCACGTTATTCGGTATTTCGAACGCGGACAAACGGTAAATCGCTGTCTTGAACGAGCCCCAAAAGCAACGGCGACAGGGGGGAGCGGGCCGGGGACTCCCGCGCTGCTTTCGAAACGGGCCGCTAGGGGGATTTCAGTGGCGCCCCTACAGGCCGCGCTCGAGGCGTATAGTGAGAGAGGAGCTGCGGAAACTTCTCCCAACGCCGCCGCAGCCCCAAGTCGCTTCCCTTACCGACGTGATTAGAGAAGAAGTGCAACAAGCGTTGGGAACTTCTACGCCATCCGAGGTACCCCGAGAGCCACAAGCTATGACCTACTCTGCGGCTGTTCGTCGACCCCGCCCTGCCCCAACACGCCGTCAAGAGGCCCCGCCGTACCGCCGCCCACTGTCACCCGCCCGACCCCCGGTAGCCCAAAACCAGACGTCGAGGAAGACGGACGTATGGCGAACTCCCGATAATCGTCCTCTGTGCTACCACTGCGGAGAGGCCGACCACATTTACCGTCGCTGCCCATACAAAAGACTCGGACTGCGTGGTTTCTCCGTCGACGCACCTCGCCCTCTCCCTGGCCAACGACCACGTGAGATCGACGAGTATCTATCTGAAACCAGCCGTGGCCCAGCGCGTTTCAACCGTTCGCCGTCGCCCTACCCCTACCAATCGCCGAACCGCCGTAGCAACGCTGACTTTGCCCGTGGAAGGTCCCCCAGCCCACGCGGGGGAAACTAAAGGCGGCAACTTCTGGAGGTGAAGTTGCTCTACGGCGAAAAAAATAGAAACCCTCCAACGACGCAAGGACGCGCTGAAGACGGTGATTCACGACATGCCCTCATCCCGACGACCCGACCTAACCCTGACGAGACTCCCGAACACGACGACAGCTACACGGCGCGACGCGTACCCGACCTGACCGAGACGTCCGTTGAGAAGACGACGACAACGACGATGCACAGTGCCCGACCATCAACACGTACAAGCAGAGATACGACGCCCCGACGAACCCGGAACTCGAGGACGACTGCATCTGACGTCAAGGTGTCCATCGACGGCTTTGACGTAGTCGCCCTCGTAGACACGGGAGCTGACTATTCGGTAATGAGCGGACCATTTGCGTCTAAACTGAAGAAAGTTATGACCAGATGGGACGGTCCGCACATACGCACAGCAGGAGGCCACCTCGTGACGCCAAGTGGAACGTGCACATCGCGCGTCACCATAGACGGCACAACGTACCCTGCGGCGTTCGTCGTTCTGCCTAACTGCTCCCGCGACGTGATTCTCGGAATGGACTTTTTGACGGACAACGGCGCAATAATTGATCTGCAGACCAAGTCGATAACATTTTCCTCCAATCACTCCACGACGCCGCAGCCGAACCCCGATCACCGTGCTGCTGTCAGGATCGCCGACGATCACATCACCCTGCCACCCCGCGCAAGCTTGATGATCGCCGTCTACTGTGAGGATGCTGCTTCTGACATCGACGCTATCGTAGAAAAGTGATCGAAGGTTGCTTCTCGACCGCGGTGTCTCCGTCGCAAGAGGCATTGCGCACTTTAAGCAACGCCAATCTCACGTTTTGGTCACTAATTTCACCGAAGAGTACCAGCATTTAAACAAGGGAGCTGCAATTGCGTTCCTCGAAGAAACACAAGAAGCACGTGATGTGATCGCAGTCGCCGACTTTGAACGCACACCCGTAGAAACATTCAAGCTCCCGCAGCCCTTCGACGTGAATCCGGCGCTACCGCAAGAACAACGGAACAAATTATTGGCTTTGCTACGTCGCTATAGCGAATGTTTTTCGTCGAGCACAAAACTACGTCAGACCCCTCTAGCGAAGCACCGAATAATAACCGAAGATGGAGCCCGACCTACCCGACAGTCACCGTACCGCGTCTCTTCACACGAACGGGAAGCCATCCGGACTCAAGTCGACGACATGCTCAGCGACGACATTATACAGCCATCGAAAAGCCCCTGGGCTGCGCCCGTCGTACTCGTAAAGAAAAAAGACGGCACATTAAGGTTTTGTGTTGACTACCGGCGACTGAACAAAATCACGAAAAAGGACGTGTACCCCCTCCCCCGAATTGACGACGCCCTCGACCACCTCTGCCACGCGAAGTACTTTTCATCGATGGACCTGAAGACCGGCTACTGGCAAATTGAAGTGGACGAGAGAGACCGAGAGAAGACTGCATTTATAACCCCAGACGGCCTATACGAGTTCAAGGTGATGCCGTTTGGGCTGTGCACAGCACCAGCGACGTTTCAAAGAGTCATGGACACTGTGCTAGCTGGCCTTAAGTGGCACACCTGCCTCGTATACCTCGACGACGTAGTGGTATTCGCCCGGACTTTCGACGAACACCTTGCAAGGTTGGAGTCTGTACTCGAGGCCATTCGTACGTCGGGGTTGACGCTGAAGCCTGAAAAGTGCCGTTTTGCATACGAGGAACTCAAGTTCTTGGGCCACGTCGTCAACGCCGCGGGAGTCCTACCTGACCCGGCAAAAACTTCAGCTATCGCGAACTTCCCTAGGCCGAAAGACAAGAAGGGCGTGCGAAGATTTCTCGGGCTGTGCGCATACTACCGGCGCTTCGTCGCAAACTTCGCACGCATTGCAGAGCCACTCACGCGCTTGACGAAAGACAGCACCCCTTTCAGCTGGGAAAACGACCAAGAAAAAGCATTCTGCGAGCTGCAAAAACGCCTGCAAAGCCCGCCCGTGCTCGCTCATTTCGACGAAAATGCCGAAACGGAAATGCACACGGACGCCAGTGATATAGGCTTGGGTGCCGTCCTTGTCCAAAAGCAAAGCGGCTGCGAAAGGGTAATCGCCTATGCCAGCCGTGGTTTGTCGAAGGAGGAGAAAAACTATTCTGCCTCTGAGAAAGAGTGCCTGGCTATTATATGGGCGATTTCAAAATTTCGCCCATACGTGTATGGAAGGCCATTCAAGGTTGTAACAGACCACCATGCGCTGTGTTGGCTCGCCAATTTGAAGGACCCCTCTGGCCGTCTTGGGCGGTGGAGCTTGCGCCTGCAGGAGTTCGACGTTACAGTCGTTTATAAATCCGGCAGGAAACACTCCGACGCCGACTGCCTGTCCCGCGCCCCCGTCGACCCACCACCACAAGACTCTGATGAAGACAGCGCGTTCTTCGGGATCGTGACGGAGAGCGACCTAGCCGCCCAGCAGCGTGCCGACCCCGACTTACGCGTCATAATCGAGTACCTCGAGGGATGCAACGTTGCCGTTCCTAGGGCCTTAAAAGCGCAGCTTACCAGCATTCAGCCTGAAAAACTCCGTCCTCGTGAAGAAGAATTTCAGCCCCGGAACAAGTGCGAATTACCTTCTCGTCATCCCCGCGGACCTTCGTGACGAAATTTTGGAAGCGTGCCACGACGACCCGTCTTCCGGACATCTCGGCACAGCCCGCACTATTGGAAAAATCAAGGCGAGGTACTACTGGCCCGCCTTACCTCTGACGTCACCCACTACGTCCGGAGCTGCCGTGACTGCCAGCGACGAAAAACGCCGCCGACAAGACCCGCCGGACTTCTGCAACCGATCGCCGTCCCATCGAGACCATTTCAACAGATTGGAATGGACCTTTTAGGCCCGTTCCCTACGTCACGATCACAGAACAAGTGGATTGTCGTAGCGACAGACTACATGACGCGCTACGCAGAGACCGCCGCTCTTCCGAGGGGGACTGCACAAGAAGTGGCGAAGTTCTTTATAAGCCAAGTTGTGCTGCGACATGGAGCCCCGGAAGTCCTAATCACAGACCGCGGAACGGCATTTACTGCGGAGCTGATGCAAGGAGTATTACGCTACAGCAACACGGATCACCGAAGAACGACGGCGTACCACCCCCAAACGAACGGACTAACAGAACGTCTGAACAAGACAATCGCAGATATGCTGTCAATGTACGTTGACGTTGAACATAAGACTTGGGACGAAGTGCTCCCGTATGTCACGTTTGCGTACAACACGGCTATCCAGGAGACGACGCAGCTGACGCCGTTCGAGCTTGTCTACGGTAGAAGGCCGACTACGATGCTCGACGCCATGCTTCCGCACGTAGAAGACGACGATCTCAACGCCGACGTCCACGAATATCTTCAACGTGCGGAGGAGGCCCGCCAGCTCGCTCGAGTTCGTATAACGGACCAGCAGCTGGTGGATGCGGGCCGCTACAACCTCCGACGCCGAGACGCCGAGTACCAACCAGGGGATCGTGTGTGGGTTTGGACTCCCATCCGACGACGCGGACTCAGTGAGAAGCTCCTGCGACGCTATTTCGGACCCTACCAGATTCTACGACGTGTTGGCCAACTTACCTACGAAGTGATCCCTGATGGTGACTCCGGCACATCACGACAACGCAGGCGGCCTGAAGTCGTCCACGTGGTTCGCCTAAAACCTTTCTACGGACGATGACAAACTTTTATTTTCATTGGTTCGGACTGTCGCTTATGTTAGCATCGGGTCGATGCACTCTTAGGGGGGGGGTAATGCCGCGAACCATACATTGGGTTTTTTTTATTTGTGTTTTGCTTTTACCGCCCGGCTGCGCCGGTCTGCGTTATCTCTGCGCCAAGGGAAGCGCGTGTTCCATTCTTTCTTTCTGTGCCGCATGTGTTATCTGTTGTGATAGGGAGAGCATTCCGATCTTACGTGAACAGCCCAGAATAATCTTCTTGGATCTACTATGTTCTCGATGCGAATCGACGTTTCGAGAACCACGTGCGCCGAAAGATAAAAAGCCTGCAGTGCGGACGCCGGGGCATTCGATTCTGCGACGCTCGCCGACGCACGTACGTCACTTTGTTGACCACTGCTTCGCCGCCTCTGTATTCTTTTCAGTTGTTAGGGGAGCACAAGTTCGCTCCAATAAACTTGTTTCTTTTCCAAACAACTGCTTCGTCCTTGGCTACGTGACAATATGCTGTGACATCCCGGGAGACGGGAGTGTCCTGCTGGTGGACACCCTTGGCCAGGGCGTCAGCCCTCCTCGTTCCCCGGGATGCCATAGTGGGAATGGCAGCCACTGCAGTTGGACATGGCAGCCGCCAGAGGCCACTTCATGCAGTTTAGCCGCCAGGCGACGTATCCACGTACCCGCTCAGGAGCTTGACGGCTGGTCTGCCTCTCGCAGTCGTAGCAGAGCTGGCCGGGAGTCCTGTCAGGACAAGGGCGTCGCTGTCCTGGCCTGCCCGCTCGAGCAGCAGGTCCGCGGGCCAGGTGCAGGCCGGCCAGCTCCGCCGTGGTCGACAACGCGGGGAAGGGCAGTCGGCATGTTCGGCTGGCGCCGACCGCGGGAGCCGTGCAGGCGGCTGCCGCGTTGCCCGTGTGGGGCAGCACCGAGGCGCCCGTGAAGACGTGTAGGCGGCGGCAGCTGGCGTCCTCAGGCAGCAGGGCAGCCACCTCTTGGTAGATGGCCGCGTGGAGTGGTGGCCTTCTGCGCACCCCGGGAAGCCTGGTGGAAATCTGTAGGGCCTCCCCCGTGCCAGGCGGAGGCGGCTCCAGACGGGGCCGCTGCGGGACTGCGATGT
Organism: Haemaphysalis longicornis; assembly: GCA_013339765.2. NCBI lineage: Eukaryota > Metazoa > Arthropoda > Arachnida > Ixodida > Ixodidae > Haemaphysalis > Haemaphysalis longicornis. Next base: position 93,632,733 of record CM023456.1, read on the forward strand.
TCTCGTCGTAGATCCGCAGCAGCATGCCCATCTGTGAGTCGGGCCGGCCACGGAACCAATGCAGCAGCGCAGCCCCGTCCAGGGACTTCTGCAGCCGGTCGATGTGGCGCAGACCCGTCTGGCGGGCCCGCGTCTCAATGGGCCATGTGGCCGCCTCCGTGTAGGTGGCCGCCACGGGAGAGTGCCTTGTGAGGCCCAGACAGAGCCGGATGGCCCGGCGCTGGTCCAGTTCCAGCTCCCCCCACTGGCGACGCTTCAAATTCACAAGAGGCAGTGCATACAGCACGGCCGACGAGGCCATGCTGCTGTAGATGCGAAGCGCCACCTGGTGGTAGCACCCGTTGCCACGGGCGAGCAGCAGCCGCACTCCGTTCAGCACCCCGGCAGCACGTTTCTGCAAGGCCCGCGTAGCCGGGATCCACGACAGCCGGCAGTCCACGAGCAGGCCCAGGTACGTGACCTGGAGGCGCCATGGGAGGGGCTTGCAGTTCAGCAGGAACTCGGGCGTTTTACGGCGGGCGGTCTTCCCGTTGGGGTGCAGCATGAGCGCTTGCGTCTTGGCCTCGGACAGCACCAGGCCGCGGCTTGCCAGGAAAGCCGCGACCGAGTCCACCGCCGTCTGCAGGCACGCCCTCACGCGCCTGTTCTCCCCTGTGGGCCCGTGCGTCCAGATGGCGACGTCATCAGCATAGACCGCAATCCCCACTGGGTACTGGAGGCCATCGGGGATGCAGTCTGGAAGCGGGGCCAGCACCAGGTTGAGCAGGAAGGGGCTTAGTACGCCCCCCTGGGGCACCCCAGAGCAGACATCCCGTGGGCTGCTGGTTGCCCGGCCGACCTTGACCCGGAATGTTCGGCCAGCCAGGAACGCCCGCACGTAGCCCCTGAGGTGCCCCACGACGCCCATTCCGTCCAGCGCTTCCAGGATGGCGCCGTGCGGGACAGTGTCGAACGCCGCCTTCATGTCGAGCAGCAGGAGGTAGGCCACCTCCTTGTCGTGTTGGGCCTGCTCGAGCATGGAGACGACGTCGTCAAGGGAGTCAGCAGTGCAGCGGTGCCGCCTGAAGCCGCTCTGCTGCTCCAGGAACACTGCCCGCTGGTCGGCGATCCACCGCAGGCGCGCCAGGGCCATGTGCTCCAAGACCTTGCCCGCCGTGGAAAAGAGTGACACCGGCCGGTAGGACTCTGGCTCCGAAGGCGGCTTGCCCACCTTCAGGATTGGGACACCAGGCCCACCAGCCAGGCTGCCGGGAGGATGCCCGTCTTCCAGGCGCGGTTGAAGAGCAGCAGGAGCGGCCCCAGGTGGGTGACGTCCAGGTTGCGCAGCATCTGGTACGTCACCCCATTGATTCCCGGGGCGCTCCTGCGTTTGGGGCAACGGTCCAGGGCGGCAAGTGTTGGGGGCACTATAAAACACGAAATCTTTCGAATAACGCAAACTTGTTTTTTGTCTTCGTGGCTCCTTTAAAGATCCCCAGGTGGTCAAAATTTATCTGGAGCCCTCACTACGGCATGCCTCACCACCTGCGTTGCGTCAGCGCGTTAAACCCTACAATCAACCAAAATCTCGATACTCGAGGAGGATTCACACTAGACTGGCGGTAGAGATCGAAGAGATAGCCCCCAGGTTTCCAACAAGCGACAATCGTTTTTATTTTTTTCTAAATAAACACGTAAATGACCTTCTTTGTCTGGATGTTACATAAAATGGACCACAAAATTTTGCCTTCTTGTAAAAATTGAGCACAAACGGAGCTGTGGTTCACTCGGTAACAAATTTTAAAGATGCTCGTTTATCAATTTCTACCCTGTATTGCAATTTAAACATGAGTCTTACGTAATTTGTCATAGAATTTTCGCTGTTGCATTTTTTCAGCAAAGCGTTGCGGCCATCTCTATATATGCAGCATCGATTACACTTGCCACAGGTAAGGCGCCGAAATAACTGATCGCATATTATTGAAGTACGGAACTAGTTATTGGGTACAATACTGGGCTAGCACAGATGACAGATGTCCAGAAGGTGGGGGAGGGAATTCTGGAGCATATAAGCTTATTGAATGCTGCTTGTGGCATTTCCCTAGACACCATGCTAGGGTCGTATGGCAACCGTGAAAATATTACGGAAGGATAGCCAGACGATGGGTCAAACTAGTCGATATTGACGGTGAGCGCGACCGCGGCCGGCGCTGCGAAGTGCGCCTCCGTGACGTCGGCTTAGGGATTCTCTAATTTGTCGTCTGCTTCATTCGGGCTCCCTCTCCCTGCTGTTTCTTTACTCTCGGTTTCCTTTTGATGCTTTAGGCACCAGATTTTGCGTGTGCGTAAATTTTTATTATAACAGAAGACTTCAAATCGCATACACTAGCTCAACGTGTGATTTAAAGTATATTTTTGGATACTCAAGCATCTCACCGCGAATAGCTCAAAGCTGCCCAATTATTCTTCCCCGACGAATTTGTACCCCGTACCTCACTGACGATTTGAACTTCCGTACTTCTGTAGGAAAGAAATAAATGAGTGATTTAACAAAAAACTCCATTTTTATTAGGCAAAAAATGAATGACATGGAAAGAGAAGTGATGCACATTTGAGTTTGCATGCGATTTGTACCTGTAACTTTCAAGCAAGAACCGAGTGCGTTACCCAGGCGCTACCTCTATTTCTGGCTATAAGAGAGTTTTCGCATGTCGTGTGTTGCCTGCGCACCGTGCGTACAGTGTGTACCGGGACCCGAGTGTGCATGTGTGCATTCGTTCCGGGAGAATCGCTTTGTTCCGGCTTGCGGGCGGGTTTCCCTTGCCGTGCCCGCTCATTCTTTCTGCTCAGGGGTAAATGTCTGCGCATTGCGCGCGCACGCATGCGCAGTCGGGTCCCGGTACATGCGGTACACACGAAACATACGATACACACGGTAGCTAAAGCTCTCTATTGACCGCGCGACCTCTGCATAATATAAACGGCGTAACAAAGCTTAGGATATGGAAGTAGGACTGGGTACCCTAGCTGCGCAAAACTCTGACTTTGTAGAAGCTCTGGCGCGTAGTAGTCCACGTTGTGACTTATTTCGCGCCATAACACGAAGAAACTCAAACGAAGACAGTACTGCGAACCCGGTGTAGCAGCAAGGAAGCCTGTCGGAAGCTGCAGCTTGCGTTATCAGTGCGCAGAATTTAGAGTGGCACACTCCCTGTGAAACCGTCACTTGACAATAAAGGAATATTCGTAGCCGGGAATATCAACCCCAGAATCTGTAATAATCCAGAAACCACAGAAAACATTGTTCTTGATTGCTGTGATGCGCGCTTTCACTGGGGCATACTTCAGTGACAGTCGAAGAAGGCTTGGCTGTCACTTATTGTGGCACCCGTGCACAAGACCGAAAGTGTGCTCTACGACATATTTATGGTACTAAGCCTTGTTAGCTTATGGAGGACTGAATGATGGACAGACGTGCCGATGTGGATACTCCACCGGCAAGGGATTATGTTGTGAAAATAATGATTACATACAAGTGTACAGGGCTTTGAACGAGCGTCCTGAGTGGTTTCCCGTACTCGAGGATGTTGCCATGCTAAAACGTTTTTAAAACCACAGTTGCAGCAAATTTGTGGCTGGTATTTTACCCCTTTGTGTTATGCTTGTATCACGCCTTATGTAATGCGACCGTTTCAGCCAAAACGGCAATAAACAAAAATAAAGACTTCTCGCTAGATTAGTTTGTGACAGCAGACGACGAAGCGAAAGCAAGAAATCCAAACCATCCCCAAGTAGCCGTAGAGGAGCTTGTCGGTGTAAAACCACACAATGGACACAGTAACGGAAGCCGGGACGGAGATGCGAATGCGATGAGCAGTAAAGAATTTTTAACAGGAAAGTGTTTTATGTGCGGGTACACAAAGATCCTAGTGACGTCATATTCGTCACGTAAGTGACGTCCCTAGAAAAGGTGCCATTGATGAAGCTGCTTCCGGATCCGAGCCCACGAACTCTCGGGCCTCTCGCCACAACGGCAGGTGTATGTGGCACTCTGCCGACTGTGCTATGAACAGAGATGTGAGCAGCTCTATTAACGCGCCATATGTCCTCCCCTGTGACTCATTCAGGTGATTGTGCCGTCTAGGAGAGGCAAAGCGCTGTAGCGCATCATGGCGCTAATGAGCACAGACAGTTCGCGCCTCGATGCCAGCACCTTCGTGTACGGGGGACGCGCGTGAATTAAGCCAGCCTCCGCTGTTGCGTTCTTCCCATGACCGCTATGTGTTTTGAGCTTCTGTTACTGTGCATGTCATTTTTAGTTTTGTTGTTTAGGAAAAACCCGTTATTTTTAGATGCAACGCATCTCATGCTCGCCCCTCTGTCCTTCCTGTGTCTGTCCGGCGTTGTCCGCACAGCTGCGCCTCTCCTCCTCTCCTCTCTCCGATAGCGAACACTCTCTCCCAAACAGCTGCGGGTTGGCGCAGTGCGCTCTCACTCCGTTGCTAGGCGCCGGTGGGCGGCGCTGCGCACGGCGCTGCGCATGTGCAGTGTTCTCTCTCTCCGCGCTCTCCTCTCCTTCGGGCGCTGTGAATATAAAGCTGCATGCCGCGCTCCGACGGTCTCAGTCGACGGTCGTCCGCGTTACGCTTGCACTCTCTCGCAGTACTCGACGATTGCTTGATGCAATCATCGAGCCCCTAACTGTGCACTTTACGGACCACAAGGCACTCATTCTCGTCTGCAATAAACACCGTACTTGAGCATACGTGTACTGCATGTGCATTGCATGATAAAAATGGAAGATTACGCCCACCTCCCCTTTGCGTGAGAATCCCTGCTATAAGCGTAATCAATACGATGGAAAACGCCAATGGAACCCCCCATGAGATGCGTTGCATCACACCAGGGTTCCCGCGAGGGGAGGGGGGCGTAAATTTCTTTTTATTCTTGCATGTCGTCGTCACTTCGTCTGGCGGGGTCAGGCTCGCGAACTCTTCGCACGTGAAGGAGGTTCCTCTAATATTCAAATGCTCCTGTGAAGGCCCCTTTCACTTTCGTAGTTACCGATTCCTATGAAAGAGAGATCAACCACCATTTTTGTTAACTATCCCGAAGCTACCACTTTGGAAGCATGTGAGCACAATATGCTGGACTGAGAAATTTTACCTATGTTTATTTTAGTGCTTTGTTTTTAATTTATGCATGTGATATGCTCTTTTTTTTTCGACCAACTGCAGTGTTTAGAGCACCCCTTTTTTGGTGTAACATATGCATCGGATTAGGTGGAACCTTCTATACAGCATTGGTGAGTGTTGTTCTTTTAAATCTTCGTAGAAGCTGACAAAACACGCAAAAGCTTCTATATTTTCAATTTTTGGTGGTGCTTGCAACTTTCAAGCCAAAGTGTATTTTCTCGCAATTTTTTTGCCGGTTTATCTTACGCCTTCTGTTTTTGGGCTACCCTTTAGAACATATAAGGGTGTAGAAGATTCAACCAGAACTACATCTTCCTAATTTTGTCCGAAATTTCACAGGACATGATAGTTACGTGGTAACTGCGAACTCTCGGTGCAAACTAATAGTACTAATAAAAACACAATGACTTTCCTACAAGAATATCGAGATTTCTTTTTATACGTTCTACTAACTTTTTCTATGCTCCGGTTATTGAAGCTGTTACCAACCCTTATGTTGTGTCGCGAGCTCAAGCGAATCATACCACCATATGCAGCGCACACCGTACCCCCAACCTAAATTGCCACAGTTCCTTTCGTACTGAGCATGGTTTTAATTTAGCACAACACCTCGGTAGTGTACCTGTGCAGTGGCACCTCCACTTTCAATGTATATTCAAAACCAAAATTTCCCTGTGTTCACCTGCGTTAACAAGGTCAAATACTAGTCCATTACTAAGTTTAAGTTGTTTAGCTAGGTACTTTTATGCAAAGTAACATCATGAACAGATGAAGCGCAGAGAAGACATGAATGCGACTGGTGCATCAATTGCCCTCGATAGCGCAGTCATGTACAGCTTATAATGGCTGTCTCCATCTATTATTCCTAAAATAAAATTAACGGATTTTCATCATTTCGTCAGACAGGGCAAACTGTTGTTTTATCTGCGAATTTAACCGCCGAATATTCAACGTTCTATAATCAAATCCGACTAATTCTGCTGCTCCAGCCTGGATGTCACTTTATTATGCACAACGTAAATGTTTTTTGCGAGACCGTTTCTATATCGTGGTGTCATATAATCCGAATAAAAAGAAAATACAGTTGCGTTAAGAGTGTATGCGTGCACACACGGTTGGACGCTAAGGCTCTCAGATTTCATTTGGTCTGTTTCTAAATGCATTTTGTTGTAATATAAATGGTTAGCTCCTACAATTTTACAAATAACTTAGTTTTTTGGTTTTGGCACAGTACGGTTAAGCCAACGCAGGCCTCACCCGTGAATTGTTTCTACGTATCTTCCAACTGGTGATATGCGAAATGCCAACAGTTGTGCCATTTCTCTTCAGGGAGGGCTTCGAGGTGTCGTCTGGATGGACTGCTTACAACTGCTTATCATTTTAATAGCCCCAGCAGCACTCCTTGCGAAAATTTCGATCGACTCATTATCTGAGAGCGCCAGCATAAAGCCGTTGACTGACTTCAGCGCCTCGAAATACTTTGCTGAGTAAGTGTTTGAAGCACGTAGGCTTCATTCTGCATACCGCTTGAGCGCAGTGAGAAACGCTCTTTTATTCTTCTTTTGGACGTTGCGGTTTTCTTAAACTTACTAAAAAAACTAGGCTACTCAATGTGATACAGGAAGCAGTCAGAATAGAAACTTGATACTGCCGACTTAACGTACATTCACAGAACAATACTTATCTTCCACGCAACTTACAGCCTCTTATTACTGAATCACTAACCGGCGGGAGTGGGCCTGGTGCCGTGGCTAAGACGCTATGGAGCTGAGCACACAAATGTGTATTCTACGCCAGCCGCGGGCACGGTCTTTCTGATCTAATCAGTAAACGAAATACACACCTTCCTCATATTGTTCGATGGATCTAATGACGAGTTGTCGTGTTTAACAAAAGAGCTGTTTAAGCTTGACCTTGGTCTGTTTCAGTTACCAGAAAAACACAGAGAAATAAACTCTCCCGGCGCAAGTTACCCTGCGCAACCTTCGCGAAGGGGCTTTAGCCAAGCATACCGAGTGCGTGTGAGCGTGTGCCTCGCAGAAGTTCGCAGCCTCGTCCTGGCTTGCGCTTGGTGGTGGTGGCCCGAAAAATGGCGCATACCCACTTAGTGGGATTGGCCAAGAAGAGTTATGTTTTCATTACAATCAATCATGCGAGGCAACATAATGGAGCAGAAGAAAGAATTTGGTCTAGGGTAATGAGAGAGAGAAAAAAACACGAAAAAAAAACAGAGAGAAGAGTAGGAAAACTATAGTAAAAGTCAACCTAATCGTAATATTTTTAACACTGCAGCCGAGCTGTCTACGAAATGAAGGAGTGGATGGCGTTGCACACGTTTTAATGGCATCGGCCCAGCCTAGTCCCCCCAAACGACAAAAGCACCGGTACAGTCAAAGGCAGTCCAAGACGTAGCAGGGGAATCTCCAGCAGCCTTCTCCGATGGTTAGAAAATCGGCGGCAAAAAAGAAACAAATGCTCTTCGGATTCAATTTCTTTGCAAAAGTGGCACAAAGGGAGGTTATCAGATTTGCCCTATATAAATACCGATTGAGTGGCGGCACACCACAACGAAAAGAAGTCAGCAATACTTCGCACAAGCGAGTTTGGCATAAACGTCTTTTCCAGCGGTACCTGAGGTGTTCAAGTTCAGGAGAAGTGTTCATTATCATCATTTATTATAGCCTTAAGGGACCCTTGTGAGGTATTACAAAAGGGGGGAGCAAGTACACAAATTCCACAGCAGGTGATGGTCGATGGTACAGTCATAGAAGTGAGGTAGATTCATAAAGAAATGGCAGCAACAGCAGCAAATATATATACATATGTACCTAAAGGAACTGTAACAATAAAAATAAGGAGCGAAGACCCCATTAAAAATAATTAATATGAGCCATTGATTGGCAACATGAACCAATCAATCCCACACATGTCCCCACCGGCGGTCACGTCACCCAACACTCACTCTCATGCACTCATAGACATCGAATCACTGACCATGATCGGTGGCATCTTGATTGAACAGGTATTGGTGATAACGTGCCAACAACACGCAAGAAAACGGAGGAAGAACCTTGACGATCGGTAAAGCCAAAGCTGTTTTAGCTAATATGTCAGCGGTTTCATTGAGGGTTCACCCATGTTGGCAGGGCAGCCAAACGAGCCGAATATCCCGCACGGGAGTGGGGACGCAGGAATAAAATGTTTTGAGAATAGGATGTAAAGTTTCTGAGGAGAGAGCCATGCACACGGAAAAGGAGTCGCTGAGTAACATCGCGGAAGAATTCGCCGGATCAAGTTTCAGGATTGCAAGGAGTAGAGCAAGAAATTCCACAAAAAAATGGGGATAAAATTTGGTAATCGCAATGAAAAAGACCAGTCCAGTTCAATGTCGGAGAGAAAATACCCACGTGAGGAACTCCCGTGTTCGTCGGCGTCGTCTCCGGAGCGACGGACCAGTGGAGCGTCGGTCGCAAAAAGGCTCGCCACGTAGATGCGGAGCAGTTGTCATGCGCACATGACGTTTTAGATGCGAAGCAGCTTAGGGTCGAGCCTGTTCCCTCCGCCGTTGTGTGGATGCCGTTGTGCGGCATCCACACCCCCACTGCGCATGCCTGCCAGGCAACTCTGATGATGATTGGCCAACCAAAGAATCTTGGCCAACCAAATTCGCCAACCCTAGGGATTGTCCAACCAAAGAATCCATCATGAGATAGCTTCGCGTTCAACCACCGCCGTCATCTTCCCGTAGGGGAACCCTGAGTAGTATGCGAGGCATTTCTCCTCTCCTCTCTGAAGCTCCTCTCCTCTCGGGCATTCCTCCTCTCCTCTCCGAAGCTCCCCCCTCTCCGGGATTGCGCAACGAATGGCAACACCTGCGGCTCCGCACGCGATAATACGAAGCAGCTTAGGGTTAGAGACACGATGGTATCCGCTGCATACTCCGCTGGGGGCGCCACTGTAGCTCCGCAGTATAAATGACGCGCGCGCGCGCTCCGCTCCCCTCATTCTCCTCCCGCAACGCCGCGATCTAACTGAAAACTAATGGGAACTTGAGTCGACCCAATGGATGCTTCGCAAAATACTCAGGGTTCCCCTACGGGAAGATGGTGAATTTTTTTTCGGTCGGTTAAGCTTGGGAATTCACGGGCGGGGTCGTTCAGACGGGGAAGCCCTGGGTGGCTCGAAAGGAAGTGGCGTAAGCTGGCTTGAGTCGGTGGGCGGAGGTGGCATCTTGGAAGCCGTTAATGTCGAGGGTCACAGCATTGATTGGGCACTCACCCTGCGAAGAACGTGCATAGACTTGCGCTTTCTGCTCCCTCACTCCTGAGGTCCGCCGTCAGTGTGAGCAGAAGCAAGGTCGACCCTCAGCTCTGCTATTTTTTCAGACTTTCATCACTAGAGCAATCTCCTTCAATTTCTCTTTGTCCTACATTATGAGCATCTGAGCGGGGGCACAATTTGCTCCATTATAACAATTTTTAATTTTCCAATTTTTAAAATCTTACACAAGCTTTCGTTTCAAATCGCTGGAGCCTCCACGATTTGCTAAAACAACCATGCCACCTCTTACCCCGATGAATAGCTTCTAAATACACCGGAGCACTTTCCAATTTATAGTTATCAACAGAAGCTGTTACCCGCGGGTTTTTCGGGTGTTTTCTTGGTCTACGCGTCGACGCGCAGAGGAAGAGAGCCTGCCCCACCGCTGAAGTGCTCCTCAAAGAAGGTTTAACAAGTCAAAAACAGGATTACAACGCCAAGATAACGGTACTCAACACCTCAAGGTGTGAAACTGTATGTGATGTTTTTGGCCAGAGGGGACATTTCGATGATAACCATAACAACGTCTGGATAATGGTGAGCGTTGAAAGTCGTAATGAGTACTGCCATACTTTCAAATTCGCACACGCCTCTCTTCAAGTTCTATCGCATGTGGTTACTGCGTGTTTCTTACGGGCGCATGGCATTATTAGCTTTGGTATTATAAAAAAGGAACTATACTTTTAGTCTATTCACAGGCCAGATCATTTTGAATGCTAGTATCAATTTTCTAACAGGTAAAGATACACCACAGATATATTATAATATATTCAGTCTCAATAATAAGTCAGTGAACACAACGGTTGACTCAACTCACAATAATGAGTCCCAATTCGGCCTCTCACGCTGATGAGACTAAATATCCATGCTAAAAACAGTGAATCTAACCACAGGTAACTGAAATAATATTTCTGCCCAAGTTGCAAAGAAATATCACCTCGACAGCAAGAACGCCAAATGTAGCACCATACCACTAGAGTGCGTTAAACACCACGATAAAAAACATTCTATTGAGAATCAAGCAAACAAGCATCGCTGCAAACCGCCTAGTCGCAAAAGTAGGAAATTAAAATTGAAAGCCACTCGGCCCTGCCAAGATTATCGACCATCCAAGCTGTAAAACTTCGTGGTAAAAAACTTGTTTAAAGCCTTTATTTCACTACTGCCGGTCGCTGTGTACTTACGGACACAATGCCTTATTTGCCCCCACTATAAACAAACCTTTTCATGCGTCAATCTTTCATAAGATCAGGACATGCCCCGGGTTGTGTTGCGCATGCCCAGTTATATATTCCTGTGGACCGCGTTAACTATACGGCCGCTAGTACAGCCCACTGATAAAATGGCAGCTCCCAGGAAGAAGTTGAAAAGGCCTATATACACTGATCGCAATACTTGCTACTGTAGGTACATTCTCTGGTAATGCCAAATGGATCTGCATCGATAACATCCAAATCAGCCATCGCATATCGCTGCAGCGATTCTGCCTTACTAATTTTATAGAGCGAATATGTCGATATAGCGCGCTCGGTAGAACCTATTTTGCTTTAGTCAGCCGCCATGGTTCCCTGCAGTCTTATGCAATTGTGGGCTCACCTGCTCAATTGTTTCCGCCACACAGAGAACATGCTTTTAGTTTGTTAAAATTACGCTACCTATTTCATTATATCTATGTGGTTTTTCCTGTGGTATGACGCAGCTCTGGTGAATATTGGCGATGAATTTCGGTAAAGCGCATGTATAGCACATGACGTTTTAACAGGGTACTCTAACGGGTCACTGACCCTTAAGCACGCACCGTAACATATTCCCTCGCATGCCCTGGCAACCTGAGATATCCAGGCATTGCCGAACATTAATAAAGCGAAGATATGTCACCAATGAATGCGATGTTATGTTTCACAATGACACACCGCATGTTCTCTACAGCCTTTATTAAACACAAAAGTTGGTTGCAGCATATCTCTAGTTATGCATACTTACTCTTTAGTGGCAAACGCTCATTAAGATTTTCTACCAATGATTGCTGTTGATGGTGACTGAATGCGCCCCCGCGACGTGTTTCTAGTTCGCGGTAGATTGATGTGGAAAAACTGAACTTACTCACAGCAAACGCTAACAAATGAAACATCCTACTCACCCACAACAAAACTTCCACTCATTCCGGCGTCCTAACCACTCTAACGTCCCGTCCATCTTCTCCCCCAAGGCTTCGCACACGCAACAATGACGTTACCGGTGCGTTTAATGCACCAAACATACAAAGCTAGAAAGGACTAATTCTCTCAATAACTGTGCCGATTTACTGCATATGGCCGCAGTTATTCTCATACACTCCATTTCCTTCAACAGCTTCAGCCTGGACTTAACTCGCGATGAAAATGTCTGGTCCTATGTATTTGGATTATCAGCCTCAACATTGTGCCGAATGTGCTTTGACCAAGTCATTGTCCAGAGGCAGTTGGCGTGCCGAACACTCAAAGAAGCGAAAAGGTATGACGAAGCTTACAGGCGTTTTTGAGAAACAGCAACTCGGGCGTTTCGAGGCATGCTCAGTGAAATAACTGCCGCAGTACAGCCCGGGTCTCTCACCCACTATTGAAATGAAACTTACAATTGCGAGATATTGGCATAACAAATTGACGGCTCCACGCACCTCGTTTAAAATGCCGTCATGCTCTAAGCGAAACTATTCCAAACGAACCTGGAAGGACCGCCTATTTTATGGTAAACAAATCGCACATTAAAACACTGTCGTGCACCCCCTACTTCTGTTTATTACATTTTACTCAGGTAAATTGCTTCCTTACGATGTTCTCAATGTAAAATTTTGTTTGTGAAGATACCTGCAGTAAAATATTAGGACACCGTCCCCTGTTTCTACATCACACATTGCCCCTGAGTTTGGCGGAATCGTTTTAGTCTCCCTGTAGCAATTGGGACACGTTTTGTTTTTGAATAAATCGCGTCTTCTCAGGTTTGAAGATATCTACATTCATCTTAACTAGGCGCAGAAAGACGCGGACGAACGACTGAGGTAAACACAAACACAAGGCGCCCTGTTTGTATTTACCTCAGTAGTTCGTCCGTGTCTTTATGCGCCTAGTGAATATGAGTCTAAACCAACTCGCCCAGTTATCTGTTTTGATGCAAGTTATCTACATTGACGTCCCCATCGACAATCACCGAAGTGTGCTCATAACACTTTTTTGCGAGTAAAATGCGGCCTGACGAACTGTTCATACCAGCTGTTGTATCTGAAAATTAGCACATGCTGAAGAATTTGCGTCCATCTTTTGTGTTAAACCAAATACTTCCCTACACCACTTCTTGGTGTATGTAGGGCACACTGAAGTTTTTACACAGCTACCCTAGTCAACCGCATGGACGGAATGGCATGGTCATTATGTTTAGGCACTCGTTTAGATCCCCCTAATAAAAGATATTTAAGATCCCCTCTTGATGGTGTTTCCTTACCAGCTAATAAATGCTTAGCCCTCAATGAAAAAATATGTGATACCGGCAGCACCAAGGGCACTAGTTGTTGGTCTTGCTTGCATGCAATTATTCATCATCCAAGCTTAAGAAGTGCTGCACTTCTTATTGTTCCCGCTACTTCCAAGCAGCCGCCCTACGTTTGGAGGTCTAGTTTAATATTGAGAAATTTGGCACCAGTTATTTCATCAAAAATCTGTCCGCCGAGACCAGCCAAAAAGGAATATTTGGGGGGAGTGGGGGGGGGGGGGCGTTTAGGATTGGCCACGGCAGTTTGTTTTCTTACCCATAACAGCACAGCTAAAATAGCTGAGTAGTTGACGTACCGAAATGGCAATGATTCACTTCTATAGCAAAGTGGTGTACCCCTTTTCTTTAAAGAGCAGCCAAAAAATATTGCGATATCATGGAACCAAGAAATTATCTAGTTTTTTCCCTAGTGGTTTCTCACAAATGAGAACCGCCTGTCTGACAAGCATTTTTCCGTAATTTCAAGGAGTGGCTCACTTGTGAAACTGCAGTATTCTACAAATCAATGATACCGTGGTGTGCATCCGAATATGATTCAGTAGTAACATAGGCAGGGTGTGCATATCTGTTCGTGATACCAAAGTTATTGATTTACGTATTGAAGCAATTTGGCACTGCTGCTACCGACAAGTGGCGTACGGTGAAGCAGTGGTTCCAAAACACAGTGGATTATTTTCATCTCACAGCAATGGGGCCATGGCGGTTAAAGACCGGCGCCAGTATAAGCGGCAGCGCGTTCACTGCTGGCGCTGTCAACAAAGGCTGGTGTCTGCGGTGCTCTCCTCAGTAACCGTGCTTGGATACGGGAGCCGGTCACAGCAGCTGACATGGCTCAGGTAGTGCGGAGGTAGACCGGTGCCACAGACGACCTGCAGAAGCCCCAATCGTGGCACGGTCCCGTCAGTAGCTCCTGCTTCGCGGGAGTTGTGACCGGTGTAGTCCTCGGCGGCTGTCTTTCGGAAATATCCCACCGGGCGGGCAGCCAGACACGTCATATGTAATTGTCCCGATCAGTTCGTACCGTTGTGGGCACAGTTGATTGCGGAAGGCGTTTAAGGAGGGTGAGATCATAAATATACGCCGGTCTTGCTGTTTTGACACTTCCACGTAACGAAAAGCACGTGTACAAGCACAGACGAGCAGTGTCGGTTCCTACACTATATACTGTTGATATCTAAAAGCCCCCCGTTTCGGCAGCATCGTGCGAAGTGCAGAATGCACTGCCTCAATAGCTATTATGAGCATGTTTTTATAAGCATGGAAGAGCACGCACTAAAATCACCACACTGATGAGGGGGTTTTAGATTCGTTTACTTTTTCTTTGTAATGCGCAGCTTGCCGAATAGTATAAATTCTCTACTCTTTTTGGTTGAGTTGGTTTATGTTACTTTTCAAATGAACGCTAAACATCCAGAATCGACAAACGAGGATAAATGTGCTAGTGCTATCTGTTCTCCATGCGTCCCTACTGTAACAGTTACAGGGCATATTGTTATCACGTTGGAATTTGTCGAACGCATTTCGTAGCGTTAACGACACGAAAATCTTAAAATAAATCTACAATCAAAACCGTAATGAACATGTGATGTCTCTTCGTAGGTATGACCATCTAATAAAAATATTACCAACAAACTTTTGTTTAACTCTTAAAATTTCTACACAGAACCGCAGTGACTGGAACGGCACTGCTATTGGTGATGTATGTCTTCACGCATGCAATGGGCTTTGCCCTTATCGTCTGGTTCCGGGGCTGCGACCCAGGTTTGCTTGGGGACATCAAAGGCATGGACCAGGTGAGCAGAAAGTATTTTGTTGCTTGAAATATTGTTCGATATATATTAGCACGTGTCAGGCGTAAAAACAGAGCGGAGACTTCAATTGTTAGACTGAAAATTGGAATTGGAAATACTTTGCAGCTGTAAATCTTCAGACTTCTTGTAGGCGTGAAAACGCTGGATACACATCCTTGTTCCCCCGGTTTTAAACACTGCTGTTACTTTAGTATGAACTATTTCTTTGTTATGAACTATTGGTGACTCTGTAGTTGAAATACGTGCGTACGCTTAGGTACGTTGTGGTGCGATCTTGAAGAATGTTTCGAAACTAAGCGAGGTGGTGTATGAGTTGTTTTATCTTATGATACCCCTGTGTATGTGCTGAGACAGCCTGACTTAGGGCTTTCACGGTGTATTTAAATGCCGCTGTTTGAGTCTGACCTGGGTTGAGCCTTTTTGGACTGACTCTTTGAAATAAATCTCCATGCGTGTGCGCCTGTTTCTAGTGCTAATGTGGTGTCTGTTAGGTGCACTTGCTCAGCGACTATGTTATTAGACTTGGATATATTGAAAATAATTGTCCATGGCGTCGATTCCGGCTTGAAAAGTATTTTGCAGGTCTACGGACAACAGATGGTGATAGGTACATTTATATCTTTTTATTCCTACTTATAAGCTCACTTTACCAAGGATCTCATTTCTCGCGTAAAATGGACAGAGGTGGCCCCTTTTTGTTGAAACGACCTAAAATTAGTATGCCCGCAATTGTTACTTGTTTTATGGCAGAAATAAGCAGGAGCCGGCAATTGCGGAAGCCTGGGTCCAGTTGAACGGCTAAATGCTGAAGCGTCTCCCGTGACGAGTCGTCAAACAAAGTCGCAGATGCTGCAGCTGACGCAGCCGGGCTCTTTAGAGATTCTATGACTGTGTTGAGGCTTGATATCGCGTTAAGGGCCTCATCTTACGTACTGTAGCACAGCCTCTAGCTCAGCTTCCAGGTAATTCGGCAGGTATCAAAGGTTCCGTCTCTGTATTGATCGCGCGGAGTTCCGCCTCGCAAGTCGTCAAGCGCTGGAGCACAGTCTGCAAGCTCACCAAGTCTGGAGGTGTAGATTGGAGAGCAGCGTTGGCTTCGTTCACCAGTTTCGTCAGAAGGGCCCGCCGTGCTGTTTGCTTGGGCTTCAAACGGTCCATCGTCATTTTTCAGGCCCGATGGCTCGTCCGGACGATGCCGGGTTCACCAAAGTTGTTGTGAACTGCAAGAACCCAGGACGCCAGGGTAGGGCAGTACTGAAGACGCACTTCCACCTCATTTATTCACTAATGATGATAGTGTGCACGCCCCCTTCTGCCTAATCTGCTTCCACAACAGTGCCTTTTGTGGAAAAGAAACCAGACTGGCTAATTTTGAAAGAGCGGGCAAAACGCCTCGGTGTTTGGTGCCTCTGATGACGCAGCGGGCGTACAGCCGCTCACCATTTCGCAATGATGAATTGGATACTTGTTCGCCCTTAGAGGTACTGGCACGCTAACCCTCCCCATTTTAAGAATCAGCTAAAGCCCTTTTGAACCGATTCCAGACGTAGCGACAATACGCGATCAAGAATAACATCAAAGGCAAAGCATGTTCTAGCCACGAAACTGATGATGTACACTTCGCAAAAAAAAGGTTCGCATTACAGCATGTAAGCTTGTTTCAAATATACCTTAAGTTCTTCCTTCGAAAAAACAACACTGACAAGACCGCAAGCCGTGCAAATAAGCTTTACAAGCTTCGTGACCGTTTGAGAGCATCGTAAAAACCTTTCGCGCAGTTTACGCAAGTGGAGTAGTTGTTCCCACACCAGACAGCCCGGAATATATTTTTTTCCGGATTTAGAAGTGCGTTCTGCTTGAAAAAAATGAATACAGAAAAAATTGACTTTTTGGAAGTGTCTATGAAATACAAAAACAGTAACCTGAAAACCCCACTTCGGTGTATGTTTACAAGGCCACAAAGGGCGTTCGTGGACCTGACACTATTTTTCGATAAACGTTTGTGAATTACAGCAACACAGGCCCGCTGATACGCCTCAAAATATTTTATAGGTCTCTTTCTGAAGCAGTACGGCCTTGCTTCTACCAGCAAGGTGTTTCCGCTGAAGCAGTGGTTCAGTAACACTTACAAACACTGATACCTGACGGTTGACGACTTGCACCAGGGACGCTTTTCAGAGACAGGGTGGCCCTTTTCGAGTACAGGCGGCTGCGCGTTCACAGCCGGCGCTGGCTACCCTCAGCTACCGTCGCCGGTGCTCTCGTCAGGAACCGCACGTGAGGACGGGCGCTATCTACAGCGGCTGCCATGGCCCAGCCCGTGCGGCGGTAGACCGGTGCCACAGATGACCTCCTGAGACCCGGGGGCCCTTGCACAAGCCCCAAGCGTGGCTCGTGCTCCGCGGGTATTGTATCCGGTGCAGTCGTTCCCAGCCACCTCTGGAAGGGTAGCACATGCTCCCATCTCAGTTTGTAGCGCAGTGGGAAGAGCGCCACATACCTCCCGTTGCGGTTCGAGAGTCGTGGGATCGAAACCGGGCGCCGGCTATTTCTTTTTATAGTGGAGTGCGCTGACGTCAGCCCAAACGCTGACGGGGCTGAAAAGACGTGCATGCGCAGTAGAGTGTGGACGGCGGACAACGACAACAACATCGAAGGAGGGAGGGACACAGCGCCGACCATGAGATGCTTAGCATCTAAAAAAATACCCCGGACAGGCGCGCACGCCTTTTATAACCAATTGTCTATGCCACTGCGCACAGTTCTGCGCAGGAGTAATTGCACAACGCCCTCCTGGCGTCCGCGATCCTGAAGATACGCGGGTCGTGCTGCTTCCGCACTTTCAGGAAAACACAAGCACTTCGCCAAGCGTACGTACATTGGCTCCGTTGGTTCCTACAATGGCGACCAAGACCCTACGGATTACGGGCTTGACTCGGTTTCGCGTGAAAGCGTTAGCTCCTATATGAGTCCGCACCGATACTAGACCAAGATTCCTTTGATAGCACTCCTGCCCTAGCCCACTATTTTACTAGTGATTTGGCTGTCTTGTGAGATACTGGATATTCTTCGCAGTTTGATATTGCAAATGTTTCCTCTATTTCCAGATTTTGCCCTATTATGTTAATAAATACTTAGTCGGCATACCCGGAGTAACTGGGTTGTTCCTCGCTGGAGTGGTTTGCGCTGCAACAAGGTAAAGATTCATCTGTTGCGGCAAACTAGTTCGAAGTTAAAATTGCTAATGCCGCATTTTCAAAACACCGAAAAGAACATCCGTGGCGTCAGGCGTTTGGCAATAATCGGGGACGTATAATTACGGTAAATCAATATTTTGAAACAGTTAATGCGAGGTTCGGACTACAAAATTAGTTCTTAAAACTTCGTTTTCCATTTATTAACTAATGCTATTTTCGTAGTTTTTGTCACCGCTGTTTAGGTTTTTTTCGTACTTTTTCACAGTGATTGCTGGGCATTCTTCGAAGAAGCTTCAGGTGTTAACGTAAGGCACATGTTAAAAAATCTTATCATCTTGTCAACTGTTTCCACGGTGTTTTTGCGGCGCATAAATAAGTTTTGTCTGTTATAAAATATATTACATTCAGGGAGAGAGAGAGAAACATAGACTTATGGGAGAAACCATCCCCACCGGAAGAAGATCTGGCGCGACAAGAAATAACAAAAAATGTGTAATGGCTGAGTAAAAACCCAATAGGTAACAGGCATCTCATTACTAAAATGACAAACGTTGCAAGAACCCACATGCGCTGAGCATGAAGCGTACTACGCACAATATATATTTCCATATAGCAGCAGTAAGCCAATATCATGATGCACCTCCATAATGTACACATGGGCAATTTTTGCTATAACATGGGACGTTTATGCAATAGAGTTATATACATTTATATACAAAATGTAGATAAAAACTATTGATCAATTCACGAACCTTCGCTTACACAAGCGAACGTTTGTGAACGCATACGTCTGATGTGTGTTTCCACCGTAGTGTGGGAAACGTACTTGCATGCAGTAATGCTCACATGTATTCGTTGCTTGAAACGAATTCGTTAGGAAGTGGAAGGCTTTGTTTTGGTCTTGTAGATAATCGTATGGGCCAATATGCTTTCGCGTATATGTGGGTCTCGCAAACAACCGGCCGAGTTTGTCAGTTAATTTTTTCCTCGCGTAAGCAAAAGCCGGACATTAAGCGTTCCGTGACACGCCTCTTCAGAATGATGTCCAGAAGTGCAGAAGGTGTCGTCAGCAAATCCCATCCGGCAGTGGACATTATTGATGCCGAAAAAGCCGAGACGGAGGCGAACGTAAAAGGTGACTGAATGACAGACGTCACGCGTGCAGGAATACAAATGAGATGGGCCCTCTCGGTGCAATAGATATGAGCGACACGTATATAAAAGCCAGGCTTCGAAATTGTTCTGTTCCCTCGGGATTCTCACATCAATATTCGTATCGCGTTTCGTAAACGGAATTCTCCTACATGTGTACATTGAATGACCTGCTGCAGAGACGCAGTTGGCTCACCAATATCCACCTATCTCAATGTTCCCTGGAATGAACTCAAATATTAGTAGCTACGTAGTTTCCATTTCGCTTCCATGTGCATCGAAGATGGCTCCTAATAAAACGCTGTTGTGAGTGCATGGCACAATTATATTTATACCTTGAATAACCTTTGATGAATCGATACGGATGGCCTCTTTATTACAGACAGTTAACGTATCGATAAATGACGCTGCTAAGCCCATGTTGTAATGTTCTGCAGTCACCGGCGATGGGGGGGGGGCGAACTTTTCAGCCTTTGATCATTTTAGAGGCTGTGTTCTGTGAAAGCTAACGACAACGACGCAGTTTTTGACTGCCTATCAGCGTATATATATTCGCAAGAAGGCCTAACTCTCATGCAGACGCCATCGGCATTGATATCAGTGTAGATATAGTTGACGTTTTAGTCATCCTTGTCATTTTGTTGCGTAACATTTTAAAACGAACACTCCAAGGGAGAAAGCGAGGTGTGCCGCCATTCAGGCATGAGGGGAGGGACAGCACATCCCCCAAAAACGGCCTAATGGACCTTCGACGTCCAATGCTGTTAATAGCGATGCACTGCAGCATGCGAGTCATGCTGCGTGGTCCATGTAAGCCATTTCGGTGCACCTCCTGTACTCGCAAGGCATTTCTTGGTGGCCCTCTTGCTTCCGCGAGGAGAATGTAGCCAGGCATGCGCAGGCAGGCGGGGAGGCCGCTGGCAACCAAACCTTCCAGACCCTGCTCTTGACGGCGTAAAAGATCGTGAATAACTAGGATGGACTATGCTACGGCGTGGCGGAAAAGATATAAAACCCCAGCGGGTTCCCCGCAAGATAACGCGATACATGGACTGCACGTGATGCTTTTTCTCCAAACAGCTAATATGTCAGCGGTAATGCGGAAGCACACAAGCAAAGCAGATGAACTTCTCCCCCAGTTACGGATAGCCACAATGCACACTTTTATTACAGCAGCTAAATCAGAAGTGTCATAAATATCAATCTCATTCCATAGCCACTGCTTTGCAACAATGCCTAAAGTATGCCTCCATACGCTCTTGAAAAATGTACGAGAGTCTGGCTCTCTGGCACCTACCTTAAAACAGCTTACACCGTACTTTTCCTTAAACATGTGGCAAATTGTGAAAAAAAATTGCAACCTGTGTATTTAATTATGCATCACCACTTTCCTATGCAGTTTCCTCATGTTGATAATGGCATCGGCAATCGCGTGCTGTGCGATGGATGCAAATAACGAAAACACCCACCTAACTGAATTAGCAAACGTTTATGGTTCGGACTAAACGGTCAGAGCTATCCTCATTGCGTCAGGATCCATTCTATGAAGTGCACGACGAGAACTGCGCTCCAGCTCCGACAACTAAATTTCTTTGCACCCCACGTGTTCACGGAAGCTGCGACGAGAACGAGTCCCAAAAGAACGGTTGCTGGCCAATCCGCATGTCTCAGGCTTTACGGTGACGGCCTCGGACACGTGACCTATTTATGCCTTCCTGCCCAATTTTCGTGAACTATGGTGAACGCTGAAACAGAAGGTATTTTAAAGGGGAAACTCTGCTCCTTTCTCTAAACTAACTCGACGTCGAAATAAGGCAGAAGTGATCAACACTACTGCCCAGTGTCTTCAAATACTGTTATCATCTTTGTAAACTGCGGGATATGCTTTTTAAAAAAGAAAAGCGCTTTAAATTTCTTCCACGATTTACTCATTCCCAAATATTTTCTTCATTATTAGGCTAATAATGTGGTCGTGATTTCTGTGAAAAGACATATTGTAACAGAAACTGGTCATCTAAACACACTTTTGTGATATAAGATGAGCGAAATTTCTTGTTATGCTTTAACGACGTGCAGCTGTTCCTTTCTTTCAGTACAGTGTCCTCAACAATTAATTCTCAAGCTGCCATCATGTACGTGGACGTCATCGCTCCGCGTTACAAAAAGGCGGAGAAACATGTGTTATGGATTACACGAAGCCTCGGTGAGACTCGCCTTACGCTCTTTCCGCATGACATAAAACTTCCTTAAACAGAAACCCAGAAGCGAAAATTCAATTCATAACTCCTTCATTGGGAATTCACTGTTATGATCGGAAAATAACGTTTACCATAACTCAGGGAGAGAGAGTGAATGTTTATCAACTGCACAAGTGCTGGGCTTCGATTAAAGCTTTAAACGGGTCACGCAGACAAAATACACATTTGTTTTATTCTAACGATTTGGTGTTTTATAGTGCCCCCAGCGTTTGTCCGACACCAAACGATACTTTTTTTACTAAGAAATTAATCAATTTTGGTTCAAGTTTCGATTCTCCCGCCAAATCGTGTGCTTTGTGACGTAGTCTGCGATGACGTAACAAGGGCAAGTCTTCAAGCGAACGGTAGTGCGCCGTTTGGCTCTGCCTCGTACTGCGGCATGGCCGGGGTAGAGCGGCGGCACGTGGGCGTTTACTCCGGAGCCTCGTTTACCGTCAGTCCTCCTAGATGACGCCACCATACTGCTCCGCATCGGTGTTAGCCTTTGCTTTGTTTTTGATTGTATTTAGACTTGGCTTGCTTTTGTTACGGTAGGTAGTAATCGTTCATCAAACATGGGGTATGCTCTAAAGGGTTACGTAAGACAATGTCGCTTACGCCAAATCGCTGCATCATGTCAGACAACCCCACAGCGCCATACGGCTGTGCAGCTATATCAAGCATAGTGTGCACAGTACCAACAACAGTACGCTCTGGCGCTTCTATGTTTGCGTCTACTTTCGAAACTTTCATGTTTACCCCTTCTTTCCCATTGCTACTGCTGTAAAATAAATATGCATAACATTTAAGTGAAAAAAAGCTCGTTTTATAAGCTTATAAGCCCCGCCAAACTCTCGTTTCTTTTTGCCGGACTCTGCCATTCGCAATGCAGGGCATATGTCGTCATAGGTACTGTTGTGGGAAGTGAGCTAGTGAGGCGCATGGCCATTCCCAATTTTTCTAATTATATAGCTTATATGACGAAGTTTACGTTGAACGTGGTATCGCTATAATTCTAATGAGGCACTATTTTGAAAGAACCAACGTTCTGTTTTGTCTGCATGGCCCCTTTGAGGAGGCATCCTTGGTAAAAAATTTGCTTAAACGCGACTGGAATCGACAGCCCTTGGAGCCACCCAAACGGTCCAGTACAAATAAGAGTATAGTAGTTTATGTACGACTAAGCCTTTCAAACCTAATAGGGGAGAACCACTAAGCATGTACCGGCAAAATGAAAGCTAACTCACCAATGTGTATAAAACTGTATGAAACATCTGTATGAAACAAAGCTGTATGCAACTGTATAAAACTGTATGAAACAACGTTATCTGTACAAAACTGGTTGTATTAAACTCTACTAAAGTTTTATTTCGCGTAGTATGGGATAAGGTAAGGTAATTATGTCTTTTAGGGCTATCATACTAAAATATAAGTTCAAACGCATAATTCACTAGGGCTGGGTTGTTGTGTCCCCAGTTCCGCTTGAAAGCATTTCTTCGAGTATCAATCGCTGCTTTGCAGGTATAATTTCCTCATCACCATCCTTAGGAACCATTCACAGGACGGCGTAATAGCGAAAAAGCGCACATATTTCACTCTGGCGATTGGTCATGGCAGCATAATTGCAGACTCATGGCACCTCTAGTACGATCTGGAACCTTTTTAGGATACACCACGGGCTTCCAAGTAATTACGTACTTGAAGGAACAATATAATCTACAAATGCCAGCATGGTATCGACAGAGGCCATTCATGCCAACTACAACACCCCGGGTTTATTCACGAATTACTTCATCATTCAACACAGGTATGCAAACTGGCGCCATATTCCTCGACTTTCTATCGCCTTCGGGACTTCACCACCGGCTCTTACTAATACTGAGGCACCTTGAAATTCACCGACTTCTCCTTGCGTGGGTTTCGAGCCTCTTACCAGTATGCAACAAAGTATATTCAACTTTCATACGGCATTTGTCAATGAAGTGTGCTTGGTTCTTTGCTTTTAAAGCAAAGCTTTCCACCTCTACCAGACAACAGTTCCTTCGTGGCGTGCTCGATAAGAAACTCCCAACGCGGCTGGGAGGCAGAGGGTGGTTTTCACGCATGGAGCAAGTGTAGGCGGCGCGGCAAATGGTTACCCAGCGTTCCCTGTGCGCCGATATCTCCTAACACTAGCCAGCGCGTCGGCGGGACGGCTTTGTCGGCTATTTTAGGTACGGTTGTTTTCGCGTCCATTGCACCCTTCCTTCACTCGGCTTGATTAACTTGTTCGACAGCACCTCCTTGGTAACCCGGACCGAAAGAATTAAGGGGTAGTACCGCAAAGATACCTTAACGATTGGTTTGCAGGGCGGGAAAACCAAATGCAGGGACTACATACAGACATCTGGCCGCTAGAGGAACGCTACCTTTTGCGCACTGCTTCCCACGATGGGGAGTCCGTTTTCTAAATTAGTGAATACCAATTCGGTTGTGTTATAACAGGTATTACAAAAGGCGTCTTCGGTAAGCAGCGATTGCAAAAGTTCCGCCAGCTTTCTCACAATTCTCAAATTCACTAAACTAACTAGTTTAAATCGGTATAAATGGGAAGCACTAAGCTCACATGCCGAATTGTTTCGCTGTCTGTGCTTGTGTCCCGCGGTGGTGTAGTCCCCAGCTAGCACATCAGGATGGCTAGGTACCGCTTTCTTACCCTTCCAGGGACGCTCCTCTGCCTTTCTTTGTGCCGGTGCATGACCGGGCTACAGCAGCGGCGTACTCCGCACTAGCCCGGCCTCGCCGACGCTCTGTGGTCGGGACACCACCCCTCCCAAATTCCAGAGAACGGCTGGTAGAATCTCTGGCTTCACTCTTTGTAGAACCACGTGTATGAATTCAAAGGACGTCACATAGGCAGCTGTTGTGGGTACCCTTTAATGCTTTGCTTTTCAACCACCTTCACAGCGTGGATTGGAGCCAATTTTTTTTTAATATAATTATATTTACTCTCCTCTGTAAAATCTAGTGTTAAGCTGTTCGCTGATGATTGCGTTATTTGCTGTACTAGTTCCTCTGGTAATGATTGCCAATTTGTACAATTTCACCTTGACTACTTGTCATTGTGTAGGTCGACCGGGCTCATGCCACTAAACTCTTCCAAAAATAAATTCATGTCCTTTACTAAAAAAGCTTCTTGCATTGCAAAGTTTCACTTGTTTGATAATAGTTCAGTGGACGTACGACATTACATATATATCTTGGTGTTAATAAAGCATATTCTTTCTCTCTGCAGTGCCTGGCTTGTCATAGCATTGCCATATTAGAATAGAATATGCATTAGGTATTAGAAATCCCCATATAGGCTAAATAATTCAAAACGTCGGAGTTCTGCAGAACCATGCTATGCGTTCCATTTTTCCTATTTTTCACCTCACACCACCGTAACTTCTTCGAAAGATCCTGCCGAACTGCAAGTATCTTCAGGTCGCAAAATCGCTTGTTTACCGCTGCTTCACAAGATATACCATAACGCATTCCTTAACGAGTACACCTGTAGGCCACCCTCTGGCACCTCCCCGCGCTCTGATCATCTTTTTAAAGTCGAACGCTTGACGTGTCGAACAATAAATTACGATAGGTCGTTCATGTCACGCACAATAACCAAGTAGAATAATATGCCCACACGCATCGCACAAGTCACTGGTATAAAGGAATTTAAAAAGCTACAAAATATGAATGGCAGTGCCAAAGACCTTCATGCCCCCGCCTTCTCTTTTGTTACCTTTTCCATACAAAAAATGGTGACAAAAATTTCCTTGCCTTCACTGAAACATGCAGATTTTTGTGGTTTCTCTTGCTAATTCTGGCAGTGAATGCATTGCTTCTTTGCACGTGTTATTGTTATGCTCTGGATCATTATAAGTAAAAGGTTAGCGTTTTATTAGCGTAACCCGGAGTCTATCGCATTCTATTTTTCTATTTCAATTGTATATTAAACGCCATCATGCCAGGCCTTTTTTTATTTTTTATGTGTTCTAGTTTCAAGTTTGTGCATTTGTTCGACTAGTTCATAATTATTTATATTGTACGTGTTATTTCCCTCCCCCCTGTAACACCCTCCTGCGAGAGGTTTCTGTGGGTATTACGACTAAAAAATTCCGCAAAGTATTCCTCCACATAAAACGTTCACGAAGAATCTTGTGTGATTAGGTCATAGCGACACCATAGCTGGAAGTGATATTTAACATGTGGTTCATTTTTTTTCTCCAGCTTTCCTAATAGGCGTCATCATGACAATTTACAGCACCATTTGCGTTTACTTGGGATCATTATCCAGGGTAATTATATGTATTTCATTTCTTCTGTAAACGTCTTTACGGAACTTGATATTGAGTAACCTGGCACAGTTTACGCCTTGTTGGAAGGCAAAAAAATCTGCTTCTAAGCGATTGCCGTACCAGGCTCCAAGTAATCTGTGGAATTCCGGGAACACCAGCAGAGACGTGGTGTTAGCAACACTGGTTGCATGACTCATCATTTTGAGTTGCTAGCATTTGCAGGTACTCGGCCATACCAGACGCACTTTGTTTTCTTAAAAAGATTGTGAATATTTAGCGTTCTTCTGAACTGGTCGCCAAGGATAAACATACGAAATACACAGCTATTGCTAACACGTTTTTTTTCTTGGCCTCTGATTGGCTGGGGCCCCATGCAGTGCTGTGTCTATCTCTCAGCCGCTCAAGCGCAACTTTCACCGATCTGGCTACCGACTTGCAATATGTTAGTGTTTATTTTACCTTGGACTCTCAGCAGACATTACACCAGTAATGGGCAAAGAATGCCACGCGCAATGGCAAGCAATGGCAAGCAATGGTAATGGACAATGGCAAGCGCAGAAATCCTGATGTGCTGCCGCTGCGTTCGAGCCATTGACGTATTTGTTTAAATGGCAGTATCTGCATGTTTCGCGTATTGCCATGCTAAGTTGGAGATCAATTGAAGTTCTTTCTTTAACGTTTTTGTTTTGTTTTAGATATTTATGATGGCGAGTGCGGCCTTCGCTGCGCCTTACGTTGGCCTGTGTCTTCTGGCGGTGCTGTTCCCGTTCGTCCACTCCAAAGTACGTACCCTAGGGGGACAGTTTGTTCTTTTTATTTTACATACGGTTGCAGTATTTTTACCGAGTAACAAAATGCTGGCAGCGGAATATTTTTTCAAGTATGTAGTTCATTGCCTGCCTCGCGGTTCTTCGGTAATATACTATCCCGCAAGGCACAACTCCCCCAACGAAAAACGGTTTTTCGTACGCTTATTAGGCCAAGGGCTTAAAGGGACAGACAACCGATTTTTCTCGAGTATATTTTCTTTATACCAAATGCAAGGGAATCACTTAAAACACCTTAACCCGCAACGGTTTCTCCGATGGCGCCATAGAACTGTTGAAATAGCAATTTTTAGAACCATTAGCTATACGTAACCCGCCAGAAGAAATGCTGGCACCTTGAGAGTGAGCACTGCAGCAACGCCCTTTTAACTGCACTTGACACAAAAAGCCTATGAAACCTATGAAAAGCTTAAACAACATTATTTTGCAACCTTACCTATTCCTTCATGCGATTTTTTAATAGCCCGTGAAATAGACGGCGTAGTTTGGACATGTAACGTAGTGTCACGTATAGACACCATGTGTCGCCATCTTTCAGACATCAGAAATTGTAGTGCAAAATTAAAAAAATTAAAGCCGTTAAAATTAAAATTAAAGCTGTCGTAAATGCAGAGCAGTGATTCGCCATAACGGCCTGTGGCACCGTTATCCGCTTACTGCTACTACCCATCACGCTCTTCGCCTCCCTGTCTCACTTCTCTCTTGATGAATTGAACGGAGGTTTGTCCAAAGCCGTTCAAATTTCCCGCCTTCGCAGTGCTCGCGCACCCCCTGCCTGGAACGAACAGCGCGAGCGGTTCTCGCACGTGCCGGCACCTTACTGCGCAGTCCACAACGCGTTGTTTTTAGTGGTCCCATCTCCCCGCGATGGGGACTCTAGTAAATGCGTCGCATAGGGGGTGGGTGTATTGCGTTAACGTTTAGTGTTTGGGGAGTTGGTGGTAGTGAATGCGTTGTATCAGCAGCTTCTTGACGTAGTTTGAATGAGTCAAGGATATAAGGCGCGTTCGTAGCCTCCCATTCTGTGTCGGCATTGTGGCGCAGTGGGGTAGAGCACCTTGTACATTGCGTTCCGCCCGCAGGGTCGAGGGATCGAAACCAGGCGCCGGATAGTATTTTTTTATATAGTGTAGGGAGGGGTGCTGACAACGACGGTGCGGACTACGACGGACGTCAACGCGGGTGACATCGTGAGTTACTGAAAAGCTCTGCATTTAATATATTGCCGCGAACCATGCACCGTTCGATCTTGTCTACGGAAGACGGCCGACTACGATGCTTGACGCCATGCCTCCCCACGTGGTAGAAGACGACCTCAACTCCGGCGTCCAAGGATACCTTCAGCGTGCGGAGGAGGCCCGGCAGCTCGCTCGAGTTCGCACAACGGACCAGCAGCTGGTAGATGTGAGACGCTACAACCTCCGACGCCGAGACGCCGAGTAGCGCCCAGGGGATCGTGTGTGGGTTTAGATCCCATAGGACGACGTGGACTCAGTGAGAAACTTCTACGAATGTATTTCGGACCCTACTAGATTCTACAACGTGTTGGCCACCTTACCTACGCGGTGATCCCCGATGGTGATTCCGGAACATCACGACGACGCACGCGGCCCGAATTCGTCCACGTGGTTCGCTTATTAAGACCTTTCTACGCAAGATGACGGACTTTTATTTTTTTTTATTTATTCGGACTTTCGCTTGTGTTAGCATCGGGTCGATGCACTCTTAGAGCCAGGGTAATGCCGCGAACCAAGCATTGGGTTTGTTTTTTTGTGTTTTGCTTTTGTCGCCCGGCTGTGCCGGCCTGTGTTATTGCTGTTGTCTCTGTGCCAAGGGAGGTGCGTGTTCCGTGATTTCTTTCTCTGCCGCATGTGATATCTCTTTTGATAGGGCGAGCGTTCCGAACGAATGTGAACAGCCTAGAATAATTTTCGTTGATCTACAGTGTTCTGGATTCAATTCGACTATTCCAGGAACCCTCGCTCCGAGTGATAAATTCTCGCTTAGCAGATGCCGCGGTATTTTAATCGTCGACGCCAGTCTACGCACGTCTTTTTTGTTGACTGCTCTTTCGCCGCCTGTGTATTCTTTCAGTAGTTAGGGGAGCACAAGTTCGCTCCAATAAACTTGTTTTTTTGTTCAAGACAGCTGCGTCGTCTTTCGCTACATGACAAAATTTCCTCCGATTTATTTAGAAATTCCTTACGGTTACCCCGGTATATAAACCATTCGCTTTCATATGAGCTAAACGACATGCAGTCCACAAAAATTCGTACTCTGTCCCTCGAATACATAAACGGTCCCTGCATAGCGCTTGCTTTCTGTAAACCTTACCACAATGCCTAAACGGCCTGCCTTGTCCAGCACGGTGTAAGACGAAGCCCTTGTGTAACAAAGCCGGGCTCAAAAATAAAGCATTTTTCCCCAAACACTGAAAAGTAATACTATTATTTCAATTCTAGTGCTCGTAGAACGAAGAGCTTCCACAGCGGGGGAAGGGGGGGGCGGGGGGGCTCTCTGGATGGCGGTATAACTCTGGTTTTAAAATGTCGATGGTAAATGACATTCACATTTTAAAAGGGCGTGACGGTATGCCACATAACTGACCTATTTCGTTACAATGTACTACTGAAATCGGTGTAAAAGAAGTTGTTACGTACATGAAGCCTTGCAGTTTCTGGCTAATGCTATGGAAGGAAGCAGAAAGGCATTTACGTCACTTTTACAGGTACGAATTCTGGTGAAAGGGAACGTGGGTACCAAAACATGTGGCACGTACTACGTTTATTTTTATTTACTTTTAGTGTAGCAGTAGTCCTTTTATTACCTGGCTATTTATATGCACATGTTTTCGATGCTAGAAAATGGTCATACATTCCATCACCACGTTTCGAAGGGGATGAAATGACAACCGATAAATTAGTCAATCAAACTGCATACAAGGATGCTGTACAACTGCGTAGAAGTCCGAGCAGACGCACTTGTTTCTGGCCCGTCAGGTTTCAGTAAAATCAAAGGTCACGTAAATCACGATTTTTTTTTAAGTTACGTGCTGCACCACTACTGAAAATCACGCAGGCAACAAAAAGCTTCTTGCCTAATATCAGGCGGGCTTTCATCATGTCCAGTCGATAACACAAAACATCAAACTTAGTGTGAAACACGAGTTCAGAGCGTTTACTATAAGTATATGTATATCAAGGTACTCATGGCCTGTTAATTATATGCCGTTACATAGTCACTTCGTCTATATTTTCCTTTCAAAAGAGGTGTTTGAGTCGTGTCTCTCTTTACACCTGAGTAAGGAGTATATCTACTTGGGTAAAAGGAAAATGGAGTAGTGTATTAGACGAATGATTATGCAGAGAGCATGACTCACATGGAGGAATAGCGGGATTAAGTAAACCGTGTTGCTAGATGCAACAGCAAATATTTCTGAACACAGCAGTGTGCTCTCCTTTTGCTCCTTGTGCCTTTTTCCGGTACAGATAGTAAAATGAAGAATATTACAATGGGTACTGCTTTTACGCGTTGCGTGCTAGTAGTGCCTGTCTACTAACGACTTTTCGCGACGATATTTCTCACAACACTGTTTTATCAGCATCAGAATACCTACACGCCCTTTGGCTTGCTGTGCTCAATCTCTGCCTAAGTTTAAGGGCACGCTTTTCCAGGGTGCAGGTGTGTCGACGCTACTGGTGGCTGTATATCAAATTTCCCACATGACCCAAGTGATCAAAAGTGGCAAAACGCCACCAAGAATGGAGGTATCCCTGGAATACTGCTCCGCAAACATCACGGCAGCCCTTTCAACAGTGAACTCCAGCGAACCTGGTCCCACTGAACTGATAACAGAGTAAGATTATAGAGATTGTTGTTTCTGCAGTATTTTTCTTATATATTTTTAGTGCTGAACGATTATTTAGGCCCTTGATCCAAACTACCGGGACGTTTTTAATCAAAGTCCGAACTCAGCCAGGTAGATTATCCAATGGTTGCAAACGCAAAATTAAAGTCTGGCGATTAACAAAGGCCTCTAATTCGTAGGTAGGGACAAACACAGGGTAAAGTCATTATCTGCTCCAGAATTCCCTTTCTAAATCGTAAGGCTCGCTATCGTAACTTCTCTCTCGAAGCTTCCCGTTGACTGTGTTACAGATACTTTTATGATAACAAGCTCAAATAGCCTCTTATTCTGTTCGACCTTGCTAATAAGATCGGTATTAGGTTGCTGATTTTCCACTAGTATTGTGCAAGATGCGACGGAGGCGACAATATCGCTGGACTTCAAAAATGTAAAATTCTGCCAAATAAAGGTTATAAATGTCTTTTTTTGTTTCCAGGACACAAGAAGTATTCTTTCTTTTTCGCTTATCATTCCTTTGGAGCAGCTTCTTTGCAATTTTTGCGACCATTTTTGGTGGAATTCTTCTAAGTGCTCTCACAGGTAACATTTTATAGTACAACCCATTGTCGCATTTTATTATGGTTCTCCAGTAAAGAGTTCCAGGTACGTTGATTGTATGGAACTGCTAACTTCCACGGAACGTTCGCAGAAATTCTATTCTGGTATTCTTTTATTGAAAAATGAAGAAAAACTATGCACTCCGAGCGCCGAATACACACTGAACTGAACGCTGTCGTTAAACATATCTTTTAACTGGATAATATTGATGGTTGGTTTTGGTTGCTCAGAGACAAAGAGAAATCTTTTTTCAAAAGCACGCGACAACGTTCTGGGTCGCCCTAAAACTATACTTGTTCTCCACCAAATCTTGATGGTCCGGAATGGCGTCGGCGAAATATGCTAAACTGCGCTGCTTTGATTTCATTTCATTTCATTTATTCACTCTCCGGGCTGCAAGGCATTACAAGCAGGAATAATTTTGTCCGAAAAAAAGTAATTACAGCACTTAAATAAACGAAGTAGCAGCAAGACGCCGTTGACAGCCGACTTTATGTTAGGTATATCAAAAATTGGGACAATTGATGCAGCAAGGTAGTTGCATTTGGAGCTAGTTTAGAAGAATACCAACGCGAAATTTTTCTTTAAGTTAGGTAAGTGAAGGCTTAGCTTATGGTGCACAATCATGACGGGCTGAACACAGTCAACGCTTAGGTGTTCATTGTGCCGTGACATATTTTTGCCATATAAAACAGACTAGTATGAGCGATACAATTTTGCTGACGCCAGGCGTCCCTTGTGATGATCTATATGTAAAACTCCAGATATCATTCAATGCGTCATTTTAAATGTGTCTGCTTCGTTCCCCTGAGGTGACTTTTTTGTATTAGGAGAAGGTACAATTGCGTTTCTTTACCTTTCAAAGACAACGGCAATTGTACGGTGACTGGTGCTCCGCCAATCCAGAGACTAGTCTCCCCTCCTTCTTGGGGTAAAGCAAATGAAAAAAACATTGACCCTCTCGGAGAGGAATCATAATCCTGTCGTTCATGTTCTTTTAAAGCCCACAGCGGTACACATTTATGTAAAATTTATTGTTCTTCAGGACATTCTTTTTTTTGCTGTACGTTTATTTTGGCTTAGTACCAATTGACAATGTATTTACTTCTCTTACCTATAACCTCTTCGTTGCTTTTGTTTGTCACTGTTCTTTTTTAACGTATCCCGCAACTTGGGATATGCCGTCCAAGGGAGGCCTTTTAGGGGTGTTTCGAAATAACAAAAATAGAACATTCTCCTGGAGAGTCTCAACGATGTGCCATATCACTGTGCCGTCTGCTGATATACGGGTGCAGGCAACGCAGACCCCGAGGACTCTCGGTCCTCATTGAATACATCACGATATCAACATGTAGCTTGGGTTATCTGAAAAAAATTCCAGTACAGATACCAACCATTGAAATGTGAATGCAAGCCTTATTCAAGTGGGGTACAAAATAAGAAAAATATCCTGGCCCATCTTCGCCAACGTGAAACCTGAGGAGGAGCGAAGCATGCAGTGTATACGTGTATTCGAAGATTATAAGGCTCTCTTGCCTCACGGCGCGCGCTGACTGGGCGCTGGAGAAGCGCCGGTGGAAGGAGCAATCGCGCGCTTGCTGAGGCAGTGGGTCTCTCTTTTGCGGTGAACCGGATTAGAGCAATTAAATTAGAGACAGACTAGCCCTAAGTTGTCTTCGTGTCACACGCTGCAGCATGCTGAGAAGTATGCTCTACAGAAGCAAATCTAGCGTTTGAATCAATTTAAAGACAGAATTTAAGAATTTTTTATTAACGCAAATAAATCGCAATATTTTCTGTATTTTAAATTATTTTAATTATGTTGGCTTATTTTAAACCAGTTTTGTACATTATACACTTGTATGGGACCATCTTTTGACAAATTGATTTACGCTGACATGAGACGGCGACCGAAGACACCGACAGCCCGAGCCATTAAGGTGCTTTGCCCCTGAAAGATTAGAGGTGACTTGCCGTCTAGTTGGTCTCATTTTCTTCACCTCACAAGCAGTACATGGGACTGGCGGCCGGCAACCAAATCTATTGCCCATAAACATTAATAATGAATTACACACTTGCATCGGGTTTTAATTACCGGGCGCTTGAGTGTAGCCGAACAATACATGATATTTTGCTGATGTTTCGCAGTATATTATTGGACAATAGGACAATGTTACTGATTTTGTTAAAATAACCTCCCGTGCGTTCTTTACGTAAGAGAGGATTAGTTCCGGTAGTTTGTCGACTACAACGTAGTTTACAGCCTACTGCGCTTCATGCAAAATAGTGGTGTGTAGTGGTGTGTAATATGAAGATGATGATATAGACATAGATTCGATGATGAGCCTCGGTGAATACGTCGCAGGGATACATTACCTTTAGTCAAACTAATTAAGGTAGATGATTTTGGTTGTTTGTTCTCGGAAGACCCGCCGGTTTCGGACGGCATCGTGTTTTACTCACGCTTTTTTTCAGGCGAAATGCGAAGTGAAGGGGTGCAGCCTCATCTAACCAGCGATATTCTTACTCGACTATGGCGGCGATGCCGGAGGACACTCTTCCGCGGTGATGATCAGGTAAAATGTCCCTTAGTAACAAATATGTCACGGTGCGAAGCAACAACATGTTACTTCATGATTTCAGACATCGCCCCGAGAAACATCCACTCAAACGTGCCCTGCGAATCAAGCTGAAACCAATACCCTGCTGACCAACGATTCGGAGACACAAGTATGATCAAATTCATTGTCGAAAGTGAGGGTCAAATAATGGAAGGCAACCTAAACGGCACTGTCATCTTCAGTGAATGAAAGGAGAAAAGAAAACAAGCAACTACGACTTCGTTTTCAATAAAACTGGCCCTTCCATTGGGAAATTCTTGCTTGCTCACTTTGGCATTTAATTCTGACCCGCAAAAAGTTACAAGCAAATAGTAACACCAAAAAGTTGCTTAGCTCAATCCCGAGGTTGAGCAAAGAAACTCTTAGCCCTCCATCCTAAGCACCTGTAAAGGACCTGACCACGGCGTTGGGGAGGCGAGTGATACAGCAGAGGGTGCTATGAATGTTTTGCTCTGGGCTACATCTTTCAAACATCCGTCAAACCGGTTATCCGGCTAAACCGGTGCGGAAGAACTGCTGCCTTAAAAGCCGGTTATTCGGATATACGGATGTTCAACCACAGATAATCAGTATATCCGGTTTCAATATCCGGTTAAACGGATATTCGAACAGTCGAACACAACATTCGGAGGTGCTAACACGCTCTTTGATTGTTTGGTTCAATCGCATACATGGCAATATCATTTTGAAGAAGGCAATAATTCGTACTCCGTAAAGTACGTTGTTTAACAAGCAGTCTGAAATCTTTTAAAACTTCCTAATGTTAATACAACTTCACCGTTATGCACTCCCTGTGATATTTAAAGTGCTTTCTTTAACTCTTTTTGACATCAAAGTTACAACCAAGGTGCAATTTTTTCATTGACTCATGAGTCACACTGACGGCAAATTGCATGCGTGGCCGTGCGATCACATAACATACCAACGTGAGCAGGACTAGCTTATTGGGGTGAAAGCTTTATGCCTAATTGAAAGCTGACATTCGTGTCCCTGGAGTCGAAAGGAATGATTCAGAGACTCATATGACTGAAGCAACAACAGAAGCAAACGAAAGCCTGCTAGCGGTGTATCAGAAATTAATACTGATTACCAAATTTAGTGAATGATTAGTGATTGAAGGTAATAATTAGTAGGATGGGATAAAATTGCATTAGGATGCATTATTGTGGAATAATGCGCATTGGTCGTAGAAGAAAAATGTGGAAATTAATAGTGATCGAGCAGGAATTTTTAATATAAATAGTAAAGTTAGATTGAGGTGGAATAAGCTGAATTAAGGCGGGACTGATATTATCCCTAATGCGGAGGGAGGGCGACAATTCGGGGACGGACGATTACTAGTGATATTACGGCACTACTATATTTATACCACACTTCGACACGAAATAATAATTTCGTGATGACCGTACGTTGTGTCCTGCGAAAAGTGCGGTGTTAATTCTACCATCTGGAGTGTGCGATGTGATAGCGTTTAAAAAAAAAGTCATCTCGGAAAAGTTAAACGTTTCTAGATTTAACTCGGTGTTCAGACCCACGTAGCAAGAAAAAACAGCAGTTCCTTATGTATTGAAAGACCTACCCTATACGCGGTGTGAAACCACGCATTTGAGCTCATACTTGTCGCCGTGTACCCCAATCGTGAAAACACGATTGATAGTGCACGTATGAAATTTTCCGTGAGACCTGTGACTACTTAGCTAACCGGTTATATTGAACAGGTGATGACAATAATTACGGAACGAGAAGTTGCAGTTTGCCGTCGGTTATTAATGCGGTAGTACAGCGGAGCCTTTAAAGCCGTTCTCAGTGCTCGGCCCGCCATTCAGGCAAGAAATAAGAATGTTTGCCACGAAAACAACAGCAAAGATCACACACGCGGGCTGCTTGCAGCAGTACAATCTTTAGCTGCATAAACTGCACATAAACAGCCCGAAGCTTGAAGTTCGAAGAGTACGTATTCGGATTTCGAAGAAATTTTTTAGTGTAACTTCATCTATGATCATCTGTGAAAACTACGATGTTCGGGGGCTTCGCGATCCGAATTTGGATGGTAGGAGGAGGAGTTCGGACTTGGCGGCTGAGCACGCAAGGCCTTCCAGGAGAGCTTCTTCGGCAACAACTTGGGCCCCTTGCTTCAAGGTGTCCTCAATTTGTGCGTCGCTACCGGCGGTTACCCTTAGCGTTATATCGTCCATATACAGACTGTAGTGAAGGTGGGGAATTACATCTAGGCGTGTGGCAATATTAGGAATGGACGAACTATAGGGGTTTTAATACTGCCCCTTGCGGGGTACCAATAGAACGAAGAGAGAATTTTCGACTTGAGATCTTTTACTTGGAGAAACGCCGTGCGCTCCGTGAGGAACGCTCGCACATAATTATAATTCATATTGAAGGTTTAGCGCACATAAACGGGGACAAAGACAAGAACACATGGACAAGTGTCTTCTATCAATTGAGTGATTTAATCGAAAAACAGAGACTTTTCTACACTACAACACTGCGCACACCAGTGCATGAACCCATCGACGGCGCACATAGCAAAAACGTGAACACTCAACTATTCACACCAACGAGGATTGTAGCGAAAGTTGCTTATCTAACAATGTTACCGAGAGTTGGCTTACACAATCTCATTTTGGATGGAAAATTTGAAATGCCTCAACGATTTCTTTCGATGTTTTATTGTGGGGCTTCAAAAGATGATGAGTGTTGTCGAAGCAGGGTGTACATCCCCACGTTTTGCAATGTAAGGCCAAATGTGTGCACGGGTGTCTTTTTAAAGGAGTACTGACACAAAATTTGATTGATTGCGGGGTTTAACGCGCCGACGCAACGCAGGCGATGAGGCACGCCGTAGTGGAGGGCTCCGGATTAATTTTGACCACCTGGGGATCGTTAACGTGCGCCGAAATCTCGTACACACGGGCGTTTTTGCTTTTCGCCTCCATCAGAAAAGCGGCCGCCGCGGCCGGGAATCGAAGCCGCGACCTCGTGCTCAGCAGCGCAACGCCTTAGCCACTGAGCCACCGCGGCGGGTTTGACACAAAATTTCTCGCTTCTGGTTTTTATGCTGTAAAGAATACCTATTGGTCCAGTAATTACAAAAATCGAACCAAAAGCGGTCAACCGCCAGCGTGGAATTAATTATAACGCATTTAATCCAATCAGTTTCACATTCGGTCGTCGCGCGCCAAATTGCCATTCAACTGCAGAACGGAGAATGTGACATCAAGGATTCCGTGACGTCAGTGACGTTTGCCGCATCGTCTGCTACGATTGCACAAGATCCGCACTCGCCCGCGCAGCCGACATGTCGTCTGAATAGTCATACTCGGATGAGTCGCTGCCACCCGACAGACAGACAGACAGACAGAACTTTATTTGGCCACACATGAGGCAATTAGGCCAGCGACGTCTTCGCCGTCGTTCGTTTTAAACGCAGAGCATTTGTATAACTCACGATGTCACCCGTGCGTCGGCGTCCGCAGCAGCCAGCCTCCCCCTACGCTATAAAAAGAAGTAACAGTTACCGGCGCCTGGTTTCGATCCCATGACCCTGCGGGCGGAACACGAGGTACATGGTGCTCTTCCCACTGCGCCACAAAAGCGACACAGAATCAAAGGCTACGAACGCGCCTTATATCCTTGACTATTCAAACTACGTCAAGAAGCTGCTGATACAACGCATTCACTACCTGTGGGCGGAACACGAGGTACATGGTGCTCTTCCCACTGCGCCACAAAACCGACACAGAATCAAATGCTACGAACGCGCCTTATATACTTGACTCATTCAAACTACGTCGTCAGCGGCGTGCGTTGGCGACTCAGCGGCGTGCTAGCGGCGTGATAGCTGCGTGGTGTAGACGCGATAGCACCAACCCCCCAAACACTAAACGTTAACGCAATACACCCACCTCCTATGCGACTCATTTACTCGAGTCCCCCTCGCGGGGAGATGGGCCCATTTTTTATTTAATATCGCTGCGGCTCGAACCGGCGAGGACCGTGATAGCATTAGCGTGTCGCCACTCTTCCAATCAATCTGATCGCCGAAAAGAAGTTCCACATGCGAGAAAGCAGATGTTAGTGTGGTGGAAAATTGTGCTAGGGATTCTTATCAGCGCTGAATTTAAAAGCGGCGATGAGATATTTGCCGCGATGGTAAGCCAGCGCTGACCGGCAGCAGAGGTTCGGTTCGGTGGGCTGACCCGGTAAACCTTTAAAAATAAAAAAAAGCGTTAAAACTAGATTTGAACTCGGTTATAATGTTTGCTTCGCAGGATCGCAATTATTACACTGTGAGACCCTGCGGTTCTGAGCGATTAAATTAAGGGTCACATGCATGTGTACATAGTTTCAAACATGCCCCTAGATGGCGCCATGCGTCGCTTGGCTGTGCTGACTAGGAAAGGCCTGTACGCGACCCGGCACTGTCGGCACCGCGGTGCGGCGAGCGGTTGAAAGGTGTCGCCACCTGCGGGATAGAATAAAAACATGCCACGGCAGATGCCTTGGACACCGATCGCTCAAACACCAATTATCACCAAAATAAAGTTCCACATGCGAAACAGGGGAGGATAGTGTGGTGAAAAATTGTGTAAGGAATGGTCAGTCGCAGTTGTACAGATAGCGGGGATCAAATATTCGCCACGATGCTAAGCCTAAAGTTCCCAACACCCAAGCTTACCCGAGCAATGCAAGCGTTGCGGGGCTGGTGGGGACGCCCTCTTCTGAAAATCTCCGCGTGCGAGCGCGTTGTGTTTTGGTTCCCCCAACTTCTTGGGGGCCCCCAACGCCGCCTTGCCGTATTTTAAAACTGCCTTATCGCTTCCACTCCGCTTTTACTGCAGCTTCTCCGTCACCTTCGGGCTCTGCAGGTAGCAGCCGAGAAGTGCAACGAGCAAATTCTGCTCGCTGGCGACAGTTCTTGTGGCCGCCGCCACGCACGAACTCAGTTCACGTTTCGCGCTGCACATCGTCACGCGGAAAATAATGCGTCTTGGCGTCGTCGTCGATTGGCTCGGACAGGCTTCCACTGAGCAGTACTTCGCATTCCGCAAGCTTGCCATAGCAGAACTTTGGCGAACTCGCTGATGCGCACAGGCCGCTCAGATAAGTTACCTAGCAGTTTTCGGAACCAGTGCAAAGGAAAACCATGTGACGGCCACGAACTGAAGAGCAAAGACGCCGAACACGCAAAGTGCGCAAAGTGTACAAGCATTGCTCACAGAGGTGTGCCCACGCCACCTGCCAAAACGAAGACCACCGACAACAGCAGCTCAGGCCATCGTTTCCGGTTCCGAAAACGACTATATGACGTCACCCTGAACCGGCCAGACACGCCGGACAATGTGTCGTCAAGACGATAGCGATTTCGATAGTTTTGCCGATCTGTGGTAGCTCGCGACCGGGAAAATTAAAATCGATTTGCGATGTGACTCCGGCCTCGGATCGCTGTAAAAATTTCTGTCAGGCATTTCTACAAACTAATGAAGCTAATTGTATCATTATTCAGGTGTCAAAATTTCATGTCAGTACTCCATTAAGCTAGACAACTGCTCTCAGTCTTATATTTATACACGTGCAGGTCTGCCCGACGTATACTTGACCGCATGTCTTAGGTATCCGATACACGGCATCTTTGATACAAACACACCGCAGTGGCTCAGTGGCTAAGGTGTTATGCTGCTTGTTGTTCATGTATTAACTTTCGGAGCAACCGGCCGTACGATGCCAGCAAAACATTTTCGGATGTCCAGGTTCCCGCAAACAGCGTATTTGTTGTTCGAATGCGTCGTTCATTGCGTGACAACACGACTTAAACCAGGCAGATCTTAAGCACGCCTCAGCAATCCCAATCTTGGCCAACTTCTAACGGTTTGAGGCATAGCTAAGCAGAGGCTTTCCAGCACGCCGAGAATACGACCAACATACATGAAACGATTGAAAGGCCAATTTTGTATCTAGTTAATGCAGCATATTATTAGCGGGTACTTCTGAAGTGAACATCAACCCCTTGTTCAGTAACTTAAACGCGTCTAGCACCCGCTTCGTGAACACTTCGTTGTCGACGTTTGATCCCACAACTAAGTATTCGTCCACGTATCTGAACACCTTCATAACAACGCCATCTAAATCTTTGGCCAGCTCGCGGTCCACACTACTTATAAAAATTGTGCTTATAACAGGGGCCACCTTCGAACCATTGCAAACACCTGTAGTGTGTATAAATGTCTTGTCACCTACGCGACATGTGTGATGTTCATGTAGAAATGTATAAGATTAGAAAATATTCTGCGGTCATTCCACATGTGTTGCGAAAAGCTACTTCATCATTATTCTTTTTTAAATATTCGTCGACGCTGAACATTAAAGCGTCATGTGGCAGTGAGTAATATAAATCCTGAACGTCAGTGCTAAAGCCCCAGCTGTTATCTTCTCAGCCAGACGTCACAAACTTAACTAGAACCTCAGAATTAGCCAATAAAAAGGAATCATGCATGCTCAAAGAATTCAACACCTTCTGTAAAAAAACCAGAAACAAGCATTTGCCGTGAACCCCGCTCAGTAACATTTGGTCTAAACAGAACACCCTGCTTATGTGCCTTTGTAGAGGAAAACGCATCAAGCTTCAAACCTCTGATGCTAGTTTTTCTTCGTTACTTCGTTTCAACAACTCTACCGCCAGTTTTTTCAAACTTTCCTAACTGATTTCAGTTTTGCTTAAGCATTTTTCGAGTGCCAAGAAGCCTTTTCTAAATACATGCTATCAGGTAGAACTACCAACATCCCTTCTTTGTCTGCCTGAACAACATGTAGGTTGTTGTCAACCAAATACCTAGCAGCCTTACCAACGCTGAGCCCAGTCCTAGCCCGCATTGAAGCTTTTTCCACAACGTCGACACATTCCACCACACATCTGTACCTTTCTTTTTCAGGTACATACCGTGCGACGTCTCTTGTAAGTGCCAGCCTGTCGACTACGTCGAGTTGTGGCTCAACGCAGTATTTCGGTCCCAGCCTCAGGACTTCTTGCTGGCTCACGTGCACCGTTACGTCCCGTAGCACTAGAAGGCGTCCTTCGTAGGTTACTTCTGCTTCTTCGGTAACCTTCAATATGAATCAGTTCCAACTAGGCCGGCTCGCAGTGATACTTCGTAATCGTAAATTTGTTTCCCAGGGGCCATCGATTCTAGGCCGTGCATGATGGTGGCGTCAGAGATCCGATCGAAGGCTTTTGTGAGGTCCAGAGCTTATATTGCTGCTGTGTCGTGCTGGGTAGTAGGTGTTATTACGCATCGTGACAATTGGAGCAGGGCGCCTTGGGTGGATAACCAGGTCCTGAAGCCAATCATTGAATGCAGAAGAGCATCAGTAGATGTAAGGTGGTGCGTCAGGTGAGAGAGGGTGATGTGCTTCATGATTTTACCTCTGCATGAGGTGACTGACATGGGTCTGAGGTGATTGATGGTAAGAGGCTCCCTTGGATTCTTCATATCATATCATATCATATCATATTTATTCAACATCTTTCACCAAGATGTTGGGAGCACGGACAAAAAGCCTTTGCAGGATCGGCTTGACTGGGTCCGCACCCCCTCAGGAAGCTGACAGTCCTATAAAGTCAACCAAAGTTGACTGTGCAGCAGCGGAGACAGCGGTACATCATTACACAATGGAAACAATTACACAATGGAAACAACATTACACAATGGAAACAAACATTACACAATGGAAAACATTAAACAATGGAAACAAATATTACACAAACATTACACAATGGAAAAAAAAACGAGAACAGAAGCAAAAAAGAGAATCCAAAATTTATACAGTAAATAACCGGCACAACCTTTCATCCGATTTACATTCTTGCATGTTGTTGCAATAGATACCCTATAAAAAAGTTATTAACATGTTATTTAGGGCAAAAGTCAGACACATGAGTACAAATACACACACCCACAAAAGACGCCCGATCTGAAGTTACAGATCTAATGAATTTAGTAAGGATGGCAATGCATGCGCGAGCATTTGAACACCATAATTTGTGCGAGCGCGAGGTATTTTCCAGTGTTCTTTATGGCGCGTGTGATAGCTGGAATTATTTGGGGTTAGGTTAGATAACTGTGCGATAAAGTTTGCCTTCTTCTTTTGCCCTGCATGATAGCGCTTAAGTAAAATGTGATTGTAAATGTATCCAACTTTAAGAATTCCAAGCTTTGTGAAAAGTGGTTCGGTGTGGGCATTGAATGGTGCGTTAGAAATTGCACGCAGAGCTTTTTTCTGCAGTAGGAGTAGCTTGTTTATGTTTGAAATAGTGGTGTTTCCCCAGATTAGGTGGCAGTAGCTAATCTGTGAAAGAAAAAGTGCGTTGTATATCATAAGTTTTATTTTTGTCGGTAGGAAAGTTCGGAGCCTTCTTAGAATGCCAACTACATGCGAAACCTTGTTAGTGACCTTTTCGACATGATCATTCCACGTCATGTGTTCGTGAAATGTGACTCCAAGACTTTTAACTGTGGAGACAATTTCAATGGAGGAATTCCCAATACGAAGGGAGTCAGTGACATTTATGATTCGGTTTTTCGCCCTGAAGAGCACAGCCTTGGTTTTGGACGTATTGATAGCCAATGCATTTACTTTACTCCAAGTACTTAATTTATCTAGAACAGAGTTAGCTAGACCTATTAGATGTGTAGTATCTTTGGATGTAAAAAACAAGCTCGTGTCATCTGCATAAATAATGTATTTTGGAATGTCATCTATGTTAATAATGTCGTTTATATAAATGTTGAAAAGAAGTGGTCCCAGGATGCTTCCCTGTGGTACCCCACATGAAATATGTTTTAAACTGGACGTTTTATCGTTTATAATGACTTGTTGTTGGCGATATTTCAGGTATGACTCTATCAGTGTTAGAAATATTCCTCTAAAGCCGTAGGCTTCTAATTTTTTTAATAATGTGTGGTGGTTAATGCGGTCAAACGCCTTGGAGAAATCGATAAAAATTCCTAGCGTGAAAAGTTTCTGTTCGATTCCTTGTAGAATGAGCTCTTTTTGCCTGAGGAGGGCTGACTCTGTGGAGTAGCCCTTCCTGAAGCCAAATTGATTTGGGATTAATATGTCATGTTTTTCGCAGAAGTTTGACATTCTTTCATTGATTATTTTTTCCAGGCATTTTGAAAAAATGGGTAAGATTGAAATGGGTCTGTAGTTAGACAAGTCATCCCTATCACCGCCTTTGTGTATAACAGTTACTTTTGCTGTCTGCATACGTTTTGGGAACCTACCATGCGCAAGTACGAGGTTAAAGACGTGCTCGAGGACGGGGGATACTATGTCTATAACGTATTTTATTGGGCGAATTTGAAGATTATCTGTATCGCAAGATCTGCTATTGGAGAAAGACCGAAATGTGCTGTGGATTTCCTCCCGGCTTGTAGGAGTTAAAAATGCACTTTGGCTATTTCTTTGCCTTATGTACTGCATGCATTGGGGGTCGTGAGTGGCTATATTCAGGGAGACAAAGAAGTTGTTGAAA
The DNA here is from genome assembly GCA_013339765.2 of Haemaphysalis longicornis. Classification (NCBI taxonomy): domain Eukaryota; kingdom Metazoa; phylum Arthropoda; class Arachnida; order Ixodida; family Ixodidae; genus Haemaphysalis; species Haemaphysalis longicornis. The sequence goes on from CM023456.1 coordinate 93,675,928, forward strand.
GAGTTAGCTAAGGCTTCGCCAGACACGGCATTGCCATTTATTGTCAATTCCTGGAAGCGTTCCCTGCGCTGTCCACGTCCAAGAACAGTATTTAGCCGCCGCCACACAATATCGCTACGTTTCATTACTTCTGCATTGAATAAATCATGAAGATAGTTTGTTTTTGCTTGTTTAAGAAATTTATTGGCCTTGTTTCGGAAAGCCTTAAAAGCGCTGAGATCGCTTAAATCCCTGGTTTTTAAGAAGCGCCTGTAAAGAAAGTTTTTTTGTTTTATAAGTTTTAGTGCAGCAGTTGTTACCCAGGGTTTGCGAGATTTTTTAGTTGTAGAAGCCTTTTGCAGAAACGTGCTAGTGTACACCTTTTTAAATATTGATAGAAAAGTTTCATAGGCCGTATCTGGGTCATTTAAGCAAAACACATCTTCCCAGTCTATTTGTAGTAATTTATTGTGGAACTGTTCTAACGTTCTCGGGTTGACATCTTGAAAAGTCACTGCACTAGCTTTCTTGGACGAGCCGTCTGAAATATTTTTATCATAAATTAAGAAAATTGGTAAATGGTCGCTTATGTCGGCGCCAATAACTCCAGAGTGTAGGTTATCGTGATTAATGTTTGTGATAAACACATCAAGCAGAGTTGCAGAACTGCGTTGAATTCGAGTGGGTGAAATAATTGTGTTAACGCAAAAGTTCGTTTTAAGAAGGTTTGAGAGTTCACGGTTTGCAGGTGATGAATTGAGCATGTCTATATTTACATCGCCACCAATGAACACGTTGTAGCCGCTATTGTTTACCCAGCCCAATAAAGCATCAAGAAATGAAAAAAAAGCAGACGTGTTTCCCCTTGGGGGGCGATATACAACAGCGAAAACGTTGCGATCACATGTGACAGTCAAAGCTTCAAAGTCGTCACTCATTTGTGTAAAGTCTGCGACCATATCACATTTTAGGAAATTTTTTGCCAGTACCAGTACTCCTCCACCTCTTCTGGAACGGCGATTAAGAAAGTAAGAGCTATATCCGGAAATTTCCAACACATCATGGTCACTCTGATACCATGTTTCGGTTAACATGATTATGTCAAAACAAAAATCAAAGGAGGCGAAGAGCGCATGTAAGGCATCGTCCTTAGCACAACAAGATTGCGCATTTAAATGGAAAAAAGATAGGCCATGTCTAGTGGTGCTACAGCATTGCTTTACATAGCTAGGGGATACTACATCGACAGACATTTTAGGCGAAGTGCAATAAGGACAAGGCCAGCAGTGAGCATAGCCACGGTCTATTCTATCTTTTCCAGATCGTCAGCGCACCTCACCCTCAGCACACGCGACTCGTCTGTTTTTCTGGCGAATATTTTCCCCTGCTTCGTCCATGCGTACTTCCAGTGCTTTTCGTTCTTCCGCGCAGTGACCTGTCCAAGCAACCTCTTAACAGATAGACAAAGGTGCTCGTTTATGTACACTGGAGAGCGGCCATTTAGCCCGAAATCAGCGGTGTTCACACGCCGCTTACGCGCAGCCTCGAGTACTGCATCACGCTTAGTGCGTGTGGTGAATTGCACTACAACGTTCGGGCATTCTCCAACCTTTCTCGGCACCCGGTGACAGACTTCCATGTCTTTTTCGGCTATCGGTACATTGACGACGTCACCGAGTTTTTTTATCATCTCGGGCAGCTTTTCGTGCTCTGTTTCTGTGAGGCCTTTTATTTCGATGTTTTTGTTTCTTGAGTACTGCTCAAGGTCGGTCACTCTGTTCTCGAAATGCCTAGCTTGTTGCTTCAGCACGTCACATTCCGCGGATAAGGCCGCATTCGCCTTTTTCAGTTCGGCGTTTTCTTTATCAATGTTCTTACACCGCTCAGACATGGCATCAAACTGTTTACTCATGAACTCGACAGACTTCTTCAATTCGTTGCATTCCTCCCTAAGTTCTTTTACTATGCTGGCTTTTATGTCCCGCAATTCCTGTCTGAACCCCTTTAGTGCCTTAGCAACATCATCCATCACTTTGACTTTGGGTGCACTTTCGCTTGGCAGCAGCGGCAACAAAAAAAAAAGAAAAAAGGTACAAGGCAAACACACCAGCAATAGACCAGAGCACCAACCTGGATAAGTGTCACGATTAGAACGATGCGTACGCTGTCGCCGCTGCTGCCAAATGAAGCCGGGGCGGCGGCCGGGTCAGCTTTTTGTAGACGGAGGGTCCGTGAGGCAGCCAATTGCAGGTTCCGATGCGCAGGCGTGACTGTGGTGTACCACGTGGGTGGCTCCCGATGATCACGCACGTGCTATGATGTGGTCCGGGCGACAAGCGATCAGCTTGTCATGAAGGTCGAGCAGCGTCCATGAAGCCAGAAACCTGGATAAGTGTCACGATTAGAACGATGCGTACGCTGTCGCCGCTGCTGCCAAATGAAGCCGGGGCGGCGGCCGGGTCAGCTTTTTGTAGACGGAGGGTCCGTGAGGCAGCCAATTGCAGGTTCCGATGCGCAGGCGTGACTGTGGTGTACCACGTGGGTGGCTCCCGATGATCACGCACGTGCTATGATGTGGTCCGGGCGACAAGCGATCAGCTTGTCATGAAGGTCGAGCAGCGTCCATGAAGCCAGAAACCTGGATAAGTGTCACGATTAGAACGATGCGTACGCTGTCGCCGCTGCTGCCAAATGACAAAATGGATTCGGAATGAGGGTGATCTGGGCGTGCCTATGTGCCTAGGTGAGATAATCGAGCTTTCAAAAGTGGTTCAACTGATCTGTAAGAGTAGCCTTTTCTTCCGCAAGGCCGCCCTGTCTGTTCCATCAGGTGAAGGACGACAAGCCTTTGACAAGGCTACACGTAAGTACCTCGGGCCTTCACCAGCCTCCAGATTCCGTCCTTCATGTCCCTGACTTTGTGGACGCCGGGTGATACGGCTGCTTCGTCATCACGGCATTGACGTGTCCCTTCTACCCTGCCCTAAATAAAAGCTGCGCGTACGAGTCACTCCGCGCATTCCCAAGCCTGGTATCAGAACTTACGGCCATTAGGGATGGCTTGCAGGCGCTTGCATCGACTTTGACTACTGTGGACAAGCTGGAACTTTGCACGGACTCAACGGCAGCGATTCGAGATTTGCGTCGCCTTGCGCATTGTACAAGCCTGGCCGCACGCATTCACGAGATTATGGACACTTATCCATGCCCTGTCTGCGCTTCCTGGATTCCCCGGTACATGCTTCCTGCCCACACAGCGGCGTATCGAGCCTGTCACAGGGACCTCCCACGGCCACTAGCACTTCTTCCTGTATCTACGATACAAGAACTGCTTGTGGAAAAGGAAATGCGCCGTGGCGCCACGCGTCCTTTACTTCCACCGCGTAGAACTGACCTCCCCAGAGGGCTCGCTTGTTGGGAGGAGGTCGTGCTGCGGAGGCTTCGGGTTGGGGTGGCGTTATCCTCACCAGTTACACACGCTTGGCCTGGCCGCTATCACGCGCCGTTTGCGGACACATGCCCCTTCTGTGTTCTTCCTGCGTCAGAAGCTGACGTTGAACATTTGCTATGGACTTGCCAGGCCTTAGAGACGCCCGAACGAAACAGCTCCGAGGCACAGGGCTCCATCCTGGCAGACCCCCAGATCTAAAGCGCTGGATATGGGGGCCCCAGCACCGGTCTCTTGAATTTTTGCGCGCTACGGGTGCAGTGTTGTACATATGAGAATATTTTCTCTTGCCGTAGGGCAATCTTTCGCACAAGAAAGTTTGTATGTATGTGTATATGAGTGGGTATGTTTGCCCGTGTGCCTGTCCGTGTGCGTGCGCGCATGTGTGTGTCGTGCTAGACTACAATTCTTGATTGAGTGAACTGCGCAAATAGTGCCCATATTTCCTTAAATGGCCTGTCTGTCTTCTATACTCTTATAGTGCACCAACTTAGAATGCCTAGTGCGGTTTGTGGGCATTTCAAAATAAATAAATAAATAAGCAGTATTTGGTGGCCTTCACGAACCCCGTAATTGGATTCGAAGCAATGTCGAACTCCCCGTAAATTTAGCTGGGATTATCAGCTGCTGACGGCCTACTTCAACAACGCAGCGCCGTGTAGCACCCGACACTTACCCGGCATGCGGCTGTTTAACCTTGCAACTTTTAGTAATTTTTTACTATATCTTCTGTGTCTCCTTCTTCTCTGTATTGCTGTGACTGAAAGACTAGGAAAAGTGTTCTTGTTAGGCCTGTGTTTACGCGAACGCTATTGGTACAGCAAGCAGGGGTATGTGTTGGCGACGTAGCACGCTAAAGCCAACTGGTACGACTGACCTGTTTATCGTGTCCGGCCGTTTCTGTTCTTGTCACCGCTTCCGCTTTATGATTGGTAGCTTGAATATTAAGACCAACGGAGTATCGCGATGTGAATATCTTTCTACGTCAAGCTGCGTGAAGCGGTTCACAGCGCAACACCTCAAAACTAAAGGGTACGCCTTACATCCAGTTCGTACCCGGCAGTTGCTGCATTTGTCGCTGCCGCGGCGTCCACTTTTTTTATGGAGGCAAAAAGTGAGCCACCCGTGTGTTCGAAATTTAGGCGCGCGTTAAAGCTTCCCGGGTGGTCATAACTAAGCCTGAGACCACCACTACGGCGCGCTTCATTGCTTGTGTAGCGTCGCTGCGTCAAACCCCGTAATCAATCCATCTATAGGAGCACGGCTGCCGGTCATGTTCGTCTAGCGCAATTAGGAAATGTTATCATACCATTATTGTGCTTACGTTACCCTTTACGTGTTACCGGAAAATGGGTTTCCGTTGACCGCTGAAAACGATGGGACATGTTTTATCGCGGCATTTGCCCACGACACATTTTTTTTTTAAAATAGTTGCAGAAACCTCCCGTACGGCACTGTAAAGAAAACATAACGTCCATGCCCCCATTTGTTAGGCGCAATTAGCGTCAAATAATGTAAACACGAATTCACGCATAAGCTAATTATTTGAGAACATTATGGGCGAAATATGTTATAATAATTGCGCAATAAGCTACGTCACATTGCCCGCCCGACTTTGCAGGCTTAAAAACGCTTTGAGAGCTCAATGATATCTCCAAAGTACTTAAGGAGCACAAGGCTTAGCACGAGTTGCGGGTGCCATACCTCTCACCCACCTTATAAATATCGCCTTGTGACGCTCTCCTCCGGATCATTTAACAACCATCGCTTATTAAGATCGACGAGGATGAATTTTATACATTGTACCAAGCATTAGGCGCCGAGAGCAGTGTTTTTGTGATGATCACAACTCGAGGCTATACTTCATGGACACTGGCCGTATGGCGGCGGCGGTGAAACATGACCCCGTAAGTTACCTCTACGGTAAATGCTCGCGCATGCATAGTCGATCAGTGCAATCATAGTAAACAGTAACGCGAACATGGTAATGATGTGCTAAAACTCCCTATTACATCCCCATAACGCTACCCTAAAACGGGCATCACACGCAGAAAAACTGCATTTTACGTATTATCCATAAGTTTTGTATTGTTTTAGGAGTTTATATTATAAATATATTTGGTGAACATAAATAATAAGAAGTTTATTTATTGTAATTAAGTTAGAAATAAATTACAAAGTATTACAGAACATAGTTAAGGTACAAGGCGCAAGAAAACATTACCAGCCGCACAAACCACGAGTGAATGATACACCAAGAAAGCAAGAAAAAATCATTTATCGCTAATGCTGCAGTGCACGAGCCGCAGCCTATACCGCCCGCAAAATTTTCGTAACGACGAAAGCGCAGCCCACACACACATATGTGTGGGAGCATTTTCAAGCGTGACGAGGAACCACAAAGGGAACGGGTGTATTTTTCCGCCGATCGTGTTTTTCCAAGACCTGCAAGTCGTGTCTTCCCCTTGTTATTCATAAAATACGAAAATAGCAAGAAGAAATATCAGTTTTATTTTGAAGGCGGCTAACGCGCCTGGCAAAAGTCGCCAAACAATAGCTGCACCAAGTTGTTAAAAACAAATTCAAATCTACAAGCTCCACAAATCTGAGAGGGCACATTAGCTTTATCAATTGTGTTCGGTGGCTGTTTTAGGAAACATGGTATTTTGGATACAGTGGTCCAAATCCTCACAACCTCATATCTTCAGCATTTTATAACGAGCCAATATGTACAAGTTCAAAATTATATTTACTAGTCGGAATGAAAGCCGCAGGGGATATGGAAGAAGTGCACAGTAGAATGAAGAGTTTTTATTAAAAACAAATTCAAAACTGCTCGCCCTTTTCAATGCAAGTGATGGCTCTATTTTGGAGTTACTGAATTTCATGCATCATAAATTCCAAAATGCATTCGCTTATACTCGGTGCTCCGAATCAGGCGTCATCAGGGTCTTGGTTTCAGCTATCTTCTCTGGGAATTTTTGATTGGATATTTCTTGGTGGTACATCTGAAATCAGCAAATAATGTGTTCTTACTTTGCAGGGGGACGCATTTTTCACGTTTTGCAAATTTACCTCGTGGTTTTCCCGAACTGGTGGCCACCGGCATTTCCGCCATACTCGCATGAGAATATCGCTTGTTAGTTGGGGCTGAGCAGGTTCACTTCGCATTTCCCCTGCAGCAAATGTTTCTTCAACACCATCTCCCATAAGAACTTCGCTGTAACTATGAGCGATCAGAATCTCAAACGTCAATAGAACTGTTCGTTTAAGCGATGAACACCTGTTTGTAACCCAACATAATTGCGTACCTACGTGGTACGCAGCGAAATATTGAAATTCTGTTCTTTACTAATATCAACATGCTCACCCCTCATTTTGCCGCGAAATGGTAGTTTTATCTCCATTAAGACCTCACTTGACCAAAGAGTATTTATCCCCCTTTCCACAAAAGACAATAAAGAAAATGTAAATCCGGATTTGTCGAAACAACTAGCCCTCGACTACGTAGTAAGGGCTTTTACGGACCAAAGCCCATTGCTGTCACCACAGAACTTGTTACTATAATCTATTTCTAGCATCTAATGTACGCAACATTAAGAGCCCCATCATAGCGGTGGTTCGAAAAATCGTAATTACTTCGGCCTTTAGCTCTATCTGTAACTCGGCAGGATAAAACGTGGGTGGGGGCTGTTTGCATTGGGATATTATTATTTAGAAAAGTTTTTTTCTAAATCGGAGCTGTTAAAGCTTGAGCTTGGTCTGGCGGCGTTAGCAAAACAATGCCAAGAAAGAAGAACTGTACTGCTTGTAAAACGTGCAGCACCGCAGATAGGGTACTATAACAGGGAAGCTTGCTTGCGCACCTGCTAGAGTGTGAGCACAAGAGGCATATGCGCATGCGCACTTCTTATTATACCATTTTGAGGGTGATGTATTCTTTGGCCTACTAAAACGCAACAAATGGCGCAGCGTGCACCAGTGGTGCAAGGCCGGATAACCAGCGGAGCTGGTGGGTCGATCCAGCTTTTTCCACTCTAGGCTTTGTTGTCAGTGTGGAAGACAGGCCGGAAAGGCCTTGTAAAATCCAGCTAAATTTGGCCTCACCCTACAACACTTAGCGTAGCCCAGCACAAACATTGCAGCAAAGCAAGCTAACATCGCAAACTATCAGAACATCGCAACGAAACAATTTCCCAACCCAACGAAACTTAGCAAAGCCTAGAAAACCCTAGCACAACTTAGGAAAACCAGTAGAAGCTAGCTCGACCCGAGCTTTGCTGTTTTTCCAGCGTCCCACCACTAGCGCAAGCTTAGCCAATTTGTTTCTTCTCTATGGCCGCGAATTCTCCGCCAACTATTGCGTGTGTCGTCGGGAAGAAAATGCCAGAAATTACACAGTACGTCGGGAATATTTCATCTCGTCTGCGCTTGCACTAGCGTTTTAATAGTTGTTATTCTCAGGAGGAAATTATTATGCGAGCAAATGTATATTTTTTTATCATTGCAATTTGATGAGAAGTGCAACACCTCAAAGACCGACCATGACCGACATGCGCACGGATTGACGAGCTCAATCGCATGCCCTTTCATTCTCCATGATTAAATGCAAAATGTATTCTAAAGTGAAGGCATAGCGCGGGTTGCCATCTTTTGTCGATGCAACACGGGAATTTTTCAACTTGACGGAGAACACAAGAGTTAAATGGCAACCCCGAATGTCGTTGCTTCAAGTGAAAAAAAGCCATCTCACTGTCTGTCCAAAAAAAAACACTAATACTAATCCCTCCCTTCTACGAACGCGAATTATCAAAAGCGCTAAGTTGCCCCGCTTTTTCTGTGGTTTTGTTGCTTATTTCCGCTTTTTTTCAGAGAAGCATGCCCCGAGCTGCTTATTTGTTCACCTTTATATCTTTGGGGAGGTTTTACCTAAATTTAGAACCAGCCTGTAATCCTCGAATGGCTGACATTATGAAAGTGCAACGACTACAGCGTACTGTGAAATGTTACCTGTGAGAGCGCTGAAAAGTATTCCACCTAATATGGTGGCCAGAATTGCGAAGAAGCTGCTCCAAAAGAATGATAGCCGAAACAGAAAGAGTGCTTCTTGAGGCCTGAAAATAATAAAAATATGCGTGTTGGATTTTGGGAAGCAACGCTAGATTTATTATTTCACTTGTGTAGCCCCCACAGTCATTTCAGGTACAAATTACAGCTGAAAAGAGCGAAACTGAAGATTGATGGCATACTGAAAAATCGAAGGCAAATACTGCGCATAAACACTGAAGAGCCATTTATAAATGGGACGTAAGACTTTTCGTGAAGTCCTACCATTTGTAAACTGTTTTGTGGAGGTCGCAATAATTCCTAGTTCTTTCGTCACTGCCAACACCATAAAACCTTTCGGCACGTTTAAAAAGTGCCGCAAGAGAGTTCAGAGGCATTACAATATAATTTGCCCATGAGTTGAAGCTTACCCTGAAAGCAACTCGGGCAAACCAACACACTAAGGTGAATAATTATCCAGTTCTCCCCTTAGTTCTTCAGAGAAAATGCGTGCTGACGCAGGAATAAAGGCAGTCATACTCGGTTATCAATTCGGGGGGACCCAGCTTGCTGAAGTTTGTCGCTGAAAGGGCGGCGGTGACGTTTGTGTGGCAATATTCCAAAGAGACTTCCATTCTGGGTGGCCTTCTTCCACTTTTGATTGTTTGAAACATATGGGCAATTTGATACCCAGCCACCAGTAGCGCTGCGGTACCGGCACCCTGGAAAATAGGCCTTCAGAACGTATGCACACATTTAACACGTGAACCTAAAATAATGTGCAGGTACTGAGTAACCCAGTGAGCACATTTAGGTTCAGTCGCGCTGCTTGAGCCCTCAAGATCCTGGAAGCATTGACATGCATTACTTGCGAGGGCACTTCTGCGTGGTAAGCCGTCAAATCGTTTGGGCCTGTATTTAACACGTCACAAACCTTAAACAATCAAACCCAAGGGGCGGCCTTCATCATTTCTGTAGAGGGAGTGAGTAAAACTTGATTTCGAATCAAACAAAAAATAATAAAGAAATAAAGCTGTGCGGCTCCAGAACCGGACGTCATATGGTACCACTCGTCGTACATGTACCAAGTGGGGTGCATGTACGACGTAATCACGCTCTTTATTACGTTCCTCTTTCAAGTCTCTTTCGTTTAGACACATAACTCTAACATAGGAGAAGTGGAACCACTCGGCGACACCCTTTCAGGGCACCATGCCAGTTAAGACACGACTTGATGACACCCTTATTAACATCCAAATAAATATCAAACTGTTCACCTTTAAAAACTTCTGGGCAAACTAGCCCATACTCCAAACCCGTAGTTCAAACCAAGTTCAAATTTGTAGATTCGTTAAAGCGTCGGTGTTTGTTGTGCACATGATAAAGAACAGCGGCTACTAAAATAAAGCCTCTTTTGAGACCTGCTAGATTCAGCAGTATTTTCCCCGCTTGCGTCATATCAAGACATTATTGCCTATCTCATCGTCTCCACTGTTTACACATGATCGACCAAAAACATGTACTCCTGTTTGCTACTGGATTGTCGTCTGCGCTGTCGCATCATTGTATACTGAATTGACTGATACATTGATACTTATTTGCATACTCTCTCAAATGCTGCGGGCACAGGTTCTGCTGTCGTAGGTTTCAGTTATAAGAAATCAAAAAGTGCCGATGTTATTTTGGGGATTCTATTACACCCAAGGTAAAGAAACGTTGCTTGTAGCTAAGAATAGCGGCACAATTTACATTTTCGCTCCTGGTGGTTGTTAACCCCTATTTTACTCTATTTTAAGATAACAACGCCTTGACTTCCAAGTTTAATTTTTTGGGTTAAGTATAAACCCATAAGCATTTTGGGTTAAGCATAAGCTTCAAGAACACGCGATTACACCAAACATCTTTTTTAACGCACTCTAGCAAAACCACCCAAACCTACAGGATACAATCACATTTTAAGTAGGTCGGGTTGTCACACAGTTAAACCTAGATTAATGAACCTCTATGTAACGAATTTGTGCATTTAACGAAGGTTTCTCATTCCGAATTGCCACTCTCATTGAAGCCCATGTGTTTGCGACCTCTATTTAACGAGAGGTTGCGGTGCTCATCCTTGATGTAGCGAAGCCGGAAAGCTCATCAGCCATTGTTTTTATCACTTTTACTGAAACACTGGTAGGTGAAAGGCACTAATTTAGCGAATAATAACTCTACTGTGTGGAGCCAGAAGCTGCGAAAACATCAAGAATCGCCTAAAAATGAAATGTGTCATGATGATGATGATGATGATGATGATGGGCAACGAAGCGGCTAGTGTTGTCTCGTGGTTGACGTAGCAGCCACTTCTGGTTTTGATTGTGTGACTTGATACCGCACAAGGTAGCAAGAGTAACTACACATATTTTTGCCCGCACCGCAAACTGCCATGCTTTTCCGTCTGTGAGCGCGGTGCCGGTTCAAGACTTAAAGGAGCCGTGAAGACAAAATACGAGTTGGGTTTATTAGAAAGACTGCTTAGTCCCGATAACAATGATACCAATATGATCGCAATCTTCGAACAAATAACGGAGATATTAAAGAAAACGTGTGAAGCAGTCGCGACCCCCTAGCCAATTTCCCGCCACTTTTCTATGACGTCACGGAACCTTGTTTGTGCGATTGGCGGCCGCCTAACTAACCTGTCGCGACGACACATGACTGCACGTCTGTAATGGGGCCTCTAGTTCCATTTGACCGCATCACTTGAATGGTAACGTGCAGTTAACGCACTAAAAATTATGTTTTATCGTTGGCCCGTATGACGTCATTCTTGCTCATAAAACGTCACTGTGGCGCAAAATATGAAAGTTTTTAAATACTTCGTGCTTTCTTTTCGTTAAAAAAACAGCTTTTGTGGCTGTAATGGAGCTGAGTGAGATACTGAATCCCAGTTCTTTCAAATTAAACGAAGTTGTATTTTCTCTTCATGGCTCCTTGAAGTTTAGAGGGGCTAGGCCTGCCCCTGGAGTGTACTGTGAGTATCTACTGTTATCTGTGGCATCACATCGTCTGTTTTGAGTTCTGCTGCCAGAAGACTAAAATTTTTGCCTTTTTTGGGACAAGTTGACAATCTGAAATGCAGTCTCTAGTTTGTACAGTATCGTAGCTAGCACCCCCTCAACAATTTTAAGCGCGGAAAAGAGCATGAAGTTTCCGAAATAGCGCCCTTTCAGCATACGGCAAAAGTGATACTTGCGTTACGTTTGTGAATACGAGGGTGAGAAACCTTGTTTTTTTTCAGCGTCGTTTAGTGCCTAAGCTCGTGCGAAAGCAGCACGCGGAAAGGGTGAGTGAGTCACCTTCACTGATTCCAGCATTTTTGTTTCGTCTCTGCTCCAGTCGCACGAGCCCTAACTCGAAACCCACATGTCACGAAAACCTACATGTAACCAGAAATTGCAAACTTTTATCAACTTCGTTACATCCATGTTTAACTGTACACGTCCTAAAGAATACCCATGCTTAAAACGCTCTTCTGTCTACCTATTTTATCTTCAAAATAATGGTATTAGACTTGTAATAAGCGCTACACACCATATTATGTGTGTGAGTGCAGCTTGACAACACAGGGGCATCGCATTACAAAGAAGTAAATGTACCGGCTCCTTTGGACTCACCCTGGCAATTTCTACGAAGACGAAATGCCCTACCCGCATCTCTACTGATCTTTCCTTAAACGCGGGTGGACACCTAAGTGGCCATTTAGGTGTCCACTGCAGAGATTACCGAGGCTGCGCCCCTATCTTCCACGCAACACAGGTCATAGCGAAACGCAAAGATGACACCAGCGAAATAATTGAGGCTGCATATATACAGCGCCGAAAAGAAAACTGTGTGAGCGCACCCTCGTTATCCCTCTCCCAAAAAGAGATTAATTTTCTGTGCCACAGGCAGTTCAGCACGTCTTCTGGCACATAGCGTTGGTGTAGTGTGACGATTGCCTGATTTATCAGCAGCATTCATGTTATTTCTGCTTTCTTGTATTTTTTGACTGTCAGCGTATACATGTGATATGCCAAAAATAAATTTCAGTTGTAATTCAGCACTCGTGGTTGTCACTTTCTTATTGCGTTTCGTCTGTGTTGCGCTGTTCTCCTCTTTGTAATTGTGCACCAACTCGCCCAAGCCTTCACCATTGCCTACTTTGCGGCCGCAATAAATTTGCCCCCCTATCCGGCACATGCACACATGTCTGCGCGATGTTCCTCGCGTCGCCCCCGCCCTAACTACATTCGTACCCATTACCAATATCTTCCATACGCTCTTCTCAGCCGATTGATCCCTCTACCTGTGCCGTCATCACGGCAGATCGCAGGCACGCCGCATCCCCATGGCATCCACGCCTGCATCAGCACAAATTGAAGCAGAGGAAATAGCCATCACACTTTTCCTTACCTATGCTAGTAACGACTAGCTCACAGTAATCTTGTATTCGCAAAAAGACTGCCGACGTCTCAAACGAGGTCTGCTTTCTGTCACTAACCAACGCATCATCTAGCACTCGTCTCACCTGCCACAGGAGTCCATTGGACTCCTGGTGGTTGCAGTTCGGCCGGCAATAAAGCAGTGCAAGACGCGACGCGAGAAGCAATACACCCGCTAATAAATCCCGACGCCATCCTCCTACCTTGGACACCCACCCTCTACTCACGCACCATATTGCAAATCCAGCCACACTCTATTACAACGACAATATCCCATATTGCAAGCTATCTCACCGCACCTTCCATTCTCCTCACCCCTCTCTAACAGAGGTTGATGAAATTACTGTGGGTCAACTGCAAACCCGGCCACCCCTCACAACACACCTCGCACTTCATCTTTCTCCCCTGTAGCCATTCACAATGGATAATTTAGGCCCCACAACGAGGTACTCTGTACCACATAGTTTGGGGGTGCTCCCACACAGCTGGCCTCCCTCCTAATCCTCACCCGTACCCTTCACGAATAGGGATGAGCACAGCTGTCCAGCTCTTAACCCTGCCACGAGTGTGACCTGGTAAGGAGGGCCCGCAAGGCCAGTCACAGCCAGAGGCTGGCAGACTAATGAGTCTCCAAAGTACTCATGCTCTGTAAGTGGAGTCGGATTGGACTTTAATCAGTCTTCTACAATTTGTCTATTAGCTTTCCCACTCCACCTAATCGATGAGATAACGCATAAACATAATATTTACAACAACACATATAGAAAGTACAAAAAGAGGCCTTCCTGGGGCACATACCTTAGAGTGGACGAACGGGAACAGCACAGCCAGAAGACACAAGCCAACGTAAGGCGCCGCCAAGGCGGAATTGGCCATCATAAAGACCTGCACAACCAAATCGTTTGAGAAAAACACTGGCACTATGGTCCAAATGTGGCAGGCACTACGTGAAGGTATACAGGAACAGCTATTGAAACCCTAAAGCCGTAAGAAATATTTGTTACTTCTGGTTAGTAATCCTTTGCAATTCCATTTGTGCTGGCGCAACACTTCTCCGTTATTGTTCTGCATTAGGTATGGTGATTTTTCCTGACATGTAATTATGATCAACCTTTTAAAGCATAATCTCTTTGGTAACACGTAGCCTCAACTAAGAAAACCACAGCTTTTGATGAGAATGAACTACACAGCCACGGCACAGTACAGGAGAATGCCATCAAGTGATAATATAAGATATAGTTAACGTCAATAGTAATGCGTATGTGCGTTTGTGTGCGCCAATCCAAGGTGTATGCCCTACTTTCATGCAGGAGCCCATTGGCAAGCTGCTTTCTCTTTTAAACTTGTCGGGACAGCGCTGTAGACACTTCAATACAGTCTTACCTACACTCGTTTCGAGAAAAAATCGCAGGTAATTATTACCTGTGTTAAAGATCCCAGGTACGCACAAATGGTGCTGCAAATGGTCATGATGACGCCTATCACGAAAGCTTGGAGAAAATGAGAGACGTTAAAAACTGATTTAGCCTACAAAAACTATAACCTCTACAAAACAGATTCTTCCTAAATATTACAGACAAATCCGTTAGCTTTAAATTGAGTGGGACTCCGAACAACTGCCAATAAACTTACAAGTAGGTGATGCAGGTTTGATCTCTTTAGTTCATTATGGTACAGCAGGGACGCAAAAAATTATTCACCCATTATATCCTTCAACTTGGCTATGCTAACGTTTTTTCTCATATTAACATGTCCCTACTATCCTAAGGGAAATAGATATGATCTTGTTGAAAAGGAGACACTTGTCATATTGAGCAACTTTTATGAGGAAAGGGAACTGCGGGGGATGCCTAAAACGTTCTAAGCAAGTGAAGAAAGAAGCGTAAATGGACCCTCTGCTGATCTGACGTTGATATGTGCGGCAGCGCCTGTCCCTACTCAACCCGCCTCCTGGACAGCCACACCCCAAGGCAGCCTGTATGGCACGAGCGGCAGTGTTTTGCACCTTCTTCGTGCCCTGCTCTATCGCTTTCCCGGCGCGCACTCCTCTTAGGAATCGCATCTCTTCGTGGTCACGTTTTCAACGGGGTGCCACTTTGGAGCTAACCTCACTCTAATAGCACACACACCTGGACGCTCGTTTTATAACGCATCGAGCCTGCCGTGGCCATTTTAGTACCATCGTCTTGCCCACAGTCGTCGCACTTCACGTTCGATAAGACATTACGGCATTCACCATAAAAAATGCCGGATTGCAAAAGCCTTAGTGGCTTCTCCGGCTGACAGCTGCACGTGAATACTAAGCTCGTTACTTTCTCCGCAATTATTTCCGACTAATTTAGATTTGGATCAAACGATGGCCACTAAAACATAGCATTCCCGGATCTTGTTTCCCCAGAGTCTTCAGGACACATAGTTGAAGTGTTTCTTAGTGTGTGCGCAAAGAAACACTGCTTCTAATAGGAACTTCTCGCCGAACAGAAGTTCTTTAGAATGCTTATTCCTGTAATGCGGTTTTTATGGGTTAGCCTTTGCTCTCTATAGACCTTTTATACATATTGTATTGGTTTTACGGCTGCTTTCCTTAAGGTAGCCTACGCTTTGAAGCCATAATCACTTTATTCACACTCTAGGACTTTAGAATAAAAGTAACCCTTTTGGGTTTAAGCCCCCGTAATTCGTGTATAAACAGTGCAAGTCACGTCTCACCAAGGCTTCGTGTAATCAGCAACACACGTTGTTCCGCCTTTTTGTATCGCGGAGCGATGACATCCACATACATAATGGCGGCTTGGGAATTAATTGTAGACGACACTGTACTGAAAAAAAGAAACCATTCGGCACCGTTAAAACATTCCTGAATGTTCCACCTTTGACACCCAAGTACACGTTGCCCCGATGTGACAATCTGGGGGGGGAAATATGGTGTTCCAAAATAGTTTTATTTTCGCGTACGTAGAAGCTTCACGTAAGTTTAGCTTTCACGGATTACGAGTGAGCATTCGCAGAACGCCAAGGGTCGCCGTGAGTCTTGCATACTTAAGTGAAATTTGAATTTTTACGTTCCGGCTTTTACGTTGCTTCCAGTACTTGGAGTTGACCAACATGGCGGCGCCCTGCCCTCCCTCTTCGCCGCGGTAACAGCTCTTCAAAAATCCCTAGGTGCGATTTCTTGTTCTAAACTGTTCATTTTGCCTGCAGTTTGCCCATTATTACCCTCATCCAGAGTTTCAATCGAAAAACAGCTTTTGTTTTTCAGATAAAAGGGCGATTTTCGGCCTGGTACGGCTGAAGTGCCGTTTGCCGTCGTCATAGCAACGGGCTCGTGAGATCCCGAGTACCTACAGCCATGCGTGTGTCTGTTAGTAGAAGGCGCTAGGAATAACGCGCGGCTATGGGCGGAGAGTGCATGCACCCAAGCGCCCTTCGCGTGTGGACCGTCCGTACGTGTAACTGTAAGTGTTTCAAACTGAATGCGCGCGGGCTACGTATTCTTTACTCGTTTGCGTACGTAAAGACTGCACGCGAGTGAATCTAGAACTGTCTAAAATTTTCCTACGTCACGGTACAACGCAATGCCCCGTGGTTTTTCCGCTACTTTTTATCATAACAATGATCCAACTGCGCGCACTTCTACAGACCATCCCGAAATTGCGCAGGGGCCATACGTAGACGATCTCACTATTTTCACTACTAGAAGGTCTAAAGGGTCTGAGCAGAATGACCTGCAAGAGGCTATTAACATCACGGACACATACCCACGCCCCCATGGTCTCCGCTGTGCGGCCGGAAAATAAAACATCTAGTGTTGATAAAACTAATGTATTCCGGACTTGCAGCCCCATCCCGGACCCCCGAAGTCCCACTACAGGGCCTCCTCATCCCTAGCAACCAAACTTTCCTTGTCTGAGGCCCAGCATTCCTGTGAGACAAGACAAGTATACAAACTATGCGTCCGCTGGAAATGACACTCCCGCAGATTACCCATTTTATCCACGGCATCACCAACCGCCGCGGAGGTCTTAAAAAGTCGATGTAGTCCGCCTCATAGATGCAATACTACTCGTAAGCTGGGTCACATTAAGCCCACCCTACCTAACACTACAAATTAGCGAACGTCGAAAGCTCGACTTTATCACTAGACATGCACACAAATTAGCATAAGGTCTTCCCCGGCAACTTCCACCGCCATACTCCTGCACATGGGGATACACATGGGATGAACTGCCAGTGTCGCATGATGTACACCATGCCGCTGTGTGGTCTTCCCTGTCTTCCTTCTGTCCAAACTACCCGTCCAGGTCTTCTGCCACTTAATTTCTTATATGCGCTCGTAGTTGTTGCGGTAGAGCGATATGTAACATTTCTGTATGGAGAAGCGACGTGACGGCGGTTAAATTGTTACCTCGTTGAAGCGCAAACTACTCCGGCAAGGAATAGTCCAGAAATTCCTGGTATCCGAACCAAGTATTTATTAATATAATAAGGCACAATCTGAAAAGGACACAAAAATGTGCATTACGAGCTTCAACGCAAACCCTTCATTGCATCTAAACACTTCGCAGCGAGTGAACTATTCCAAAAATTTGAAATCCTTCCAGCGCTGGATTGCCCCTCCAAATGTGTGACCTCAAAAAACAATTTAAGCAAACATCACTTGTCACTGTCGCGTGTGCATAAAACCGACACCAGCGAAGTAAATGAAGGCGCCCAGGTATTAGCTGCAAAAAAATAAACCTAGTAAGACAGGTTATACTATTTTTTGTATGCATATATTTCGGTCAAGGGAAGGGGTACTTGATACTGAGGGGTGGGAGTACTACAGAGGCAGGGAATATTGGCGAACGACTGAGAGCTGAGATAAGAACATACAAATTTAAAAGCAAAAAAAGTGTCTCCATATCCCACATGAGTACTGCCTAAATTATGCGAAAACTTTGCTTTACGAGTACCAAACCTACGCAAAATCAAAATGTCCTTGCCATGTACACGCAACCAACAGTAATGTGTAAAACCACGTTGACTCGGAATATGAAGCCTGCCTCTTGATTCAAACAACGTGCATAGACATTCTAGACTATAAAACTTTAACTCCCCTTACTGCCACCTTCTGTTCATATGCCAGTCCAAACGTAATAATGTGATGACGGTTGGTGTTTTATGGCGCAAGGCCAACGAGGGCAAAGAGCGCCAATAATGTGAGAAATTATTGACAACTAACTACACCTTTGCCGACAAATTTGTGCTTTGCTTTTGCAAAAGAAAATCAATAAGTATCTGAAACAACCACAGAAACAATCTTCTTACCTGATCGATGCTTTTTATGTCCCCAAGTAATCCTGGGTCACAGCCGCGGAACCAGACGACAAGACCGAAACCCATCGCAAGAGTTAACAGATATGCCGTAATTAGCAGGGCCGTGCCAGTCATGGCGGTTCTGTAAAGAATATTTTACCTGTTTAGAAAACCCCACTGTACTGACACATCGTACTACTTAAAGAATGACGAAAGGACATATATCGTCCCACTGATGAAAAATGAACTTTGAATGCATTCTTGCTGCATCACCGCTGTTTGGAATTTTTTCAGATATGTCCACGCATCCTGGTGTCTCAAGAATATCTAACTGGTCTTCCCGCATCAGGTACAATATAGTGCCAAACGCCTGAAGTACAAAGACATTAAGGCGTTTATGTCTCTACTACGTAGAAGCACTCAGCACCATGTCCAGTTCTTAGAGGATCTCAATAGGGATATGATAATATATTGACTACTTTTATGTTTACACATGTAGGTTCCCTTCTGCTAGCATGTACCGGTATTCCGTAATGCTGTCTCCAAGGAGTGGAGTTTGATTTATGACCGTAAATAAGCGCATAAACATAATACAGCAGAAATATCACGTCCAGCCACAAATGACCACTCTACAGTCTTACAAGATCGAACGTTCGGTTTCCCAAATGGTGCAGGTTCATGGCTGAGTCACTGCTGCAACTAAATGTGATATATTTCCTTTGCCCACCGTTTTTATTCCAAGAATATCACCGGTGCAAGCAACTGATGCTCTTATCGGTTCTATAATGGCTCATAGCTTCCGGCTGCTCCTTGGACAAACAGGAAATGACACAACATCGTCATCATTGTCATCATTAACAGCCTGTTTAGTTTTTCTGCAGCATGAAGGCCTCTTCCATTGATCTGCACATTTCCGAACAAATTCATTTCTGCCCATTTTTGGTACGTGATAAATTCTGTCATGTTATACAGCGGCGTGTATGCCCAATAGCGGCGCAAATTGACTGGCAAAAGTCTTGCCTTTACCGGGCCTTCAAGCGGACCTCCCCACTGAACACAGACCAACGTTTCTCGAGATGAGACAACAGATCAAAAATGAGCTCATCTGATTGCAGGTGCAAGCCGCAATAAACAACATGTGTAAGGGTTTATACATTGGGTGCTCGAGTAACGTAACAAACGACCACTGTATATTGCCAATCACGACCGCCAACACGAAAATATTACCTTTTTAGCAATGACCCAGCTCCCAGTGTAGGCTTGCCAAGTACGGTGAAGATAGGATAGCTTAAATTTCTAACCAGCAACATTCAAAGTTGGCCGAATTGGTATATCACCTTGAGAAAAACAGTGCGCAAGCGAACCGAACAATAGGAAAAAGGCCCAACGCTAGCGCTGACTCAGAACTAGCGGTTTTCTAGGAAGCGCAAGGAATATTATGCACTAGAACACACATACGTACACCAACAAGCAAGGACTGACACGGCTCCACATAAAATAATGCACAAAAACAAAAAACGCAAGAAAAGGAGTGCGCCTACGAACTGGCAAGTCACGTAAAGGTATGGCTAATAACCTTAGCTTCTTTTTTGTCAAGCGATATTGATGTTTGACTTATGGAGTCACCTTTATAAAGAAGCATGTAGAAAGCTTCTACCATCTCCCAAACCATTTATTTCTACGCTAGAAGAGCACCTGCGTATCAAAGAAAACGGGGTTGCATACACGCTTTTCACAATATGCAGGTACATTTGAATACGCGCGATTTTTTATCGACCCTGAGTGCTCTCCTACCCATATTCCAAGCAGCACCCCCTCGGCCCCACGTACACTTCTTTACGAGACAGCGTTGTCTCGTAAACGACACACATTTTAAAAAATTCCCACCGCATTTCCCGAGGGGAAGAATGTGAAATGCGATGCACGAGTTGAATTTGCGCGGTTCGGTAATGTTCGCGAAAGGAGATCACACACACACACACACACAACTACAAAGAAAGAAAGATGCATTTATTCACAGACACCTATTTGTGTTGTCGTTGAAACTTGATTGCTAGAGCGGATCTCAGCTTTGAAATTTCGTGTCAGTACTCCTTTAAGCGGGTGCATTAGCCCTTCTCACGCCCGATTCCTGGCCAATCCCCACGTGGGTATGTGCCATGCACAGACACCTATTTGTGTTGTCGTTGTACTTGATTGCTAGAGCGGATCTCAGCTTTGAAATTTCGTGTCAGTACTCCTTTAAGCGGGTGCATTAGCCCTTCTCACGGCCGATTCCTGGCCAACCCCCCACGTGGGTATGTGCCATGTCAGCGGCGAGGCAGCGCGCGCCCATCTCCCCCCTTGCCAGGAAGACGAGGAGATGCTGGCCAATCCCCCACGTGGATATGTGCCATGTCAGCGGCCAGGCAGCGCGCGCCCATCTCCCCCCGTTGCCAGGAAGACGAGGAGCGCGCGCACCCGCAGCTGTTGCTATGTGGACGGACGGCGGTCGCCGGAATTCAGGGTCGCTTATAAAGTGCACTTAAAAGGAAATAGCACACGTCACGTGCATTGAACACCGCAATTGTTACGACTGGCACCTTCTGCGCATTTCTCTTTTTCTTCATCAACGAACAAAGCCTGACAGGCCGATTAGCCAGCGTTTTAGGAATTCATTTACGCGATTAGGCAGAAGTTGCACAAAGAGATTCTTGTTGTGGTTCCTTTCGAGTTGAGGCACTCTTCAATTTTTATTGATTTGATTGATTGTAGGGTTTAACGCGCCGACACAACGCAGGCGATCAGGAGCGCCGTAGTGGAGGCTCCGTATTAATTTTGAGCACCTGGGATCTTTAACATCCTCCGAAATCTCTATACACACGGGCGTTTTTTCTTTTCGCCTCCATCAGAAAAGCGGCCGCCGCGGCCAGAAATCAAACCCGCGTCGTCATGCTCAGAACTCTTCAATTTTTATCCACTAGCAAACGTCGTCAAAAAGGGGCTATTTCGGCTTTACCTGTAAACATTACGGCGGAACACACAACCTTACGTGCGTTCGCATAGTGCGCATTTTGGTGCGTACAAACCGTGTGTACGCATAAAGAACCTAGCATACAATATTATCGGATGAATATGAGTATTACAATTTCGCCTTTTTCACCAGCTTCCCAGCATCAATCATTGATACGTTTTTGGTAGAAGCTCACGTTCTTAGTCTTTTCTTTACCTCCCAAGTGTGAATATTGATTATGAGGCTTAACGCACAGACGGTCCACTGGCGACGGGGCGCGTCGTAGTTGAGGGCTGCGTATTAATTTTGACCACGTGGAGATCTTTAACGTGCCCTGAAATCTCGAACACACAGGTGTCTGCGCGTTTCTCTTCCGTCAGAAAAGCGGCTGCCGCTCCCGGGGATCGAACCCAGGTCTGTAGGCTCAGCAGCACAACGCCTCAGCCCCTTTGCCACCGCTGCGGGTACCTTACAAGTATAGCATTTCCAATAAAGTAAAATACTCCCCGTAATGAAGGCACACAAGTTATAACCCTGAAATAGAGCAAACATTCAAGGTCATTTGTGCCTTGCGAACGTGGATGAACCCTGGAACGATAAATTATTTTCCTGAGTATGGTTGGTCAATATCGCCTTGTTCTAGCTTGGTGCACACTCATCAGCATACTCACAGGTGCAGGTACGTTCTTAGATAATTTGAAATTGACGCCCGCACATGTACCACTGCGTGGTCGGTTGATCCACACCGGTGTGACATCGCAAGCGAAATGTGTCCGACTGTGTGTGCGTACACCACTTTTTTTCGGCGCCACTAAGTCCACTTTAGAATAACCGACTATCGTAACTAACACACGTTTTAATGACGCATAAGCGATTGTTAGGCTCTGAAGTTGATAGCGTTAATCTCAAGTTAACTCCCTCGACGTACTCCGCGTCTGCCGAATTGTATTCATTCGCTTATCACTTGACACGATTTGCTTTGCGATCCAATCTTTTCCGTGTGCTTACGGCTAAGTTTGATCTGCTTTGCTAAGCGCGGTGCCACTAATTCTCCTTTCTTCACTGCTACCGAAGCAACCCCGGCTTATGAAATGCCTCGGGCTTCAAAGGTACGTGTAGCCCAGTGAGTTTTGATGTGACGACATCAAAAACTGTAAGGAAAACTAGCCTAAGGCGGGTCCGCTGCTGTGCAGCAAACACTTCACTAGCTCGCTGCACCATGATAAAACGTAACGTTCAGGGGTGGTGCCCCTGAGCAACCCTGGCATTGCACGTTCTGCGTATTGGCTCAACCAATAAAACAGACATTGTTTTGAGATATTCCTGCATATATTACCCCTCACGAAATGTTTCATTGGTCGTTTTTTCGCCCCATTCGCTGCAGTGTAGCAATTTATTTTTTATACTTTCCCCAAGACCATTACAAGCATTCTACTTCCCAGATTCATTCCGCTGGGTCTTCATTAGTTTTACTTTAGGTGTAAAGCGTACTGAGGTCGGTTTTGCATGGCTTAAAATGAATCCACAAAGCAAACACAAACAAGACGAAGTGCATGCTTTGTGCGAAGTATCGCGTCGTTATTGTCAGGAATGCTGTTTGCCGAAGTGGTGGCGCTTCATGCATGCCGATTGTTGAATTTGGAAGACTTACAGAAAGTGGCTGAGGCGTTGGATTGAGTTCCTTATTGCAGGGCGGGCACCAGCATGTATTTATTATCAAAAGGACGGCAGAATTCCCCAAGGTGAGCGATCAGACGCTGCACCAGTGGGCGTCAGAAAAACAGCGTTAATTGTTTTGACGCTGAAGAAAAATTATAGCAGACGATATCGTGGGAGGTAAACCAATGTGAACGACGTCGACCTAAGAGCCTTCAGAAGGTTTGGCACAGCGTTTTTTTCTACCTAACAGTACTCCTGGTGTCGCCAATATGATTGGCCATACTGTGTCCCGGATGTTAAAAAACGCTTGTTTCCGATACCAAACCCGGTGTCAGTAAGTATTGTTATTAAAATGCTGCGTCCTGGGTGGTCACAGCGCTTCTACCTGCGCCAGATTGCGTGGTTACGACGCTTGGTTAAGTAGAATTCTTACACTTTACAAAGCGTATGTCAGCGCCAGCACCACAAGTACTCAACAGTGCTTTAAGAAGATCGTAAATGACCTTCTTTAGGCTCGCCGATATAAAATGCGTTATCAGCCTCCAAAGGCCTTAGTAGAAACTCATACAATTAAAATTCTGGAGCGTGAACCCGTGTGAACGGGTTGACCAGCGAAGATGAAGTCCGGACTAAACGTGCATTGCATTACGATGACCGGCGAGAAATAAATGTGATATGTAGCTTTGTGACTTGTCTGACCGCATGTCCGGCGTCCTGAGGAGAAGGAGGAGGGGGATGAGGGGAGGAGGATGAAAACTAGACACTTAAGTGCTTGACACACCGCCAAAAGGAGGGTGGCACTGAACGTACACAAGGTCGACGCCAACGTTTTGAGAGACGTTTATAGTATACCTGCGAGTGTACTGGTCTTAAAGTTGTGCGTAATTGATAACCATTCAAGTCAATCGGACTTGAATGGTTATCAGTATCCAGATTCTAAGACAAACAAAATCCCGAGGGCCCAATTATGTTTTTACGGCGTGCGACACTAATAAAACATCGGTGCTTATAGTGCACACATCGGAAGATTGGCTTTTCTTCGCGAATATGGCTCGTGAAGTGAAGTGAAGTGAAGTTTATTTTCCTTTTCATAGAAAAGAGGGGACCGAGGCAAAGGCGGTTAAGCCTGACGAGGCCTCGGTACCCTAAGCCTGTAAGTAGTACAGATGCAAACGCAAAAACACTTATATATAGAATGGCCAGCAATCAAAATACAAAAGTAATATATAAGCAGTAACACTTACTAGAATACAAAACATGTGCACAATCATGGGCCAATACAAATTGATACTTGTACGAGTTCAATTTCGTACATACGGATGAAATAAAGTAAATCATTCGACTTAAGTACTTGTGTGAAAAAGATAGAACGATAGATATATACACTTACATCCATGTACACACATACATACACATACGCATATATATCAAAGACGGTAAGCTGCATTTTTTACATAGAATTTCACCTTCAATCAGATGCTGTTTGGTCTTTTTTTTTTAACATGTTTCCAGATAGAAAAACTCATCAGGAAAGGGGAATTTGTTTAGCGCATTGGGTACCTGACAACTCAGTTTTTGTTCAGCGTAATTTGTTCGCGTTCGCGGAACTCTTAGTTTTTACTACGCGAAGATTGTAACCTATGTTGCCATCAGGAACAGAGTACAAGCGATTCTGGTGAATGTATTGAAGAAGCCGCAGATAATATACTTGGTCGGCTTTTAATATGGAGTGTTTACAACAATGGTTGCGTGCGTAAGTTTCGTGGTGCACCATAATATCCCTCAATAGCCCGCAAGGCTCTTTTTGCAGGACAAGTAATTTTGGTAATTGGAAGACGTGGTCGTACCCAACAAGATTACAATAAGAAAGTCTTGAAAAAAACAGGGCATTATACATAGACACTTTTAACCAAACAGGCAGCAGATTAGAAATCCTATAAAATAGGCCAACAATTTTACTTAGTTCAGAAGTAAGTTTGGAAATATGAACAGACCACGAAAGATTTTCATTAAACCACACACCAAGAAATTTTTGGGAAGAAACTTGATTGATTGTTATACTGTCATAATGAATATGTATACAATTAGTTTCCACGGTGTTGATGGGCTTGAAAATAATATATTTCGTTTTGCTATATTTAAACTAAGCTTATTCCTCTGTAACCAATCACGAAGGTTGATTAAATAAGCATTGACCATATTTTGAAGCACCGGTAATGAACAGGAAGAGAAGAAAAGATTAGTGTCATCAGCGTACATCACCAGATCGGGAGAGTTATGTATGCCGGCTAGGTCATTGATATATGTAATGAATAATAACGGCCCTAGTACTGATCCCTGTGGGACACCATGCTTAACCACCTGTATATCAGAGGATATGTTATTTGTTCGAACATATTGGGACCTATTGCTCAGATAACTCCGCAATAGGTTCAACGCAATACCTCTAACCCCATAGTTACAAAGTTTCTTAAAGGGGTCCTGAAATACCTTCCGCCGATGCGTGGATGTACATGTAACCAAATAAAGCAATGTATTAGCAATCTCCTCCCGCAAGAATTTTGTTGAAGCGATGAGTATTAGCTGAGAAATCGTAAATCAAAAACCGCGCATTATCGTCGCACCGCGTTTCCTCCTCCTTTAAACTTACTCTCCGCTGTTGACGGCGAGCGAGCTTGCCTCCCATGATGCTGCGCTCCTCGGCGGTGACGTACTTCCGCTATTGCGCTGCTCACACAGCCGTCTGCTACGGGCAAGCTTTGTTGACACCATGAATCCCACACTCCGCTCAAGGCTGGAAAAGCGAACGAAAAATCTGGCCCCAGGTGTGCGGCGGCCTGGCCTTGCCCTTTCGCGGTGTACGTTGCCGCAGAACTTTGCTATCGGCGGCACGCGACTTTTTATCGGCGGCGAACTCGCAGCCGCACGGGGAGGGTCCTGCGCTCGCCCCCTTGGATGCACAGCGCACTGTTTATCCAAAAAGCGCCGTATCAGATGTGGCCCCGGTGGTACGGGTCTTATTTTGTGGCGGTGGTAATTCCTGCCGGCGGCATGTGACCGATACAGAACCCGTGCACAAAACGCCAGTTCAGCTTGGGGCGACGCGTGGTGGAGAGCGGCAACGTTGGCAAAACATGCTCCGGCGCGGCTCTGAGCTTTCTAGCGCTGGAGCGAGCACCATTTCTTTGACAATATCAAACATCGGTTGCCCTGGCAACAAGGCACAAACCGCTCTAGAAGTCAGTTACGGTTGCGTGATCCCGGTTCAGCTTGGGGCCTCACCTCGCGGCATATGGGCGCTGCAGGCATACTACTCACTCCCATTTGGAAGTGCGAGATGCGTTTGGCATTACAGGAGGCGATGGTGTGTGTGTTGTGGACGCCTTTGTTTCGCGATGAAATGCGACGTTGTGCTTCTGCGGGTGGTTAGTGCTTCCCATGGTCTGGATTACCTTTCTCAAGCGGCGTACGACTCAACCTCGCATGGGGTATGTGCAGTGTGCGTGGCTAAAAGCCATCTCGGCTTGTGCGCCAGAGATAAGTGACTTGCTGTTCGTGCCCGCAAACCGCGCGCGAGGTGAGTGCCGAATTTACGACGGGCAGGAGGAGGCAACCCATCGTCTGTCAATCGCGGTTCGGACTTACAACGCATGTTGTGACGTTGTGTTCGTTCGAAACGCATCTCTGGATTGTTTGGAAGTTGAATAAAATGTGTGCGTCAAACCCGGGCATTCGGCTCAGGGCGTTCTCTGCGATTGCAAGAAAGAAGTGCCACGGGGCTTCAACGCTTTCTTTATGGAACGTACTCAAGTAAGAGAATATTCATGTCGTGTTATGGCCCTGTTGCATTCAATACAAACAGGTTAAGCGTTTATTTACACTTGTTTCGTTTGTCGTAAAATGTCCAAGCACTCCGGCACTCCACTGGCAGATCAGCCGGCGAGCCGACGCTGAGCAGACGACTCATCTCTGCCGGAAGTGCGTGAAAAATCCGCCCAATAGCAGGATGTCTAGCTCATGACGAACATCTGGGAATCGATGATGTAGACATGTGAAGATGGCGGCGTCCATAAACACGAAGGAAAGGGTGAGAAAAAAGCGACAAACTTTGCAACAAAAGTGTGAGCTTTCCGCTGCGCGTAAAAGACTAATACTTGGCACAGATGATGTTGACGACCCAATCTAACGATTGCGCTAGTCAATTTAGTGTGCTCAAAACGCCTTTCAGGGCCCCTTTAAGAAGGGTCTCATGGTGTACGCAATCAAATGCCTTGCGAAAATCTAAAAATAGGCCAAGGGTACATTTTTTGTTTTCAATATTATCTATTATTTTGTCTTTAACAACTAACAGTGCTTGCTCTGTGGTCTTATTTTTCGTGAACCCATATTGTGAATCAACAATCACATTATATTTGTGCAGAAAATCGGCTATCCTAGAATTGATAATACCTTCAAAAATTTTTGACAACACAGGCAGAACAGAAATTGGTCGGTAATTCGACAGTTCATTTATATTGCCTCCTTTATGTACTGGAACGACTCGGGCCAATTTGAGATCTTCAGAAAAAACACCAGTTGACAGCATTAGATTTGCAATGTGTGACAAGACATCGCATATAACGGCGCAAACGTGCTTTAACGGGATCACTTTATATCATCGTACCCTGCAGATACGTCATTTTTTAAAGAAAGGATCAATGTAGCTACTTCTTGAGGAGTTGTGGGCGCGAGTACTATAGAATTGAGTAAGGGAGTGGTGAGGCTCAGTGAGCTATTTACAGGAGTTTGCGTGACAGAATTGGAGAAGCGACATTAATAAAGTAGTCATTCAGGGCATTTGATAGCTCGTGACCAGTTAATTTACCATTTTCTGTGATGGCTCGTGATTTTGCCTCAAGCCAGGTATTGCACGTCGCTGAACCTGAGTGTTTAGCATACGCACACGAAAAACGTACAAAGCCCAATCCTAAACAGCTTAGCTCTAAAACCAGCACAGCTGAGACGCAAACAAATCCCACCCGCTCGTGTAAAATTAACCCTTTTTTTGTGTCCGTTCTCAGCGGCGCTGTTTTTTTCTATTGTTTATGTCCAACGAATTGACCCAAATGTCCACAAATACCTACTGGTAAATGCTTTTTTTGAGCCACACAGGGCAAGTTTTCTACGCAGGAGAGAGTTCATGCAAATATCGTCATGTGATAAAGAGAGAAAATTACGAAAAGGCGCTTACTGCAGTGGGAAATTACGGTCTTTTTTGCTACCTAAAATCCCTACCGCTTTGCGAAATGTATTCCTTATTAAATACGTGAGACACTGTAATATTACGCGCATCAGCAGCATCAAAAAGGAAACGCCGGACAGGGTTTTCGCAAAAGAGTTTGTGTATGCCAGCAACGCGGTAAATGATGAGTTCATAAAACTCGTTGAAAATGCCAGCACGGTGGAGACCGATGCCCAGTGCATCAACCCTCTGCAGCAGCTTGGCACCTCAATGTGCGCTTTCTCATTTTGCAATGCAAACTGAATCCAGAGAGCTCGCATGAAAGAACGTCAAAAGTTTCGCTTCCAGGGAAAACGAGACATTCAAAGTACAAGAAGTGGAGTCACTGTTGTGAAAGCGGATGTGGAAAGTCATTGCTGGAAGTTGTAGAACTCCATACAGCAACTTCTAATAGACGCCTCAATGAAAGAAACCGAACCACGTAATTGATGATGATGTTCGCAGTCTAAAGCCAGTGGTAGGAAGAATCTAAGAGACCCATCATCCAGTGATGACACAATGTCGGCTGAAGAAGACGTCATATTTGAGCACCTCTTTATCAGAACAAACTGCACATTCTATGCGCTCCCGCTTTATTTTAACTCTTTTCTCTTTACTGGGTTCAAAAGCACTGTAATTCGGTCTTCATTTTTCTAATAAGCAGTAGATTGCAGAAACTGTACGTCCTGTTGAGTAGCTTCGTCAATCGTTACAACGTACCCAAGTGCGTTTAGAACAAGTATTGATTTTGATTTAACGGTTAAAACAATTTGTGGCTAACTTTTAGCGATTATGTTCCACCAGGAAGCATGCTGTATTTTCTCATACCTTTTGGCTTCTTGAAGTGTTCGGCAGGCCAGCTGTCTCTGGACAACAACTTGATCAAAACATAGTCGGTACAAGGCTGTGGCTGAAGCACCAAATAGGCAGGACCAGGCATTTTCATCGCTGGTTACGTCCAAGCTAAAGCTGTTAAATAAACCACGCAGATATGTAGAAGCGAACTTAGAATGTAACAGCGTGCGTAGTTCCCAAGAAACTGCATAGTTTTTGGTGGATGCCTTACTAGTATCACTTAAAAACCTCACACCCGTGTCATTGCTGTTTTTGCTATTTACTCTTTGTATTTTAGTATCATTGATATTGTTACCACCTTATGCCCCTCCTGCTTGGGCCTCCATGGCCTGCGGTATGTTCTTAAATAAACAATATTAAATTATGTGAAGCCTTGCGGAAAAGTCACCGCACAGAGGGTCGAGAAGGCTGAAGGGAGGTGACGGGTCGGTCGGAGGAGGAGGACGTTTGTAAACAATAATGCAATTCACCAATGCTTGAAGCTTATTGTGAATGCGTTCACTCGTTGGCAGTTATGATATTGTAACGTGACAACGCAGAGATAGGTTGTCGGGAAGAAGGTGTATTTACAAAAGACACCGTAGTCACCGGCACAGAGCCGGTTGATGGCGCAAACCCAGTCCAGCGGGAACTCGGACTTCGTCTGCCTTCTCTTCATTCCGTTGGTCGTCGACTAGCGTCTTTCCACCGGAGCACATACCCAGATAGGGAGAGATTGGCCACATGGATATGCGTTTATGCTTCGTGTAAGTTTCTCGGGAAGCTGGCTAAAGTCTGTGACACAACTCCCCCTCCGAAGAAGCACCGTCGCGGTGCCTGTTAGGAAGGAGGAGCAGTAGTAGGTAGATCCCGCCGGCTTGAGGCGGCTCACATGAACGAGCTGAGGTGCTGAGTGCCCAGACAATGTCAGAGGCAAGAGGGGCACAATTTCGTAGGTGGCGGGAGTGACGGCACGCTCGACGCGGTAGGGGCCAGTGAAGGGGGACATGAGCTTCTCAGACAGTCCAACTCGGCGAGAAGGGGTCCACAAAAGAACCAAGGAGCAGGAGCAAAGTGTGCAGGGGGTGGCGCTCGTCGTATCGACACTTCTGGGATGCTTGTGATTACCAAGAGCGTTCTCGGGAAACCTGGCGCGCCAGCTCAGCGTAGGTGATAATGCCACGAGCATATGCAGTGGTCGGCTCCTGGAAGTTGGTAGCGCGGGTGTCGAACGATAAAGTAGGCTCATGGCCAAATAGAAGGAAGAAAAAGAATATCCAGCAGTGTCGTGCCGAGAGAAATTATATGCAAATGTGACAAAAGGTAGCTACGTCCCAATCCCCGATGTTCTTTTGTAGACGTAAATTGCAAGCATATCAGTGAGAGTTTTGTGGAGCCCGCTGAGTAAGGCCATTGTTTGAGGACGGTATGCAGTCGTCATTTGTGCTTTGTTTCACAAGAGCGAAGAAGGTCCCCGACAACCTCTGACAAAAAGTACCGAGAACGGTCCGTGAGAAACTGGCGCGAAGCACCATGACGCAGAATGACATCCTCCAGGAGGGAATTCGGCGACATCTGTAGCACAACTCGTGGGGAGCGCACGGGTGATAGCGTAGCGGGTTAAGCATAGTCTGTCGCTACCAGCAATACAACTATCCCGGAGGAGGCCAACGGAAAGGGGCCTAAAGGTCTATGCCAACACGATAAAAACAGTTCGCGGGAATGTTCAAAGGCTGTAGCTCCCTGGCGGGACGTAAAGGGGCGACGTTGGAAGGGGTCGCAAGCCGCGACACAGTGACACAGAGTCCGGTAGGTCCCTGTCCAGTAAAAAGAACAAAAAACATCCCCCTCGCGAGGGGCACGATCAAATGCAGAGCATTTCTGCAAGGGGGCGCGCCTGCAAGTCGTATGGATTACGTATTGGTTGTTGTTGTTTGTAATTGTTGTCTTCCAGCGTAGACATTGTCGATGAGTCGATAGATGAACGTGCCGTGAATCCCCTGCCGCGGCTATGACGCAACGTGGAGCGGCTATGACGCAACGTGGCGCGGCTATGAAGCAACACAATCCAACACAATCCACTTTATCCCAATCCAATCCAAATCCAAGCCAATCCAAGCCAATCCAAGCCAATCCAATCGAATCCAATCCAATGCCCCTCGCGAGAGAGTGTTATAGCGCCGAAATCGCCACCACGCGAACGGCGTGATGCTGACGTCACGACCACGCCACAGATGTTAGCGACCGCAGCGCGCGCGGAACGACATATGTGGTTAAAGCGCTGGACACATGTACGATTTGTACACGCGATTCGCATGCGACTGATCGTCACGACTGTCACCACGACTAGTCGTACGCGTGAATTTGAGACACATGACCCGATGCGTGCATGCGATGCGTCGTCGGCGTCGCTCCGCCCACCGTTTTTGCTCCATGGTCAACTACGACTATCGCTGAGCTGAATTTGTAGATTCCGCGCGTTTAATCGCAAAAAATGGATAAAGCAGGCAATCGTGAAGCGTTTCCTGCCTTCGGAAACAGTTCGCGCACACGCCGGCCGCGCCTGCCAGCTCGGACACTCAGCGGCTCGAACAGGCGCAGACCACGGTAGCAACCGCTTGTCGCTGCTCTTCTGAATCAATCTGGTCGTTAAAATGAAGTTCCACATGCGAGAAAGTAGGTGTTAGTGTGGTGAAAAATTGTGCTTGGGATTGTTATCAGGGCTTATTTTAAAAGCGGCGATCAGATATCTGCCGCGATGCACCCGCGGCGCGCGGCGGGCGGTGCGCCGACCGGTCGAGAGATGGCAATACCTGCGCGGAAGCATCGAAACAGGCTACGCAGATGTTGAACTACGACGATCGCTGAGCTGAATTTGTAGATTCCGCGCGTTTGTTCGCAAGAAATTGATAAAGCAGGCAATCGCGAAGTGTTTTCTGCCTTCGGAAACAGTCCGCGCACACGCCGGTCGCGCCTGCCAGCTCGGCACACTCAGCGGCTGGAACCGGCGCAGACCACGGTAGCAACCGCGCTTGTCGCTGCTCTTCTGAATCAATCTGATCGCTAAAACGTTCCACATGCGAGAAAGTAGGTGTTAGTGTGGTGAAAAATTGTGCTTGGGATTGTTATCAGGGCTTATTTTAAAAGCGGCGATCAGATATCTGCCGCGATGCAAGCGCGGCGGACGGTGCGCCGACCGGTCGAGAGATGGCAATACCTGCGCGGAAACATCGAAACAGGCTACGCAGATGTTCAACTACGACGATCGCTGAGCTGAATTTGTAGATTCCGCGCGTTTGTTCGCAAGAAATTGATAAAGCAGGCAATCGCGAAGTGTTTTCTGCCTTCGGAAACAGTCCGCGCACACGCCGGTCGCGCCTGCCAGCTCGGCACACTCAGCGGCTCGAACCGGCGCAGACCACGGTAGCAACCGCGCTTGTCGCTGCTCTTCTGAATCAATCTGATCGCTAAAAAGAAGTAGCTTATGCGAGAAAAGGGATGATAGTGTGGTGAAAAGTTGTGTTACGGATTGTCATTCGCAGTTACACAGATAGCGGCAATCAAATATCCGCCAGGATGCTAAGCCTAGAGTTTCCAACACCCGAGCCGACCAGAGCAACGCACGCCGGTTGCGGGGTGTTGGGGCTCAGCGGGCTCTCATTGGCTGTGGCCTCACGACATGGAGGAAAAAAAAGTTAGGAGACGGCATGACGTCACGCAGCTAGCCTTCGCAAGCCCAGGTCCGTTGAAGCCGCTCCCTCCGCCGTTTCCCTTTCTCAAGCCGCCGCAGTCGGCCCTCCAAGGTCGGGTGGGCCGGCGGCGGCGGCGGTCTCCGACTCCGGGGCATCTCTCGTGTTTCGTTGGCGGTAGCTGTTCCCCGTCCTTCCTGCATTTGTCTGCTCGGCGATCTCATGCCCGTGTGCGGGCAGGAGTGCCGCGTACGTGCGGAAGACAAAAGCCGTGGAAAAAAAAACCAACATATAGCAGGCTTCGCGACAACGGGCCGCAGAGCAGTTTCGAGCAGACGAAATTGAAGAGCGCGGCGGCCCATACAGAGGCGGTGCGGTGGGGTCACGTGGTGCAGTGACGCCTGGGCCGACTTCGATTTTACTTTTTATGTATAGGCTTCACGTTTCTCCGGCGGCGCCGTCTCCTAACTTTTTCTTCCTCCATGCCTCACGACGATTGCAACGATGGCACGACTGCATCTGGCTTGCCAGACGCACGTCGTGAGCCTCCTCCGACCAGCGATCGACGCCAAAACGGGTCCTAACGATCAATCGTAACGATCAGTCGCATGCGAATCGCGTGTACCAGTCGTACATGTGTCCAGCGCTTTAAGCGCGAACCGACCGCGGCGAGAGAGCGCGATGCGAGCGCCCCACCTGTTGTGCGCCCGAACCGAACACGGCGAGAGAGGGCGTTGCGAGCGGAGAGAAGGCGAGGAGGACGCGGGGGAGAGGGCGCACCTCTGGCCGACGGTTGAATGAGTCAAGGATATAAGGCACGTTCGTAACCTTCCGTTCTGTGTCGGCTTTGTGGCTCAGATGGTAGAGCACCGTGCACCTTGCGTTCCGCCCGCAGAGTCGTAGGATCGAAACCTGGCGCCGGCAAGTTTTTATATAGTGTAGGGGGAGCGTTGCGGACGCGGCCCACGGACGCCAACGCGGGTGACATCGTGAGTTACTGAAATGCTCTGCATTTAAAATCGCGGGCGGACGTGGTCGTAAGTGCGAGCGGTGCCAAGGTG
Organism: Haemaphysalis longicornis; assembly: GCA_013339765.2. Classification (NCBI taxonomy): domain Eukaryota; kingdom Metazoa; phylum Arthropoda; class Arachnida; order Ixodida; family Ixodidae; genus Haemaphysalis; species Haemaphysalis longicornis. Next base: position 93,709,654 of record CM023456.1, read on the forward strand.
GCCAGCCATTGGCACGTCGTGACGCTGGCGGAGGGACATCCGGGAGAAGTTTCTAAGGTACCGCCAGAAGCAGGTCCGGTCCATCAGACCGGAAGTTGCGGCGGTATATGATACCATCCCGCAGCACGAACGCGTTCAGAGAACGGTCCGCTGGCTCTGAGTGGCGACAGGTCCATGATAGGCCGTAACGTCGGATTACAGCCCTGTTTGTCACCGATGTCTAGCAATCAGACAACCAAAAGACACAAATATCTATGTCGTGCTCATCGTGCTCTTCGACGGGATTACGAGATAAACAGTCGGAATCGCCGCGCAGTTTATCTGCAAGGCGATGTCGGGCAGATAAAACCAAATAATCATAGTCTTGAAGGTATAGAGCCCATCGAGCGAGCCGACCTGTGGGATTATTCAGAGAAGAAAACAGCATAAGGCGTGGTGGTCGGTTACAACGGTAAACTGCTTGCCGCACAGATATGGTCTAAATTTACCGACGGCCCACACCAGAGCAACCCATTCGCGCTCGGTTATAGAGCAGTTGCGCTCGGATGGGGACAAAAGAGGTCTTGAGTAAGTTATCACCCGTCGAGGACTGCCTGTGTTTATGCCAGCAACCGCTCCCCGCTGGCGTCGTGTGCGGATTTCTGTCGGAATGAGCCAGGATAGGGCGGGCTCAGATGGTGGCCGATGAGCGCGGTAACTAGCCGAAGCTTGCGATTGGCCTGAAGAGAACGCTGTATATTTCTTAAGAAGATCACTGAGGGGGCCAGTGATGGCAGGGAAATTCTAACAAAACGGCGGAAGTACGACCACAGCCCTATAAATCTGCGCACATCATCAGCGAACGCGAAATGGGGATGTCTTTGATGGCGCCTATCTTCTCGGGATCGGGTTGAGCACCGGTGAGTCGACTAGGCGACCGAGAACCTTGAATTTGGCGTCATACAAAATGGCATTTCTTGAGTTCAGTTGCAGACCGGCTCTGCGAAAAACATTCAGAATGCCCTAGAGGCGTTGGAGGTGAGTCCCAAATGAGGGTGAATAGACAATGATGTCCACATAACAAAGGCAAGTTGTCCACTTGAATCCACGATGAAGAGAGTCCATCAGCATTTCGAATGTGGCAGGCGCGTTACAAAGTCCGAATGGCATGACTTTGAATTGGGAACAAACCGATAGTGTTACGAAAGCGTTTTTTTTTTCTATCTTTTTCGTCAACAACAGCTATTAGCCAGTATGCGGACGGCAAATCAATATATGAAAAGTAGGAGCACCATTTTGGCAGTCGAGGGCGTCATCAATTCGAGCGAGCGGTATACACCTTTCTTGGTAATTTGTTCAAGTGCCTGCAGTCAGCACAAAAGCGCCATGAGCCATCCTTCTTTCTGACCAAAACAATCGGAAATGCCCATGGGCTAGAGGAGGGTTCAATAACATCCCGTCTGAGCATTTCGTTGACTTCCCACTGAACGACGCCTTGCTCGGTCTGAGACACGCGTAAATGGGGGTCGGCGTATAAGACTGGTATCGCCGGTGTTTATGTAATGCGTCACAACGGACGTCTGACCGGCCGTCGAAGTAAAAAAATGTCGCGATTGGTGGCAAGAAGAAAGCGGAGCTGGTGTACGCGTCCCTTTTATGGCAATTCCAACAGGGGTGTCGCCGTCAAGACCATTGGCATAAATTTAAACAATTCTACTTTAAAATCATCCACCGGTATTTGCACCTTCATGTTCATTGTACCTAAAATTTTTTCGCCGGTCGTTCGGGTCAACGTTACAGAAACCTAACTTACTAGTCTACATATTAGCCTTTACTTTATTTATTTTTTATTTATTTATTTATTTTCATTTATTTATTTATTTATTTATTTATAGATACTACTGGACAGAGTTCGAAGCAGGAGGGCAAAAAAATACAGCTGCCATACACAACATTTTGAAACAACAGCAACGAAAGAAAAAAAACGGAAAGGGGAACAATTTCATACAAAAGCAACCAGAGGAAAGATTTGGGAGGGAAACACGCAATAGTTGTAATAGTTACAACGCAATTTCAAATTTCTGCGTGAATGAGCTCATAGACTGTCAACTGGGAGCAGGCAAACTGTTCCCACGCTATGGTGTGAGGGAAAAAAGGAAATTAAAGACGTTTAGTACGAGCAAAAATACGCTGTTAAGAGAGTGCGTGTGAATGCCGCGTTTGACGTGTTCATATTGGTGTGAAGTAGGGGTCGGGGCTCAGAGCAAGCTTGCGGTTTAAAAGCAGGTACAAAAAGTTTAGGCGCAAGAATCTGCGTCGTGACTGCAAAGTTTTAATACCATTAGACAGCATAATGTTAGTGACAGAACTATCTGGCTTATAAAGAGAATAAATGAAACGAACTGCCCTTCGCTGAATTTTTCTAACGCATCAGTGTTAAATTTAGTATACGAGCAGGATTGGCCAAGGTTTCCAGTAATAGAGACGGCAGGGGGGAATAAGTAAGGTGAGAGTGGCAAGTGAGTTCAGCAAGTGCTCCCACTCAGCGGGAGAGTAGCCCTCAATTCTCTTTCCCTCACCCAGAACCGCAGTTGTCACCGACGGCCGAAGAGCGAAATGGCGCCATATACTGTTCGGCAACTTCACACTAATCTTTTCGCAAGCACTACTTTGTAAGTGTCGCTGCGCAGATCCGTCGCCTGACAAAAAAAAAACGGTCCACAGCGACGGCGACCCCCATCCCCATTACTCTTGCTCGGAAAGCACTGCAATTTGGTGACTAAGGCACTTCCACAGAGTAAGTGACCCGTTATCCGTGAAATGCATGTCAAATACTACGTTTGCAGGTGTTGTTGAACTGCTGCGTTCTGATCCTATCTAAATTATTTTGCATGTGAAGAAATGTAGGTGCAGCCTTTATTTATTTATTTATTCCGTGTTCCTCGTAAGCATATAAAATGGGGAACAAAACCGGCTCCAGTCAAACGTGTGGCAGATTTAGCCAACATAACATACATAAAAGGGGCAGGAGCACAAACGTATTTTTGCAAAAAAAAAACTAATTTGTAGATAAAAAACGAAACAACCTTACTCAACTTCGTACATCTGGGGAAGCAGGCTGATAGAGAACATGTGTAGGGCCGATTAGTAGCAGAAAAATAAATATCAATAGTAAAAGGCACACTGCAAAAAAGAGACAAATGAGTATTTGCGGGCATACTAAGGATGCTCCGCGCGCGGCATACCGAAGCGCGAACACGGCATATTACACTTTTGTCGCAGTTCAACAGTGATGCTAGCTCTGATTCGTTTTTGGGACCGTTACGCAGTGTCTGAGACACAAGTAGTAGCAACATACCTCTGCAAGCCCGAATTCCGCGTAACAAAATCCCAGCAAGCTCCCCTTGTATACGCCATACGGAATTGCAACGCCGTCGTACTTAGTCACAAAATGGTAGTCACTACACTGTGTGCTAATCCTAGGGTTCTGCGGCACCGCACACTGCGCACTCCGCAATCTACTTCCCGACAATCGCAGCCCCACTTACTGTGAATTGAAACTTCTCACACAAACAGTTTCACAATAAACATATTGCCAGAATCCACGAGAAAAAGTGTATAGACGCAACACACCAAGTATTATAGCTGTGGGGCGCCATGTGCTGATTCAATGTCACACTTCAGGCATTGTCTTCGAGGTAGTCTGCGAGTTGAGGAGTTTTTAAGGTCATGCTGTTATTCAATATACCCTGCAGGTGCGGCATTTCCAGAGATTGCCTTATTTGCGTGTGAATTCGACGAATACAAGCATATGTTTTTGTACAATCTCGTGAGTAGTGAGAAATTGGGTTGCGTCCCGGCCACAGATGCAATGGCAGATTGTCGTCAGCTTTCTTCAGAAACAATGCCGAAACGGCCATGTCTAGTAATGAAGTGATTATTTTTTCGTGGGGGAAAGAAGGAGGGTATATTCAATATATTTGCGCCTATTTGTAAAGTTCTGCCTTTGTATTATCCCTAGACCATCTTCGCTGCCATTGCAGGTGACCCTGTCGTTAATCCTCGATCTTATCATGCGTTTGGATACCTCGCCATGAGAATCTCTCCTCTCGTAGCCGCACTCCTCGCTATCATATCTGTCATCTCGTTCCCCAAACCCATTAGCGTTCTGGTAAACATGATATAGATGAACAGGTACGCTGTTTGCAAGGGGAACGACGTTGAGTTTCAGTTGTTTGACTAATTAGTATTGATTTAACGGGTTATAGAGAGATCTTAGAATGGAGAGGCTGTTCGCTGTAATATGAACCGGAGAAAGTCAGTCGTCAAGTAAGAACTGCAGTAGTTTGTCCGGAGCTATTGCCTCCGCGTCAAATGAAGAAATTCGGGCGAGGAACGCGTAGCGTAGCAATGGGAATTGTAATGGAATTAGTAGCAGACACGAAAAGAAAACCAGCTGCACCTGCGCGACTCATCTAGGAGTACGCGACTCATCCGTAAATGAGCCTTTCAAGTCAATTTCGAAACACTGTTCCTGCGGTAGCGATTGTGTCAACAGGAAGGCCTACATAGAGTTGGACAAGGTGGATCGTCGCTCAGTAAAAAGGTGAAGATATTGAGTTGAATGCCCAGATGTATGTCCAGAGATAAGGTATTGTCTATTACCTGTAAAGCAGCAGTTGTTCACTTTAGTACCCCTGTGACCGCGATGGACGTAAAGCGAAGAGAACGTACCCTTAAATTATGCATAAGAAGTCCTGTGTACCACCACGCTGGAGCTGCAAATGTATGTCTGGCAACACAAGGGAAGGTGGCCTCGGTTTATGGTGGCCTGCATGCGGCTGATGCGCATTATTGACGCCGCAAGGTTTTCGAGGACGATTCTAAGATAGTTCGTGTGTGTGACAAATGTTAAATCATTCTCCAAAACAATACCAAAGTACTTTCCTTTCAGGTCCATAATGCAATGAGGGACCAAGAAGCTTCACTGTAGGTTGTCGTGTTGCTCCGCGTTCTCCTCTTCGAAGTCAGTAGAGAGGAACATTTTGTTGGATTAAAGTACGTTTTGCTGTGCTTGGTTTATCCCGTAATATTTTTAATGCTTCGTGAACCGCCTCTTCGAGTTGCCTTCCCGTATCGCCCCCCCCCCCCATACCGAGTGAGAGATCCGCTATTAGAAAGTACACAATACATGGTAAATGTTAGGCCGACCGAATTATTTATTACCCGCCAATGTGGGCTTGTTCAACCTTCGAACCATCCATCTTAAATACCACGCTTCAGTGCTAATCAACTACTGTGTTCTATTCTAACTAAATTATTCTATATTTCAAAAAGATTTAGGTGTAGCCTGTATCGAGCAGAGAAAATACCAAGTTTTTGTCACTGCGTCATGAACTGGGTAGCAATAAGCCGATTCGAATATTATACTTACTTGCCAATGTATTTCTTGACGTCGTAAGAGTCAGTGGTTCTATTCTGGAGCTTTCAAATAAAGAATCCACCAGTATTTTTACTACCAGTACCGTTGGGGCGAATAAAATGATTATCAATTGCATGCAGTCCATCCAGACGACACCTCGCAGGCCGCCCTGTCGAGAAAAACATTTTTTATGATGACGCCTGATGACGCCTAGCACACTTTCCATATATCACTGAAAATATAGCACTCATTACGCTTGTTTGTTTCAGTGGAGCTATCTTCAACATAAAAAGCGATCATCCTATTCTAGCCAAACCATTGGGTGCCTCATTGAGCAAAAACACCGGCGTGCAAGAAACGCAAGAAATAAATTCTTATTGGATAGGATACGTTACGTGCGCGCTGGCCTCTGAAAGGTTTTAAAAATTGCCTGCGTATCTCCTCACTTCGCTGCAGATATCATCGAAAGACTATAGCCCTTCACGTGTAAATACTTCTCTCCCCAGCGAGCCTCTTTATGCCCTTCTGCTACCGTCTCGCTCGCAAAAACAAGTACATTTGAGGTTTGCTCAAATCCTTCAATTTACTCGTGTTCTACTGCTTGGGCCTCATCTAATGCAACGTCACACGGCCGTTGTATTTTTAATGCAACCACGAGTTCCACGCTTTTGCGAGAGCGGTTTGCGTATTTTTCGGACGAAACAATGTTTTCTAAGCATATTTCTATTTGCTATCGCAAATATGAAGCATAGATCAATTTTTAATTATAAGAAGACTGCCATTTCCCCTTATGTATTGGTGTTTTGCCCCCAACATGCCGGGTGCTTTCCTTTCTCCTCAACAGTGCTGGCAAGTGTGAAGTTTGACTCCACATTTAGTGCTTTCGAAACGTTTTGCCTACATAAACTGCTCAACCAAGTAGTCTGTCGTATGGCTGAATCAATTGAACAGACAGGACAGACAGACAGACAGACAGACAAGACAGCCAGACAGACAGACAGACCAATATTTTGGGGTTTACGTAGACCAAGAAAGACTATCGTCTCTAAAAAAGAAGAGATACTATTGGATGTGGGCCTGTTTTGTACCGCTTCCGTCAGAAACAACGCAAAGAAAAGTATACAGTCAATTTCCTGTGACGTCTTTCATTACTGGTGCCTCAGAAATCAAGCAGAAGCGCCCGTGTCATGTTTGCATATCACGTACCGCCTAAATTAACGTGAAACTCGCGTTGCTACTTCATCTAAAGGCGCAACAGTTATGGGCGAGTAAGGGTGTTCTGCGCGGTCCACCACCGCATTCCCTGCGGGTGTGGCGCTCACTTCTGCTGACAATTGGATGTGAACGGGGGGGCGCACTGTTGCCGTCGCATTCACTAGGTCACAAGAAGTGATTAGGCACCCTTCCAGTTTTTTGCAATGTACAGAGAACTGAAATTGTACTTGTAATGAAGGATAGTCTTATGTACACTACAAAGTAATGAATTATTCGTTGTCTTCATGCGGGACTTCAGGAACCCATACATTCGCAGCTGCGATTGCGTTATCATGCAAATATATGCAGGTGCAATAGATGCAAATATGTGTTCTGATGCAAACATGGGAATGCAAATAAAGGCAGCTGGTCTCAAACGAAATGGCGACGTTGCATACATTTGCTGAAAATATCAAGTTCAGCAACCCAACATGTTTTAATACAAAAAAGAAAAATAATATAAAAATATACAGAAAATCAATATTTATTTTGTTTTTGGCAGGACGGTGTGTTGGTGGAAACTATTCTATATTATGAAATGATAAGGCAATGCAGGGCATACGTCCATGTACTGAGCGCCATTGCCTGAGTTCCTTTTAGCCAAGCCACAACAGGAAACAAATAGTCTTCACATAAATTCTTAGTACAAACGAGGTAAACTGCGGTGGCTGACAAATGAAGCAAACGTACTAATTCATTTTGAATGACTAATAGAAGAGGTGCCATCATGATAGCTCTTTGCAGTGAAGGACGGCTCTTCCGAGCACCACATCAAAAACTGAAGTAAACAGCTTCATTTAGCCACCACACTCAGAGAGGAAATGGCGAAATTGCTTGGCTCACGAGCTGTCTAGGCTGTCACACAATCCTTGCAGGATGAGCAGCCGTGGTACCCATTCTTCAGCGAGATACTTCTAGATAGTACATCGAAAAACCCCTCCACCAACGCTATACATACTGTGTGAGAACGACGAACTGAATTCATAACAGCTCCACAGGGACGTGACGAGATTCTAGGCGCTGACACAGCGCTACAAACCGCCTAAAGGTTGTCTAGCTAGACAGGATTACAGATAAAAGAGACGTCAAATGTTTTCTGTTAACACTGTAGACATTTATGAGCAGAACTTTACCTGCTAAACTAAAGGGCGCCGTATTTTATGACGGATGCCTCAGTGTTATTTTCTGCATTGTGCACCAGGAACCCTTTTTAGCCCGAAAGCCCCCTACCCAATTCTTCCCCCTAAATTAACAGTAATTCCCTGAGCGCAATGCTGTAGCACGCTCCTTTTTAATGAGTTTGTGTACTAATTCATTCTCCTTGAAACGACGCTCACAGTATCACTTTTTACGACCGATTTCTTTTTTCATGTGTTCTTATCTTCGTCTTGCCAAGTTGGCCACGTTCTGTCCACAGGTTGTGTACACAGTTTGACAACCAATGATTTGACCGACGAAAACGAGCACGGTGCAAATGTCACTCCGGTGGCTCACAATGCGTGTAGATGAAGCACAAGGTATGGAGGCTGAGCGTTTCTCAGCAGTACTTTGCGAAATCAAAAACTTCACCTGCATCGCTCGTCGCATTACCAATTGACAAGTAATTTCAGCGGTGAGCTTCATTGACACACAGCCAAATAATACACACATGCGAAGCTCAACCCTGAAGCATATTTTCTAACTCCCTCTAAGCCTTTATAGCTCCAGGCAACGCTCGACAGTGATAAATGAAATGCGCAGTGCTAATTTGCTACAAAATCAGACGCCAGAATTTGTGGATGTGCTAGATCTCATGCGGCTTTTTATCTGCTCTGGCCGAACTAGGGGACTGGTGAATATCAAAGCCTCTTTCTAAGAAAGAAAATGAAAACACGAAGCTTTCTCCCAATCAACCTGACTCAAATACAAACTGCTTCGACTGTGTTGGACTGGCGCAATCGGATAGACGTCGGCTTCATAACACGGTGAACCCAGGTTTGACTCCGACAACGGGACGCGCATTTTTCTTGAGGCGTTTGTGAAATGTTGGCCTCTGTGTATTGAGTTTTGCCGTGCGGCGGACGCCATCTTTCATAAAGAGGGGGCATGAAGCAAGAGGAGTCCGTAAGATGTTCCTGCTACCGAAGCAAAAGTGGGCGTGCGTTTATGCTCCGTTGCTGTAACATAACCTTTTCGCTGGTGCCTGCTTAGACAACTGGCTTTATAAACGCTATCTTGCTATAGGGTATGCCAGATAGGTCGGTGTTAGATTGTGGCAAGGTTTGATGTGGCGGTGCCCGCGCTGTAGTCTCTGGAGCATATTCTGGCGAGGGTGAGTGTTCCTGTCAGGAAACTGACCGACTACACAAGTTCATTCAGACTAGTGAAGCATACAAATGCACCGCGCTCACCAGCTATCTTTCGTTGCTGATTGTTCCTTTGTGATGTTATCTCAGCTAATTGTGCGTCGCTAACAAAGGCAAACTTTGGCCCTAATTTTTTGCCGTCGAACACAGTATGCAGAAATACTCATCTTTTTCTTAGCCTACATTGGAAGGGCTGCCGCTCCAGCATTTGTATTCCCTTTCGCAATAGTACTTACATACCAAACGAAGTACTCCGCCCATTGGGCGTCGCGTTAAGTACATTTAATTTGATGTATGCTTGGACTGAGCTTCCAGAAGTCTGCGTAAACACATTACAAAAGCTCCAGACTTGGAGTGCAATTGATCGTGGAAAAACCTGTCGATTTGCTTATACGAATGTTTACTGTTTATTTACTACCCCCAGAATTGTTTACCGACACTGCGTTTTTACCAAAGTATATTTTGGGTCGTGTACCCTTTACTGTAAAAGGTTCTATGTTACGTTATCACTAGACCTTCCGTAGCATTTGGGTTTAGTGGTTTAAAACTAAGCTGATCACAAAAAGCTTAAAATACATCGGCAAAATAAACATATAAAACACCCCAAAATAAGCAAATAAGTTGAAGGCACTTTACCAAACCCAGAATACAAGTATTTGTGCGTGTTTTTTTAAGTAGGCGTTATCTGCAAAGCTCACCACACTCACCAATGCTGTGTAGAAGGTTCCGCATAATCCGATGCACAAGTTGCACCAAAAAACGGGCGTTTTAAACACTGCAGGGGTGTGAGAAGACATAGATGGTATGTGTTTACAATTACAAAATAAAGCACGAAGTATATTATGTTCACAAAAATACAGGTAAGGAAACACACAGCCGTCTCAAAATACAAGTACCACGGACAAATCTATGCTTATGGGGAACAAACTTTTCGAAGCTACGTTTTGCTACATCGAGTTGGAAGATTATTCGTCCGGCCACTTACATGTAGCAACAGCCACTGCCACGGCTCATCTTCAAACATGACGAGGAGCTCGTTGAAAATGATACCAGCATAGTCCTTTCAACACTAATACGTTTAACCCTTAACCTACGCCACCTCCTCCACCTCTGCCTACATCTGCTATCGTGACTGTAATATATTACCTTTTAGCTGTGTCGCTATTTGCCTTGCTTGATGATTAAGGTTACAAAGACTTGTCGCAATATTCCACGTTGTCCCTTTCGCTGTACTCACACCATCGACCTTTTGAGTACTGCAAAAACTGTCTGTATATTTCAGAAACCATACATATAGCAAATGAAATGATTTTTGCCATACCAGTGAAAAGTGTAAGTGATGCTGCAAAGATAGAAATGGCCCCAATGCATTGCTGCAAAGAACAAACGAAAACGTTTTGAGAATTCATGAGAGGGTATTGTGAGCATAGGACTTGATGATCTGGATTTGTATTGGTCGGTCATCCCATCTGGATAATTAAAATGACAGAGCAATTCGAACTCAGTTGTGACACCTTTTTTTGACGTACTTCATACAAAATGCACAAGCCCTTGATGCCGGTTTTGCAAGTGTCAGTTTGGTCTAGTTTAGTCAGTTTGGTCTAGTTTGGTCTGAAGGTCTAGTTTGCTTTAATCAAACTTTGTTACTAAATAAACCTTGCGTCATTTTCTACTACTTGCCAATATAGACCAGAACACTCATAGTTTGTTCGACTTCGTCAGCCTTTCTTTTTAGGCTGTTCCTTTTTTTGGTAGCAGGTCTGCAGAATCACCGACAAGCAAAATACTCCGTAAGGAGTTTTATATACATCACACCTGCTTTATTTTAATTCTACTAACACAAAAAAATGGCGCCAATCCATCTTTTGAAGGTGGTTTGAGAGCGAAGCTCTAAACGACACCCCCAACTATTGCCCATAAGACGTCACTTGAAGTCACACACGTGGCTCTGCCTACAAAGAGTGGAAGCCGAGACAAGTGAAATGCACTTAATCACAGCATTTATTACTTCAAAGAGACATTCTCGCTAAGGTTAAATTATTGCGTGATTCACGAACGGTGGTCGCTTGAGTTGTGTTGGTGAAGCACATGAGTGTACACTTATTGTATAAAAATAAAGGAAGCTGAAACCTGGTTCTCGACGATCTCACTTCTCCTCCGTCCCTGCTGCCGCCCACAGAGGCGACGAGACCGGCGGCAGAGACGCAGGGTAAGTCAGATGCCATGCATTGGTGTGAGCTTCCTTTAATTTTTATAACTATAAAGGTGCGCACACGGCCGCTGCGCGGGCCCTTGGTGGAGCGCACAGTCGCGCGAGAGGTCGCATGACACTATCACCTGGCATTCAGAGAGAACGCTGGGGGTGAAACCCGCAAATCTGCTCGGTGACCACACCGTCTGTCTCCCCATATCCGCGTGGGCTTGTAGCTCAATCAGTAAGGCGACAGGTTATCGCTGTTTCTCTATTCACTCGAGGTTTTATTCCTGGTGGTGCCAGTAACTTCTGTTCTTTGTTCGCGGGAGTTTTCTTTTGCACCAACGGTCGCGACAGAACCCTTTGGGGGTAGAGGTGAAAAGCTTCGCTGTAAAAATTGCCTGACAATTTCATTATTCCCTAATGAGAAATTTGAGTGCAGTTCCGACTTCGCAAAATGTGTCGAGGCGGAGAAATTCTGAAAGTTATTTAAGTATGGGCGGCGACCATAGTCCTCTCCGTCGGCGGCGCGAATTGCAGAGTCTTTAGCGACAGCGCACAGCTGCTGCTTAGGCGGCCCGCACCTGTGAACTTAGGCGTCGCCGGCGCTGCGCCTCTGCTCGGGCAGCTCGTTTAGCTGCGGCGGCAGATGGAGCACTTCCTTTGTTTCAGGAAGTGATCACGTCCTCGGCGAACACACGGCTGCGCGCGCTACTTGGTGGTATCTCGCCTTGCGGGTCGCAGTAACGGAGCATGTCTAGCGCGGCACCCTCGGCATATCGCTTTCCTCCTCACACTTTCGCATACTCTTCTCCGCTTTATTCCTCGCTCTGTCTTCGGTGCCCTCCTGGTTCTATCCGTTACAGCAAGGGCTTACGGCGAGGGACGCTGTGAAACCACAGCACCAGGCGCTCAATAGCTGGGCTCCAAAACCTGCCCGCTATCTTAGAGATGGCACGATTGTTATTTCAAAGTTCCGCCGATCATGCCGACTCCCGTGGTGGCGAAGCCGTGGCTTGACACAACGTAGTAATCTTGACCACTTTAAAACATCCTGGGGCTCCATGTCGTGTTTACGCCTTGTGTCCTCATTTCGGACGGGGGGGGGGGGGGGGGGGGGCTGCTTACTTTTCATTCTTTCGTATTTGTTGCCGTTACGAACCCGCTTTTAAGACGATTGTCCTTCGTGAGGTAACTGAACACAAAACTTTTCGTTCTTGTGTCCACCTTTTGGTCTGTGTGTTACTACGTTCAAGGCAGGCCCAAAGCAAAAGAATACTCGACCGCACTGCATACATAGGCAGGACCGTTTGAAGCTCTTAAAACTGCTGGCATCGATCGTACAAGTCTACCTAGTACAGTGTAAAGAACGAACACCTCAGCCACGCTTCAGGCAAAACGTAAGTATGCAGGCAAGCGTACACGCGTTTCTTTATTTAAGAATTCGCGTTGGGCTGTTTTTAGGTAAGGGAAAGAAAAACCAAGCCCCTCCATCATGCACATAAATAAAATTCAATGGATCAGTGCTCGACAGGCCACGAGCTTTATGGGATCCTCAATTTCTGCCTTGACTGAGAAGTACTATCGTGAGAAATTGAAATCCGCAAACAATGGAGCCCGTGGGTTTCAGTACATGCCGCGAATCTTGGCGACGGGCCGCGTATGCGCAGTGCGAACAAGTTACGATAGTTCGTGACCAACCTTCCTATGCAAAGACCATGGCCTTTCCATTGTCTGTTGGGCACTAAGTACGAAATAAAAAATAAAGACACATAGCTGCATGCGCCGTTTTCACTCAACGCAGCGACTGAAGTTAGATAATGCTCAGCGTGAGCGGTCACCGAACGTGGCGGGAAGACAAACCAAAATGCTCACACGACGAACTATGTTCTTTCCATAACAATTTTGGACAATAACTCTCGTAACTTGTTTCTGCTGCGCATACGCGGCCCGTCACCATGATTAGCGGCATGTACCAAAAGCCACGCACTCCTTTGTTGTTCGTATTTCCAGGTATGATGGTAGTACCTTCTTTTTTCCAGTTGCTCTAAGGGTATTTTTTACGTGCCAGGAAACATGTTCGACAGATAGGCGCCTCGGCGGAAACAAGCCACCTGCCTCCCACAAAGGAAAACAGAAAAAAATAACTAGACTTTTTTCCTGGCTCTAAAAAACAGGGTCATGTGGGAGTGACGCCTGACAAGTTTTAAAGCAGAAATTTAGCCTATGAAGCATCTGAACTACACTGCACCAGGCAGAGTTACCAACCCATACATTGCATTACAAGCTTCTAATAACAGTTTAAATTTGTAAAAGTTTGCAGATTTGGTAAATATTAGCCTAGTTGAGCAGTTGTGCTGACATTGATGTAGTTGCCATGCAGTGTTCACATTGCAAAGTTCTGTGACTCCAGCCATGCAATCTCTGTTGGCTGCCCTAAAGAACTTTGCCAGAACGCGTACTTAACGACGGCCAAAGCTGCAACCTTTTTGTCAAGAGACTCTGCAAATTTAATGAACAAACAATTTGAACTTAGTGAGAAACTTTCACAGGCATGCATTCCAAAATACAGGGAAGAAAATATCAATTGCGTGAATAATTTTACTATCGTTTCCGCGGGTCATTTTTTCGTAATTTCTGCACCGACAACACTGCGACGCTTTTGTTCAGCGGCCGTCTTTAAAGTCTGGGCTGTATCCAGCTTTCCTCCTCCTCGCCGTTGTCTCAGAAATAATTACTTTGTAGTTATTTCGCGAAACTCCAATAATTTTTCCAACGTAATAATCATGGCGAGATGTTTCTTTGTGGCGAGTTCTAAGTTTAGCATATTATCTTACCATGTTTCCCAGGTATGCAAACTGCCATAAATACATGAGAGCGGCTTACACAAAAACTATTTACGTTTCATAAAATTATTTTTATGACGTTCATATTTCAGTCACCTCCTTGCAGTACACGAAAGATAGTTTTTCTCCAGTTAATTTATTTAGCGCCTCTGCAGTCGGAATTTTGAGATAGAAAGCTGAATGCGAAATTTTGCGTTTAACAGGCCTTTGGAAATGCTGAATCATTGTGCGATCTTCAGGTAGCCAGCGTTTTAGTTTCGCATTCATTCTCACACCACTGCAGGATCATTCTTATAGAACACGCACATTTATCAAGGCTTAAAATTGTTACCAAATAAAGAAACGTTCTCTGAAACTCTCAAAAAATTTTTATGTATTCGCTTTTTTAATCATTTTCAGTACTTTTATTGTCGTTACTTGTTCACAAACTGTGCTGCATGTGTGCGGCATCCATTAAATAGTGCCCGTGCCTTGTTATAACAAACTATTGGTGAATCACAACGTAGACATAAATACACATATATCTATAGCGGAATAGTATCTGCGGATAAAATTACAAATAGCTTTTTTACGCCGGCGTGTTTTTTTTTTAATTTACCTATGTATTTTTATATAAAGTGTGTCCATGTGCCGTGCTTAAATACGATCTAGGAAAAAGACAAACGTACCTACTGCATTTGTTTGTAACAAATAGAATCTTTTCCTGGTTATAAGCTGAATTCGAGCAGTAGTATCTGAATGCGAGCATTTTGTAGTATCGCGTAATAAAGCCCAATCATTTTTAAGGGCTTTTATTTACCTCAACATTTGCAAAACGTTCAGGCTTGTAAAACAAGGCGCGCCAATACACCCTGTGAATGAGGTTCGAAAGCAAAGCTGTGAACGATACCCGCAACGATTATCCATGCGAAGTGACTTCAATTCGTACACGTGGCTCTATAAAGAGTGAAACCAAAGTCAAGTGAAATACACTTAACCACGCCCTTTATTACGTCAAAGAAACATTCATTTGTAAGGTCACATCATTGCATGATCCACGAATGGAGGTTCGTTGGGTTGTATTGGGGGAAGCACATGAATGGTAACTATTTTTTTGTAAACGCAAAGGAAGCCCTCGGCGTTAGACGATCTCACTTCTCCTCCCCCTCTGCCGGCACCGACGGTGGCGACGAGATTGGCGGCAAAGCGGAGGAGACGTGAGATGCCATGCATTTGTGTCAGCTTCAATTAATTGTTACTAACTCCTACCACATCCACAAGGCGCGCACACCACCGCTACACATGCCCTGGGTAGAGCGCACAGCGGCGCAAGAGTTCGGGCGACGCTATCACGTGTCATTCAGCCAGAACGCAGGGGATAAACCCGCAGAAGTGCTCGGGGAGTGCACCGTCTGTCTCCCCCGTCTCAGCGTGGGCTCGTAGCTCAATCGGTAAGACAACGGGCTCTGGCTCCGTTTCTCTATTTGTTCCAGGTTCGATTCCTAATGGTGCCAGTAACTTCTTTTATTTGTTCGCGAGAGTTTTTTATTGACACCAGCAGTCGCAACAGAACCCTTAGGGGGTGCAGGTAGAAGGCGTCGCTTTAAAAACTAACCAGGATTCCGTATACTGTGAATCAACCCTTAGAGGGGCCATGAGGGCATCAATCCAAGCTTTGTTCATACGAAAGAATGACTCGTTAGAATACCAGTGACACCAGTTTCAACGCAGCAAACTTTGCTCAGATAAGCTGTATGATTAAAAAGCAGAGGATAAGAATGCTACACCCTACAAACTTTCCCGCACTAAACTTATGGTGTCTTATGGACAGCTTGTTGCGATTGCCTGAGGCTGACATAATCCAAGTTAAATAAACAAAAATTCTATTCTCGCAGAACACGCAATTTCCGGTTAAATTTATTGCACATTCTTTTTATAGCTATAAGAATGGTAGGTTAAACATTGGAAGCTGCGAACGAACACAGAAACGTAGGAAGCACCAGTTCGCATTGCGCGCACAGTGCCGACCATAGCTGCCCAGCCATCCGGCACGTTGAGCTTGCCTGACACGGTACTGGTCAATTGGCATTAGCGACGTTGTCTCACTTGACACGGTTTGTCGAGCATACTAAATATTTTACGAAACGATTACCATCGACCGCTGCAAAAATAAGGCACGTACAGATCCTGTCAAAAACAAAGCGAGTGTGGACAGCAGTTCCTCAGCGGTATACTAGCACCATCCGCCATTTCGCCGTTCGCTGAGGCCTTAGTCAACACACTAACATTAGCTTTAGGTGCATACCATAGATACCATATCGTTGACGTCACGAAACACACTGTGCAGTGGCAGAATTACAATTTCGGTTTCATTTTCTAAATTTTCAGTGAATAAGGCATCCTATGCTGCCGGAAAAGCGCCGGGGGCGCTACAAAACACGAAAACTTTCCGATAAACAAACTTGCAATTTCTCTTCATGGCCCTTTTATATAGGCTCTCGAAAACAGAACAAGATGTATTTCATTGTTTACTTACGGTTAGCAAGATGTATATTGCGCAAGCCGTTAAGGAAATGGCACTGTTGAAACGGAGTCGAAGGTACTGTAAATAGACGCAAAAATAAATGATGTAAATAAAAATTTGAACAACAAAGGCGCTCAATACAGGAAATTACTACGTTCTAAAACGTTCATATGATATGAATTTTCTTTTTCGAAATATTTAGCCTCCTGGAGCTGTTTCCTTTCGCATTTGACCGACGATGAAATAAATTATACACATTCTGAAGAGGTTTTATTAAACACCGTACAATCTCCTTCTTGAAAACAGGGTATTTGCAAAGCACAAAGGTATTTTCTAGGGAATTCGCGTGTAGGTTTATTACGCCTCCACTGCGCAATGAGGCATAACGTTGACGCCGAAGTCAACAAGCGTGTTCTATTATCGGGAAAAACACGATACCGTACTTACGTTATGTCTAAATATAATGGCACAAAAATCACCACAAGCTTGAACACATTAGCTTGATGCACGGCCAGACAGTTATTTTATTTGGTAGGCGTAATGGCGTGTAAGTATTGATATTCACCTATTGATATTCACAACTTCATTTCCTACAAGCTTTGAGAAAGCGGCAAACATTTAAATGTTGCGCTTTAGTTTATGAATCGTTCCCTTTGCAATGCCAATTATTTCTGAAAATGTCTCTTCATGTCATGTTTATTTCGGTCTATATTTTTAAAGCATAAAATAACCCACAGAACAGAAATAAAACCCGCATTCTCGCACAAATTCAGCAACACCACTCAACCGTACGCCCTTGCGGCCACATCTTAAAGGGACGCTGAAGCAAACTAGCAAGTTGGGCTCAGACAAAAGTCCCACTGTCCGAACCCCTTCAGCGTTTATTCTTCGGTGAAATATAATGTTATTGCGGAAACATTACCATTTTAAAAACGCATTTCATCCGTCGCGACATTTAATGACGGTTTTACCGATAAGCATTTTAGCTTCGCCCCTCTCATCATCATTCACTTCGTGGAGATGGCGAGATTTTTAAAAAATCGCGCCCACTCTACATATCTGGTGCGAGGTGCAATCGTCGCTAGTGATACCTCCAACATAGTAAGCACAGTCCGCCCGCAGGAGCACGTCGCCGATTTCATCGCGAAGCGAACGCGACGACGGCATGCACACAGCTTCGGCCGCCAGTCTGGCTGCAAAACTTTGTTCGGGCAGACAGCGCTACGCGAGGGACCGAGAACTTGTTCTATCAGACTCGGATTACTGTCCACAAGAAACCCAAACCGTGGAAGACCGATGCGATACTTGCCGCCGTGGTGTAAACTAGAAGATGACAAGCATGTGACTACCCCGAACCTGCAATTACCATCGAAACCGCCACCGGTGCCGCGGCTTGGCAACTTGCGAATGTCGGCGCAGCTTTAATTATACCTGTACAATAATACTTGTTTATGACTTATGAGACTCCACGTACAGACAAAGATTTTACGTGCTTCTTAGAGAGCTTGTGTGCATGCTTCTCGTTCTGTTGTTCGTCCACTGACTCTTGGAACGTTCGTTCAGTCGCCGTTCACGTCATCTCTGCTGGGCAACCGATAGCTTCATTTTTTTGAATATTTCCGAGATTATTTTGAGGGTACAGCCTCAGAGACTAATATATTCGTTTCCTGGGGATGCCAATCTTTTTAAGCCAACTTCGCTTTTTTTTCAGTGTCCCTTTAAGCCAAAACAGCAAAAATGTCTTCTTTCGTTTTCCTCTACATAGTGGTGATTGTGGGCAAACGCTTCTAGGTGCAATATAGAGTAATATGCTATCTGTTATCCACTGGAGAAACTTTTTCCCTGATGCTCAGCGTTCTCGGTGTGCCGCAGAATCCTTCAAATGCTCATTGTATTTATGAAATCACAATTTCCACTTCCAGTTCCAGCTACCTGCTTCATTTAGACATCAACGTTTTTGATATTTACGCAAAACAATATTTGACCATACGAGCTTTGTGAAACAGATATTCGGAAAGGGTGTTTCAGGCATTTTCTACAAAACTCTCACCAACCTGCAGAACTGTCGCTAGAAACCTGACGCTCGATACTGGTGTTTTGTTTTTTGTTTTTTCAACTTATCTTTTCCTCCAACCACTCTACCCCTAACTGGTGCGTTTAGGTTGTGGAACAAAAGTCCACAAGACATACCCGCTCTTTTGCGAGTGATACGGGTCTTTCTATACAATAAAATGTTGAGCTCCGAAAGCTATGATGGAGTAACCTGTACTCGCAGGGCATTTGATGGAGACAAGTTGTATTGTCAAGGTGTACTATGAGTTATTTTTGAATGCACAATACACAGCGAAATCTCTTTCAGTTGATTAAAAAGGAGCTGTGCCATCGCTAAGCTAGAGACTACGCGGTGACGCGTGCGCGGCGCCAAGTAAATCAGCAGCAATGTTCTTAAAATGCAAACCGAGCATGCAGGACTTCGGAGATATGGTTCAACTGCTTCATACACGTGATATCAGGATATGTGTAGTGTCTCTTACATCCTCATTCTCTTTCTTACGGATCGCTAATGCGCCTCCTCAAATCAGAAGGCTTATTACCGTTTGATGATACAGCAGTCGCCACCCACACCTCTACAGTCGAAAGCATATGGACCACTTCGGTACGGGACTTTACAGATGATATCGTTGTTATTCACTGGAAATTAGCCACAAGTCCTTAAGTTTTTGTGGACAAAATAGACAATAACAAGTGACATTGGCGCCGCAGCAACAGTTACTTTGAGTGTGCAAACAGAAAAGGCAAAAAAATTTTTATAAATCAATAACCCCAAATACATTATGATACATAACTTACGTAGCCCCAATGGAATCAGCTGCAGCCGGTGCCCGAAGCGGGAACTAACGGTACCACATATTTTTAGGATTGATGTTCTCGACTTTACTATCAGTTGTGGGCTTTACTAGCAGCCTTTCAGGAACCTTTATTTTTATTCGGCAGCCGTGTTTTCAAGCCTCTACGAATGACAATGGATGTGAGTGTTACTTCAGCAGGGGAGGGGGATGTGCTTAACGCTTCGGTAGCTTTAAAAGTGGCATTACTACTGTAAACCGCTGCGGATATGGAGAGTGAAGAACACTCATATGTGTCATAAAAGCCGACATTAAACAGAGATGAACCGCATAAGTGAAAACACACGCCAACCACCTTAGTGTACTCCCCGACTATGCTGTTGTCGATTTCTTGGTGTTTACGTAAAGCTTGATCCTTCCTTTGGCTCTTGTCTCGACAGCTTAGTTTCACCTGTTGTATAACCCAAAAATCCCCGATTTGCAGGGTAAGGCTTTGGAAGAGGTAAATGCATTAGAGGAAAATGAAGGGGTTCGTACTGAATTTGAGCCGTAGACCATTTTATATGTATTTTTACTTGCTACCAGAATACCGGTAAACGGCTCCCGTCCGACATGACTGTCCTACTGACCGCCACTTGTACGCAATAAATTGACACTTACAGCCATTTTAATGCACACCACAGTTAACTGGCCAGTGCACAGCTGCCACGGACACGCACTAAAGTATCACACCTGAATTCATTCGCTTTCTTGTATTTAACAAACCAGCTGCACAGCAGCGCCAAAAACAAACGCCAAGACTACCAACGCACAGATGTTCAGAAATATGTGTACGTGAGCATTTTAGAGGTAAACATTCTGCCTTTGCAAAAATGGGTCTTCGGGTGCAAACTGCGCTAGTGATGACGTATTACAGAGTAGTATATATCACACAAGGAGCAAATTATATCTCGCTGCCTAAAGTGGGACCGTAAAAAAACGTGTAAGAAATTAACAAAGATCACTGACCCGGCAAAGCACTCACTCAAAGGAACAAGTGCTCGGCCTTCGAAGTGATGGCGTATGCATTACGATGATAGATGTTTAAATTATAACAGACGTTGCTTTCAGTCCCTAAGTTGCCAAGCGCCGTGCCACAAAGGTGACGGCAGTACATCCTTCTCACCCACCTCAAATATTGATGTGACGCGAACCTTGTATATGACAGGAACGACCACGTGTGTCACCAGTGGTAGATATAATACTGGCGTCAGCCACGTCCATGCTATGTGCATTCCGTAGGCGTAGAAGTGAGCTGGGAAGGCGATGAGTCCCGTCGATGACAGCAATGATGCCACAGAAGAAGCGGCCAATGGCAAGACCCTCAGTGCTCGGCTGCTGAGAAACACTTCCGCCTCCGTCGACACGGTGCCGGTTGGAAGAGAAGTCCTCCGGAAAGAAAAGTACAGGCCTAAAGACAGATTGGCGACCACCGCAATCCCGAAGACCACGTACTCCATGGCTTCTACCATCCTGATTGACAGGTTGGTCATGCTTACGGCGGTGCAGTTGTTTACTAGCGCAGTGTGTCTGTGTCAGCAGTATTGCGCTGATATGGGAGGAAGGAAAGAATAAAAATAAGAATAAGAATATGGTTTATCATGTACTGATATTAATAAAATAGGTGAATATACGAAAGGAGGCCGGGACCTCCAGTAAGTACACACACGAGTTGGTAAATAGTCCAGCCCAGCTAATTTCGGCGATTCATTAAAAGTGAAATGGGCACACTCTAAAGTAGCCCCACAAATTTTTATGCCTGAAGTTCGCTTAGACAAAACATGCCAACGGTCCTTACGTCTTGTCCACTAGCCCGTGGAAAATAGCCTTAGTGTTCCCATTCAATTCCTCCGCTCTCACCTAGGTGTGCGAGAAAACAAAGCTACTGATAAGGTTGCCCGAGAAACTCTTTAATATATTTGATCGTTGAGAGTGCTACAAGAGCAAGGGCGCATTGTACGACAGGCGATTACCGAACATTTTCAAATTCTTTCGGAGCCCACGGTACCGACCATGTATTACTGAAAGATTAAAGACGGCAACTTTGTCGTTAGTGTTCCGCATCTGGGCAAATGCAGCCCGAACACCTGGCTTTACAAGCTGGATGTCACCTCCTTGCCGCTTTGTCCAACGTGTGTTGTGCTTGGGGACGTCAGACATATTTTCATCGGCTTCCCACTGCATGTGACGGCGATGATGCGCTCAGCTTTATTTAAAGAACTTCGAAGAAGAGTCACGCGCATTCTTTTCCTGAGGAGATACTATCCCGTAAATACACTGGATCACCCGCCTAGACATCTTGCGGCTTGTCCTGAAATTTTTCCCGAAATCGTAAACATTCAAGAATGCTCCAAATTGGCCGCGAATAGTTTTAAAAAATGCCACTCGGACGAAGCAATTGCCGGTACGCTTAGTGAGGCAAGATCCGTCCCTCTGCCAACAATTCACTCACTCACTCACTCACTCACTGTGCATACACAACAAATACATCTCCTTAAGCGTTAAAAGTCCATATAAAAAGTTAACAATTATAAACACAGCAAAGGGGCCACCCTTTCGGATCCTCGCACAACGGAAGCATATGGGCTGTACTTTTTAAAATGCTGCAATAGCGATTGGGGTGCATAGAGCCCAGAGCAGAACGCGAACCTGGCAAGGTAAATAACCACTTCTTTTAAACCGCGTGTTATGGTATAGCCTAAGTCCACCAGAAATTCTAGAATATTACAAAGGACACAAATGCTAGAACAGTTGCATTCTCAAAAGGTAGGTACACTTTTTCAAACTCTTCGCAAGTACGCAAGTGACGTACTCGTTCAGTTGCAACCAAACTTTCGCTTCGCTTAGTGATCATAAAAAGTTCAGTGACTTCCAAGTTTAAGTAGCGCTTAATGAGAAAGAGTAGGACTTACCTTAAAAGTGCCTAATATTCGTTGTCTATCCGGTTTGGCGCATTTTCAGGTCGCAGCAATTCCCCTGAATGTTGTCACCGTATATGTGAAAGCAAGAATGAATAACAATAACAGCAGTTATTTCTTCACCAATAACGAACTTACACCAACTTCTTTCCATTTTGCGGACCAAGTTGAACGCAAAGGTAGAAAAATGCAAAGTAAAAAATATTTGTGTGTCTGCACCTTCACGTACCTCTATTTGCGCCGTACTATCTGTACAATCGTGCTCGGCTAAATTATACTTTGTTTGCAGAGAAAAGCTGTAGTACTCTCGTTGGTGGGAATTTCCCATTTACAATCCCGAACAAAAGAAAACAAAAGCCTCCCGGAGCGCAGCGCAGAGAGGAACACGTGCCAGTATCACAGAAAAACAGGTGGTACCCAGCCGCGTTATATCCTTTCGTATCCTCCACAACGGGGACATCGCCTTCGGGGCCTCTGACGTCTCTGACATCTACGTCACGCTGCTGTGACATCTGCTTCAGGCTTTTCAGTAGCAGTGGCAGCAACGGGGCTGTCCCAAATAAACTTTGTAAGTTACCTCTACAACTTCAAATTAATCCTCAGTGAAGTACGTGCTGTGGAGTCAATTTTGTTAGGCGTCGAAATATTTCTAGCTCGAGCCAGCATCCATTGCGATTCACGCCCTAGCCTAGCCGATCCTCCATGCGCTGGGCGAAGCAAAATGCCCCGCAGTTTACCAGCTCTGCTCTAGAGCTTCTTCTCCGAGCCGTGCCACCGCGAAAGCCCATAACTACTCGCTGGGTTCGGTGGGTGGTGGTGACTGTGACGAAATTGCGCATTGTGCTTCATTAGCCGTTGCTACCATTGTGAGAGGTGCTGATGAAGCGTGCGACATTCCCAGCCAAAGTTTCCAAACTTACGATCGTCCACGCGCTCGCAAGAATTTTCTCCGCGACTTGTGTGTGAGATTTTCTTTTTTAATTTTTATTTATATATTACGGTGTTTTTGACACCTGAGAGAACTAGTTTTGTTTGCCCAAACGCATCGCCGGTTATCTGTTGGTGTTTGCCTCGGCACTGTGTTCTTGTATCCGCACTGCAAGCAACAATAAAGGCTTTTCATCTCAAGCTAATCAAGCGTACTAGGTTACCACTGATTATGTTATCATTAAATACGTTCAATAACGCCTTTAACAATACCCTGAGGACTGCAAATGCCGCGTAGGTTTGCCCTCCTGTCTAAAGTAAGAGATTTTGCAAGCGCCGGCTTTTCTGTATATTCCTGTAACAAACTTGTTTACTTTAAATACCTTTTACAATTTTCTAGTCGTGAAGGTGGTTTTGTGCTTTTGTTATATTGCTTAGAGTTTCTAATAACATGCCTTTGTTTTTTTACGGAACGCCGGCTTGCGTTTGTTAACATGCCATCTACAATGCTTTCGGCTGCGGTGGCATGGCTGCGGTGGTGTCTGCTGCGCCGTTCTAATGTTTGTTGCTTCAGATGTCTTGTGTTGCTGTTTTGTAACTGTGTACCAAGCTGTCGGCGAATTTTAATGTAACGTCAAAGTTGTGCCAAATTACTGCTGATGGGTGAGCATCTATTATGTAAATGACAGTTTTGAAAAGCCAAATACTGATCAGTACTTCGTGACTCCTCAAAATTTCTGCGCCACATTGTTAGCTTCTGGAAATGCTTTTTTTATAGGATAGAGGTGTGAAGTGAGCGTTCCCGTGCGTGACGTTGACTATTCTGGATGAAGACGGGCCCGTGTGAGCAGCTGCAATGCTTTCGTGATGGAGTTGCTCTGAGCTGTACCCAAAAGGTCAGCATGTGGACAGTGGACCTTAATTAAGCTATTGACTAATATTAATTTCCGGTTTCTGTATCTGGGCTAGCCCAATGAGCTTCGCTGATTTTATTTTATGGATAAGCAACTACGTAAAACAGTTGTTCTGTTGTTCGTTACATCGCAGTGAAGCGATGTAAAGGAGCCATGGAGACAAAATACAGGTTCGTTTTATTCAAGGGCCTAGTGTTTTATAGTGCCCCAGAACTTGTCAGGCAGCAAACAATGCTTTATTCTCTAAGAAATATGAAGTTAAGTTAAAATTTCGATTCCCCCCAATTGTGTGTTTCGTTTCATCTGTGATTACGTAACAAGGACAGGTCTTTAGGCGGATGTTAGTGCGCTGTTTACTCCGCAGGGTACTCCGGAACGCTTTTTTTACCGTTAGTCCTCCTAGATGGCGCCCCCATGCTGCGCAGGGCCGTTGTCTGCTTTTGCTTTGTTTCCGGCTGTATTTGCACCTGGATTGTTCTTGTTACGATATGTAGTCATCATTTCGGGAAGCATGCGGTATGCTCGACAAACAGGGTCACGTAGGACAATGTCGCTTACTGCAACCGGCCTGTGTCGTTTGAGACAACCCCAAAGCACCAGACTGTTGTGCAGCTGTAACTAGCATAGTGCCCACGTACCAACAGCGTACGCACCGTGTGTACGGGTGCATTCGTAACTTCCGTTGTTTAGCTTACCATTCTTACTGCTATAAAAAGAATATGCATTACGTACACACGAAAATAGCTCGTTCTCCAAACTTATAAGCCCAGCCTAACTTGCGTTTGCTTTTTCCGGCCTCATTCAATCGCACAGCGGTGCATATTACGCCGTAGGTTCTAGTGCTGGAAATGAGCTAGGCAGTCGCATGGCCATTCCTTTTCTTCTTAATTATATCGCTAATTCGAGCGAAGTTTACCCTAAAAGTGGTGTCAGTATTATTCTAACAAGACAATCTTTCAAATGAGCGAAACTTGTGTTTTGTCAACATGATCCCTTTAAATCAAGCCCCTGTAGTTTGATTTATTACGCGTTTTAACGCGCCGACGCAACACAAGCGACGAGGTGCGCCGTTGTGGAGGGCTCCGCATTAATTTCGACCGCCTGGGGATCTTTAACGTGCGCCAAAATCTTTAACACACGGGCGTTTTCGCTTTTCGTCTCCATCAGACAAGTGGCTGGCGCGGCGGGCCCCTGTAAAGTCGTCTGGGCTAATCACAAATTTTTTGCTTGGAAGACACCTTACGAGGGGCAATATAAGCAGTGTGACAGCAAAACGTAAAGTTCCAGGCTCTTTATTAAATACTAATAAGTGCATTACGTCAAGTGTTTTTTTTTTTCAATTACATACACCAATTCTTCCTTATCGATTCTGAAGCTACCGGTCTGTCGCAATTACGCATGTTGAACAGAATAATTGTGCATTCATTTTACATATATTAGGCATCGCAGTTATTTTTTAATTACTGGCAGACTTTGCAGGCGTACCCGCTATAAAATTGATAGTTACACTTCTCTTCATGTAATTACTTGAGTGGTTAAATGGTGGCTGAATAGGCCCAGGAAATGGTACTTGTCAGACAGTGCTTGCAAAAATTTTATTTACAGTCCACCCATGTACAGTGTCCCCCATGTGCGCTTAGCGGACAGCCAAAGACTTGTGGAGACATGCATGCAAATTTTTGATGCATGTTCAATAATCGGGTGCCACTGCGTGGCTACGTGTTCCCTGAAGGTGCTCTAGAATAGAGTTATCTACTACAAAGTACTGCTTAGATGCATAAGGGTGTGTGTTTTGTAAGGCTCCCTGCTTTTCAAAAAAGAACTTTATTTCATGTTAGCTGATTACATTTGTGCCGAATAGCCCTCACAGTGGAGATTTCCCTGAATATTTATAATCTCTCCAATTGTGCATTCTTGGCACCTGTTTGTCTTGTGCTATTCCTTGGCTTTGTTTCTTTAGCTTCTATTATTGATTTAAAATAACAATTTCTATATTTTGGGCCATTCAAGTTCTATTTGTAATGTTTGTTCGCACTGCCTATGATGTGTAAGGTTGCAAACATGACTAATCAAACATAGATTTCCGGCTCACATTATTCTTAGCATATTTGACGTGAATTTATTTAGGCTTGGGCTTGGGCTAGCGGCTTTACATCGTTTGAACAAACAACGCAAGGACGCGGACGACAGTACGGAGAAAAGACAGTACAAGCGCTGAACTAACTTCGAGATGCACATTGAAGGATTGGGAAGACGGAACAGAGGAACGGTGCCCGGTACACCAATCCTTTAATGTGCATCTTCCCAGTAAGTTCGGCGCTTGTACTGTCTTTTTTCCATTCTGTCGTCCGCGTCCTTGCGCTGCTTGTTCAAAAGATATTTTACGTGACTTGTTCTTAGCTTATGAACCAATGATTAAAAGTTATCGCCTTTAAATGTACCTCAAGAAGAGTAGATTTTATAACTAATGTTGTTTTGGTGTGTCAGCCTACAACTACTTAGGAACGTGCGTAGTACTGCGGGTTCTTTTATGCATGCCGCAACCCCCACTCCCCTGGCTCGGGCAAGGGGCAGGTTTTGAGGCCCCTGGCACCTTTCCCGCCTTACTGTTATCCTCTCAGAAAAACCATTTTTACATTTCAAATAAAAGGGACTGTCAAAGAAACTCTTAACTTCCCTCTAACCAAACTTTTTCCGCGTCACAATACGCCATGCCACTTTAGTGCGAACTTCGACCAAACACGTTTTATAATAAAGCAAACCGAAGAAACTGTGGCAAATTAATAGAGGTGCTCCAAGGATCAATTTAGGCCCCCTACTAGTCTTGATTTATATAAATGACCTTTCCCACACCTTGCAGTCAGTCATTTGTGTCTTGTATGCGGATGACACTACCTCAACATCCGACAGGTGGACATTCTCTTTAACATCAAAACTTCATCTCGCTCTCTGTAATGTCTTAGATTGGTGCAAAAACAACTAACTGGTAATAAATCCTGACAAATCTAATATCATTATTTTCATTTAAAGTCAGGATTTCGTACCCCAGCTTCATTCCTTAACATTTGGTGAACAATCAATATCTGCTTCCGCTTCCGCAACATTTGGGTGTGTACATCTTGATCCTCACCGTAAGTTCCTTCGTCATATTAGCCAGCTAAAGAAAACAATTGCGTTTGGAATGCGCACGGTCATGGAAGCCCGGCATTTCGTTTCGTCTGCCGCACTGTTATCGCTCTAGTTCTCTTTTATACAGAGTCACAATACTAAGGCATCAGCTCGTGGTGAAACACTTATAAATGCCCCTAAAATCCGTTCAACACGTTCGACACCAAGCGATATGTATCCTTACCATCAGACATTTTAGTAGTGATATTTTGTTACTACGTCCCCAGTGAGGCGTCTTATCAATTGATCACTTATTTAAGTAAAGTCTTGAAATCATGTTATTTAAGCTTCTAAACAATCAACATTATTTTCAGTTCACAGGTGCTCATTCTGCGCGCAATATGAACCCCGCAAGTTTTTCCTCTCGTAATAATTTTGGACTTCCGATTGTTCATATAAATTATGGGGAAAAATGTACCCGTTTCACCACTATTCCACTCTGGAACAGCCTCGTCGATATGGTTAGTTGAACTAAAATCATCGATATGGTTAGTTGAACTCAAAACAGCACTACAGGTATTTCTCTTGGGCCAACTTAGGTGTTTTTGTTATTATTTATAACCTGTGTATTTGCTCGAACTTTGTCCTTTGGTGTAAAGTAAAAAATAGACGATACAATATTTATGCTGGAATAATAAAATGGTTTATAGTAGTTGTTAAGGTGTCAAAGGTATTGTACATTCACTTCATAGATTTGTCAAACTGAATTCTTCAAATTGCCAATTCTTGAAGTGGCGGATTTATTTTTGTAAATATAGCAGAATAACAGTTCTATTTTCTCTGCGATTGAATTATACTTAAGTTATAAACGACCGAGGGTCCCTTTTCAGCCTTGTGGCTTTGGGACCATCGTCTGCATATCGGCGTTATGCAAAACTTTTTTAAACTCAATAAACCTCTTTAACTTGGTAGGTCCTTCGAATTTAAACGGCGATGGTAGTTACCCGCAGCAGTCTTGTCTGGGTCGAGCCGCATACCGTACGTCTTTACAAGGGGCCCTAAAACTTCCATACTTCTGCAAGTGAAACCGCATTTGTTCGTGTTTAGCTGCAGGCTCGTCATAGCAAGATATAATGGACTTGGTCGAGGCACTGCAGGTCTCCAGAAAACTGCAAGAAAAAACGACAATGCCGTCGGGTTGCACAAGCATCTCAACATTTGAGATCACGGACGGCGCTATCTATCGTTCGCTTGAACAGGGCAGGAGCATTACGCAGTCCCTAAGTGCATTACATTGAATTTATGCAGGCGATCAGGTGGTAGTGGTGGTGTCAAAAAACAGCTCTTACCCTCTCAAGGGATTGGCCATTGAAGGCTCACCGAGAAACTCTATGGTCAGAATTTGCAGAAAACTATATCAAGAATTTGTTTAACTTAGGCCTTCGAGAAAATAACTGAGAAGATAAACAGAAGCAACAAAAATAAAAGGCCAGAATACAAGATTTGGCACAATAAAGTACTTACAAAACCAAAAAATTGACCCTAATGAAAAAGAAAAAACAGAAGGAAGGAAAGTCGTCCAACTATGTAACGAAATAAAACAAAAAGACAGGGTGCGGAGCGAGCGGCAGTGATCGGACGGGCCGTGACTAAAGACGCGGGCAGATTTCAGAGGCAAGTCCGGCGTGGCCACCTGGCGGCTAGCACAGGTGACGGCCAGAATCAGGAATTAATAAGTGTACGGCGAAGCAGAGCTGTTCGCGGAAACAACCTAGTACCTTCCCTCCGAATGATTAAGATTAGAGGAACAGGCAGTGGGAGGGCCAGGTGATTAAACCACGACTGGCTCGGCTTTGTAGATAGCAACCCATCCACAGCAACCAGCCACAATAAGAGTCAGCGTGCTGAAAAATTGCAGCGTATGGACGGCCCACTCCCTCAGGTTCTGCTAAATTGATTGATTGTAGGATTTAACGCGCCGACGCAACGCAGGCGATGAGGCGCGCTGTAGTGGAGGGCTCCGGATTAATTTTGACCACCTGGGGATCTTCAACGTGCGCCGAAATCTCGTACACACGGGCATTTTTGCTTTTCGCCTCCATCAGAAAAGCTACCGCCGCGGCCGGGAATCGAACCCGCGACCTCGTGCTCAGCAGCGCAACGCCTTAGCCACTGAGCCACCGCGGCGGGTGGGTTCTGCTAAATTCAATCGCCAACCTCGCCAGCGCAGATTCATTCGCAATGCCACCTGCCACTGCTCGCATAAAGTGTCGCAGTCGTACCAATCAAAACAGATTGCACCGAACCGATTAGTACCTCTAATACAGGCTTACCACCGTTATTACCGTCATTGTCATCATCGTCATCATAGCTAGGTAAACTGCAGGGCGAAGGCTGCTCCCACTGACCTCCAACCGATCCTGTCCTGCGCGGCACTATATCCCCTCTGATGCCATGGTGGTCACCGGTTGTCGTGTCGTCTAACTTCATGGCCTGCCAAAGTCCATTTCTTTTACTTTGTTGCAACTGTGATTTCATGTACTCGAGTTTCCTCCTGATCCAGGAAGATTCATTTTCTGCCCCTATGGGTTACTCTGATCATCCCGCCTCTAAGCTTAAAACTTCAATGTACAGTAGTAAAACACACCAGTACCATACCTGCCTGCTGGTCTAGCATTCTTTCGAAGATAAAGTTTTCGAATGTTCATTCGAACATTGCCGAAACTTTATCTACCTTCTCTTAACGTCTTGTTTTTACGTAAGCCCGTCTTTGCACATACAAACAGTTGACAGGAACGGATTAAATTTGCTTCAAGCAGCTCTAACAGGACCATTTTATTCGTTGAAGCGTTGTCATTCTAACACGAAAACAGTATGTTTTTCCAGCGAAAAAAGCACTAATCGATACCAACTTCTTCAACGGCTGCGGCTTTCTCGCTATAACTGAGTCACCCTAGTTAAAGCTTCCTCGGGGTGGTCTACGAGCCCAACAAATGGCAAAGTTGGGTACGACAGCCGTCCCGGTCAATGCAGCGGTAAGAACCGAAGTTATCTTGGGGATATTTTTCAAGCTACTGCCACCGTGCCGAAGCGATGGAAATCTGGTGAAAATAAATTGTCTTAACCGTGCTGCTTCCGGTCTTGCTCTGCTGTGCGCAACAATATACCATTGCGTGCGACATGTTCATGGACAGTGCGATGCAAACATTTGCACATTATCTTGACTACATTTTTTCGCGAAAGAGTTGCTTTTGGCTAGATTTGTCGCCGAGCTTCTCCCGATGTCCACAGTTGCCTACAACCTTAACATCAGACTCGCTGCAGCAACTTTTTCCAGAACTACTATCTATGCTGCTGCGACACTGTCTCCACAAAAGCCACCACCAATACTGCGGGCTCATTTTTATGTTTTTTGTTATACTCACCCGATAACGCATGGTAAGCTAATGAGAACTCACCGTGCCTGGAGTCCTTCGTTTTTTTTCTGGTGCACTATGTAAAACAGTGCACGTCAAGTGCTTCTTTTTTTATTTTGTCTGATTCAAGCTATAGAACAAAACGCGGTGAATAATTTTTGTGATTTATTCTTTCTAATGTACGCTCGCTATCAAACGTATGGAAGGTGATTGAACGCATGATTAGCTTCTGTGGACGCTTTTTGCGGACAATATCCGGGTGGGTTCGCGGTCAGTGGATGCAAGCTGGGTGGCGTGTTTCCCAAAGCTTCGTTGTACAGCTCGTCCTCGTAACATGTATTGTAACTGTGGGCGCCATTCTATTGAGATCCCGCAAAAAGAGGCCCGCAGCTCAGGCTGTGTAGCCTGGAGGGTGAGCCTGTGGCTGAATACTCCCGCACCTGCCAGGAATCACAGTGGTGCTCAAGCTCAGAACTTGCGATGAGGTATTGCAAATGCTGTCTTCTCTTTGTCCTCTTCGTGCATTGTAATTTGCCAATACACGCCGCGGAAATCTTTGCTGCAAAAATACTTCTCTCCTGGCAAAATGTCCAAATCGTCCTCAGTGAGGGGCATGGGTAGACTTCTTTACGGGTTTTCGTACTCAGCGCTTTGCACTACACAAAGGAACGCTCTGACTAGCTTTTTTTCGCACTAAGGTGACAACTGAACACCAGAGACTATATTATAACCAGATTTTATTGCGCGTAGGCATGTCCCCAACCCATTCGCTGATAAATTGGCGTTGTGTAGCCACGTTATCTGCGGTAAGGATGACGGCGAGAAACACGGCTTCCATTCGTTTCTTTTTGGTCGGTTGTGGCAGAAGTGCACGTTCCCAGTCCGGTGTCATCGCAATCCAATCATGATCCATGCTTGCTCAACAAACCCAGGAATAACTTTTTTCCACCGGGTGATACATCTGTGCTGGTTGTGACTGCAAGTGCATCGAGAGGGGATGCCCAATTATTAGAACAATTAACAGGCGGTACACTGGAGTCTGAGACAAAAGAGGCAGCTGCCGCGTCTGCCGCAGTTGCTTCAATGGCACCTTTGGGTATCAGGATGGCCTCGGCAGTACTCTTCGTTGCGACCAGTAGCGCACTCCCGTGCGAGAAACAGCGGACCAGGCAGATCGGGATGATGACCATCTTGGGAAGAAAGCTGGCGAAAGGACTGGTGAGAACATCCCCTTCACAGGTGGTGTCGCAACGAACCGCGAAAGATTTAGCTTGTCCTGGGACGATGAGAGCATCAACACTGGTAGCAAAGTGAGGTTGCGGTGTCTCCTCAACGGTTGAGTACAGTGTGGCTGAAATGTGAATTTCCGGTTGATTGCAGGTTATTGAAGCATGCGGCAAGCAAACTAAGTCCCATCCTAGAATAATACCATGAGCGCAGGGAAGAGAACTGCAGACTGGACGTGATGCCAAATACCACCAACCGAAACGCGAACATGTAGGTGCCAGAAGGCTTTACCAGAACGTCATTTGCACCTATGTTGGTCCGACTGAATGGAGTCCTAACTTTGCGTAAATGTGCACACAACTCTGCGCTTGTAATTTATACAGAAGCACCAGTAATATTAAAGGCAGTAACAGCGTATCTTCGACTACTACTGGTATCATTTTCCATCTAGGTTCAAGAAAACTTGATGACCTTCCTTGCAATGCCGTTTCCGCCGAAAAGCTCTTCATACTAGATTTTGGCAGGTCAAAGAGACGAGAGAGCCCGATCAAGTTAGGTGATTGTGAATGCATCGCGGGTTCCGGAAGTTGCGACGGAGATCCGCTGAGTAGATAGGGAGAAAGTTTTTTGTACAAGCCGTAAGTGCGCTGTTGCAGGCAAAATACCAAGAAACACGCCGAGCGATCATGAGCGCGTGCCTCGGGGCCAGCCGGCGACTGCCCAGCCGAGCGTCCTCGGTACGCGCAGTGGCTGTAGTAGAAAAAACTGGCAAAAACCTCGAGGAGCGAGAAAATTGCGACCGTCTCATGAGCGCGTGCCTCGAGGCGACCGCCGAGTCCCCGGACCACGCAGTGGCTTTAGCAAAAAAGCTCCAGCGCTGTTGTCAAGCGTTACCTCGCATGTACAACAAGCTCCAGCACTAATGCTAAGGATAAAAGACACCTTGCTTGCCAGAGGTCCCCGCGGCCCCCGCATTTTCTAGAAGCCATGTGGATAACCGGAGACATGCTAACGAGTGTTCCAGCTCTTCCCGAGACGACTTGCAGATCCCGCCACCGCTGCCTCGAGTCGATAACGAAGAGCTTGTGGAAGGCTACAATGCTGGGGGTGACTTTACATCCACCACTCGCCGGGAAAAAGACGGCGACGATCTCTTCGATGCATATGACGACGATTACTGGCACCGCATCTATGCAAATAAACAATGATATTGGAAACTTAACTATGCGTCCGCAATTCTCACCTACAACAGTTCCGGCATTCACTTCTTGCGCGTGAATGCAAGCTTCCCTGAATTTTTGTAAGACCTTCATTTACAAATTAGTCACAAACACGATGCATCTGCGCCATATGGGGAAGACGGGAGAGGGGGAAGTAGGTTGAGGTCTTATTGTTGGAGACGGAATTATCGGCCTTCACAGGATTTGTTGTAGACCTGCGACGATCCCGAGATGACGTATACAATTCGAAGTGCTTAGTAGGCCGTAGCACGATACATCACTCGTGTGAGGTCCTTTTTAATGCGAATTTAGCTATAATAAACGGAGCGTAGCTGTTGAGAGAGTATATGTCGACACGTGTATTAGGATAGAAGATGGGGGCCGAAAGGTACCAAATCGTGTGAATTTCTGGTCAATACCAAGTGAGTCGAGGGTGACAGGTTGGCGGTAAGCAATACCTAAAACGCAAGTTATCCTGCTCAAAAGTATTGCACCCCGACACCACCCCCGCTCGGTGAACATCGCTGGCTGAAGCAGGTAAACCAAGTGGAGGCGTTGTGGCCTCCGACTTCAATACGTACGTTAGACACGTGGGTTTCCTCCTCTCCTCCTTTGACATGATATATTTTAGCACGCTACTTTCACAAGTACCAATTAGGCGAGTAGGGAGAACTTTCCAGCTAAATTCGATCTTTGCTTGGCAATGCCAACGTGGACATGTCAGGGGTCAGGGGCAGGAGGATAAAGGTGGACCTAGTCAATGCTTGGTGACCTTTGGCTCAGAAGTGCATGGTAGAGACATGTACTGATGTCTACATGAGCCACTTGAGCACGATAATTTCGGAAATAACAATCAAAAGTGAAGCACGCTGCGCCCCCACTAAATGTACTCTTCGCTTACCGATACCAACGTCGATATGCTGACAGTCATAGCCGGGATGACGAAAACAACGAGACTATATGGTCAGCAACTGGAAACTCATACTTCTGCCACCGCTGCGCCAGAACAGTGCTTAGGTGCCCATATAACTTTTGTTACCCATTTGAAGCTTTATTTAAATAGCACGCACAAATTTCACTCTCATTCACACCTGCGCAATGTAGTCACTTATAAAGTGACATTAGTGGTTGTACACGTGGCATGCCCACAAAGTTGCTTCAGCCAATCTCTTCTACATTAGTTTTCTTCCGTGCTCAGAAGTTTGGTGGTCCGTGAGTCCATTGCCATTTCTTCTTCCACCTGTAAAAAAACGTTATCCAATCACCACTCCACTTCTTTTTATGCCTTTAACGTGGTTAAAGAGAAAGTCTATTTTCATAATGTTACGATGGTTCAACCCTCACCCCAAACTAAGTCCCACAGGACGGTGTGTCTATTGTAATGCTTGGGTTTTAGTTTGTTACGAAAGGGCTGTCGTAGAGCTTTCTGTCACGACGGCTAGTTTTGTGTCCGTTTCGACATGTCAGACTACATTCGTGATAGTCCCATACTGTACTTTCAAAATTTCTCGCTACACCTAAGTCTGCTTCGGTACTTTGAAGAATGAAGAAGAAAGCCTGGTATGCTATTGTTGAGGATACCCTTAGTATACACGTCGACCCGTCGACACAGCACCCACGCTATTTTACCGTTTGTAACGCCTGTAATACACATTTCTCCACCTAAAGCCATCGTTATCCACCCTAATCCACAATTATCGCTTTATACCTGCCCTAATGCATCTTTATCCACCTTTATCAAACTTTACTATCCTCTTTTACTAATCACTAATCAATTACTATCACAAACACCTCGCACACCAGGCAGCAATCCGCGGATTGGACAGCCGAGCCGCGACGTATGAACACTTGCCACGCTCCTACAGTGCGCCGTTCCCGCCGCTTGTCACTGACTTTTTGTAGCTACCGTAAGACCTCTTTAATTCGTCCCCCGTTAATTCGGATAATTCGGCGTTCCCACTCCCTGCCTTCAGAAATGTACATCTTTATGTGCGGGAACCTTCGTTATTTGGGCACACATTTAGGCGCGACAACTTCATTCGGCGCCCAACGCCTTCTCCAAACGTAAGCAGCAGCCTGCCGTCCTTCTCTCACTCGCTCTCTCTACCTCGCGGAAAGGGGTGGGGGGGGCGGCATGCGAGCGTGCATCCCGGCCAGTAAACAGCCGGTGGCGATTGGCGTGCTCGAGGGCGAATACATTGGTAGAATTTGTGGCACACTGTTCGTAGCATAGGTGGATTTTTCGCAGCCCGCAGTGGGTTGTATACAGGCGATCGCCCGGACCCAGCTCAAAAAGTCCCCAGTGCACTTCCTTTCCTTTTCATTTCCCTCAAACTCTAAACATGGGATATTCGTTGATATGCTCCCGTTCGCTGCTCAGCTAGCTGACTATGTTTCATTGATTACGGCAGTGTGGTCGCTGGCCATTTAAGCGATGATGCGATCATGAACGATGCCTTTGGTGTGGCGGATGAGGCGTCCGATGATGAGGACCCGTGCGATGTCGTACTCCTGGCGGGTCGTATTGCAAAACAAGTTGCGGATGCTCTAGCTGTTCTGGAAGAATTCTGCTAGGATGGTCCATGCAATACTCTTACCCTGCACGGATTTTCGCACGTCCGGAAACTTGTTCTTTACGCCCAGCTATCCGCCAAAAGGCAAATTAGCATCACAAACCCCTTTGCACAGTAAATTTACGCGTAAAAGAAACTTAAATGGGCTGTTTCGGTCGCTAATTCGACAATTTGACATTCGGGCATTTCGTACATTTTTTAACTCCCTAGAGTCCCGAATTAACGAGCTTTTACGGTATCGTGTTGACCCCGATGCTGACAACCGTCACTTTTCGCTTTTGGTGAGATATTCAGGGCTTGCGCCGTAATAATACTGAGTACCAGGCTAGTTCACATGTGCCTGTTGGAGATTTTCAGCGCAGTCGGTCTTGCAAGCTGAGCGTATCGGCGGAACAGAAGCAATAAAAACCGGGAGTCCTTCCAACTATTTTTTTGTTGCTCATGACCGTGTTCCAAACTTTGATTTACAGTCCCGGAAACTGCCTGGTGACAGAAACGCACCGAGAAGATCACGCCGATCATCCTTTACATCCCTGACTCAGTGGTGGGTCATTGCCGCTGTGGCTGACACTCCTTTTTTGGACTGAGCAAGCGCAAGAAGAAAGCACCCGTTAACTCCAGCTTGGCGTTTACTTTATGCAACATTGCGCTGCTGATCTACTTTGGGGACTACAACTTTTTTTTCTCATGTAGCACAACGCGATGCAACGCAGAATCCCCTACATTAGTAGTAATTACAATACAGGTGCATCATTTTAATCGGGGGACACATACAAAAAAAGGAGATGGAAGCTCACACTAACGCGACCGACTTGAAGGCAGCGAAGCTCTACGCAACAGTAGCGTGTTTTCTCTTTTTCGCCTCGCGGCATTGTTTAAACCTCGCCACTGTACGAGAATACCACAGCCGGATGTTCTTCTTCTTCCATCGCACACGGCTTTGCGCCGCACGTTGCCTCCTTGCCTTCCTTCGTGGGGCGCGCTTATAGCTGCGGCGGCAGCGTTTCCGCATTTCTACGCCACGTACCGCGCACGTCTCCTTTCCCTGCTCGCCTCTCTCTCGCCGTTATCGGGACGCTGCTCCGTGCTGTGCGCTTGCGGAAGGGGTGTGGTTTGACCTCTAGCTCTCAAGGTCAAAACTAGTCACCCCACGAAAACTTCCCGAGGTAGTGTAGTGTAGCTTGGGCTACAAAACGTAAAGCGCGGTCTGCATAGAGCGAATTTCGACGACGACGTACTCCGAGCGGCAGCAGCTGCCGGGACGCCTTGCGGACCCTTCTGCCGACTGGACCCGACATATTCTATTTTGCAATACCACGAAGGAAGTTATACTTACGAAAAAAAATAGTTTTTGAATGTTTCTAGCTGAGCTATATCACCGACGACCTGCCTGTTTGTCGTGTCGGGCGTACGCTCGCTGGGAGGCGTTCACTGTTTTCTGATGCTACTTCACTCCGTGTGGGACACGTTATAGATTTCAACTTACTTGGCCAGTTGTAACACCTTTAACCACTCGGATCATCTGCCAGAGCTTAAAAAAGAAGTCGTTCGTGTGCTTGGCAAGAGCACTGGGCTCACGATGTTCACCTGCCGTCGAAGCACATTGAACAATAGTTATCACACTCTGACACGCTCATGATGCACTGTTACAATACATATAAATTTCAGAAGCTTTTCTATAAAAAACTAAAGAAGTACATATAATATTAACCTTGGGTAAAATATAAATCTGCGGAATTTTTTTCCCAACATTTGTTACAGGGCCTGCGTATTTTAAGAGCTGCGCGGACTTTATCACACTCCGGCCACCTGAGTGGTTTCATTTTCGGGTGGAAAAGCTGAGCGGTTTACCTTATGAATGTTTTTAAAATCTCCTTTTACAGTAAGTGGATGTAGAGATGGATGGTTCTCAAAATATTTTACAGCGTGTAACCGACACTGTTCAAAGTTTGCAAAAGTGAAGCCTGGTACACAGGCTCGTGTTGTCCAACGTAAGGAAACACCGGATCGCGAGATTTTATATTTTAATACGCTTGCTGCCATACTCAAACGCCTATTCAAACGTATACGCAACTATTGTAGAAAACACTTATCCAGCGCCTACACCGGCCGGAATTTCCTATATACACTGAAAGTGTAGCTGTAACTACCTATGAAAGAGCAACATAAATTTCAGGGAAACGCAAATGTTGCCCACACAAAACGCAATCGCTTCAGCCCTAGAGAGGCGAAAATTTTTATATCGGGATAAAATCAAGGCACCGCTTCCCGTCAGTTCTAAATGCAATATGTTTTTGAGTACTAAATTAGTATACGACGTTTATGTACTTGCAATTTTTTTCTTGAAGAAGCAAGTCGTTATGATCTTTCAAAATGCGCATAATGTCAGCATCCAAATAGACAACCTAAATAAACATTTCGGGTGCAGTTAGGACAAAGTGAGAAAATAGTAGCCGTCCCCTAAAAAAAGTATGGTACAGTGATCCATAGCATGCCGATAGAAGCTTCTCTGGCCTAGCCATACAACAGGATGACTCTTCTAGGTGACAATGTTCACGCTCAGTAAGCTTTGATGAAGCAGCATTTTTGCAAATGCGGGAAACTACAAGAGGTGCTTGGGCGGCTATCCTCGTTGTTGGTATTTAGCCTGTGGACCAGAAGCTATTTCCAACAGGACTCGGTTTGTCATTCTGGCACAGCAAGTTTCAGCTGTCGTGCACGCCGGTACATTGTAAGACATTGCCAAGGTACCGCAGCCGCGACGGTGTGTCGGGGGCACTATATTTTCCGCTGGAAAAACAACACCGTCTTCACGGTTACATTTATCCATCTGTATGCCTGCCTTTTCAGCGCAGTAACTTAATAACTGCGAGGTGTCTGCAAACGTCACTTACATTCATTCATAACATCTCATCCCATTCATGTTATGCCGAATCATCCCCTCCCATGGTTCATTCAGGCCTTTCCCCGTCTGTCTGTCAGTACATCCATCAATATATCTATCGATACGTTCATTATTCCTTCCATGCACTCCTCCATCTATCTATCAGTTCCTTTATTTCGCACGTCTGTCCATCTATTCATCCGTTAATTAATCCATCTTTTTATTTATAAGTCCATCCGCCTATCCATTCACTCCTTCTGTCTGTTCGTCCGCTCGTCTGTCAGTTCTTTCCATCTGCGCGTCCATGCGTCCGTCCGTCCGTTCCGCCCCGCTGACAATTTACTTGTCTCTGACTGTATCTGGGTGTTATCCAGTAAGCCGGTACCTGACCCTCGGTAAGCGATTTTGTAAAAAGAAACACAGCCCCTCGATAAAGTGTCTGATCTAGTGGCCGTGCAAAGAACATAGATGTACTTTGCACGTATTCAGCGTATCTTTCTAATCACGCGTTATGGCTATTATCCATTGCGTAAGAGATTTTACTCATGCAAATCCTCACAAGCATGTTGCATATGCCTTGCATAATGCCTTGCTCATTTCACGTATTTGCGGTAAAATTGTTTCAACGGCGGTAATACGGCACTGCGTTCAACTGGTAACGGATATTCCAAGGAGAAACAGTTCCCACATACCAAAATTCACGGCCAAGCTACTGGGAACCTGATAGGCATAATTGTACAGGAACGCGCCCAGACATGAGCTTTCGAGGATTATCTCGTACACTTTGTGAATTGTACGCTGCCACGTTTCCACCAAATGGAAGATCCACCAGATTCCTGCTAACCTTATTGGGATATTTTAAACCGGTATTTACCAGATAGCATGTGTAGGTCTACCCACAAACACACAGATGCAGTAGAAAACGTACATGACCCACCTGTTGCAAAACTTATCAGAGCACCAAGAAGCACCGTACCTACAGTGGAGAAAAGGCAGCTCCAAAACGGTGATAACCGAAACAAAGCTGGGGCTTTTTCTAGGCTGCAAAAAAAAGAATACAACTGTCACTACTTTTGAAAGAACTTCATGCTTTAACACTTTCGTCACCGCGCCTATTGGCGATGAGATCTTTGAGTGGCGCCCCCTGGATCTGACGTCGGCTTAGGGACTCGCGCCGCTGTCGTCTGCTACACTCCGCTTGTGAGGGGCAGCAGTGCCTGTGCTAGAAAAAGCCTCCTTTAATGCTTTAGTGCATTCGAAATTGCGTTTCCGGTAATTCGGTTATTTTTGCCAGCTTCTGATACATCTGAATAATTTCAAGCTGTATCCCCTACAAGTTTGCAGCACACGAAGAGAGAGACACACTTTGTTCAGAGTATCGATCAGAAGATCGGGTGTAACTCGTTCTTTGTAGCTTATTTGTGAGTTTCAGCGCTCAGAGCTCGTCGATAAGTATTCAAAATGCGTAAGCTTGCCTAGAGTATTTTTGAGATGCTCTTATGAAGACTCAACAATCTAATGCTATACGTATCAAGCAGCGGTCCCCTACACGCGCATCGTACAGCGGGAAATAAAGCGGTTGTCTTCTATATATCTTTGGTTATTGACTTGTATCAGATGAGTGTTTTTTGTGCCCAGTGCATTAATTTTAATGCACCGTCACGAACGTCTTAATAGTAGGTTTGGGTATGTTTGGGAGGCTCACAAAGATGGTGTGGATATTTTCTTTAGGCGGTATGGCATACATTCCCTTCTTCACAAATTGGTTTTCGTTATGGCTGCGAGCAAGAAGATGCATATCCACAGCGTGCGTTGTTTATTCACATGCAAACACAATGAGAAGGCTTGCGCTACGCCACCACGATCGCGCCCCAGGCAACGTTGTCCAGTGTACTCGAAGGCGGCTTTTGTGTTCTGAATTTCTATCGTATACACCATCGTTGTCATAACAAACTGACTCTCAACCCGAGCAATTATGACATGATTACGGTGTTCAGGCTTGATATACTCGCTAACAAACGCGATAAACGAGTACACGTGCATATATTACAATAATCGAAACCAATGAATATTTCCAAGCATCTCAATTTTTGTTTTCCAACCCTTCCAGGCATAAAGAACAAATCCCGGTCTCCTCGGGATGGCGTTCTATGAATTGAAGAAAGTTACTCTTACTTTCTTGCCCTGGACTGAGGACCAGGCCCACTAATCAGCTAGAATCTACTGTTAGATAAAGTTTTCTCCTCGTCCCTCTTCTCCTCCTCCTATGTAGTGCACTTTTCCTATAACGCATATCTGCATATTGCGAAGATATGGATGTGGGTAATGCAGCGAAATATCCCTCCAGGTCTTAACAAACACAGTGTTACTGCATCTTTGCCGTATACGTGCCTCGTTTCGCTCAATAAACCTCCATACTGGTTAAAATCCCAGTATAAAACCAACACGCGCCTATACAAACAGTCAGTTATTTGGAACTCAACCCAGAGATTTTACAGCCCATAGTGCATGTCGGCATACTTTCATGCATGACAACGTAAAGTGATGTGATACAATACCTTCCAGCATTAGGCAAGGTTGCAAAAGCCGTTTTACCTCACATGTGATTACCGGGTTTCGTAATGCCTTCTGCCAGAGCCGGCAGCCCCAAAGGTCTGAAGTTTGTTTTGGTCTTGTATTTTCGCTGTTGTCGGTTACTGGCTGGTGGCTGTTCCTTTGTTCGAAAGTCTGCTTAATACAGAAGCTGCCGCATACAAAACACGCTACAACTCTTCGCTCTCCACACAGGACCGGCTTCGCAAGGAATGGGCGACGCCGGCAATGTTTCTTCCGTAGCGGTATCCAAACCAATACTTTAACTCACTTGTTGAGCTAGTGTGTGCGATTTTAAGTCTAATGTTATCATAAAAAGTTACGCACACGCAAATTCTGCTGCGAACAACCATCAGGCGTCAACCGAGCGCAAAGAAACAACAGGGAGAGCAAGCCCGAGTGGAGCAGATGACAAATGCGAGAATCCCTAAGCCGACGTCGCGGAAGCGCGCTTCGCAGCGCCGCCCGTGGTCGCGCTCACCGCCAATTCCCGTCTACAGTATGCTATCGATGAATACAAATTCAAATTTTGGCGCTCCCCCGGAAACGCCATCCAAATGATAAAGGAGGAAATATTTTATCTGTTTCGCTTTCGAGTTTCCTTTTCCCCCGTTGGGAGGGGGGGAGGAGGGGAGGATTTTTAAATGTCCTTCGCCGGCGGGGCCATCGCCGCCACTCGCCGATGCTTCGCACGAACGGCGAATTTCAGCGGATTCCAATGTATCTGAGCTTGAATCTGTCCATGACGGTAGCAGCACAGACACGGAAGGCGACTTCGATTAGTCAGACTTTAGTACAGACTGCGAAAGCGCGTCGATTCGCCCCGGACCATCACCAGGTGTGCGACGGTGCGTTTCGCTTTCTTCTCCGATCGCTCTATCGCGGGCGCGCGTTGTTGTAAACAGGTCCGGCCCTGTTCTAAAGTCCTCAGCTCTCATCTGCAGGGTTTCGACTTCGATCGGGAGGGACCATTTGGCGCCGAATGCACAGAGTCGAGATTTCTCCTCAACGACGGCTTGGAGTTGGCCTTGGCGTAGCGCTAAGGAGCAGCGCGCGGCTGTTCGTTGTTTATATCTATCTTTTGTATGTAAATAACTTTTGTACTTACACCGCTCATATATGCAGTATTATTCTATAAGCGTTTCATGTTCGAAGTGGATATTTCAAAATTGTTTTTATGCCTCCCCTGTTCAAACTAGCATTGAGGTTAACAGGATTTCTTTTCTGTTTGTTAGTTTTTATATTCATATTTTTTGATAAAATTAGTAATCAATCTTTTGTTTCAAATTGCTACTGTTGGAAAGCTCCATTTTTCCTCTATCATTTCATAATTTACAGTTTAGCATCCATTATTTTCTGCGGCAAGAAAAAAATATTTTCTCAACTACCCAGAAACAACCGGCAGGCACTAGTGTTCACATAATTTTATGCATGTAAATAACGTTTGTACTTAAAGAGCTCATTTTTGAATCTACTACATTATACGGCCCCTACGTGAAAATTGTATATTTCCGATTTTTTATGTGTACCATCTGCAAAGTGGCATTGATGTTTTCATCTTTTTTTTTCTTCTGGTTACTTTTGTTCCGTTTTGATGATTTTTATAAAATTTGTAATAGATCTGTTGTTTGAAATTATTACTGTTAGAAAACCCCTATTCTTTCTCTATAATTTCGTTTGTTCCGTTTTGATAATTTTTATAAATTTGTAATAAATCTGATGTTTAAAATTATTACTCTTAGAAAACCCCATTCTTTCTCTATAATTTCATTTGTTCCGTTTTGATATTTTTATAAAATTTGTAACAAATCTGTTGTTTGAAATTATTACTTTTAGAAAACCCTATTCTTTCTATATAATTTCGTATGTTCCGTTTTGATAATTTTTATACACTATGTAACAAATCTGTTGTTTGAAATTATTACTGTTAGAAAACCCTAATCTTTCTCTATAATTTCGTTTGTTACACTTCAGCATAAATCCTTGTGTGTGGCAAGAAAGAAATATTTCCTGGAGCACCCAAAAACAACCCATTTTCCCGCGATCACGAAAGTGCTTAAAGTGCCAATAAATTGTTGTTAAAGCTGGTATTCGCGCCCAAATAGATATTGTATTACTACAAACATTAGTTACCCCACAGGGGTATGCACGTGCCGTTGGAAAGCCCGCTAGCATAACTGTAGCTGGGAGAGCTGCTGATGTTGAAAGCGGGTGTGGATGTTTTGCTACGGAATAGCAAGTACAGAGCAGTGTGCCTGAAAATTGGGTTGCTAGCTCTCTAAAATAAAGCGACTTATGTCTCCTACCGGCAGACAAAGAGGGTGGTTTCATGGTCCTTTTGGCTGACATTTTTGAACTAGAAGCTAAGGAAGCCGTAAAAAGCGTGCTCGCTTGCCCGTAACGATGTTTCGCTTTCTAAAGTGAGATC
Source organism: Haemaphysalis longicornis (assembly GCA_013339765.2). NCBI lineage: Eukaryota > Metazoa > Arthropoda > Arachnida > Ixodida > Ixodidae > Haemaphysalis > Haemaphysalis longicornis. The sequence continues at coordinate 93,753,289 of CM023456.1, forward strand.
TGCGGCCAAAAAACTGTGCAAAGAGGCTCAACCTGGATAATCTGACTTACGCGGTTGAATAGATTAAGTATTTAAGTTTTCAAATGTATTTTTCGCCCAAAACTCACAAAGTTGGCAGGCCCCTCCGAGTCATACTCTCTGAGGAGGGCACCTGGCATAAATCCGTTGCAGGCTTTCTTAAAGAGAGCTCGCAATACTCGATGTGAATGACCCATTTCTGACGAAGAAATCAGAGGAGGTAGCCGCTTTCTTAAAGGACAACCATGAGCAGATGGTCACAGCTTTGTCCGTCGACATTAAAGACTCATATTACATCTCACCTCACGACCAATTGTTAGAGTGTATAGAAGAAAGCATCTCCGGTATGGGGTTGTCAAGTTTAAAAATGCTGCTGGTCTGACCTCGAAGGGGTTCATTGAACTGTTTTCGCCCTATTTAAAGTCGACCTTCGTGAACTGGCATGATAGCGTTTATCTGCAAACGAGTGGTGTGTGGCCCCAGTTCTCACTGATTTATTCTTGGGCAGTTTGGACCGAATACTCGCGCCGTTACAGCAAAGCCTAAATATTGTTAGGATTTTTCGCTTTTGTTGATGATTACCTTGTTTTTTTTTAGTGTGCCGTTCCCTATCAACCCGGGTTTCTGCCACACCAAGTGCTTTCACTGAACACTTGCGTCCTCTTTGATTAACCCATGAACGTTTGCAGAAATATTCGATAAACTTCCTAGACGTAAAATGTCAGTTCTCTGACAGTCCTAGCTGTTGGCAATACGAACGTCGTGCATGCAAGCCGTTACTTCCTTTCTCGTCAGGGCACTCCAAGGTTGTAAAGCGAGGTGTCGCCAAGCTATGTTTTTTAAATAGCCTCAAAAAATCGTATCCACACATAATGGATGACAGCCTGGTAGTAAAAGTAACCCAACTTGAACAAGCAGACTTCCCAAACAACTGCTGAAAACAGTTCCGCGTGCCATGCTCAAACAATGTAAGGAGGGCTTTGGTTAACGGTAACAGGAAGTAAACTGCACAAAGAAATATGCCGTCATTCTGTTCAAGCGCGGTGTTCACCATCCTCTTAAAAAGATTGGGGAAAACGCAGACGTCAACGTTATCTTTTCAGCGCCACAGAAACTTGCCACTTTTTGCAAGAAACGTTATTCTACCACTGTGAAATGTGCATGTGATATTTAACACAAGGTGAAATTTGTTGACTGCAGTGAGATCGTGGTGAATGTCATTGCATTGACTTGTGGCAAGAAGTATATTGAGCAGACTGGGCGTTGCCTCAACGAACGATTGCGTGAGCCCGCCAGAAATGTGCGTTGCGGCACAATTGGACATTTGGCCACTCCACTGTCCTGACCATGGCTGTACGCCTTTGTTTGGTAGGAGCAGCATTATTGGCAAACACAGAAGTCAGAGGACTCGGGAGATTATTGAGGAACATGAGATCACACGTGCCGTCGATGATTGTGTGAGTATGCCCTCTTTCACGCTCACCGAGAAAGAAGTGTACTTTGTAAGGCAAGATGATGCCTTGTAATGACTGAACAGTCTGAACACGTTCCCCAGTAGTGTCGTGTGGAAGATAGGGTAAGGTGACGAGATGATTAGGTGTTTGTAAAAACGCGTTTCTCCCTAATAAATTTAGTTGCAAGTTGCGCATTGTCTTGTCGTCTTTCTTTCGTCTTCATGCAGTCTGCGGATTGAACGTTCAAGTCAAACTCAGTGGCACGCAGAAGCACAGATGTGTTGCTGACGCACTGGTGTCCTTTTTTATTATTAGAAAAAAGGCTTCCCAGGTCTCTCTCGCTACTGTATTTTCACGCCTGCCGAGTATTAGAATCTGCTCGAAGAAAGGTCTGCATTTTGTTCCACTGTTCACAATGCGCGGGTAGGTCCCCGTGCCTATTATTGTTTAGTGACTAACTGTGCTCGCGTGCCCGGTCACTCACGCGTTTTCCTGACTATGTAGGCGTCCCCTATATTATTGAGATTAAGCGCCGGTTTCTACTTTCTTTTGTGTGTCGTTGTCTCAGTCACGCTCTGATTTTATGAACAACGTGTGCTAAATATTTGTAATAAACTTTTCTTATATTCCAGGACCAACTTCAAACTTGGTACAAATGATTTAAATCGCTCTTGTGAAGAAACGCCCATACAATGGCATGACTGTGATTAATGTCAACTTTGTGCTCTTAAGAAAGCCCGAAGCCCTACAATTTTACCTGTCTTTTGACAAAATGACCGTATTATTTGAAGTCCACTCCACGTTCGTTTTGTTTTCGGGGCAATAGTCCAGCGTTGCTGGCATGCGGGGGGGCATGGCTCCATTCGTCATTGTTTGCCACATTATCACCAGCTGAACTGCCAGCATGACAACTGTTGCAATCCCAGCACCCTGAAAAATGCAAGGCACAAAAGGGCAACTATACGATTTGCTTCTCAAACGCAAGGGACCACTGTATCAGTTTGTTTTGTTGGAGCACTCAAGTTTCTTGTTAATAAGCAGGCAATAGTTTCAAGATGATTGGTTTAGGAAATATTTTGAAGTATTTCTGCGCAGAAATTATATGTTTGATCATCTCGAAAGCAAGAGCGGCTAACTTTCGGTTAGGGGGTTCAGGGGCACAGATGACATTTTTCCAGGTATTCACTCGCGTCATTTGGTTTTTATGCCGTGAAACACTTTCACCCGGCAGAAAAAAACTTCATGGTTTCTACTTTAATTTTACAAAGAAACACTACCCAGATAGGGGAAAGACCACCTTCCTGAGGACGTCTAGGCGCGTTCGCTTTGTTTCGCCTCTTAAAATCCACAGAGTTCCACAAATCTTCGAACAACTTAGGACCATGCAATTACTGCAAGCACCAAAATCTTGCACCAGGTAAAAGCAATAAAGCCACCAAAATTGGGCCGTACAGAGACCGCCGAATAAGCATTCCTCAGGGACGTATTCGTTGCGTTTTAGGCTTAGTTGCGAATGATGATCCTGCTATACCGACTAAACAAACCACGACCCCTTGAAATCATGCTAGGACTTTACTTCCACTCTTATGAAAAGTGTAATGCTTCATCTGGCAGTTAAAAGCAATCCAAATTGTGCAAGACTGAGGGTTTTTACTCTGTGAAGTTGCAAGAAGAACGTTCTGGCGGAGCTTCTGCGTCTTGTTGCTCTGAACTACAGTCAACCCAGTCAAGAAGAACAAGCGCGTTCTTCTTTTTAAATAGTTTGAGAAATGGGCAATCTATGAATTCAACGAGTTTTTTTTTTCTCTGCGGAGATATCGCGTACCTTCGAGTGGACGAAGGGAAACGCCACAGCCAGGATGAACAGACCGACGAAGGGGCCCGTCGCGGCGGAATAAACCATTATTACCACCTGTAAACAAAAAGGTCATAAAAGTCGACATTGTGCACAAGCATGTACACCTTTGACACCATGAGAGACCTCTTTAATGTGTACAGCTAACAAGGTGACAACCGGTTAAACAGACTACTGAGGGCGACCGCCAAAAGGTAACCCAATTACTCTTGAATGTAGCAATGGTTTTTAGTGTGACATTCTGGGCCCACTAATATTACGTGCTACCATCTATGCTTCACAGGCAGGCCAAGGCCTGTGTTTTTATATCCATCAGAGACGATTGAGGCGCTACTTACCCTGGTCACGGTTCCCATGTAGAAGCAGACGCAGCTGTACAGAGTCATGATGGTACCGAGAGAGAATGCTTGAAAAAAAAAACATGTTTCTTCAAGAGCACATCGGGATAACTTCAGGCTGATCTGTCTGAGGAGCCCCACACTATGTTTGCAGTTAGAACTGACATTGTATTTCACACTAAGAGCGCGATTGCGCCATCTAAAAGTCAATCGCGGAATACAATAAAGAAACTATAAGAAAATTAGGCGTCCGTTCATTTTAAGAAAATATATGAACTTCATGGATGACACAACACACTAGACTAGAGGATATCCAAGTTCACATAAGAAAACGAAATGGCTTTGGCCGTGGCCACGTAGTTAGGCGATATCACAACCGGTGGTCCACCTGGGTAACAGAGTGGAAAACGATACGCAGGTTTAGAAGAAGTTAAAGGCCAATACTCGATAAAGAGGTTAAATAAAAACATTCCGAGGCACAGTATGCACTCGAACCGCGCAGGACAGGAGCGGTTGTAGGTCGGTGGTAGAGGCATTCGTGCTGCAGTGGAAATAGTGGGCTGTCGATGGTAATGATGATGAATATCATTCCATGAAATTGCGCCTACTATCTTTAAAACTTGCTTATACATGCTACGAGAAAAGATACATGAGAAAACACAAAAGAAAATAGAAAAATTGACCGCGTGTATAATCACGTCGCAGCAAATGTCACCGAAATAGGAGTCTCCTGCTGCATCTACCCCGTAAATGACCCTGTTGTCTTGCCCGGCCACCTCTCACGCACTTCCCCTGCCGTCTCGCGCCTTCCACGATAAACACAGTGGAGTATTGCGCAAGTCAATTTAATTTGCTCTGTTTCCCTGTCAACGCGGCATCGACTGGAACTTTGCGTTATAGTGGAACTTCTTGTAAGGCCACCAAAAGATGTATACGGTCGCCTGCCAACGCTTTTTGTATTTTGGGGTGCAAATATAACCCATAGTTCTATTTGCTACCGCAAATATCAAGACCACATTCACTTTCTATTAAACAAACACTCCTATAGTACTAGTTATGTATGGTTGTTTTGCCTCAAATGCTCGTAACGTTGTCTTTTCGTTAGGCAATGCTGATAAGTATTAGTGTTCTGGAGAGACTTGCCCTATATGACTTTTCGTTTCAGGAATTCATTTATCTTTCGGCCGGGAGTCTCAGTCGAGAACACACAGACAGACATACATACATACAGACCGAAATGTCCGGGCTTGAGTAGCCAAATATGCAATCGTCTATCAAACCGTCCGCTTCATTTACAAGCGACTGCACCGTCATTACTCGCGGACCGAACTAATGAAAATAAACAAACTCCCAAGATTGGAATCAAACAAAAACAAGGCTCAAATTTATTTTCCTGTTAGAACACGGAAGCATGGACTCGGCACATTGGCCTTACTAACTCTGTTATAATCACGTCCGACGAGGCATTATCATTCTGCTAAGTTCACGCCTTTCTTCGCGCGCTCTGATAACTTTCAGTACTCATATTGTGCTGGTACTGTAGTTGACTTCAATAACCTCCCGCCTGAAATTCTTTCACCTCATTGTATTCTGTGCTGTAATAATGAAATGTTCAGCTTTTCATTTTTTCTCTTTGAACTGGCGTTTCTTAATAATTTCGTATTGCCTTATTTTACATCTGTTGCTTTTACAGTGCTAGAATTTGTATAATTGGTCTAGCTTTACTGTAACAGACACACTCATGTTTGCGCCGATTCATGGCCCGCCGTGTTGTATGAATTGATAATACAAAACGCTACATTCCTCACACTTGTTTTTATCCGAAATTCCACAACAGAATACAAATCAAAGTTCGGGCCCCTGTCCAAGGAAGCCCCATTCCGACACGTGCGCACAGCAATGTCCAATCGCTAATTCGCATCAAGCAACCCCCTCTCTAGGAAGTGGATTTCTGTTGGTGAAAGCGCCAAAAACGATGCGCTGATCCAACTTTCATGTATCCGCTCATACAAAAGCCTCTAAAACTTCCGCATCTCCTTGTGAAAACGTGCGAACAGGATACTCATCGGCTTTATATCTTGAGTACCACCGCACCTACAGATTCTAAGAGGGGGCTGCCTGCTACTCTGTGAGCTTAACATTGAGGCACCTACCGGTCGCCCAACCTGGCACCTCATTGTACGACGTACTTGAAGAAGCAAGCCAGTGGAGGCCACTCACTGCTACAGTGACTGTTCCTGTGTTTTCTGTTTCTCCTCCGTGTGAAAGCTTCCTTCCACTATATTTTATTAAGGTTATCATTGAGAAACAGGTCCAGACTTCCACGTTATTCAACCGAAAGTATTGCACAAAACTGATATTTCGTACAACACCAATGCCTCACATTACAGAACCTTTCTTGCACGTTTCATGACGAAGCTGGGCTCATTGCGTAGGGCATTGACCTTTCGCTTAATCTAAAACATCTCAGGAGCCTAGAGCACCACTTGCCAATAACGCTTACTTTCAATCATTTTCACGTGGTGCAAGAACTAGGTGGGCGTATGTCACCGACACCTCAGGAACGTTCGCCTTTCGCCATCTGTACCTGACAATTCGGTTCTCTGTACTTCCTTCAGAAAGCTCTTTACCGCGACGGAGACCACCGTTTCTGGTGAATAGCGCGCCTATCTACCGAAAGAAACGCACCCGCACAGTTTCTATCAAACAAGGCAGTAGCTAGGCTTTTCAATCCCGAGGTTTGTCCAGCACTTGCGCGTAGTTCTGTGTTTGAATTGTTCAACAGTTTCATCACAAAGATACATTCAGTACGAAGTACTAATGAGCATGTAGTACGCACACCTACGTAGTGCTTAAATCCGACGCATTCCTAAATTGTTTGGAAGGCTCTACGTTCTGTGACTTTACACTTACGCCAGGGATATTTCATGATATTGTTTAAGTTCCAAAATGTAACCATTCACTTACCCAGTCCACGTGTTACCAAACGTACGTGAGAATTTAGGTTCTTGGAATGTTGGGTAACCACGTCAACGTACAGTACCGCAGCCTGAGAGTTGATTATAGAAGAAATTGTGCTGCAAGAGGAAAAGAAAATATTAAAAAACGTCGGCCATTCTGTTCTGTGAAGGTGGTTGACCACCGAAGCTGTCTTGACGACAAAATGGCGTGACAGTACTACTGCACTGTACGTGAAAACTTAGGTGATTTATTTTGACAGCAGCGCGGTCACCGTCTCGACGCCATTCTTCATCCCGCTTCACCGCATTGGGTGACATTGACGCTTGATCATGGGCTCGCGACCCTGTCCTGCTTCCGGACTGCCGGACAGACGGCGACGGTTACGTTCGGCGGCACGGACACGCTCTCGTTCTCTAACCGCCACGTCGGCGACGCGGCCTCGACGGTTCTATTCCAGCCGCTGCTCACAGCGTACTTCCTCGTATCAACACCCGACCAGCTGGTGCCGCGTTTTTTTTTTTGCTTTTTTAGCCAACTACGTAACAGACACGTGCCCGTGGAGGGTTTCACCACGAAATACCCCAACGTTCCCTTCCCCTTTGTAGCCTAGCCGCCCTCACACTCGGTTTCTTACTCTCATGTGCACGAGGGCTTTCTGCTGGCTGGCTCGCAGACAGTTTGCCCTACCCGTTGGCAGATTCGCCGCAAAACTGAGATGAGGACACACTTTACAACATCGTATGGTACACACCAAAGAAGTCATGGCTAGGAGTTCCACTCAAAGCATAACTATGGAAATTCTGACATCACCTAATCAACCAGCACAAAATAATGCAGTGATGAGATTGGCGCTCACATATTTGCTAAAAATGCGATGTGTTTTGTGCTGCCTTTTCTAGTTTTTTTTATAAGCGGCATGCTCTTTTTTCGACAATTTTTTAGCAAACAGCAGGCATTGAAAACATCTGAGAAGTGTATTTTTGCAATTCTAAAAGCACTTAACTGTGTTTCGGTGAGGAACGCGGGACGTGGGTCTCTTGATGGTGAGATAGCAAGGCGGTCATCCGCCTTTCGTGTCACTGCTCAGCAGGACGAGCTACAGAATTCTGTTCCATCTCTCGATTTGCCAGGAGTGGCGTAGGAAGCCAGGATACGTTCGCAGGCGCATCGATGTCACAGCGCGGACTGGCATTACCCTCTTAAAATAATTACGCCAACAACGATATAAAACGCCCCATCATGGGGCTGCGATCACTACCGCCGACACACCGAACGAACCGCAGACGCAGAACTAAATGTTTGAGCCTTGCAGGCACTACGCATTCCGGATTAGTTGCAGTAGTGTGATAGACGAGCCTGATTGGTACAGCATAGTTATAAAGTTGATCGCAAAAGTTGACAGCAACGAGAAAAACTAGACAAGACTGCCCTTCCGTCGTTCACAGCTTTGCTCACCCATTTCAAAATGGTCGACTTTAGGTCGAACTTCAACGAATAATCATGAAAATAGATACCTGGTGGCTGCGCTGACAACAGCAGCAAGAAAAATCCCACTGAAACCGATGAACCGGACCAGGTTGTTTTTTATGTAAAAAGGTAGAATCTGCAGAAGAAAGTTTTATAGCAATCGCATTTTATGCCTCTTTTTTGGAAAGTATAGTTTTCGTCATCTACTTAAGCCAGAAACTTTAAGTCTGTCCGTCTACATGTCTCTCTGTCTACCTGTCTGTCCCTCGATTCGTGCTTCTGACGGCAAGTTAAAAGAATGCTTTGACGGCAGGTTTATATGGATCAAACTTTCACAAATCACTAACACTGGAGCCCCACTTTATAGTTGTCATGATTGTTCAGGAAAAGAAAGCGTTACGCCTATTTGGAGCAAAACATCAATAAATGTTTTGTATAGGCAAAACGTTTCGAAACCACTAACTCTAGAAACCTACTTCATAGTTGTTAACACTCCTCATGAAAAAGAAAACTTTACGCATATTTAAGGCAAACCATAAATACCTAACTGGAATTCACAGTGTTGTTTTAATTGAACGTACATCGCTACTTGATTTTAGCGATGGGCAAATAAAATACACGTTGGAAACAATGTTTTGATGCAAAAATATAAAAAGCGCTCGCACAAACCAGGACCTCGTAGCAGTGCTGAAATTTCAATAACAACAAAAGGTACCAGTAGTGCGAGCAGTGGAGCGCGGGAAAATTGAATTCACTTTAGCAAACTTCCTCTATGCTTCCCGTGTGAAGGTGGAAAAGGAGGGGAAGCACATGAGAGAAGGGCGGGGAGAGAATAGAGGCATTTACCTGGCAGAAGCGGCAGAAGACTCCTCTTTCGACAATATTTTCACTGAAGCAAGCAGGCACGCGGCAAATTTTTTTTATGCAACCATCTTCTAATCCCTGACACGCAAAATGCGTTAAACAGCTTGATTATTGAATGTGGGTGTTTTGAAAAATGCAAGTAAGTTTCCGAAGATAGCTGTTGCTATAAATGTCATTCTCGTCTGTCGCCCTTCCCTGGGCATTTGACGGGAAACTGCCATGAGAGTGAAGTGCCATGAAGTTTAGCAAAGGATGGAAGCTTAGAGCAGGAAGAGCAGGAAGGTCGAAAAAATAAATTTCGAAACTGCTGTGATTGCACACGCTAGTTGGCCTTCAAAGGCTGTTTGGCCGGCAGTGAACAAGCCGGAAAAATTACTAAAAAAAGACCGATTAAGCGGCGAGTTAAAAAGCCGATTACAATAGAATTCCGCCTACGATCAAAAATTGCACATTTAAAGGCTAAAGAAGGCTCGAAACAAGCCCTACATCGCCATGTCGTCTTCTTTTTTTTGTCTAGAAGCTGTCTGGCTCTCTGTTAGGTTGGCCCTATGTAATGAACGCTAGCTAGCACAATAAATTTACCGGTTAAAAAAAAGTGCACAGGGGACGGCAGCAACAAATGAAATGTCTTTGTCCTTAGTTGCAAGCAAGTTTAAACCTATTAAACGTTGTTAATAAAAGCACGATTAACTGACATAAAAATTCTGAGTGTTTGGAGGCCAACCAGGCTCTGTGGAACTCCCCAGGCTCTAACCAGGAATAATTTTCTGGGTCGCTGGTATTGGTTAGGTAGGCAACAAAATGTTCTTTAAAAAGTCCGTGGCCTCGGAAAATAATAAACTACCACCAGAATGCTGAATTTCTACTTTTGTTGAAGCGACGTAACGTATGCTTAAATGTAAGGCCAGCCTCCACGCCGCAAAAAAAACGACAAAGAAATGACTGACGGCACCAATCCCCCCTTGTGGGCACGTGCCAAAATATTTGAGGGCATCATCATCATCATCCTCATCATAATCAAACGCTAAGCGGCCGTCTGCTATGGACATTGATTGGCGCAGGAATGGCCAGGGTTCCCCACCAAACAAAGCAGCGAGTCGCGCCTTGACGCTGGAGACAATCGCGACTTCCTACTTCCGCTCCGCGCTGTCTGCATAAGCTATCAGTAGACGAAAAGCAGACAATCGATTCGCGCTTCTTTTTCTCGACTAGCGTGGCTTTTATCAGTTCAGTTCTGATCAGGTTCATTTCAAGTTTTACATCAAGGAAAGAAACTGCGGCAAGCAAGGCGAAAGGTGCACGAAAGCCTGGCAGGGGCTAAGCCTCCCTAAAAATAATTAAAACAAAACAAAAAAAAACAAACAATACAATACAACCAAAAAACAACATAAGGAAACTAAAACCAAAACTTTCCAGAAAATATGGTTCAGGCGTAAAAGTAAAAGCAAGACTACGTGGACAAAGATTGCCAAAATAAAAATAAAACAAATGGTACAAGCCAAGGCCAGTAGGCATTTAAACGCAATTCGTGACTTACTCTTCTCACTTGTTTGTCTTCATAAGCTATCATTCCCTCAAAACATATTTTTGAATTTGCGATGTGCTATGGTTGCGTTTGCTAAACAAAAAATAGTGCGGTGGGAATTTAGAGTGCGCGATATTCGGGATGCTGAAGTCTGAAAATCATAATTGGTACGAGCTTTAGAACATTGCAAATGGGGACGATGAATATTATAAATGGCGTGTTTTCTCATCTATTTCTTTCCAAAATCTCCTTCGCCAGTTTTTATTTTATTATATACGTACACGCCTAATTTTCTTGTGTAAGTATGTTACACAAGAGCAAGTAGTGCTTGTAGAAACACTTTCAGGCAGTCTCATTACAGGGCATGTCCTCGATAACACGGATCGCCCTCTTTTGTACTGTAAGCGATTCTGTTTGGGCGCGTAATTGTTGTCGCATATCAGACAAGTAATGCGTAATGCCAGTGGAAATAAACACGGGAAAGTATTATTGCATTTTTATCCTAACCCTTCGAGTCATGATTTTTTTATTTAAGCAGATGAATGTTTTCTGGGCGTTTTCTTAAGTTTTATAACCTCATGAGCCAAAAACAAAAAATAGCAGAGCTGATAGGACAAGTAATACGTAATTGGTTAATGAGGCCGGTGATTGGAAGATTTCCCATTTAAGACGCTTCTGTTGAGCAGAAGCGTCTTTTTTGCATGTCTTGCTAAATGTTATGACTACATGAGCCTACCAACAAAAAATGAGGCTTGTAGTGCACGTATTTATTTATTTATAAGCTTTGGAATAAACCTAGGATCCCCGTTTTTTTACCCTCAATGTCGTAGTTTTGTCTTCACCGGAGCTTCTTCCTTGTCGCGTCCAGCTTCCACTCAAGGGGATTCTTACCGAAACAGGCACCCTTGAAGAACAATTTCCCACAAAGCCAGAACTTTCGGTTTCGTTCTGTATGCGCTATAGAAATTTTTATGTGGTGACGTCAACTGACTATCCTGGGGCCGAAAGGACTAACCGGCACAAATTTTGATACCTATTTATAACAACACTTGAACGTGAATTTTTGGAGAAATGTAGTATACTTTGGGTCAACCCAGAATATTGTAATGGGAAAATTACTCCCAGAAATATTACACGTGTTAAGCGAGCAAATATAGTCATTTAAATGTTAAAGCAAAGTTACTTTCAAAAGGTCTATTTTTGGGTCTAAAGGCGACTAAGTTTGTTTTAGTGACACTAACTTTAGGCTGATTCGATTCAAGCCAACTGTCACGTTCGAATAGCTAAATATTCACTTCGTTCTGAATCACCTCAAAATTTTCGTCTGGCAAAAAACACATTTGTATCATCAGCATCGAATGCAATATCGGCGATGCGAGGTACATTGGTTATATCATTTAGGTATACAAGAAAAAAAAAAGAACAGGGACTAATACCGAGCCGTGAAGTACACCGGTATTTTTTGTTCATTTTTTCTAATTCAGAGCTGTTTACTAGTGGATATGGCCATCGAATACTAAGCTGGGCCTAAATAGATTTAATTCATGCCTCTTATACCTTGTAACTTCTATTCTGGAAGCAATTTATTATGGTTTACAAACCCCAAGGCTTTCTAAAGTCTAAGAAGATTTCTACGGTTAAAAACTTATTTTCAATGTTGTGCATGATGTTTCCGTTTGTTTAGTAGAGCATAGTTAGTTGTTTTGTCGTTTTGGAAATAGAAATTTTGGCTAAAAACAATATTACTGTTGTCAAGGCACTATCATAGACACCTGTTTGACATGTCTGGCAATTTTAGCAAAAACTGAGGGGACAGGAATAGGCATGTAATTGGTTACGTTAATAAAGTCACCTCCTTTGTGCAATTTGCTTTAGCTATTTTCATTTCATAAGGAAAACAACCAGTCAACGTTATGCAATTGATGAAATTCGCTAGTGGGCCTGCAGTAACATCACAAATATCTTCATATCTATAGGAATTTACAGGAATGATCCTATGCTGCTTGTCTGGTTGTCAGCTGCGAACGCCGGCCACCGGATATCTACCTTCGGTCACCAGCCATTGTTGCGACACCGACGGCCGGGATACCGCCACCGATGGTCGTTCGCCAACTTTTTGCCAGTGTTGCGCTGCTTACACGCCAGCTTTTCTCGGGAATGTCACCGGAGAACAGCTGTTTCGACGGCGCTGACGGCCGCGATGTCTCCGCCAGTTGTCGTCAGCCCGTTTGTTGTAGATTTTTGCAGCGTAGAGGTTGGCCTTTTAAGACTATAAATTAGTCATTTGTATTCAGTGCTACTGAAGGCTTAATAGGTTAAAAAGAGTCTCCGGTCACCTGTGTAGTGACCGTTGCTCTTTTATTACAAAACAATCTTTACCACGCGATTTACCCCACGGCTACTTGAAAAGAGTGCCCAATTTGCAGGTCACACAAAACTTTAGAAACAGACAACCAAAACGTGACGGTAATTTCCACATAATCAACTAGTGCTACAGGACCTTTCTGCAACTGACAGTCACCGCGCGTGCTCAGAATTGTGGCAAAAGAGCAACTCACCTGGTCGTGACTTTTGATGGCCCCCGACAGCAGCGGGTCGCAGCCGCGAAACCAAACTACTAAAGCAAGCACCATAGAAAGATGAACGATGTACGCGGTGACAAGAAGCAGGGACCCCGTTACCACCGTTCTGAAAATGGTGAGAAATTTAAAATGCTGTTTTCGGTTCACACCTAAACATTTTAGCCCTAAACATCTGCATAGCGCAGAGAAAGGAATTGCATCAATACAAAATTGTGGTCACTTTGTCGCACCTCGAAGAGGAAAGAACTGTGAGCGAAAAAATGAAGTTTCTGCTTCACCAGTGTCCATTATAGAAGAAATATTTGCAACATTTTCTCATGGTTTTAGAGTTATTCTTGGTAGATTTGTCATATTTTGAGCAGTACAATATTTGCCGCTTTCATTATAATATAATGACTAAACAACAGAACTTTTATAGCGTGCTCACCCTGGGTCCTCCGTCACAGTTCCACTGATCAACTAAAAATAAATACTAATCAACTACAAAACACACATGACTCAGTCATATTCTCGAATGCCTATTACGAATTCGAATCCATAGAATGCTTTTGAGTTTTGTTTCCTAATACGTAAAAACGTTCTTTACAGAAATGGTTTTATATGGCATACAGAATTCTGATCAGTGTGTTGCCTACGTAAGCACATAAGTGACTCTACGACTGGTATTTCAGGTGCATGGACTCCATTATGTGTTTCCAATTACATACTGGAGCTGCCATTTTTTGCCCGGACGAACAGCAACTATTTTTCACAGAAAGAGGCACCCAAGGATCTAGTTTTAAAAATACAGTTGGTGTAAGTGCTATCGAGGAGGGAAGTGACATCTCATTTCATATAGGTACAAACCGTAGTCATCGATCGCGACGCAAACGTTATTATATGTAGTCATAGACTGGGCCTCGCTCCAAAATAGGCCTATAATGCAATCCATCACTGACGTAGAACAACACTTCGAATTGGTGTCATAAACGTTTCAAATACAAATGTTTTGAAATGCTAGGCTCACTTGGGCTTGAACTGGGGCCATCAGTGTCAGAAACCAGAACTCTACCTTGAAGCCAGATAAGCCGAATGGCGGGACCCCATGTCAGTTACACATGAGAATAGCGAGAACTGACCCACGAGGTGGTGTCAGGTTACACCGAAAGTGAGTAGCATCCACAGGGGTGAATATCATCCAAAGTACTGATTGGCCTGCAGTGATCACAGCGGGCTGGTAAATGCGCGCCCGTATTGTTGTTTAGTGACGAATTGTATCGGCCCGTCTGGCCGATATGGGCCTTCCCGCATAGAAGCGGTCATGAAATGAGCAGATGTGTCAATGATAGGGCACGCGAGCACAATTCGCCACTAGACGAGAATACGGGCGCGCATTTACCAGCCCGCTGTGATCACTGCAGGCAATTGAGTCCTTTGCAATCCAAATGCAGACCTTTTGTAGAGAAGATTGCTATTCTTGCCAGAAGTGAAAACACAATGGTCTGGGAGCTTTAAGAAGCCTTTCATATCAAGAAGGAAGGGGACCAGTGTGTCAGTGAGACATCTGTGTTGCCGCGTACGAATGAATTTCATTTTTTGGAATCTGCTCTTTCTGATTGAGTATATCTCACCGGTGTTTTTTTTTTTGTGTGTGGTGTTCTTGTGTACATGCTCCGGGGATTTCTTGTGTATATATATATGACGCGACGCCTCCAATGACTCTAGTTGCGAGTGATCGCTTGTGCTTGTCGTCTTTCTGTCGTCCTTGCTGATTCGCGCTCTAAGTTTTATCAAATATGCACCAACTTGCCAAATAGTGTGTTGTATGGAACCTTATTTCGATTGGTGGGAAACGTTTGTTGATGTACAAACAAAGCAGCCCCGTTGTTTCCCCGTTCTTGTCGGTATATGAATTGTGGCACACTTCGTAGTATGCTAATCACAGCTGCCCGTGCTTCCCCCGGCACGCGAAACACTCCAACGAACTTTGTAAAGGCATCTACCAAATAAAATGTGTGTGCCTTCGTGTGCCTGTGCGTATTAGTGTGTGTCCGTGCGTCTGCTTGTGTGTGCATGTGTGTCGGGGGAGTGAATCTTCAAACAGTTTTTCAAGGGATAAGATGCACTTTGGCATAAAATGACGCATTTCTACAAGTACGGTAGTCCAATGGCTTAGCTAGAGCATCACATTCGGCTTTAGCGTGAAATATCTCAAAATGTTCTGAGCAACGGCTCATCAACCGCATGCGAGGACTTAGGTTCCCCCTTAAACGTCATAAAATGCCGCAGTTGCGACTACATTACCTTACACCAGAGCAGACGGAGACGATAAGTGGGAGAAGCATTGCTCCAGCTAAGACTCTAGACGACTGTACCCTTTAGCTCCCGCCCCGCGGGGGAAAGAGAAGGGGGACTAGTAGCAAAGTTCCCGGAGCCAATTCTGGAGAGGTCTGAGGATCTTCCAAGATGGAGGTGACGGAACCGTGGAGCGCATCGTGTGGCTTTTCAGTCACACCCCGGGCCTCCCGCCCACCTCTCTTCCGGTTCCTCGGATCGGCACTCCTCCTCCATTGCTTCGGTACAGGCACCCTAACAAGCCAGCAGTAACAACAGCATCCCTTTTCCATCCCGTCGTGCTCCTAGGCCTTGGAGGCTTATCCTGGACAGCCCCTCCCTTGAGGACCAGCTCCTATTGGTCGGCAGAGCAGAGGCCGCGTCCATGGCACTCGGATTCCCCTGACCGGAGTCCAGGCCTCCTTTCCCCAACCTTCTCCCCTTCTAAAGGCCAATAAATTGCGTTCCACCACCAACTCCACAATGGAGGCCTGGGCCACGAAGGTGTCATGTTCTGGCTGCTTGCTGTGAAACGAACGTCCACAATGAGCGTTTCAAGTCACCTTCTTTGGCAGCAGCGGTGCAGAAAGTGCAATTGTTAGTGAAGGACGAATGTTAATGCCCACGTCAAGGTGAGAATAATATAAAGGGCCATATCAAATTGCTGACTGCGCACCGCGACATCCTCCCAGCGGGCCAACGTTGGTTGGTTCCATACGGTAGGATGATGCAGTTGTGGAGTGACGCTTGTCTTCCTTGTGTTGGAGTAATTTTTCGTCTCCAGCCGTTCTAAGCAAGGAATGCGGCCGTGCAGTACATTCACGGTGCAGTCACTATCCGCTCCAATGAGAGCGGGGGGTCTATTCCGACGAATTCAAATCAGCTGGACCACACAGGGTTTGTTTTTGGTATAGCGTGGATGTCTCTTTAAACATTCGAATTGTAGGCTACATTGAGTAAATCCTGTATTTACGCCCTAAACCAAATATATGCTTGCAGAGTAGAACATCCAGCGATCCGAAGAAGTTCCGCCGTAAGTTCCCGTAGGCTGTCCCGGATAGTTGGATCCTCTGACAGCGTAGATAGAACAGGGCGGAGAATTTGTACACGCCTTGTGAATGCAGTGCGTGTCATGTGTCCCACGGCGTAGCGGCTGTGAAATTGGCAATTCGGTGGGGTTTATTTTGTTGTTTCGGATTCGATGCGGACATGTACGGTGTTCTCTATCTCTTCGTCAAGCTTTGGCCTTCATTTATAATTACGCGATTTTTAGTGCGTAAGGACTAGCAGTGTAAACCCGAACTTTGTGTGCGCGTAAACTCGATAGTTGCCGATACCTACACACCAGTTTCTACCCGTAATAATGTATCGGACAAAGCTGACTGAAATGGTTAACGAAATCAATCATTTTATTGAGTCGGCAAGTTGCATCAATCAAGAACACAATCAATTGCGTCACTGTTACTAGAAGGATAGTTAACAAGAAATTTGCGCGTACTTCTAAGCCTCACATGATCTCATACCCTTCCCCGGAGGAGCACGCACCTGCAGGTCGGCTTTGGAAAACGCTCCTTAAAACCGCTAGATATCTGAATCATTTGATTTTGTGAACAAGTTCTGTGATTCCATGAATGCTTTTTGCGACATTTACACCTGTTTATGTCCTTAAAAGGCGAAATCTATAGCGCTTCTTTTCAAGATACGTATCAAACACTGTTGTAGTCCTACATCGTCCAATCACTGTCACTTAGACTGCGAATTTTAAACTTGTCGAATTCATTCCCATTCTCCCCGCAAACAGGGCTTAACGACAGGTCTATCCAACCAAAGAGCCCGCCATCGCGCATTTCGTAACAGCAAATGTCGCGCACACTACACAGTCATGAAAACCAAACCACCCAGCCTGCACTTACATTTATTGTTGTGACAACGCTTTTTGCAATGACAAAGCATTTCTACTGGCTTCATCTCCAGCGCAAACAGGCAAAAGCTCGTCATAAGTTGATTTGAAAACATACCTTTGTGCCTCTCCCAGCGTTCTTGATGCCAGAAATCTCTGAGCCACTACTTGGTCCAAACAGACTCGTACATGGAAAACGTAGCTGATCCGACCAGAGCCGACAAGATGTTCTCGTCGTGCGTTATGTCAAATTTAGTGCTGTGGTTACGTAAAGAGAACTATTAGTGCACGTACTACAATACGTTCCATCAACACAACGGTTGCTTTGGCGTAAGAAAGCAAACTGTGAGCTTCCGGAAACGCCCGTATCTATATCCCTCCAAGCAAGCTTCAATATGCAATCTGGTGAGGCAGTGTTGTATACAGCTTTTACTGTGCGCTGAATTACCCCTATGTTGTTTTGATACCCAAGCACGAAAACGCCTCGCTGATCATTTCGAAAGTCACTGGATGCGAGGAATCAAATGTGAATAAATATACCGCATTGAATGAATAAATATAACAAGCGCTACAAAAAGCCAATATGGCAGGTTTTCTTTGTTTCAAAACAAGGTACTGATAACTTGCATCACACATTTTTATTGCAATGTATATTTTGGGCTATAAAAAAATAAATCCTCGACTTGTCTTTTCGGCAGACGGGAGCGATACCTGCAGTGATATTTGAGCTACCAGCTTTCATTCAGCTTAGATTACTATCTTCATAACGTCACACATTATCCTAAGAAAAGGCATGAAAGTCGACACTTACTTGGCCAAATATACACGTGCATCAAAGTCAGACACCGGTTGCACGGTGCTGTTGGCACTGTTCGAGTCAACGATGACTTTTGTTATGACTGTTGCTGGTGCCAGTAAAATAAAAACAAGCTGCATGCAGTCGGTCCACACGACGCCCCTGAGCCCGCCCTTGTTTGCGTGTGGAAATAAAAGAGGCAGCCACGAGCAATTAGTTCTTGAAAAAATAGTTTCCGAATTTTCATACCAAAAACATTTGAATCAATATTTTCGTACTACACATTATAAATCACTGCTTACACCCCATTTAAAGAAACACAGTTAACGGTTACAACATGCATATAATCCATGTTAGGCTTGGCGTTTATATAATATGGTAGAATCAACAAGTTCGTTTTAAATTTGTGGTACTCAGCATATTGTCACGAAGCCAAGGACGACGCAGTTGTCTTGCAGGAGAAACAAGTTTATTGGAGCGAACTTGTGCTCCCCTAACAACTCAAAAGAATACAGAGGCGGCGAAGCAGCGGTCAACAAAGTGACTTGCGTCAGCGAGCGTCGCAGAATCGAATGCCCCGGCGTCCGCACTGCAGGCTTTTTATCTTTTGGCGCGCGTGGTTCTCGAAACGTCGATTCGCATCGAGAACATAGTAGATCCAAGAAGATTATTCTGGGCTGTTCACGTTAGATCGGAATGCTCTCCCTATCACAACAGATAACTCATGCGGCACAGAAAGAAAGAATGGAACACGCGCTTCCCTTGGCGCAGAGATAACACAGGCCGGCGCAGCCGGGCGGTAAAAGCAAAACACAAATAAACAAACCCAATGTATGGTTCGCGGCATTACCCCCATTTAAAAGTGCATCGACCCGATGCTAACATAAGCGACAGTCCGAATAAAAGTTCGTCATCGTCCGTAGAAAGGTTTTAAGCGAACCACGTGGACGACTTCAGGCCGCGTGCGTCGTCGTGATGTGCCGGAGTCACCATCGGGGATCACTTCCTAGGTAAGTTGGCCAACACGTCGTAGAATCTGGTAGGGTCCGAAATACCGTCGCAGGAGCTTCTCACTGAGTCCGCGTCGTCGGATGGGAGTCCAAACCCACACACGATCCCCTGGTTGGTACTCGGCGTCTCGGCGTCGGGGGGTTGTAGCGGCCCGCATCCACCAGCTGCTGGTCCGTTATACGAACTCGAGCGAGCTGGCGGGCCTCCTCCGCACGTTGAAGATATCCGTGGACGTCGGCGTTGAGGTCGTCGTCTTCTACGTGCGGAAGCATGACGTCGAGCATCGTAGTCGGCCTTCTACCGTAGACAAGCTCGAACGGCGTCAGCTGTGTCGTCTCCTGGATAGCCGTGTTGTACGCAAACGTGACATACGGGAGCACTTCGTCCCAAGTCTTATGTTCAACGTCAACGTACATTGACAGCATATCTGCGATTGTCTTGTTCAGACGTTCTGTTAGTCCGTTCGTTTGGGGGTGGTACGCCGTCGTTCTTCGGTGACCAGTGTTGCTGTAGCGTAATACTCCTTGCATCAGCTCCGCAGTAAATGCCGTTCCGCGGTCTGTGATTAGGACTTCCGGGGCTCCATGTCGCAGCACAACTTGGCTTATAAAGAACTTCGCCACTTCTTGTGCAGTCCCCCTCGGAAGAGCGGCGGTCTCTGCGTAGCGCGTCATGTAGTCTGTCGCTACGACAATCCACTTGTTCTGTGATCGTGACGTAGGGAACGGGCCTAAAAGGTCCATTCCAATCTGTTGAAATGGTCTCGATGGGACGGCGATCGGTTGCAGAAGTCCGGCGGGTCTTGTCGGCGGCGTTTTTCGTCGCTGGCAGTCACGGCAGCTCCGGACGTAGTGGGTGACGTCAGAGGTAAGGCCGGGCCAGTAGTACCTCGCCTTGATTTTTCCAATAGTGCGGGCTGTGCCCAGATGTCCGGAAGACGGGTCGTCGTGGCACGCTTCCAAAATTTCGTCACGAAGGTCCGCGGGGATGACGAGAAGGTAATTCGCTCTTGTTCCGGGGCTGAAATTCTTCTTCACAAGGACGGAGTTTCTCAGGCTGAATGCTGGTAAGCTGCGTTTGAAGCTCCTAGGAACGGCAACGTTGCATCCCTCGAGGTACTCGATTATGACGCGTAAGTCGGGGTCGGCACGCTGCTGGGCGGCTAGGTCGCTCTCCGTCACGATCCCGAAGAACGCGCTGTCTTCATCAGAGTCCTTGTGGTGGTGGGTCGACGGGGGCGCGAGACAGGCAGTCGGCGTCGGAGTGTTTCCTGCCGGATTTATAAACGACTGTAACGTCGAACTCCTGCAGGCGCAAGCTCCACCGCCCAAGACGGCCAGAGGGGTCCTTCAAATTGGCGAGCCAACACAGCGCATGGTGGTCTGTTACAACCTTGAATGGCCTTCCATACACGTATGGGCGAAATTTTGAAATCGCCCATATAATAGCTAGGCACTCTTTCTCAGAGGCAGAATAGTTTTTCTCCTCCTTCGACAGACCACGGCTAGCATAGGCGATTACCCTTTCGCAGCCGCTTTGCTTTTGGACAAGGACGGCACCCAAGCCTATATCGCTGGCGTCCGTATGCATTTCCGTTTCGGCATTTCCGTCGAAATGAGCGAGCACGGGCGGGCTTTGCAGGCGTTTTTGCAGCTCGCCGAATGCTTTTTCTTGGTCGTTTTCCCAGCTGAAAGGGGTGCTATCTTTCGTCAAGCGCGTGAGTGGCTCTGCAATGCGTGCGAAGTTTGCGACGAAGCGCCGGTAGTATGCTGCACAGCCCGAGAAATCTCCGCACGCCCTTCTTGTCTTTCGGCCTTGGGAAGTTCGCAATGGCTGAAGTTTTTTGCCGGGTCAGGTAGGACTCCCGCGGCGTTGACGACGTGGCCCAAGAACTTGAGTTCCCCGTATGCGAAACGGCACTTTTCAGGCTTCAGCGTCAACCCCGACGTACGAATGGCCTCGAGTACAGACTCCAACCTTTCAAGGTGTTCGTCGAAAGTCCGGGCGAATACCACTACGTCGTCGAGGTATACGAGGCAGGTGTGCCACTTAAGGCCAGCTAGCACAGTGTCCATGACTCTTTGAAACGTCGCTGGTGCTGTGCACAGCCCAAACGGCATCACCTTGAACTCGTATAGGCCGTCTGGAGTTATAAATGCAGTCTTCTCTCGGTCTCTCTCGTCCACTTCAATTTGCCAGTAGCCGGTCTTCAGGTCCATCGATGAAAAGTACTTCGCGTGGCAGAGGTGGTCGAGGGCGTCGTCGATTCGGGGAGGGGGTACACGTCCTTTTTCGTGATTTTGTTCAGTCGCCGGTAGTCAACGCAAAACTTAATGTGCCGTCTTTTTTCTTTACGAGTACGACGGGCGCAGCCCAGGGGCTTTTCGATGGCTGTATAATGTCATCGCTCAGCATGTCGTCGACTTGAGTCCGGATGGCTTCCCGTTCGTGTGAAGAGACGCGGTACGGTGACTGTCGGGTATACGTCGGGCTCCATCTTCGGTTATTATTCGGTGCTTCGCTAGAGGGGTCTGACGTAGTTTTGCGCTCGACGAAAAACATTCGCTATAGCGACGCAGCAAAGCCAATAATTTTTTCCGTTGTTCTTGCGGTAGCGCCGGATTCACGTCGAATGGCTGCGGGAGCTTGAATTGTTTCTACGGGTGTGCGTTCAAAGTCGGCGACTGCGATCACATCACTTGCTTCTTGCGTTTCTTCGAGGAACGCAATTGCAGCTCCCTTGTTTAAATGCTGGTACTCTTCGGTGAAATTAGTGACCAAAACGTGAGATTGGCGTTGCTTAAAGTGCGCAATGCCTCTTGCGACGGAGACACCGCGGTCGAGAAGCAACCTTCGATCACTCTCTACGATAGCGTCGATGTCAGAAGCAGCATCCTCACAGTAGACGGCGATCATCAAGCTTGCGCGGGGTGGCAGGGTGATGTGATCGTCGGCGATCCTGACAGCAGCACGGTGATCGGGGTTCGGCTGCGGCGTCGTGGAGTGATTGGAGGAAAATGTTATCGACTTGGTCTGCAGATCAATTATTGCGCCGTTGTCCGTCAAAAAGTCCATTCCGAGAATCACGTTGCGGGAGCAGTTAGGCAGAACGACGAACGCCGCAGGGTACGTTGTGCCGTCTATGGTGACGCGCGATGTGCACGTTCCACTTGGCGTCACGAGGTGGCCTCCTGCTGTGCGTATGTGCGGACCGTCCCATCTGGTCATAACTTTCTTCAGTTTAGACGCAAATGGTCCGCTCATTACCGAATAGTCAGCTCCCGTGTCTACGAGGGCGACTATGTCAAAGCCGTCGATGGACACCTTGACGTCAGATGCAGTCGTCCTCGAGTTCCGGGTTCGTCGGGGCGTCGTATCTCTGCTTGTACGTGTTGATGGTCGGGCACTGTGCATCGTCGTTTTCGTCGTCTTCTCAACGGACGTCTCGGTCAGGTCGGGTACGCGTCGCGGCGTATAGCTGTTGTCGTGTACGGGAGTCTCGTCAGGTCTGGGTCGGGTCGTCGGGATGAGGGCATGTTGTGAGTCACTGTCTTCCGCGAGTCGTTGCGTCGTTGGAGGGTTTTCATTTTTCCATGATCGTGCAACTTTACCTCCAGAAGTTGCTGCTTTTAGTTTACCCCGCGTGGGCTGGGGGACCTTCCACGTGAGAACTCAGCATTGCTACGGCGGTTCGGCGACTGGTATGGGTAGGGTGACGGCGAACGGTTGAAACGGGCTGGTCGACGGCTGGTGTTGGACAGGTACTCTTCGATCTCCGATGGGCGCTGGCCAGTTCGGGGGCGGGGTGCGTCGACGGAGAACCCTCGCAAACCGAGCCTCCTGTAGGGGCAGCGACGGTAGACGTGGTCGGCCTCTCCGCAGTGGTAGCACAGCGGACGATTGTCGGACGTTCGCCACACGTCGGTCTTCCTTGGGGCAGGGGGTTGCGCCGCAGGTGGTCGGGCCGGCGAGAGGGGACGACGGTACGGAGCCTCGTGACGATAGGGTGCAGGTGGGCGAGGGCGATGTACAGCAGCCGCGTAGGTCATGGCTTGCGGCTCACGAGGTGCTACTGGCGTCGTTGAAGTTCCCAGCGCTTGCTGCACTTCTTCTCTAATGACGTCGGTAAGAGAAGCGACTTGTGGTTGCGGCGGCGTCGGGAGCAGTTTCCGCAGCTCCTCCCTCACTATTTCGCGGATAGTGTCGCGTAGTGAGTCGGAGTTGATAGCGCTGGCACCAAGCGTCTCCGAAACCAGCGCATTGATTGGGCGGTCGTACTGCCTCGTTCGGATTTCGAGCGTCTTCTCCATCGCGGCGGCCTCAGACGCGAATTCGGACACGGTCTTGGGGGGGTTGCGAACAAGGCACGCGAAGAGCTCTTGCTTTACACCTCGCATCAGAAACCTTAGTTTCTTTTCTTCCGTCATTCCTGGGTCCGCACGGCGGAAAAGTCGCTTCATTTCCTCGACGAAGATTACGACTCCTTCGTTCGGGTGTTGCGTTCGAGTTTCCAGTAAAATCGCAGCTCGTTCTTTTCTCACCACGGTTGTGAAGGTCTTAAGGAACTCGCTTTTGAATTGCGTCCAGTCGGTCAAGGCGCTCTCGTGGTTTTCAAACCAAGTTCGGGCTGCATCCTCCAAGTAAAAGAAAACATGCCGGAAGGTTTCTTCATCGTCCCACCTGTTGAAGATCCGCACGCGCTCCAGCTTCTCCAACCATTCCTCTGGATCTTCAGCGGGGGCTCCCCGGAACGATGGCGGTTCCCGGGGCTGCTGCAGCATGATTGGCGACGTTGTTTCTTGTACCATGGTGTTGGTTGCAGCGTTCCTTTTCTTGGGCCCTTCTGGCATCAAACCGAACTCGGGTGGAAAATCTTGCAGGCGGAGGCTGGCTCTTGTTGGACTGGCTTGGCGGCTTCCCGAGGTTGCAGTGGGCATGAAGGGTGCGTACCCCGCACCTCCACCAGATGTCACGAAGCCAAGGACGACGCAGTTGTCTTGCAGGAGAAACAAGTTTATTGGAGCGAACTTGTGCTCCCCTAACAACTCAAAAGAATACAGAGGCGGCGAAGCAGCGGTCAACAAAGTGACTTGCGTCAGCGAGCGTCGCAGAATCGAATGCCCCGGCGTCCGCACTGCAGGCTTTTTATCTTTTGGCGCGCGTGGTTCTCGAAACGTCGATTCGCATCGAGAACATAGTAGATCCAAGAAGATTATTCTGGGCTGTTCACGTTAGATCGGAATGCTCTCCCTATCACAACAGATAACTCATGCGGCACAGAAAGAAAGAATGGAACACGCGCTTCCCTTGGCGCAGAGATAACACAGGCCGGCGCAGCCGGGCGGTAAAAGCAAAACACAAATAAACAAACCCAATGTATGGTTCGCGGCAATATTTACTTATGATAACAAATGTTAGCTTTACCTTATACAGACTAGGAGTGAATTTTAAAACCGCAATTATGCGTCAGGAACGCGTGGGGGGGGGGGTATTTTTTCAGAACACCGGGTCGCGGATTTTTGAAGACCGAGCAACGTGCGTCATCGAGACGAGCCCGAAGTTCACGAGGCATTTGGATGAGATTCTCGCGCACTTTCCAATATCAACAAATGCATCAATTTTTGTTTTCACAAATTAGTTTTATCTCGTATTTACCGTAGATATTTAGTCAGTAATACAATACGTAATGGTTAAGTAAGTGCGTGCGTTGAGCTGAGTCAGACTTGGCGTTGAAAGGAATGTTGTTTTACAGCACTTACCAGGGCAGTGTAGAACGTTCCACAAAATCCTATTAGTATGTTGCACCAAAGCAGTGGAACGTCAAAAGCTACAAAAGTACACAACGAAAAGAGTTTGCGTGCTTTACTGCTCAAAAATAGGAAATCAGCGTCCATGCTTTAAACATACAGCCCTACAAACGTACAGTGTGTAGCTTTGAGAGTGTTTGCTGAAGTGTAAATTTTTCGGAGGCATATTGCGGCTCGCTATGACTGCGGTTTGCTTACTTTATACAATTCACTATGTGCTACCAATAGCCTATTCCTACTATAGATGTAGCTCAAGTAAGAACACAAAGACACATGACTGGATGCTGTTTTGCACAAGTATTTTTAATTCCGCTTCTGTAATAGTCTTAGTGTATGAGATGCACTTGATTACATGAAGAAACACTTCATGGCAATCCTTGTGTCTACCTCGTCTGTCGTCCTGCTCTGGATCCTTTAGGATACCCTGAATGTTTGTTCGGTGTCGAAAGCAACACATTGTAACGTGCACAGCAGTGTCTCGCGCCGTAACTGTGACTCTACAGACACCTTATGCTCTTGCCTAAGGCCACTACTCGTCATTTAAACAGGGTCCCCAAAAACATTTCTGTATACCGGACGGGAAGACCCTCCAGTTTCTAGCCGTGTCTATGTATTTATGAAGTTTTTGCCATGATGGCGGCTATGGTACTACAAAGAAACCAACAGAACTCCGCAAGAGCTTTTCTGAAGGTTTCATCAAAAGCAATTTAATTGCTCTCACGTTTTCCCATAGCTCCTATCCAACGATTTTTAAAAAGCTGTGGTTCACGCGCATAATGATCGCCGCCTTTTGCAACAGCCCAGCAGCGCCTTTATACATTTTTAATGACAAAGTTTTCAGTTGTTTAATAGATGCATTTTAAAAAAGTGTGATACGTGCATCTCTAAAGTAAACATCTTTGCCCGGGCTTATTAAGAGAGACATTAAAAATTTTCGCTATATTTTACTCATTTTTTATATCTATGCTGCAGCTGTAGATTCCACAATGGTTCAACGATTGCTGTAATAATACCACGTAATGAACAAAGGATACACTATTGCACTTAAATGTTTTGAAGCTCCAAAAGAGCAGCGTTACTAGTATATTCTAACTCTGGCTTGAGTGAACGCCTGCATATGCAACTTCCCCTCAAGCCCGTACTGAACGCAGTGCCGTCTTGTGCGTGAACTGCTTTAGTTCCTTGCACAGTGGAGAACGAGAACTTGTTATTTTTGAACCAAACAGTTCGCACCCACCTGTAACAATTGTGAGGCTTGCTGCGAAGATTGACATTGCTCCGAGAGTTTGCTGAAAAAGAGCACTTTACATTAGTGGCTCCACCCTTTTCTGGTAAGAAATGAATCCCCCAAAACACTGTTCAGTGTTCCTAAGTTGGCCTTACGTTGAACTGAGGGATACATTACGCTTGATAGCAGTGTATATGTTAAAAACTTCCGGGGACGAAATTTTAGTCTTAACGTTCTCATTAGTTTGAGGCAGGGCAGAAAAATACTTATCACAAATTTAGTCTTGTTTTTTTTTACAGTTTACAACAAATATGCGCAACCACTACCACTTCATTTGAAAACTTTAGGATTATAATTTACTGGAGCGTGTAACCTACAGTGGCGCAACGTCACAGGTGCACGTTTACTTCATGCCAATATGACGACCCCTTGCATTATGCATGGTGGTTACTCAATCAAGGTACTTACCGTGAGAAATATGTAAGTTCCGCAGGCTGTCAATGAAATGGCAGGGTTGAACCGCTTCCGAATATACTGCAAAGATATATAATGTATTAATCACTCTCGGATTGCCACAGAAGTAGAAAGGACACAACAACGGCGCATCCTTTCTTCATTCAATTCAAATCTAGAAAATAGCCATTATATCGACAGAAACACGATTATACCCGGATTGCTTCCCAAACATCTGAGCAAAAATAACATGTTATCATTGCATCTGTTATTTATATGCTCGAAGAAAATTTACTGGGTTGCCATCAGAATTTCAGTTTCGTGCGTAAGACTTTATAGCCCAAAATAAATACAATTATCGGAAGCAAAGTTTTGCAGGACCCGTGTAGCCAGGCTGAACTACTGCCTACTCTCGGCGGGCTGATGTGTATAAACCAGAACATTTATACTGTCAATGCTTTTTAGATAAAATGGCAGGTCTTGCCACGTGTTCTAGCGTATTCGTTGTAATTCTTGTTTATTGCTTCCTTCGTATACTTTTGCTTAAATTCCCTAAATATCATATTCCAAGATCCGACGTGCAAATGCATTGCTTATGTTTGTTACTTAGTAACAGAGCCAACTGAACTTACGCGTGTTGTTTCATGTGCACTGTGTGCTGGTCATCAGGTCAATTCCATAGGAGGCAACTTTTATAACGCCTTGGATCATGGTAATTACTCTAAGCGTTCCTTCAAATTGAAGTACATTTTAAATTCCAGCATTTTTTTACTGAATTCAAATCATCCTTTCATATCGGTCTTGCTTTCTCTTATTTAACATGTTTTTTTTGTTTTATATAATTGTTTCATGTCGCGAAAGAACTTCCACGTTTAGTTACTTCGAAGTTCCAAAGGGCTGGATTATCGGCTCTCTCCTTATTTCTATTTTAAAGACAATAGTATTTCTCTGGCTACCTAAACTCAAAAGCTCTGGCCGGTCTTTCGACACAGCCGCCCGCCCAAAAGTTGAGAGAATTGTTCAGCTAGATGTTTATATAGGCAAACATTTTTTATACAACTGAATCAGGTACCCCCTTTATACTTGTCAACATTGTTAAGCAGAAAGAAAACATTCAGCTACATTTGAGGAAGACATACGTACGCAACTCTTACATGGCAGTCTTATTTTAATTAAAAACAGGTGTGTGCTTCATTTTTGCTCTAGCAGATAAAAATACACGTTGAAAACAGTACTTTTACAAGAATATACAAAGAAATGTCTCTCGGTGGTATTACAAGCCCAACGTTAACGAAGTGTTTCAATAAAAGGGCGTGGGAGCACGGTGAACGATGCAAAATCGCGTTGACGATTGAGCAAACGTTCACTGCGTTTATCCTGAGAGTGGGGAGACGGGAGGGGAAGAGCGTAAAGGTGGACAGGCGAAATAAGAGAGGAATTTTCGTGAGCATATACGCGGCCAGTTTCGTCATTACTAATTTAGCTCATTAAATTCGTTCCAATGGTCAGCGGCGTAGCGATTATACTGTTGCATACAGCGTCACTACCTGCCGCAAAAACCACCCTTTGCTTTAAACATTGCTGCCTAGCTCTGCACGTGGGGCTACACGTGCGATATAATTCTCTACTTCCAGAAAGTGATTCTGTTGTCGGATACGAATAACCCTGATGCCTCGTGATGAATGACTCCAGCAGTAAAATAAGCTGCCATGGTTCGTGCCACGTAGCATTTCTGTATTGTTTAGTCATAATTCGTCGTGGTGTATACATCTTGTTTTCATTTGTAGCAAACCTAAAAAAATTAAATTATTTTGAACGGATACTAACCAAAGCTTCTATGCATACTAATCTTTATCAAAGTTTCTTATTGTATTCGTCCTATATCCGTACTGCATGGTTCAGCATGGCAGCTGGATTCATGACAACTCTTCTGGTGGAACTTATTCCTTAGTGAATACGCAGTGATACATCATCATTACCCCACAAAAAAAAGTAATATTGTAATATTGAATCTTTTTTCACTCTCCGTTCCTCTATGTGAATATGCCGCGCACAGACTCACCTCGAAAATAGACGTGACGCGCAGTCCGTACATTACCGGCAAAAACAGGCGACCGGCGATGGGGGCCATGGCCATGCAGGCGACACCGTGCCAGATCAAATGGAACCCGTACGCGTAGAAGTGTCCCGTGAAACCCACAAGCCCCGTCGACGACATCAGGGTCGCTACCACCGAGGCTGCCAGAGGAACCACACGCAATGCGCGGCTACCGAGGAACACTTCTACCGGAGTATGGGCCGACCGCGCTTTCCGCCGTAGAGAGAAATAGAGGCCAAGTCCGAAGTTGAGGGCCATCATCACGCCAAACACAACGTACTCGATGATGGAAGCCATCCTACGGGCAAGGGACCACCTCCGCACACAGAAAAAGCTTGAATAGGTTGAAGACAAGCCTGCAGCACTCGTCGCTGATCGTGGCGGTGTAGAGCGAAGAGTGTTCCGTGAAACCTGGCGTGGGTGAACCGCGCTTCGCACTTACCACCAGCTGTTCACTGGTTTACTGCGTTCCAGCGTTTGCGAGACAAGAGAAGTGTGCCACACAGCGCACATCGTATTAATTTCTCTGGACTTCCTCTTGCAGAAGACATAGAAAAACTAATATGTCGAAGTTTCATTTGCCTTCAATACCAGTGCCTCCGCCGCCACCGCATTAGTACCCCCTAATTTTACTTAGGACTAAAGCGTTACGTTTCTGCGATCTGTAAAACGACAACTAGAAATATTTTCGCTGCGCATACGGCGGTATAAAGCAAAAGAAGTTGGACGGAAGCGAAATTATAGTCCACTTTGAGCTCGGAGCACCGAACGCTTACTCTTAAACATTTGTGCTCACTTGCGTACTTTCCATTGGCACCTGTTTTTGTCAACCGACAGTCTATATCGTACGTCGGGAGAACATCCGGTTAAAATACTGAACACGTGGTTCCACGGCTAGGTATCCTGAAAACAGGCCGCAATATGTGCCTGTTTGTTCTGCTCTCCTTTGTATCTGTCGGTTTGCAGGGGCGGAAGTTTGATGGGAGCACACACCCGTTTTAGGGCATTGCATAGACACATAAAATAAAGAATTTCACAAATAATTCACGCAATAGAGAAATCTAAGGCGATTCTATTGGGGCAGATCGACTGCCAAAAAGTCAATATTGTTTAGACCACGTACACCGCAGCGCACTTAGAGTTTGAGACATTGCTTCGCTACAAATCGCCAACTCGTTATAATGTGACCAGCAGTATTCGGCGTTCCCAAACCTGCATATTGTCGAATTTCTGCACGAGCATAAGCGAACCCGCGTCTTTCTTCGCAGCCGAAAAAAACTACTTTCCATTCTTCAAGGAAGGCCTTTTCAAGCATAGCATACGTTATGGTTTCTTTTACACCCACTGAAAAAACTTTGGTCGTCACTTTAAATACAATTTTTATAGTGCCTGCATTACAAAGAGTCATGTCTGTCTCCCACAACAGTCAGAACAATTGCTTCAAATATATCCCTGCGGCGCCGTCGACTATGCAAGCACCGCTCCGAGTGTGTGGCCTAGAACTGCCATATTCCCTGTGATTCGCACTTGCTTCTAACTAGAGAACTTATTTCTCCTTGCATTCTGTGTCTTAATTGTCCTCTATTTGCAGTTTTTGTAGACTTTCGAGATCTGATACGAAGTGCATTGAATTTCAACATTGGACCATAACTACCTCATCATACTGCCGAATAGTAAGTGAATAACAAGTTCGATTGCCCCCTATGCACTGCAGTTTGGAACGTCGAGCTGCAGGAAGCTGCTGGCAGGCAGTCATCTCCACATTGCATTCACTGGTTAAACTGATGAAATTGATATTTCTATTTAGGGAAGGTTTTTATTTAGGAGGCATCCACCCAAGTCTTCCCTACTGTGATACTTTTTATAGAGTCCCCAAGGTTTCGCTTTAATAGAAAAGTGTTCCCATGTGCGAGCTTGGCCGCCAACACAACCAGCAAGGGAGCGATCGGGACACCTATAACTACTTTTGGACCGAAAACAGTTTTGTTGCGGAGTGCTTTTTGCATCTGTTCTGTCGCACTCAACTCAAACCGGTAAAAATGACGTTAACAAATCTGTGCCCAAAAACCAGCGGAAACAACCATAAATCTGCAACAGTCATTCGATGTGTTCTTCCAGTACAAAGAAACCTCTGCGTAAAATCCCATAACTCCATATGGCGGGATGGCGTGAGGCGGCACCCGTTGCCTAACACGCGTCGGCCATGTGAAACGAGCCAGGTTGCACAGTTTCTTCTGTCAGTAAATGATACCAAACTAACCTCTCGGATATTATAGTGCGCTCTGTAGGGTTTGCCGCTTTGTTAGCCAACTTTCTTCGTACCTTACGTTTTCGTTGAAGATTACCTGATTATTATTCAGTACTATACCTTACGCAATGCGATTCGAACTCCTCGTACAAACCGTCAGTAGCCTTATTATTACCGCTAAAGGCCGGTTAGTAGGCGTGTACCATCTTTACCGTATACTTCTTCAATTGTGGCCCCAACGGTGGGGACCATTTTACTAATTCTGTAGAATTATTCCACGCAGTGCTTAATGCTTCTTAGTGGGCCAAGGAACCAAGCCCACCTCCCTCCTGTCTTCATGCCTGCGGGAGCACAGAATATGCCCGCTAATGAACACCTCACACCTTAACCTGTTCTTCTAAACCCATCTAACCCAATGGTCTCTCATTTACTTCCTAAGGATTCATTCAGCCCGCACCACTATGTTACCCTCCCACGGCCACACATACTTGTGCTGTATAGTGTTGCCAGGTTCAAGTTGCAATAGCTGTCTATTCGGACACAGAGATTCTTCGCCCCCTCCGCTGTATAGCCAACCTTTCCACTACCGCGATCAAGTCCTTACCACTGCTGTGGGCTTTAAATTTTCAGTTCGTCTGTGCGGTTTTCACCTATTGCTACACCGGGGTAACAAGACGCTTTACTGGTGAGAGAATGCTGTTGCTGTCCCACTGAGCTACCCTAGTATGGTTGCACTCGTGTACCATAGACATTGTGGTACCTGGAATGAGAGAAGATTTACCCCAACCGGTGGCACTCTAAACCTGGGCATGGGCTATCGTCTCTCATTGTTTAGTGGGGTTCCCCATCGCTATACAAACAGATACATAGAGAGAGAAAATAAAATGTATTTTCAAGATCCAAAAATATATTGTATAAACATTCCTTCAAGCGTTACAGCAACTAAGGTTACAAATAAAAACCTATGACATTATGAAAGACTATTTCTGGACATTTCTAAACGTCGAATTTATTCGCTGTTGGAGATTAACGCTTGGAAAGTAAATGTACGGTAAAAAGCTTATGTTATACCTGCATCGACACCTCACCTATTTGCAGTTGTACATTTACGCTTAAACTGGGTTAAATTGTGCGCGAAAAGTTACAGGGGATTGCTACACGTTTTCTCAGGAGGTGAAAACGCGGAAGCACGCGAGAGATCGAAGTTCACACGTAAAAGACTTCATGGCGCCCACAGGGATGCTGCGCCTATCATACGGCGGGTTTGTAGACTTCGGGTTCGAACTGCAAGCCTTAAGGAAGCATGTGTCTCAGTAAATTTCCCAGGAGGGCTTACCCAAAGCCGTTCACAGTGTCGGGTTTCTAAACATCGGTTTAAAACTCGAGTTTTGTGTTCTCTACTTCAGGCACCCACTGTGGAGCCACGAGAACGGCACGCTACTGTTTTGTGTGCTCAAAGTGAAGGCATTACATGCGTCATTGAAAGTTTGACCTCTT
The DNA here is from genome assembly GCA_013339765.2 of Haemaphysalis longicornis. Lineage (NCBI taxonomy): Eukaryota > Metazoa > Arthropoda > Arachnida > Ixodida > Ixodidae > Haemaphysalis > Haemaphysalis longicornis. Next base: position 93,785,704 of record CM023456.1, read on the forward strand.
ATGACCATGGCGTCGGCACAAAAGAACAAAAGCGAGCCAGCCGTTTAGATTATGCGTTTCAGAAAAGTAAACAGTGATTGATTAGTAATGAAGTTCAGTAAGCTTGATGTCGGGATAGTTGGTGTAACATGCATTTGAGGTAACTAGCGCTTGTTGTAACACAGAGACGGTCACGAAAAAAAACGTATACTTTCACGAGAAGACGGCGCTTCTCGTGAAAGTATATGTTTTTTTTCGTGTCCGTCTCTGTGTTCACAGCAAGCGCAACTTACCCTTTAAAGCATTGATTAGTAATCAAACGTTTGGGCGAAACTAGAGTGTATAAGAATGGGTTAGGGTAGATTAAGATAAGTAGGTGTATTAAGAAGGATTAAAACTGAATAAGAGGGAATCTTTATTGTTTACTGATTGGTACATGTAGTATCTGGGGGTTTCGTTTTGGTTTCGGTTTTGATGTCGAGTAATTCTACCACCAGGGGGCTAACCCCAGGGTATTATAATATATATATAATATATATATATATATATATATATATATATATATATATATATATTATATATATATATTATATATATGACGTCACTAACTAAATATTTCTCTTTTGGCTTGACTCTTCAACTCGAGCGTACGTCTCCTGCTTCGCCCTTCGGGGCCGTCGCCGACGCGACACCACAATGGCGCAGCCGACTCTTGAACCATCGAAAATGTAAGCACCCCAAATCTCTTGTGTAACATGTAAGCCGCCGTACTGGCTGCAAGGCTTTTTTTCGTTTATGTATTTCGGCTAAAATATTCAGTCAAGTTCGGTAAAGCGTTAGGCCTCCGCATCGAACTCCGCACATGATCGAGTCAGCCAAACCAGCGGGCGCAAGCACCGGCAGCGACTATGAATATCTCGTTCGCGGCTCACTTTGATGTCTCGAAATCACAGCGGGCGAACCGCATACAGTCCCGTAGTTTATGTCAAGCAGAAAAGGAATCAGCGATCCACTTCGCGCGCCGTGTGCAATACGTGGGTCGACAGTGCAACTTCGGCTCCGACGAAGCCGCGTCACTCGTGGATCAACTCATCGTGGGACTTGCGTTCTATCCCACCAGGGAACGTCTGCTCACAGAAGGCCCTGCACTCACGTTTGACAGAGCCATCCATTGGCCGAATTCTCCAAAACGACGGGGCGTCATTTTGAAACGACGGGGTAGCGCCATGCAAACTCATGTGTTCTGGGGTTGGGGCCGTCGCTTTGGGGAAGCTGTGCGGGGAGAGCAGCAGCAGAAAAGCACTGTTGAGGGCGCAAAGCGACACCCTCTGCCCCCCGCCGTTTCGCTTGTCGCTTTGCGCCCTTCCAACAGTGCTTTTCTGCAGCTGCTCTCCCCGCACAGCTTCCCCAAAGCGACGGCCCCAACCCCAGAACACATGCGTTTGCATGGCGCTACCCCGTCATTTCAAGATGACGCCTGTTTTTTACAGAATTCGGCCCCATGTCATCCACAACGTAACTAAAGTTCAAGATCTGCTGCAACGACATCAAGCAGCCAGAGAAGAAATAGTTCAAGCGATCGACGGGACTCAACGAACTCGACCGCTTCGATTTCCACATCGTGAATTGCGATCCGCTACGTTTAGAACCAGCCACCGAAGTTCACCGCCGACACTTTGTGGCCGTTGTGACAGGACATGGCACCCACTTCAACAGTGCCCCACCCGTTTTCCACGTCGCGAGTTTCGCCCTACAATTTCAAAACACAGACGTGCATCATCATCACGTCCGGCGCATAGGTTAGCCCGGACCAGTGCTCGGCGTTCTCCTCCAGCGTGCGGCCGCTGTGGTAGGATTTGGCACTTGCTCCAACAGTGTCCCACTCCGGGGAAAATGTATTTCCGGTACGACGAGACGGACGTCGTCGTCGTCAACCAGCTCGGCCAACATGCGACGCCAACGCACCAAGGATTCTACTCTGATGTCAAGGTGAATGACACCTACTTTCCCTGGTGCGCTCTGAGCTAGCAGAAAGCAGAGGGAGGAATCGCAGCTGGCTGAAGAAATGCGGCTGCTAACATCGCAACTAGCAGATCTTCGAGAGAAACTACGAGCGAACTCGTCTGAACTTGAGGAGAGCGATAGTGAATCTCAAGAGGTTAAGGTTCAAGAGGTTCAAGAAAAAGAAGCTGACAAGCCCGAGGGAGACTTCGAGAAGGCTGACGAAGCGACAAGCCTGAGGAAGGCGTCGAGAAGGCTTACGAAGAGCGAAAGCCCAAGATCCAGCACCGTCGAATATAACGACGAGTCTGCCGATAAGACAAGAAAAAGAGAAAAGGAAACAGCGGAGTGTGTGGACTGTGTCAGCTGTTTGTGTAGGGTATGGGATTTCATTTCCTCATTTTGTTCTTTTTATAAAGGGGGGGGGGAAGAAGAAGTACAAAAAAATAGGGAAGAAGAATGTAGTATCTGGGTGTTTCGGTTTTGGTTTCGGTTTTGATGTCAAGTAATTCTACCACCAGGAGGCTGACCCCAGGATATATATATCACGTCACTGAATAAATATTTCAGATTTGGCTTGACTCTTCGACTCGAGCGTACGTCTCCTGCTTCGCCCTTCGCGGCCGTCGCCGACGCGACACCAAAGTACTAATGATTACTAAAGCGGGATTAAGCTTAATCAGGATGAATTAAGGTAAACTACGATGAAGTACAACAGATTGCGGTAAATTGGGATGGATTAGACGGATGAAGGTTTGTTCAGACTATATAGAATAGGGATCAAACTGGAATAAGAATATGTATTTGGAAGGAACCTTAACTAAGGTAAAGTGGATCATGAGAGATTTGGGTGCCATCAAGGTGCGACTGAGGTAGACTAACGTAGATTATAGTGCATTAAGATGCAATAACGTCTGTTATAATTATGTTAAGGTGGATGAAAGTGGGTTACCATGAATAAATTAGATTAAGAAGGACTAAGAACGGTAAAAAAGAATAGCTGCTGCGTCGTGTGGACGTGTGTATCACCATACTCGTTACAATAGGTCGCGAGCATTCACCTTCAAAGCACGTAAAAATCAAAATTTCCCGTGAAATGTTTCTCCTGATGGCCCTTTTTTCTCCGACAAGACAATTCCAACCTGGTGCTTCGTGTCGCGTTGGAGCACAGTAGTGGTTCAGTGACGCACACCTAAATGCAACCTATTGACTAGGGGGGAGGGGGAGCAGAGAGAGCGAAATGTACGGCAATGGACCTTACCTCCCTCCACTTCGTCCTTTAAGGGGGGGGAGGGGGGAATTTCGGAAAATACAGCCTTAGTTACTCTATTCCACAACACACATGCAGTACAGAAATTTCAAGTGTCTAGGTCCAGACTTACCGCTGGGCTATGAGGAATCAGTCAGCCAGTCAATCAGCCATTCGTCAATCAGTCGCGCCTCTTCTCTTTATAGGCATATAACAGGCGTAGTACAATATACCTGTATGCTAATACATATTCCGTTATTCGTTCGTGTCTTAATTACATCTCCCTGGAATTGTACACACATAGGAATTCCCCCCTTCTGTGAATGCGTAGGCTCCTTCCGGAGGCGTGGGTATATTGAGAACCGCCGGAACACGGGTTTTCTATAAAAGAAGAACTATCTAGAAACAAATTGTACGACATTGGTGCACTTAAATGACTGAATACGCACAGGGTTTTAATGTCACCAGATTTCATAAATAACTATCAGTCTCAGCTCTAATAGGAAATAGCGGTAGTATCAGGCAATGCCCGCATGGGCCAATATGCCAACAGGTAAAACATAAAATACATAGAGTTTTCTGTTTCTTCTCATAAGGAGATCGTCCTTTAATAGTTGTACACAATTAACAATCCCCGCCCGCTTAATTCACGTGTGAGCCGGCCGGAGTCCCCTGGTTTAGAGAACGTCTAGGACGCGTCTTTTTGTGGAACAACCTCTCGCAACAAGTTTCTACGAGGTTGTTGCGTTCAAACGCCTGCATAATCGTGGAGAGCTTTATCTCAACACGTTTCTTAGATATACGTTCGCCACAGTTTTATAGCAAATAACCTGGTCCCCTTATAAAAGACCTTGGGCTCCTGTAAACGGTGCGCGCTGCCCCGGCAGGTGGCACGAGAGCTATGTGAACGTGGGAAAATTGAATGTAATTCCTCTTCGTGAGGAGCGTATTTTTAAAAATTCATGCTCACCCTTTTGTGTGTTTGTTAGAATAAAATTTGGCAATTAAAATTTGGACAGCTGTGTGTGGGTCATTTGCAACAAAACCACATTTCTGTTTGGTTTGGAGCTGACATGTGCAGCAAATAAATAGTTCTCTGTCTGTCGCAACAGGCTGAATAGTTACTGAGAAATGGTGTGAAAAACCCCAATTAGAACCAAATCTTGACAAGCCTGTGAGATGGGTGTTAGAACAAACCCTAAAAAGCAGGTCTTAAAAATTACTATGGGCTGCTATATACAAGCAACATTTCGTTGGATATCTCAACTGACCCGCGATAAAATGAGGAAGACTTCCGGAAAAACATATTTTAGTACGTTTAACACTTCGAGGACCGTAATTTCTAAAATGTTTAGCAATATTGAGCTGCTGCAGAATGGTAGGAATATACTCGCAAATAATCAAGCCTCTAGAACCAGCAGTTTTGCTCCAGATTCAGTTCACCTATTAGCCGTGTAATTTCCAACATCCTTCACACGTTTTAACGGCGTCTTGGGGAAATTTCCTTAATCTTTTTCTGCGTATTTGTGGGGTAACATTTCCAAGCAAAACCGAATTTGATATATCATTCGCTCAAACGTTTATTGGGCTATCTGCACAAACCCGTGATATATGTTGAAACACTGATTTCCCCATGGCTGTTTGTTATGGCAAAACTCTGACACTCCCGTGGAAAGATTTTACGGGCTACATGCAACGGCAAACACCCCTGTGATATCTCAACAGGCGAGTTAGATAATGCAGATATGCGAAAGCACAATTTTGCTCTGTTCCTTTAGTGGAGGTGGCATTTCCGAAATTCGCGCTTTAGTTCTACCCTACGCTGTGATAAAAGTGCCCTCTCAACATTTAACACTTCTAGGCTTAAAAGTGTTGGCTTGACATATTTGGCTCTTGATATTTACATGTTACAAAAAAGTACGAATTGTTCCCTAACAGCTCCTACCTATACAAATAGTAACGATGGTATACTTGGTAAGTTGCAATGTTGTTGTAAAGTTGTTGTTTATGTTGATTCCGGGTTTTCACTCTTATTAAATAATCTCTTGCAAAAATCACCTCTCCAGCTTATTTTGTCACTAGTAGTTCCGTTGTAGCACACATCCGCAATTCGACAGTGCTACATTTTCGCTACAGTCCTATCTTTCTTTTGTTCAATTGGACCGGGCAAAGCAAAAATGAAGCTCAACAACCCTTATGAATAATCGTCACGTATGATCACAGTGACCTAACGAAGCTCATTTGCATCTTTTTTATAGCAGTCTTAAAGAGCACGCATAGTTTAATTGCGTAGAAAATCTGCTCACGATAAATTCATCAAAAAGCCTCACAATAAGCTCAGTGATCAAAAAATCAAATATGCTATATTTTTACCGATTCTCGCATGTGTGACAACGCAAGGAAGACAAAGGGTGCTGCTACCCCGAAACGGAATATTTTTCACCACCTTGCGCCGTCCAAGATCCGAACTTTTGAAGCGGTTGCCAAGAAGCGTCAATCAAGGGAAGAAAGAAAGCCCCACCGGCGGATGTCCGCCTCCGCAGCTGCGTCGCGCGGACGTATGCGTCCCGGTGCCGCTGCTGCCCGCAACTGCTGCGTCGCTTGTGCCTTTGCCAGTCGCTGCTACTTCACCTACGCCACTCGAAAGAAGGCACCAACTCGTAAGACCGTTATCTTATTTAACACCCTGCAAATTTTCTTTCTCCAGTCCGCACCAACTTTTATCTACGGTATTTAGTAAATACGATCTATGAAAACTTGGCATATACTCCCTGCATGCCCGCCGGCCTCTGAACACGTATGCTGCAAAATGCACCCCCTCTCCAATGTTTACTATCTGATCTGAACCTGCTCCTTTTAACAAAGCCTACGGCAACATTTACCAATACATGACATTCCACGACTTAGGCCAAGTTGTGTCCCCCGATCCCAACCATGAAGCAGAAATATTTCGAAAAATAAGAATGAATGGCAGCCTACCATGGTCCCTGAAGAAGAAAATGTATGACAGCTGCACCTTACCGGTACTCAGGTACGGGGCAGAAACGTGAAGGCTCACTAAGCGTTAGGGTGCAACTTAAATTGAGGACGACTCAGCGAGAAATGGAACGGAAGATGATAGGTGTAACACTAAGGGACAAGAAGAGAGCGGACAGGGTCAGGGAACAAACGCGTGTTGAGGACATATTAGTAGAAATGAAGAAGACATGGACGTGGGCAGGGCATGTAATGCGAAGGCAAGATAACCATTGGTCATTAAGGGTAACAGAGTGGATACCTAGAGAAGGCAAGCGTGGAAAAGGGCGGCATAAAGTTAGATGGGCAGATGAGATCAAGAAGTTTACGGGGATAAATTTGGTCGCAGTTAGCACAGGACCGGGATAATTGGAGATTAATGGGAGAGGTCTTTGCCCTGCAGTGGGCATAGATAGGCTGGTGATGATGACGATGATGACATTCCACAAGATTAACTAGACAATATTAGTCAAATGCGAGCTGGCTTCTCCTTGTTAGAGGAATTTAAAGAACTCTCTCTTCAAACTTCTCTTTATAAAGCTATTGTTTCATCATTAAATGAGGTATGATGGTTCAGTGATTCGGTGACAACGTGCCGAACTAGTTTTTTAATGTGACAAAAAATGTGCAAATACGTTCTTCCGAACTTTTTTTTTCTAACATCATCACATTTCCAACATTTCGCCACCCCCTTCAATGTCTGAATGCATCCTTCAATGTACAGCAATCAGTCAGTCGCTCACTCACTTTGCGTTTACCCTAGCCGTTCGAAACACTTCTTTTGCCCCTCAGAAGAAACATGATTCTTTGCAATGTGGCTTGCGCATTTGTGACACTTTTTTCGTGTCCTTACATCTGGCAATGGCTAGAAACTACCGAAATATTGCGCATCCGTCTCTTGGTTGGAAGGCAAAATTGCAAACAATCCCGGCATTTCAACATTGCTAGGCTACCCTGCTAGCTAAGATGAACGCAGTTTTTATGTTCTCTTCAAACTCGGCCGACCGAAAGTGTAATGTTGATTTGTAAGAGCTCCTTTAGAAGGTGCTTGTTGTTTCTTGTTTTTTTTTTGTTAGCATGTATTTTTTTGTTGTCGTCATGTATTTAATTTCGCATTCTCACATTTTCAAGCTTACAGTGTGTAATTATGTGAGTTTACAGTTTGCTCAGTCCTGCTTTTTTTTTGTATTATTTTTTTAACCCTTTCTTTTATTGCGCAATTACAATACGTGTGCAATGAACCCCCTTATGTACTACCCCATCACGTAGGCTCTTAGGAGTATTGTGAATACATAAATAAATAAATAAATAAATAAATAAATAATGAAATACAGAAATAAAGAAATAAATAATTAAATAAATAAATATCTAGCTTACTGTCAAAAACACGTAGCGTTCTTATTATAGTACTCAAATTTGTATTGTGTCTAATCTTGGTGATACGAAAGTGGTCACACCATTTTGCGTACTTAGCGTACATATTTTGCGCGGTTGTCCAACAAGCTATTAATATGACAACGTTACACAGGCGAAATCCTGGATTTCCTTGCAGGTGCTGAAGTAGGTTGTCGACTGTTCTGTATTCTAAACTTCTTAGAAAAGGGACTAGTTTCGGGCGCATTGTTAATGTCCCGACATCGAGGAGCTTGATCTGTCGTTCCGCGACCAATGAGGATTACTGAGCGCCCACTCTTGAGTCTCGCACACATCTTCCATGGCCGCGTCGCTGCCGGCGACGGTTTGGGCACCGATTAATACCGGCGACATGTGTTCCGTCACCAGCAGTCAAACACCCGCAGGTGCGTGCACGGTTGGAAAAAGGCTGAGAATTTTGGCGAAGACGCTTCAAAATAAATGACCGGGGTCGATTCTTTATCAAGGCTTTCCCGTGACAGTAGACCACACTCTCAAGCGCTCTGAAAGAACTACGCATGCGCGCAGTTTACTGCCAGTGCAGCCAGACGGTGCGGCATGCGTCGGAGGCTGTGTGCTCCGTTGTTCGTATTTCTTTTAATCCCCCCTGCACTATCGTGATAAAGTGAAATACGAACAACGGAGCGCGTAGATTTCAATGCCTACCGCGCATCCGGGCGACGGGCCGCGAACGCGCAGTGTGAACAAGTTACGAGAGTTCGTGACCAACCTTAATATGGAAAGACCATCGTATTTCCATCGTCGGTTGGGCGCTCAGCACGAACTAAAAAATAAATATAGCTCCGTGAGCCGCATTCACTCATCGCAGCAATGAAGCTAGATAACGCTTGCGTGAGCGGGCGCCGAACGCGGTGGTAAGACAAACCAAAACACTCACACTCAGAACAATGGTGTTTCCGTATTAACGTTGGACACAAACTCTCGTAACTTGTTCGCACTGCGCATACGCAGCCCGTCGCCAAGATGCGGGGCACGTACTGAAAGTTACGCGCTCCGTTGTTCGTATTTCAATTTATCACGATAGTACAGGTCCGCGCAGAAGTAAACGGAGCACGGGAGCGGTGGCCCAACTGCATCGCTGCGCCGCTAATGGGCGCCGACGGGAATCATGGAGCGCCGGTCAAAGAGTGTGTTCGCACTGCCCCTGCCGCCCTATCTGATATGTTCAATCGACGGTCTGCTGGCCATAGAGTTTCTTACAATATACACTAGAGAGGAAGCTGGCGCTAGCGTCTATGCGGCTTACATCAAGGTTGTCTGTGTCGTCATGGACCGCCATTATACATCGCTCTCGCCTTATACCCCTGTCACACGGCAAATGTAATGTCATTCAAACTGTATGACATTAGCTGTAAATGACATTCGGCTCGGCCGTGAGGGTCTACACGGCGGAACAAATGTCATTTGATTGTGATAGCAGTGACGATTAGCGAGCTCGCAAAACCGCAAAATTACATTTCAAGTGCATCTAGAATGTTTTCAGGCGTACTATTTTTTAAAAAAAAACAAAACAAAGGAATATTTTTTAAATAAAAACAAGAAAACCACCAATTTAGGTGACATCAGTAGACATCACAAGCTGAGACAAGCCTGCAAAAAATCCGGATTAGGGTAGGGCGCACATTGGGGACGAGATTTTCTTTTTTGTTAGTACTTGAATTGTCTTTCTTTATTTGAACAACAATACAAAGAAGAAAATATAAGTTTACTGATAGTTTTTAGAAACACTACGCTTTGGTTTGTTACTGAATTTTCCTGTCTAGGGACGCACTACTGCTGTCGAGGCTACTCATTTGGCCACTAACTGAGGTCCGGGACCTCAGTTAGCCGCTAAATGTCATTCGCCTCAAATGTCATTCGGTATTCTCGTGTAGCACCGAACTAATGACATTTAGAGCGAATGACATTTGCTGTAAATGTCATTAGATCTGCCATGTGACAGGGGTTCATTGGCTTGGATTGAAACGTTTTAGTGACCGGAAATTTAAAGAAAGTGCCACAAAAACGCGAAGAATAGTGTGCAATTATGTAAGTTGAAAATACAAACAAGCTGTTTTAAAACTAAGAAAAAGGAAGTAAAGCGTATTTTTGCCGGAACGGTTGGGCCTGGTATTCCGCAGGGCAAGGTTGTAGTTACGAACAAGGCTTAAAATTGGGGGGGAAACTCATTAGAGACTCTGATTTTATTAATTTTACCATTATTGCAAATAATAAGTTGATTGAAAAGTTTGGGAAGTTTTTTGAGCGTGCCTATTAAAGCGTTGCCTTCGTGGTGAACCGGTGCACCGACCGCCAACTAGTTTGACAAGAAAAAAGAAAACGTGGCGTTAAACAGTCGGGCACGATGACATGATAGGACGCATACAAGCGCCCGTGTCTGTCGTATCCCCGTGGTGGTATCTTGTGTTCGTCGAAGGACGTTTTGTTTCTACTTTTCGTCGGCTACAACCTTCGCGGCGGCATATTACCCGCTCAGTCATGCGTCCTTCGACTGCGGCATGAGCAACGTCAGGTGCGATCACGCACTGCCTGCTGTTTCACCGAACACGGCTACCACAGAACAGGGAGGATTTCGGCTTCTTTGTAGCTCGTAAACGTGTCAATGCATAGTGAAGAAAGCAAATCCCCAAAACCGCTTAACACTCCAGTTGTCATGCCAAGCCCAAGCCAAAAAGGGTGTCTCCCATGAACCCTCACGACGACATGGTTTACAAGGCGCAGTTTCCTATCTAGTATACTTACTAAGAAACTCTATACTGCCGGCGTGTCATGCTCGGCGAGACAGTCTTCAAAAGGCAGCGCTGGGCTATAGAGGGGCGCTGGTTGCATTGGCGCTCGCAGGCATCAGCGGCGACTGAATCCGCTGCTCATGAGCTGGACGAAGCTGCGCGCGCCCGGAAACGAGCCTTGTTGCGCGCTGTAAAGGGCGGCATAAAATTGCAGGCCGCTGCGGTTTGGCGTAGCATGCCATTGCGATATAATTAATTGTAAGCCGGCAACAAAGTTGCCACGTACAATATAGAGAACACATTCACAGACATTTCCTTTGTTCGAAAAAAAATCTCGCTTACGAGATTTCTTCTTTAATTTTGGGTTTGTCACAAGTTATTGCTGACGGTTAGTCCAGTTCTGTTCTGAAGAAAGGAAAACAAAAAATGTTCACGCGGTGGAAATTCTGTATTAGAGAACACGGTAAAGAATAGGTAAACTCAGTTGCCTGCTACTACAGCGTGCCTCTTAGGGCCCATATTTGGTTGTCGCATTAACCCTTTCGCTCCCGTTGACGAGGATAGCCGTGATAAGATTTTGTACGAAATTAACCGATTAAGAGTATGGTCGCCATCATTCATGACGTCTATACTCGTCATCGGTCATTTTAAGCCTTTGACGGCGCTTTTTCGCAAAACATTGAGGTCGTGCGGTAAAGCCATCTTTCAATTCAATGAGGAGTTTAATTTAAATCTGCAACACTTTCTCAACTAATATAAGGTGCTCGTTAAAAATAAGAAAGTCAGTTTTAATGCGACCGCACAATATGCGCCCTATGAGGCCCACTGTTATAACAGGCAACGATTGTGCCTATTCTTTATGGTTTTCTCTAATACAAAATTTCCACCGCATGAACATTTGTTTTCCCTTTCTTCAGAACAGACCTGGACTGACTGGCAGCAATAACTTGAGACAAACTCAAAATTAAAGAAGAAATCTCGTATATAAGATTTTTTGTTTCGAACAACGGAAATGTCGGTGAATGTGTTCTTTATATTGTACGTGGCAATTTTGTTGCCAGCTTACAATTAATTATATCGCAATGACATGCCATGCCAAACCGCAGCGGCCTACAATTTTATGCCGCCCTTTAGAGCGCGCTACAAGGCAGCTCATGAGCCACTCGTCCAGCTCATGAGCAGCGGATTCGGTCGCCGCTGATGCCTCCGAATGCCAATGCAACCAGCGCCCCTCTATATCCCAGCGCTGCCTTTTGAAGACCGTCTCGTCGAGCATGACACGCCAGCAGAGCGTCGATTAAACATATCACGTAGGGCGGCGGAAGCAGTGCGAACACACCCTTTGACCGGCTCTCCATGGTTCCCGTCAGCGCCCATACGCGGCGCAGCGATGCAGTTCAGCCACCGCTCCCGTGTTCCGTTTACTTCTGCGCGGACCTGTAAATACTGAACATTGGAACAACAGCGCTTAAACGGGACAAAACAGCGGCAGGGACGGGCGCTGGCTAGCAACAACATGGCTTATTTCCCCGTGGTGGAATATATACCATCGAAAAAAGAAAAACGTAAAATAGGAAAGAACAAATAAAGATAAGAGATACTTATATCTTACACAGGGACACGCGCGAAGATAATTGTCATCTACCAAGATATTCGTGCGCGTTTTGTAGCAGGTCAATAAGAGGCTTGCTGGCGGAGGAATTGATTGATTGATATGTAGGGGTTAACGCGCCGACGCAACGCAGGCGATGAGGCGCCGTAGTGGAGGGCTTCAGATTAATTTTAACCACCTGGGCATCTTTAACGTGCGACGAAATCTCGTACAAACGGGCGTTTTTGCTTTTCGCCTCCATCAGAAAAGCGTCCGCCGCGGCCGAGAATCCAACCCGCGACCTCGTGCTCAGCAGCGCAACGCCTTAGCCACTGAGCCACCGCGGCGGGTACTGACGGAGGAATCATTTTGTATATGAATGAGGTGAGACTCGAAGGTCTCTCTTGCGCAGTGACCTTTGCATCTTCGAAGCACACGTGTCTGGTAGAAATTTGGGGCGCACTTGCACTTGGCGCAATGTACGGCGAGATTCAACGGTATAAACCGTATTTACTCGCATAATGATCACACTCGCGTAATGATCGCATCCCAGAAGTTTGTCGTCAAAATTCGATTTCTTTTTTAATTTCCCACGCAATAAACGCGCCCTGAACTTGCCGCAGCCATATGTCATATGTGTGCCAAAAGTCTAGCTGACGATGATCGCGCTCACCGCTGTTTCCCTCGGTTCCCTTCCCTTTCAAAGCGGGCATCGCTACGTTATTGCCGCAGACTTGCGGATATTAGCGATATCGGCAAGCATGCGTTTAATATTGATTAGGAAGAAACTCTCACAAAATGCACATAATGTACTCACAAGACAAAAAAAAATTACACCATCTTCCCGTGGGGAACCCTGATGAGGATGCGAAGCATCGTGGCGGTTCCGTGTGGTTCCATTGTGTTGCCGTTATGTTGAGTGATCTGGTTTTTACTAGCACCAGAGGGAATTCCGCGTCCGGGTCCACACCGGTGGCAAAGGCACGCAAGTGCTCTTGTGTTACGGTGAGTAGGCGGTGGTTCTCGAGGCGCCGAAACTCGTCCATCATGTTCTTGTGGATGTTGTCTCTGTGGTAGAATCGGTAGTCTCCGTCAGCTTTCGTGAGCTAACGGTTGCTGACATTGGTGCACCGGCTGAGAGCAAAGTACACGCCCTCCTCTTCGCAGCTTTGTCTTCTCGTTCTTCTTCTTCTTCGGCGGTTCCCCTACGGGAAGATGACGACGGTGGTTGACGCGAACCTATCTCGTGATGGATTCTTTGGTTGGCCAATCCCTAGGGGTCATCCTGCCACAATCAGCATCAGAGGCGCTTGCGGACGGGGCTGGTTGAGCTGCAGGGCGCGTGGCGCTTCCGCCACAGCTTTCCCACGGGAAATTCAGCATCCCCCTCTAAAGTTTTCAGTTCGTCGTTTCCGTTGACGTTCAGCTTCGCGTGCCTTCGTTGTATCAGTAGCTTTCTGACGTAGTTTGAATGAGTCAAGGACATAAGGCGCGTTCGTAGCACTTGCTCCTGTCCAGGATTTGCAGCGTAGTGCGAAGAGCACCGCGTACCTCCCGTTGCGGCCAGAGAGTCGTGGGATCGAAACCGGGCGCTGCTAACTATTTCTTTTTTTTATAGTGTAGTATCGCCGAGCTGTGGGTGTAAGGAGGAGAGTTGCGCATGCGCAGTGAGCGTGTGGACGGCGCCGCCATCAACGACGCAGGACCAGGAGAGCCTAAGAAATGCTCCGCATTTAAAAATGCTCTCAGATTGCTGCGTCGGCCCCATGTCTGTTTTGATGTCCTGCACTCTGACAGCGGCACCCACTTATTGGTCTAAGGGCCCAACCACATGCACGCGTAGAACCGACGTACTCGCGCAACGACGTACGCCTGCGGCGACTGACGACGTCGGAGAGGGCGAGTAACCGCATATCGCCGTAACGCACGCGTAAACCAATGCGCCGCGCAGTGTGGCTCGACTACCGCGGACACAGCTTTGTGGCGACCAGTTCAACTACATTTTAACTCAATTAAAGCAAATAATGCCTATGCCTGCAAAAGTGCGTATATTTAACACAGAATCAACTAAAACATTTCTTGGGACATTAAAAAAGGTTCAGGATTAATATACATACAGTAGACTCTCGATAAACGGAACTTCAAGGGACCGAAAAAATTAGTTCCGTTTAACAGGAGTTCCGTTTACTGAGATAGATGTGTAAAAGTGCACATTTGTGTGCGTACGCACTCTTCATCCTATTTCATGGAACTCTAAGCACTAGGAGGTGAATGTAGCTGATAGGTTTTAAGAAAGCTAGAAAACTAAAAAAGTTTTAGGCACAGCATTCACAAAGTTGATTTGGCAATAATTAATCGCTGTGCACTACAAAATGCATCAGTTATTTTTGTTTGACTCCTTGGAACTGCGTCTTCACGGAGGCTAGAGGCCTCAACTTCGTGAGTATTACGAGCCACCGAATGTAGAGTGCGGCAACGCGGTAATGAAGCGCGAATAGCACCACGATGGCACAAACAAGGCAGAAGGAGCTGAGCCCTGTAACCTGAGCATCTTGAATCGAGACCAAACGACTGGAACAGAACTGCGATGTTGCATTCACTGCGCTAACACGTCTGACCACTAATGAGACGAGGCTTACGCGGCAACTTAGGTCTAAGGAAACATGCACGCGAAAAACAAGTACTAAACAGCCGGAAGCGTGAGGGGGCGAGTACCCTTTCCCGATGGGTTTAAACCAAGTTCGCTTCAGTTCCGACACCGCGGAAAGCTTTGTGGCAAACCAGTTTTTTTAACTTATTGAATACAAAACAACCAACTTACAAAGTACGTTCCTTTAAGCGGAATAATAACGTTTTAATTCGGGATTTACATGTACTTGCCAGGCACAAAACCCTCCGCTACATTTGGCGTGAACTGCCGTGCTCCCGTAGTTGCTTGTTGCTTCGCTTGTTTTGTCCGGTTGTTTGCTCCCCGTTTTTACAAATTACTTCGTTTTATCGCAAAAGTTAATAGCAAAGTTAGCTTATTTCTGAATTTGCTCTCTTGTTGTGCCAGATAACATCACCGCCAGAGGTTTTGCGCCAACACCGTGCGCCCAAAGTTTGCGCCGATATTCTGGCGGGGTCTGACTTGGGCTGTAACAAGCGCGTAGCAATGCATTCCGCGTACGCCGGAGTACGCCGGTTCCTTAGCGCTTACGCCGGTTTACGTCGTTGCGCGAGTACGTCAGTTTTACGCGTGCATGTGGTTGGGCTTTAACTGTTCTCCCCTCGCAGCAAACTCGTTCCGGCGCATTCCGTAATTCATGTAAACACTGCATTTCGCGTCACCTTGCAAAGCGGCTGGCGGCTGGTGTGCGGAGTTTTTATTATGTTTTTATTTATTATTTTATCATGTTCATGAGACCTACTGTAAAAATATTTGACCTGCAACTTGCTTGCCTTTTTCTGCTGCTCAAACGTTTTCGCGAAAAATTTACCCCTGCGTAAGTGAACGCACCCATTAAATTTGCATCAATTTTTTGGACAAAAAAGTGCGATCATTACGCGAATAAATACGGTGTTCCGCCACTGCGACAATAAACCACGTTGTTGCTAGTAAGCGCCCTGTCCTGTCACTCTTTTGTCCCGTTTTAAGCGCCGTTGTTCAAATGTTCGGGATTTGTTCTTTACCGCCGGAAACAATAAAGAATCTCCTAGATATATTCATCGGTTTTCTACACTTGTTGTACTGAAAACCGGCCGCGTATACTATTTATTTCGTTCCGGGTAGCGAGTATATCGAGCCTTCAACACCGTACTTATGGCAAACCGTTCGGGTTGAGAGTCAGTAAGCGCGTTTACGTGCATGCGACAGTAGCGTATCGCATTTGATTTGCCGCAATATTATACCGCATTGCATCGCTTGTAAGCAGGACAATTCGCTTTTGGGACGCGTCGCATCTCATCCGCTAAACCAGGGTAGATCAAGAACGCAAATGCGACTTTCCGGACGCATGTAGCGGCCGTCGCATCGCATTTCTCGTCTCGGCTCGAGTGTTGGGAACTTTAGGCTTAGCATCGTAGCGGATATTTGATCGTCGCTGTCTGTACAACTGCGGATGACGATCCTTAACACAACTTTTCACCTCACTACTACCCTCCTTCTCGTATGTGGTACTTTATTTCCGTGATAATTGCCGTTTGAGCGATTGGTGACCAAGACATCTGCCGTGGTCTGTCTTGATTTTTCCGGGCAGGTAGCGCCATCTTTCGGCTGCTCGCCGCAGCGCGTGCCGCGGTGCCGGGTCTCGAACCTCCACGGCCGGTTAGCATAAGTTAAGCGTCGCGGGAGATATCTCATCGCCACTTTTAAAATCAGCGCTGATAAAAATCGCAGGCACAATTCTTCACCACACTAGCATCTACTTTCTCGCATATGGAACTTCTTTTTCGCGATCAGAGTTGATTTGGAAGAGTGAGGAAAAGCTGTTGTTACCGTGGTCTGCGCTGGTTCGAGCCGCTTTGTGGGCCGTGCGGGCAGGCGCGGCCGGCATGTGCGCTGACCGTTTCCGAGGGCAAGTAAAAGCTTCACGAATGCCTGCTGTATTCATTTTTTTGCGAACGACGCACGGAATGTACACATTTAGCTCAACGATCGTCGTAGTTGATCGGGTGGATCGGGGAACGAGCCGCAAGTTTCGCTGACCCGCGATAGACGCCAAAACAAACACAAGCTAATTGCCAGCTACCGCAAACTGGTAACGCCAGAAATGCGACACCACAACTTCCAGATAGGACCCAGGGCAGCGCTAGTCTCCAATGCGCATGCATATAAACACAAACGCGTCGAATTCGCCCGATTCGACGAACCAATGCGACGCGCTACTGTCGCATTCATGTAAACGTTGTTGTTGTTTGTAGGGTTTAACGCGCCAACGCAACGGAGGCGATGAGGCGCGCCGTAGGGGAGGGCTCCGGATTAATTTTGACCACCTGGGGATCTTTAACGTGCACGGAAATCTCGTAGACACGGGCGTTTTTGCTTTTCGCCTCCATCAGAAAAGCGGCTGCCGCGGCCGGGAATCGAACCCGCGACCGTGTGCTCAGCAGCGCAACGCCTTAGCCACTGAGCCACCGCAGCGGGTATTCATGTAAACGTGCTTAGTTTGTTTGTATAACGATAGTTTCGATAGAACTTTGGGGCACGAAAGCCACCTTCGATTACTCTGGACAACGTTATCTGAGCGGTTCCCGGTAGCGTAGCACAAACCTTTTCATTGCATTTTCATGTGAATAAACACCGCACGCTGCGTATATATACACCTTCTTGCACGCAGCCATAACTAAATTCAATTTCTGAGGAAGGTTGATTAATTATGAGGTTGAACGCGCCGACGCTACACAGGCGATGAGGCGCGCCGCAGTGGAGGGCTCCGGGTTAATTTCGACCACCTGGGGATCTTTAACGTGCACCGAAATATCGAACACACCACCCTTTTCGCTCTTCGCCTCGATTAGAAAAGCGGACGCCACGGCCGGGTATTGTACCCGCGTCCTCGGGCTCAGCAGCGCAACGCCTTAGCCACTGAGCCACCACGGCGGGTTATTTCTGAAGAAGGGAATGAATGCCTTGCAGGCTAAAGAAAATATCCACGCGAACATTGTGAACCACCCAAACGCCCGCAAATCTCCTAATAAGACGCTTATGACGGTGCTAAAAAATCAAAGCGTTGGGCTCAGAAAAAATATTCATTTGATACAAGTCAACAACAACGAAAAATATAGAATGCAGCCGTTTCATTTCCTGCAGTGCGATGCTCGTGTAGGGGGCCCGAAGCTTGGTGTGTAGCATTACTCTGAGTCTTCATAAGAGCCTCCCAAAAATACTTTAGCGACACCTACGCATTTCGAATACTTATCGATGAGCTTTGAGCTCTGAACCTCGCAAATAAGCTAGGAAAGGCAAGTTCCACATGATCTTATGACCGATGATCTGAAGAAATTGTTCTTCCTCTCTTCGTGCGTTGCAAGCCCATGTGGGATATAGCTTTAAATCATTCAGACGTCTCAGAGGCTGGCAAAATGACTGCATTACTCCAAATACGCTTTTTAAGGCTATAAAGCACCAGAGCCTGGCGAGTTTTAGGCCCTGACACTGCTGCCCCTCACAAGCGGCGTGTAGCAGACGACAGCGGCGCGAGTCTCTAAGCTGACGTCAGAAGCCAGGGGCGCCACTCAACATCTCTCATTGCAAAACAAAGAATACCTACAAAATAACAGCTTTTTTTATTTTCCTTTCTAAAGCCTTCACATCGTACCTTACCATGTCTGATTTGAAAATCTAACAAAACTTAGTTGAGATCCATGAGTTATCTAGATGCACAACTTCTTCTCTTGTCGACAAAAGTTCACTGTTCACTGTGGGTAACATTTGTTCTTCACCAGATTTTGATGCCACCTTTTGAGAGCCTTCTTGGTAGCGTTTTACTGCCACTGTTTATTTCTAATGTATATAAATAACCTCCCCACAAACTCGTGTTCCACAACACGTATTTTTGGCGATGACTGCACTCCATACGGGTCAATAAACAGCTCTAATAATCATGTTGGTGTTCAGAAAGGCATATTCTTAATAACTACTGATTTTTCAGATAGCAAATATTTCATACTTATCTAAAATCAAAGTAGCATAGCTTAGCCCCAAAAAAACAAATTGTGCTTTTGATTACTTCATGCATAACCCCGACGTGTTAAGGTCATCTCCCCATAAATACCTTGGCGTTCACCTTGCATCTAATCTCACTGATGACACATGCAACCTGCATACCTGCCCATCCCTCGATGACACTCAGATACACACATCGAGACCTACTAAACGCCCTATATAGTGTTCATAAGCACGCTTATCAGACAATTGTTGGAATTCGCCTCTTCCGCATGATGTCATTTGCAAATCAACCTCACTATCTCGCTAGAATATGAGCGAACCATGAAGAACATCTGCCGCCCCCATTACCACTTGCAGTCACATTGCGTACGCCAAAACTACGACACAATAACGAAGCATCACAGACGTATTCCTAAAAAGAAGTCTATTTCATCGGCATTGAATGATTTCGTTGCACTCTAGGGTGATACATTTGATTTTGTAACTCATCAAAAAACTTTGCTCGACAACCTATTGGAGCATTTGTGGTTCCCGCATTGTATTTTGTTTTTACTGTTTTCGTTGGTTTTGCCTTGCTGTTGCATTATAGCCTTTTACATCGTTCCTTTTCAGAAGTATTGCTAATACTCCAAGAGTATTGCCACTAGTTCCTCAAATGCCTCGAATGTTTCTCTGTATCCCCCTTACTGTAAACTTTGCATAGGAGCATGTGAGATGTTTTCAAATAAATAAACAAAAGTGATGTATTCCTTAACACAACCAAACCGTAATCTTAAACAGTGACCGAAAAATATTGCCTCGACAATTTCTACTGTGATTTTCGCTTTTCTCACTTAAATAATTTCAATCCCCTAATTTTTAACCAAACTGATTCATGCAAGAACACCTACCACTTCTACAATCTTCGCACTTATGCGTACGCAACTACACCTACCACTAATTAAGCAAACTACACTTTTAAGCCCCAAAAACGTCATAACGTCGTTTAAAACTGATAGCCCTAGACACATTGTTCGTGCGGAGATAACAACGCATGCTCAAACACTGCACTCACGCAGATACCTATGTTGCATCCCTCAGGGGAGGAGAGAGGCGGAAAGAGCGTGAGAATAGGAGAGGGGGAGTCGAGGAGTTACGTTGGAGGTGCAGGGGCCACAGAAAACCTTCCGCCTGTTGACGTCATTTTCAGAGATCAAAACAAGCAGATACGCGGCCAATCTTTTTTCCTAGTTCCATACAATACAGCCATTCCTTTTTTCAGAGCCATACAGCATCCTTCGAGCTGTACTTTTTGTGCCGATTTTTAACAGCAACCCGGAACAGCGACATGCATGGTCCTCTCAGAAATGTCGCTGCGGCGGTGCTCGTGCTGCTGGTTCTCTCTATCGCTACTGCCAAGGTAAGATTTTTTAGTGTGTTTACATATATTAGAACACCCTTCGAAGTAACCTTTCATTGCAACGACCGCACCACCAAACGCCGAATTACGTGCTGATGATAATTACATAAGCCTGAAGTAGGTGCAGCTGTGATCAACAGGTGGTATTGTAAAAAACGCGCTTGGGTCATACATGTGTCTGCCCTATGCGGAAACTCGTCTTTGGAAGCCTAAGAGTACTCTCACTGTGTATGTATGCATATAGATAAACGCACCCGCTCTGCGAGAACTAATGGGCTCCCTGAGCCAGGTAAGAAAAGGCTATTTGGATATATCAGCGAGTGTAACCTTTAATAAGAAGCCCGAAAAAAAAAGTTTTTTACCTCGAGTTCAGATTTTTACTGTTCGGTGTCTTTTCGGGAAATGCGCGTAAATTTTTTCTTTCAGCATTCCAATGGTTTACCGATATCACGCAAAAGCAGTTTAATATTTTTCAGTCGGGCTTACGTTTATACATCTCAGATTTCTGCAATTGCCTGATCAAATCACTGCAGCTATTGTTTAGTAACCTCTCTTGCATGTAATCTGTTCTGTTGTTTCAATTAGACTGATAACAGCGCCGTTATATTTGATTATGGTTACTTTCGCAGAAAACAAATACACTGATGGTTCTTGAAATTTGTGTGTTTATGTGCTGTGACTAAATTCTTACCCCATTTCTCCAGGGTACCGTTGCCTTCAGTCGTCGTAAGCTCACTTTTAAACAGATGCTGTGCATACGAGATTGATTGAATAAACTTTTATTAAGCCTGCAGAACTAACGCTGACGTCGAGACGGTAGCGCTCGTCGATCGGGCCTAGATCATCCTCGAGGGGACGGCTGGGCCGTCCCTTTACGGTCCCCCATCGGGGTGCTCCGAGGCCTGCCTAGCCATTGCCTCCCGGACCTTCTGGACGGCCAAGAGTTGGTCTTCTTGGTTGTATGATGCCAGCGCCGCTTCTAGCCGCGGCGGTAGGAGTCCTGAGTTAGCTTCGTCTGGGTGTGTCTTGCAGTCCCACAGCATGTGCGTTAGCGTGGCCGTCTCCCTTCGGCAGACCTTGCACTTGCTGTCTGGGTAGGCATCGGAATACATCCTGTGCATCATGTGCGCCGTCGGAACGGTCCTCGTTTGCAGTTGTCAGAATGTAACCGCCTGGGCTCTGTCCAGCTTTTCGCTGGGTGGAGGGAGATTGCTTCGAGCCAGGCGGTACGCCCTCGTCATCTCGTTGTATCCGACTAGTCTGTCTTTGGCGTTATACCAGAGCCGCGAGGCTTCGTCGTCGCCGTCGGCGCGGAGGGATAGCGCGCGCGCCGCGGCCGACTCGTTCCGATTGATCTTGCTCTCCGACACTTTGCCCTCGTGCGCCAGGAACCAGATATGCGTTTTTTGGCTCGAGTATGGGCTCGCTCCAGGATGCGAGCAGCCGTCGGTGAAACTTCGCCCTTGGCGAAATTTCGCACTGCTTGACGCGAGTCGCTGAGGACCGCGGTGCATCCCTCGTCGATTATCGCCAAGGCAATCGCCACCTCCTCGGCTTCTTCAGCCTGGACGCATTTTACGCTCGTCGCCGATCTCGTGTTACCCGTGCCATCGACCGCGACCGCCACGTAATGGCGTCCACCCGCACATTCCGCCACGTCGACGAAGCGGGCTTTTGGGTCCTCGCCATACTTGTCGACGAGGGCCTTGGCTCTTGCTTGAAGTCGGCCCTTGTTGTGCTCTGGATGTACGTTTCTTGGTATTCGACCGACTCGTAGGTCCCGGCGAATCTCTTCCTTAAGCGAGGTCTTGCGTCCTTGTTGTTGGTGGTACCCAATGCTCAGCTTCTCGAGGATGGTGCGTCCGGCCTTGGTCTTCGACAGTCTCTCCAGCTGACACACTCCGCGCTTAGATGATTTCCTCGAGCGTGTTGTGTACGCCCAACTGCAACAGTCTGTCGGTGCTCGCCGTTTCCGGCAGGCCGAGCGCGATCTTGTGAGCCCTGCGTATCAGGATGTCAATATTTTTCTTCTCGTACACTTGCCAGTGATGAAAAGCTGCCACGTACGCTACGTGGGACACCACGAAAGCTTGTATTAGTCGGATGAGGTTGTCTTCCCTCATGCCGCCGTGTCTCGAGGTCACGCGCTTGAGCAGCCTGGTAGCCTTGGCTGCCTTGTTCACGAGTCGGTTCACCATGTCTCCGTTTCTTCCGTTCGCTTCTATGACCATACCGAGTATCCTTATCTTGGGCACCGTGGGTATGATGGTGCCGTCCTTGGTCCGGATCGTGATCTTGTCGCACTCTCTGCTCGACTTGCTCTTGCGTGTTCTCACAGGATGGTACACTAGTAGCTCTGACTTTTTCGGCGAGCACCTGAGGCCCGTGTCCTCGAGGTAGTCCTCGATTTCCTCGACTGCGTTCTGGAGCGTCGACTCGATGTTTCCCAGAGGGTGATGTCGTCGGCATAGATTGTGTGCTCGACGTCTTTAGGTTTCTCGAGTCTTTTGGCCACGCCAATCATGACTAAGTTGAGGAGCATTGGGGAGCTGACCAACCCCTGTGGGGTGCCCCTGTGCCCCGTGCTTCTTTCTCCGACCTTGAGGTCCCCCGCCACCAACTCGGCTCTTCTGTCTGTCAGGACGTCCCTGATGTAGTTGTAGCTCCGTTCGCCTAGGTTGAGCCCGGACCCTTGCCTGAGGATTGCGGTGTGCTCGACTTGATCAAAATCGCTTTGTAGATCAAAAGCCCCAGCATGGCCTTGTTTCCGCTCGTGTTGACGTCAATCACCTGGTGCTTGATCTGTAGCATAGCGTCTTGAGTGAACAGGCTCTGTCTGAAGCCTAGGATCGTGTGAGGGACGGCGTCCGTCTTCTCTAGGTACTTCTGCCACCGGTTGTGGACTACGTGTTCGAGGACCTTGCCGACGCAAGACGTCAGCGAGATCGGTCTTAGGTTGTCCGGGTCCGGGGGCTTGCCGGGCTTCGGTATTAGAATCATCTTGGCTTTCTTCCATTGAGGAGGGAGCTTCCCCGTCTTCCAGCACTGGTTGTAGTATCCCGCGAGGGCCTGTATGAATCGATCGTCCAGATTTATGAGGGCTCTGTTCGTAATTCGATCGGGACCTGGCGCCGACTTGCTGTTGAGGTCGTGTAAAGCCGTCCGGACTTCCTCGATGCTAATGTCTCGGTCTAGGTCTTCGTTAACCGCGCCGGTGTACCGGCCGTGTAGCGTGGTGTTCGCCTGCGGTAGATATTTGTCTATATAAGTCGTTTTTTGATGGCGTCTTCCCCTTGATTCGTCGTCGCCTTGTATAGGAGCATGGCGAGCCGATCTCTCTGGTCACTCTTGGTCTTTGATTCGTCCAGAAGGTGCCTTAGGATGTTCCACGCCTTGCCGTTCGGCATCTGGCCTTCGACGGTGTTGCAGAGCTCATGCCACTGCTGGTGGCATAGCTCCTTGCTGTGTTCTTCGATGGCGCGATTTAGTTCCGCGATCTTTTAGATGCGAAAGCATCTTATGGTCTCGGCATGTCCCGCGTTGGCGTCCGCACTCACACTGCGCATGCGCAACTCTCCTCCTTACACCCACAGCTGCGCCATACTACACTATAAAAAAAGAAATAGTTAGCGGCGCCCGGTTTCGATCCCACGACTCTCTGGCCGCAGCGGGGGGTAAGCGGTGCTCTTCCCACTACGCTACAAATCCGGGAGAGGAGCAAGTGCTACGAACGCGCCTTATGTCCTTGACACATTCAAACTACGTCAAGAAGCTACTGATACAACGAAGGCACGCGAAGCTGAACGTCAACGGAAACGACGAACTGAAAACTTTAGAGGAGGATGTTGAATTTCCCGTGGGAAAGCTGTGGCGGGAAGCGCCACGCGCCTTGCAGCTCAACCAGCCCCGTCCGCAGCGCCTCTGATGCTGATTGTGGCAGGATGCCCCTAGGGATTGGCCAACCAAAGAATCCATCACGAGATAGGTTCGCGTTCAACCACCGTCGTCATCTTCCCGTAGGGGAACCGCCGAAGAAGAAGAAGAACGAGAAGACAAAGCGACGCCAATATACAAAGGAACAACAACAACAACAACAAAGCTCCGAAGAGGAGGGCGTGTACATTGGTCTCAGCCGGTGCACCAATGTCAACAACCTTTACCTCACCAATGCTGACGGAGACTACCGATTCTACCACAGAGACAACATCGACAAGAACATGATGGACGAGTTTCGGCGCCTCGAGAACCACCGCCTACTCACCGTAACACAACAGCACTTGCGTGCCTTTGCCACCGGTGTGGACCCGGACGCGGAATTCCCTCTGGCGCTAGTAAAAACCAGATCACTAAACATAACGGCAACACAATGGAACCACACGGAACCGCCACGATGCTTCGCATCCTCGTCAGGGTTCCCCTCGGGAAGATGGTGTAATTTTTTGCGGAGCCTGGGGTTGAGGCGTTGCCTCTTCCACCTCGCCAGCGACGCGTTCTTGGCCTCGATCATGTGTGCCAGCCTGCTGTCCATCCTGCTCACCTCCAAGTCCGTCTCAATCTCCTTGGGAGCCGCCGCGACGCTGTCGTTCAGACCTCGGCATCACAATTCGATGTCCGTGATCTCCTCCTCGCCCCGCGAGTCCCTCATCTTTCTGAAATCGTTCCAATCCGTCCACCTTACCTTGCGTTTTTTTTCCTGATGCTTGCCTGGCAGTGGGACCTCGATTTCAATGATCATGTGGTCGCTCCCCAGACCCGTGCCAGTGTTGCTCCAGTTCGCCGACTGCGAGCCGAGGTTCTTTACGAAACTGAGATTGGGTGTGGTGTCCTTCGATAGCGAGTTCCCCGTCCTCGTCGGGTATGCAGGGTCCGTGATCAACGTGAGGTCGAGGTCTTGTGCGCCCTGAGCCAGGTTTCGCCCCTTGATTCCGCTATAGGCGTACCCCCACGCCCGGTCCGGTGCGTTGAAGTCACCGCCGATCAGGAGCCTCTGTCGATCCGCAATCTTGCAGGCCTTGTGTAGGAGTGTCTTGAATCGTTGAAGTCCGTTCGCGGGTCTGCTGTACACGTTGAGTATGAAAATGCTGCCCTTCTTGTTCTTGGCAGGAATAATTTCGACGAAGGTGTGTTCTATCTTGGTACTATTCTGATCGTGTTCGGCGAAAGAGATGCCCTTCTTGACTAGCGTGCAGACGCCTCGAGCCCCGACAAACGGGTTCACGTGGGACTTGTAGCCGGGGAGGGTCCGGGCGTCGTCCATCAACTCTTGCGGGATTATGGCGTCCGGAGTCTTTCGTCTAGACTTGATGAACTGTTCCACCGACGCTTTCTTGTTTCTAAACCCTCGACAGTTCCACTGCCAGACCATTAATTTTGGTGGGTCGGCGGCCATGTCGGTTGTCCGTTGGGTTGGTTTCCTTGGGTGCCTGGCGCTCTGATCTGTTGGAAGAATTCGGTCAGTGTCGCCATGATGGTATCGTGCATCATCTTGAGCGCCTTGACTTCCGCTCTGACGCTCTGGATCTCGGCGCTGACGCTCTGGATAACGGCACTGACGTTCTGAAACTCCGCTCTAACCTCCGCCTTGAGGATTTGGATCTCCGTCTTGCTCTCTTGAACTGGGGCCCGCAGTTCATGGATGGCGTCCCGGATCTGCTGCTTGAAGGAGGATTCGGGGACCGCTCTCTTCTTGGGCGCCGGTCTATCGTTGACTGGAGCATCGTCCGAAATGTCCTCTTCGTCTTCAACCACCGGTACCGGCTGCTCCGTCATTTCGACTGTATTCGCTGCGTTTGCAGTGACCCGCTGTTTCAATGATTCGATTTCCGCCATAAGTTTCTGGATAGCCGACATCATGCTAGCGTTCTCGGCCACGAGTTTCTGCATGTTTACCCTCAGGAGGGTGTTCTCCTGCATTAGCGTGTTGGTATCATCGTTGGTTTGGTTGCCGGCCGGCTTGCCTTGGGACTTCGTCTGTCCTCCTCACTTGACCGTGCTGGCCCAGGTGACTCCTTCGCTCGAGGAGCACCCGCTTGAGCTTGCGTCTCTCCTCGTCTTGGAGCGAGAGCGTCTTCTCGCACCAGCTGCGTCCGGGGTCCTCGACTGGCTCGGAGTGCAACTGCGTCTCCTCCCCCCGTCGCGGGACAGGGAGCGGTGCCGCAGACTCGGTGCCCTTTCGCGGCTCGACGATCTCCCCGAAGTTTTGGACTGGCGTTGCTCGATCTCCGCTGGTCGTCGTTCCCACTGGCGTCTGCGCACCACGTACGGAATCTTGTAACGCGCACGACACACTTTGTCACCGGTCAAGTGCTCACCACCGCACAAACTACACTTGAGTGTACACGGATGTCCCTCGGGTAGGTTGTGAGATCCACATCCTCTGCAGATACGATCGTCGGGGTTGGGACACACGTCCTTGCGGTGTCCCACTCTGCCGCACCGATAGCACACATCTATCTGCTTCCTGTATAACGAACACCTCATCAAATTTTGGTCGTACCTGACGTAGTTGGGTACCTTGTTGCTGTAGAAAGCGATCACCACCGACCTGGTGTTGCTGATCCGGTTAACCTCGACCGCCGTTGGGTTGAACTCGTTGACAACGTTTTTGTTGATCACCTTGACTGTATCTTCTAGGGGTATGCCTCTTATCACCCCCTTCACCATTCCGTGTAGAACCGTCTCGTAGCCACTGACTTCGTAGGCGTTTCTGCCTATTACGATCTTGTTAATACGCACGTACCTGTCGACGTTTCGTCTCGTTTTCGTGCTCACGACAATGATGTTGTATTGGTAATTGGGACAAATTACGTCCCTTGCACTTTCTTCCTGGGTGATTCTCGGGGCATCGCACACCGCTCGGCCGACCTCCACTTGTCCCGCCTTGCTTATGTCAATGCCCCCGCTGGGTCTCAGCACAATCTTAAAGTCTTCGCGCACAGCGCAGGAAATTATTTTTACATATTCCTCCGCAGGACATCGCATCCACGTACGGGGATGCTTGTTTGTGCGTGTGTTGAGGAATTATATGGTTGCCAAGGATTTGAAACCGTAAACATAAACTGGAAATTTCCCACCGGAACACTGCTCAGCAGTGCAGCAGTCTCCGAAATAATTTACGGCAACTTGCGGATTCCAGAGAACACTGTAGTTGTTAACTCAGTCTGACAAGCACACAACGCAGCGCATTGATAACCGCAAATCATCTCGCGAAATTATTAAAGTAGTTAAATATGTTTGGGGGTATCTTGACACCTGCCAGCTTAGTATTTCTTATAGCAATTTATTTTTCGCAACAGATTGGTGTTATTCTGTGCGTATGTCAGATGTACGTGCTTCAACTTAGTTTTATAGCTCATGTGGTTTTACAATATGCTTGACTTGCACCAAACGACACCTCCTATCACTCAGCGATGATTCTCTCGCGCTAAGACTATACAGGGTGTCCCAGCTATCATGCACCAAGATTTAAAAAAAGAGTAATGGGGTTACTCGAAGAAAACCTAGTGCATAATGTTTGCAGTACTGTGGAGAAGCGGGCAGCATTTTTTTCGTAATGAGACCAAACTAATTAATTGTAATTAGTTATCTAACTCGAGAATTACTGTCCTAATCACTGAAGTGTCAATGAGGCACTTGTAGGCACCCACGAGGGGCATCTAACTGCGGTGTTTTCAGCGACGAACTAATTGCGTACACATTTATTCTGACTGATAAAGAGAACCCACGAAATATAAAAAATACCACGTGACGGCGCCTCCACGCGCATTGTAAAGTAATTCCCTCAAACAGGCTGCCTCTGAGTTAGCCAGAATGAAATAAACAAAAGAAAGAAAGAAGAAACCGCGACAAGAGTTTGTGCCTTATGTGCACACGCGCCCCGCAAATCTTGCTGTTGCTGCTCCTTCAATGCATGCCATTATCAAGGTGATGCGCTGTCTCTTAGGGCGGATGACAGGCGGAGCAGTTGCTTTCAATCAGCTAATTTGGGGACACTGCTTCGAAATGCGTGCGGAAGCGCCGTCACGTGGTATTTTTCATATTTTGCGTGTTTTCTTTATCAGTCAGAATGAATTAGTGCTCAATTAGTTCGTCGCTGAAAATACCGCAGTTAGATGCCCCTCGTGAGTACCTACAAGTGCCTTATTGACACTTCAGTGATTAGGACAGTAATTCTCGAGTTAGATAATTAATTACAATTAATTGGTTAAGTCTCATTAACAAAAAAATTACTGTCTGATTCTCCACAGTACTGCAAACATTATGCACTAGGTTTTCTTCGAGTAACACCATTGCTCTTTTTTTTTTAAATCTCGGTGCATGATACCTGGGACACCCTGTATATGATTTTTAGCGATGCTTTGTTTATGAAGTTTGTGTATTTCGGGACGTGGCAGTCTTCGGATGTTAGTTATATACTCAGGACATAGCATTTCTCGGGTAGTTTAGGAATATCGCACTCTTTTTCTAGACATCGAATTCCTAAAACTATATTTTCAACAAACATGGGGAAACACGCTTTGAAAAAGGCATTCAAATTTAGTTCGAACCTGTCAATGCAACTTTCCACGACTAAGTAAAGGCAGGGACTGATATAAACTAAGTATTCCAGACGCTACGTAATGTATGGCAACTCTCATGATGTTCACGTCTCATCAGTACGTGCGCTTGCTAATACTACACTTTTTCCAACTGACATCAAACTTAAATTTCATGTAAAAATTCTTACAATCAGTTACAGTTTCGCATTCATAGCAGTCTGCTTAGTGCTGTGAATGCAAAGGCAGTATTGCTTCCCCTTATAGCGTTTCTCAGTGACTTCGTAAGTGACACCTCGTGTTTGTGCGAGTCTCTTCGGATTCCTTTGTTTGCCGCCATTTCATACCAGACTAGACTGCAAACCACTCGCAACTCGATCTTAGGAAGTTACGAATACGTACTGTGGCGGAATCAATAAATCAGCATTGCCGTGATCATGCGTAGCAGAAAGGTGTCCCCGTAAAAATACAACGCTTTCTCATTCAAACAATGCAAGCCTTCTTATGTGCCCCGAGGAACTTCTCTGCCTCTTGGCATTCCTTTCTGCATATTTTCATCATCATCCCCACCACTATCATTATAACCAGCAGCAGCAGCAGCAGCAGCAATAACAACAACAACAACAGCAACAGCAGCAGCAGGGAAAAGGGCTATCTTATAGATCTCCAATTATCCCCGTGCTGTGCTAACTGCGGCCAATTTATCCCTGCAAATTCCTTGATCTCATCTGCTCATCTAACTTTCTGCCACCCCCTGCCATGCTTGACTTCTCTAGGGATCCACTCTGCTACCCTTAATGGCCAACGGTTATCTTGCCTTCGCGTTACGTGCCCTTCCCACACCCATTTCTTCTGCTTGATTTCTACTGATATGTCCTTAACACACGTTTGTTCCCTGACCCACTCCGCTCTCTTCTTGTCCCTTAATGTTGCACCTATCATTTTCCGTTCCATTGCTCGCTCGGTCGTCCTCAATTTAAGTTGAAACCTTTTCAGTGAGCCTTCAAAGATTCTGTCCCGTAGGTGAGTACCGGTGAAATGCAGCTCCCATACACTTTCTTCTTCGGGGACAATGGTAGGCTGCAATTCATTATCTGATAATGCTTCCCAAATGCACGCCACCTCATTCTTATCCTTCCTGCATATTTAGCTACTGCTATAGTAATGGTCCGCTTGGCGTCAGCGCAAACCAGTGGGAAAGTCACTTGCTTGTCACCGCCTGTACCTCGACGTGATTCCCGTCCTTATAACGATTTTTAAAGATGATAGCTTTATTGTTGTTTTTTTTTTTTTTTTGGGGGGGGGGGGCTACTTAAACGCAACATGTTTGGTCTGTCTGTTTGTCTGCCTGTCCCTCGATTGAGCCACTCGTCTAAACCTTAACAGAATTCTCGGACACATTTCCAAACCACTAACTCCACAAACGCACTTCCTGCTTGTCAACATTGTTCTGAAAAAAGAAACATTAGGCATATTTCAGGCGACACACCATTAGAGAAGTGGTATTTAAAATGTTGCTTTAAATAAAAATACATGCTTGCTTGATTTTTGTTACAGCAATTTAAAAATTATGCGTTAGAAACAATGTTCTGACCCAAAATCACAAAAATCGCTTGCGCCCGAGCCTAGTCCTCATGGTGGTATTCCAAGAAGTCCAAGAGCAACGAATGCTTCTAGTTGACTGCACGCGAGCAGCAAAACGCGGGAAAATTGAATTGACTTGTGCAATACCCCACTTTGTTTATCGTGGAGGGAGTCACACGGGAGGGGAGAGTATGGGTATGAGACGTGCGGGGTGGGGGAAAAAGGCATTTACATTTCAGGAGCAGCCCAGGACCATCGTTTTTTGACATTTGCACCGAAGTGAGCAGATACTGCGGCTAATTTTTTTATAAGGTGACACCTCGAAGGTTCTGGTTTCATTCGTTACTCACAAAACCTGGTTTCCTCATATTGGGTACATAATGTTTTCGCATTAAACGGGGAGATTTCCAAAAAAACACTGGTCATGACGCTGTAATGTTAAGGAAAAAGGCTTGAATTAGGCAACATTGGCCTACAAGCGTGCATCGTGCATCACTCCCTTTCCGCCAGAAAGAGAGGCAGAGACAGAGAGAGAGAACTTTTTAATGTGAACTCGAGAGGGAATTCATGCGCACGCCTAAAAGGCGCACATCATGCGCACGCTTAAAGTGACTTCGTGCATGACTGTATGCTTGCTTACTGAAGTTGCACAAGCAGAATCGGTGATCGTTACCTATTCTGCGTGGCCTATTCCTGCATAACACTTGGTGTAAGCACTTACGGTGAACCCATGTACTGCTAGCTGTTTTTAAGTCGTAAAAGACAATCGACGCCTTTCCAAACAAAGTGACAGTACCAGAGCGAAGCAGTTCAGGTATTGTGGCTATCAAACAGTGGCACTGAACAAATTTATTTTACCAGAAAACTGACCCGAATCTCCCCATTCCTAATCCCAAGGGGCAGTGAGTAAAACCTGCCGAGGTTGAGATAATGTCGCATTCCGACATTTTTGGTAAAAGTTTGTCGTAATTGAACTTACGCGACAAAGAAATTCCAGAAGCACGATTATAAGTTATACTCAATTTATTTCAGGTTCGTCCACCAATCTATGATGATTATCCGGTCGAATCTCCATCTTCAGCCCCAGGAGGTCGAAGCGGATGCCGCGGTTATGGAGATCCCGTAAGTGGTCTGCTTAATATTAACTTCATAAATACCTGCCAAGGGTTTACTCCTGCTTTGCTTGCCAACCCTAGCACTATGCCTCTCTTCCTGCCAACTTTAACGAAAGGCGACGGATTTGTGGCAGTTAAAGGCGCATTACCGTAGTATGTGTCCCGGGTTTCCCGGTGAGCTTTTGTGCAGCGTGGTAAGAGAACGTGACAGGAGAGTGTTTTAGTTGTCAGTATTTATTTAATCCTTAGTCTCACCACATTTCAGGTGGGGCACCAAAGGTGTTTTTTTTTCTATTTCGTTAACGCGCAAGCAAGCTTAGGCACCCACTACTGTGTTTGAATCCTCTGATAATATGAGGAATACATGTTACTGTGTGGGTGTGACCTGTTAGGCTGAATATAGCACATCGATTATTGTAATAACACACAGCGAAATCTTTTTTTTCTGTTTTCCGAGCCATGATTAACATTACAGACTTTCCAATGGTTTAATCCGGCGTTCCACGTGACAGTGACCATGTGACCTTTTCTGTGCTTATGTCTCATCGTGCTGACAACGTGAGCCCAACGGGCAGTAGAAAAATAAAGAAACAATAACTCGCACGTCTTTCCGTGACTAAGGCGCCATTTCAGCAAGGCGGAGTCAAATATGTCGATTTACGGTTAGCTTCCTGTGCGATCTCATGCGCAAACAACAGCGACGATAGAAACAGTTGGGATGCTTTACATTCAGCTTCTTTCCCAGTCTTCCGCGAAGACGGCGACGATGACAAAAAAAAATCAAAGCCATTTTCCTTTGAGATAGTTGGTTATTAAAACGCGGAAGCTTTCTCCCATGAAACCTGAGCCAAACTCGAAGTCCTAATTCCAAACTGCTGCGACGGTCCAGGAATTGCGCAATCGTATAGACGTCGGCTTCTTAACACGAGGACCCCAGATGCGACTTCGACCACGGGTACCGTTTTTTTTTTTTTTTCTGGAGGACGCTTCATGTACTTTCGCTTATCATCAGCACCATCGTCGTCTTCGTCATCGTCGTCGCTTTGTGGAACCCACTGGGTAAAGTTGGCTTTCCTGCAGTGCGTTTTGGTAAGACATCGGACGCCGTCAGTGAGGCACAGGAACCTTAACTTTAAAGAAACAACGGTTTTGGCAGCTACTGCCAATGCATTTATAAGAAGGGTCAATACAGTAATAATGGCTTACATCCAGCTTCATCGTCCATCCTGTGCCCTGACAACACAAACATGTCATTAGGGTGAAACTTTGATGCCCTAAAGGTGATTATTTTTCTTGAGCCTCAACGCTAAAAAAATTCTTCAGCCTCAAAGCTAAAAAATTCTTTTTGGCTCACGCGAAAAAATTCTTTAGCAGGTCTGTCTGAGGATTGAAGTGAACATCTCGCACTCGCTTTGTCGGTGAAAAAAATTTGCAGAAATTCAGAGAATTATCTACTAATGCGTAGCATTTATGCCGCCTGTCTTGAGTGTGAGTTTTTCACCGGGCCTGTCCGCCCAATTTCTCCAGGCATAAAATTGTTTTCGTGAAATCTATTATTAAATCCTTGTCCGACCCTCCAATTATTATTGGGGGAAGAAGACTTCGAAGTTTTCGCAGAAATCTGAAAATTCTGCTGAAGGGCAGGGCTTAAACATGGGTTTGCCTTTCGAAGTTTCGACTTGAGTTCTGCAAAGGTTCACCAGTATCTCATTTCCAAATAAAATTATGTGCAAGCAAAAGTATCTTGTTGGAAATGAGGTGGTTATATGATTTTCCATTTTCCCTATTTTTATATTTCTGTTATTTATTTATTTTTAATTTCGTTCGACCAACTGTCCCCAGTTACACTGTTATAGCGGCTACAGATGGAACTATCCCGAAATCTGCATTCTTGTGGAATGGCAGGCGGTTACACGGTTCGCCATTTTCAGTAATTATTTTATATTTTTCTTATTGCGTAGTTTCTAAAAATTTTGTTCGACCAATTATATCCATTTACGCTATTATAACGATTACGGTGAAACTTTTACGAAATGTGCCTTATTGTGTAAATGCCATCCGTTACACGGTTCGCCATTTTCCGGATTTTTAAATTTTTATTAGTATTTTAGTTTTTCAACATTTCGTTTAACCAATTATCTCCATTTACGCTAGTGCAACGATTACACGTGAAACTTTCGCGAAATCTGGATTATTATGGAAATGCCATGCGTTATACGTTTTGCCATTTGCCGAAATTTTTTAGTATTTTTCATGTTTTTTAGTTTTTCAACATTTCGTCATACCAATTATCTCAATTTACGTTATTATAAGGATTACATTTTGAACTTTCGCGAAATCTGCATTATTGTGGAAAATCAGAGCCTTACAGGTTTCGCAATTTTCGTAATTATTTTATATTTTTCATATTTTTTTAGTTTTTAAAACTTTAGTTCGAACAATTTTCTCGAATCTACGCTATTATAGCGATTACAGGTGACAGTCCTGCGAAATCTGTATTAATGCGGAAATTCCAAGCGTTATACGTTTTGTCAGTTTCCGTACTTTTTAAATATTTTTTTAATTTTTAGTTTTTCAAAATTTCGTCATGCCAACTATCTCCGTTTATGTTATTATAAGGATTACATTTTGGAACTTTCGCGACATCTGCATTATTGTGGAAATGCAGGGCGTTACACGGTTCGCAATTTTCAGTAATTATTTTTTTATTTTTTTAGTTTTCAAAATTTTTCTTCGACCAATATCTCCATTTACGCTATTAAAAAGATTACAGATGGAACTTTCGAGAAATCTACATTATTGTGAAAATGCAGGGCGTTGCACGGTCCTGGCTGCGGCGGGTGCTCGGCAAAGAATACTACGCATTAAAAAATGGCACTTGTCATCCCCATTTTCCTCAACTGGGGACAACACTAATCGTGCTTTCGCATGATCTGGTCTCCGATAATGAGCAAGTACCCACGACGGCACGCGACCCAGCTTCTAGCCCTTCTTGCTGCAGCGGTGGGCAAATTTTGTACCAGTCACTGGTATTATGCGCATGCGTGCTGCCTCGCGTTCACCTTGTATGGTGTTTTTCAAACCGTGACGCTGTGACACGCCAACACCCGCCAACTGAAGGGTGCGGTCGCGGTGAGTGTGAACGCCCTCAACGTCATAGGAAGCACTCAACATCGAGGAGGTTCAACCCTACCATCGTAGCCTTCCTGGCTCGTCCATGTCGTAAGACGCGCGTTCGCACCAGGCCGACTGTCGGCCGATAAACACTTTGCCTGCAAGCAGTCGTTGCTTATGTCAACATTACGAAAACGAGAACTCGCCAGCCTGTCAGTGTCACCCTGCACGCAGTCTGCCACCTGGCGTGTGGAGTAATGAACGTTGCAGGCAAGACGATATATGCAGTATAGAAACATTACCTAAAAAATCAACTAAAAAACGCACTCAGTCGGGGATTCCAACATGCTCAACCCGGCTCACGGACATCCAGTGCTTCAGACCACTCGTCCACATCAGCACGGTTTCCGGAAAAGAAATAAAAACTATCTGTTGTACAGAGCTTTTATTTCTTAGTATGTGTTGAATAAAGCTTCCGCATTAAGATTTCCCCAAATACCCACAAATATCTTAGCACTAGCGACTGCGTTCCTCAGGCAGCAAAAAGCGATCGAAAATGTGTTGTATTGGCTGACCGTCTGTGCTAGTTCACCCTGCGCCAAAATTGATTTTCATACCTTGTTTTGCACTTTAATAAAAGTTCCATTGGTTTTAATTCCTTGTTACCTATATTAAGTAGGCGGACTCTTCTCCCTCCCTTTCTTGGCCTGAGATTATATACTATCACACCAGTCGCGTAGGCATATGCAGCTTACTGCGCCAGTGAAGCGCAGTCAGCAAAGTGTCGCAGGCGAATACTTTGATTTCATTGACTTTGATAAGCTTTATACAGCCTACAAACTGTCAAACTAAAGACACATTCTTCCGGGCACAAACCTTGTAGTGCCTTAGCTTTAATTGAGTGAACGAACGGCGACGACCCGCGGGTGGCCGGCCGACAGGCTGTCGGACGGTCGGTGAGCCGCGCAGTAAGCGCCGTAAAACGAAGCCGCCGAGAGTGTGCGTCATACGAAACGGAATTTTAAATGAGCACGGAGGATGCAGAGAGGACGAAAGCACTTTCAAATTAATTTTTTAGTAAATTAATTCGCGTAAACGCACCCACAGTGGTCGAAACGTGGCATTGGGACTGCAGACTTGAAGTTGCGCAAGTAATACGACAATGTTCACAAATCACTTCAGTATCCCTTTAAGAAAACACAGCAACCTCCCCGACTACAATCTCCGCGCCCTGTGCCACCGCAAGAGGAGAACACTGCCCGCGGCTTTTCCCTGGCTTGTGTTTTTAATGCGTAGCAAGGTATAAGTTTGGGCGAGTTGGTATATAATATTTGAACGTTCAATGCGCAAACTACACGAAGACGAAGAAAGAAGACGAGACAATGTTAAAACTTGCAACTAACTTTATTAGGAAGAAACACTTTTTTCATACAGAAAATCATCACGTCACCTTACACAATCTTTCACACGACACTACTAAGGAACGTGTATATACTGTACAGTCATTACAAAGCATCGCCGTGCCTTAAAAAGTGCACTTCTTTCTCGGTGAGCGTGAGGGAGGGCATACTCACAGAATTATCACCGGCACGTGTGATCTCATGTGCCTCAATAATCTCCCGAGTCCATTGACTGCTGTGTTTGGCGATAATGCTGCTCTTATCAAACAAAGGCGTACAACCATGGTCCCGACAGTGGGCGGTGCCGTTACCCGCATTGCCGGCTTGCTCACGCAATCTTTCGTTGAGGCAACGGTTCTCTGAAGATTATTGAGGCACATGAGATCACACGTGCCGTTTATAATTGTGTGAGTACGCTCTCCCTCAAGCTCACCGAGAAAGAAGTGTACTTTTTAAGACATGATGCTTTGTAATACCTGAACAGTATGAGCACGTTCCCCAGTAGTGTCGTGGGAAATATAGTGTAAGGTGACGTGATGATTTCGTGTATGTAAAAACGCATTTCTCCCTAATAAAGTTAGGTGCAAGTTTGCCCATTGTCTCGTCTTATTTCATCCTGTTCGCGTAGTTTGCGCATTCAACATTGCAATGTGTAGCATTCTTTGCCGAGTACCTTTACAGGCCGGACCGCGTAACACCCTGCATTTCCACAGAAATTCGGATTTGGCGGAAGTAACACCTTTATTTGTTGTAATGGGGCAAATGGGGATAATTAGAATGACTCTGCAGTGCACATTGCGTCTTCGGAAAAAAAGATTATTCGCGAAGTAAAGACACTTCGTGACTTTAATGGCATAAATTAGCGTCATTGGCGAAAAGAAATAAACTAAAACTTAAAAAGAACAAAATAATTAAACTTCTTTCGCTACCATTAGCCATGTTTGGCTGTGAAAGTAATCGACCTCTAGGTAAGCGGCACAAGAATTCTACGCATTAGTAGACAATTCTCTAAATTTCTACAGATTTTTTCCAAGTTTCGGTATTGCGGATGCCTTTATTTCTTTGTAGATATTATACTTCTGTGAAATAACTGTGAAGTGTCATGCCGTGAGTGTAATCTCTTGGTGCGAGCGTGTTAATTTTCTCGGACGTTGTAACAAGATGATGGCTTGTGGCCGAGCGATGACTATTCGAGGTTCGTATGCAGAAGCGCAGTTGTTCGATACCCGATAACATGTAAACCGGTAAAAGCACTGTTTTTTTTTTTTTTTTGGAAACCTGTATTTGGCATTGCATGCATCGCGATGGTGGCAATGAACACGCGGCAACATATTGTCCGTGTATACCGAATAAGCCGGGCAATTCCCCGCTCTAGGCATGTTTTTGAGGTTCCAGCATTGCTCGCTCAGCACAGCAATCTCCCCGTTGTGTATACGCACCGCTTATCGAACTCCCGATAGCTAGGGTAGTGTTCACGTGCCACCAACTCTGTCGTCGTCGTCGTCAGTAGTGCATGCGTCGGTTGTTACGCGTGCTGCACTCCAATAGACGCTGGCGTAAACAGCAAGACCGTGATACATTTTTAATAAGGCAGACCCTTTGATAGGATAAGTCAATTAGCGGAGCTACTTGGACGGTCAGTCTCACCGAAAAATTGCTGACTGACTCAGGCCACACCCACTGGACACACTCTTTCTTATCTTTTCAACTTCGAGCTATCAGCCGTTCACCACACATGGTACGTAATCTTCGCGCGCAGTTTGCACAGGGTTGAGAGAGCGATTGCCGGTATCCACAAGCACGGGATTGCCCGCTTATCGGGTGTCCGCGTGGCAATGTTGTCGGTAGACACGCAGCCACGATCACCCGCTGCACCAACGCACATTTAGAACCTTTCCCGCGCACCGAGAGGAAGCAGATTTTAAAGTGAGCTGTTTCTACTGGCGCAGTAAAAAGCCAAGTCGCCGAAACGTCGCCATGTTGGAGAAATCTTGAGGACAAACCTTAACTTAAGAGGGCTTGACCCGCTGCGGTGGCTCAGTGGCTAAGGCGTTGCGCTGCTGAGCACGAGGTCGCGGGTTCGATTCCCGGCCGCTGCTGCCGCTTTTCTGGTGAAGGCGAAAAGCAAAAAACGCCCGTGTGTACGAGATGTCGGCGCGCGTTAAAGCTGTTAAGCAACGCAAACTGACCACGTTGAAAGTTAGAGCTTTTAAATCCAGCCCAATATTCCCTAAAGACTACGACTGCGAATGTTAAAATTGACAAATGGTAAAACAATGCACAGCAACTAGTGATGTGACCGGTTCGAGTCTTGTCTCAGTCTCTACATTTAAACATTCAACGGAAAAAATCAAATGTTATAGCTTGTCCAAGAAAAACACAACCACCCCAGCGGAGATCTCATTATAAACCCAGCATGTGTGTCCATCCTTTAAGCTCCCCGACCATTTTTTTATTGACCACTCCACCTAATTTAAATCGCACCTCCGAGAAGCGCGCTACCTGCTGTCGTTTAACCACTACAATCGCCGACATCACCTTTGCCGAAACGTAGCCAGTCAGTTGCCGTAACCCTCGTTCTCACTGGTGTCGCTGACTCAGAATATTAAATAGGCACCTAAACACAAATCATCATCATTTCCGGTTTACGAGTATCGTCAACGTGACTGTTTTATTCCTTAAGGACACTAAATTACCCATGGAGTAACTTCTAAAACTGACAAACATCGTGTAACTACTTACCATTGTAGAGTGTAACAGTTAAAGCGACACAGAAGTGAGTTGTAAACTAGGTTGAATTGCCTTACCAGACTACATAGACGTTCCTCGCGTTTTTTAGAGCATTTACGCGTATTTGT
Organism: Haemaphysalis longicornis; assembly: GCA_013339765.2. Taxonomy (NCBI): domain Eukaryota; kingdom Metazoa; phylum Arthropoda; class Arachnida; order Ixodida; family Ixodidae; genus Haemaphysalis; species Haemaphysalis longicornis. The sequence goes on from CM023456.1 coordinate 93,824,355, forward strand.
GAGCAGAAAGGTCCGTTAAAAGTGCCGTTTTCCTCAGATTATCCTCCTGGTTGAAAAAAAATGACGTCGCATCTGAATATCGAGTAAGCGGGAAAACTAGACTTTTTCTTGCATATTTTCGCAAAACCTACGCGTGAACGAACGATTGAAGTCGTTAATAATCCTGAAGAGAGTACAAAACAAAATTGCTCATGATGACGTAATACCAAAATGCATATCTGAAATAAACATGACGCAATTAACGCAATTACAACAGTTAGAGCAGCGTCCGCGAACGGTGGTGTCTTCAGCTGTCCGTTACCGTGAAGCTATCATATCCCTTAGGTAGTCCGAGATTGGTTCCATAAGATAAAGTACACAATGTGCCACTAAAACGATTGTAACCATCATAATTAAGGCGACCATCTTCGTCGACAGGTCGGAAGTAAGAAAACAGCAGTAGGAGTGGTGGGGCCAGAAAAGGAAAAAAAATATGTTGTTCACTCGGGGTGGGTTGTCCAGGATAGGAACGCTCACCAAAGAAACTATTCTCGGTACATCAAAAGAAATATTTATGTATATAATTGCAGCAAAAGGAAGTACCTAGGAAAACAATATCGGGTAGAATATATACAAGTATAAAGAAACTGCGAGGAAATGAGATGCGGTGGGAAAAAGTAACAAAACAGCTGTAGAAATAAACAAAGTAATAAAAATAAGCAAAGAGGGAAAGAGACCTGTGAAAAATGCGTAAGAAATAGAAACACGGGGTGGTTAATACTAGGCAGCAAGAAGAAAGCCAGTGAGCAAGTACGCCCGCAGGTTTGAAAGGAAGCCCGGAAGGACAACCTACTAGCTAGCAGGGGATGTGACCACATTTTGAAATAATTAAGCGGACCGCACAGCAAGGATCCGCGCGACAGTCAGCAGCCGGAATATTATTCGGATACGTCGGCGTTGTCTTCATTAAAGCAAGTAACCTTTAGGAAGCTAAATAAAAAGCTCCACAATTTTAATCGTCATCTCTTGCGTTTTATTGAAGCCGAGGTGTAATCTTTTGCTCATCAACGCTTAGCAGTCCAGTTCAAGCCTTACAAATGCACTGAAAGTTTCCCCGAAATTCCAGCGCAACTTCTTTCATCTTCAGCCGACGTTTATCGCGCCACCGGGTATCGTTCCTAGTTAGTGGATTTTGAGCCTTCCACGGTGCTTCATACCACCCAATTCGCGTTGATACGAAATTAAAGCCAGTTCAATGACTGTAAAAACTGCTGAAACAGCGGAGATGTCTTGGGCACCATGGTGGTCCCCTCCCGCAGAAGCAACGGTCGCTCACAACGCCCCTTGCCGTGGTATGCACGTACTCGAAGCTCACACACAGATGTCTGGTAGCTTAACGGTTCATATATACGGATGTGGACCTGCGTCGCGTGCAGAGATCGCGCATGGACAACCGCCGAGGTGGTGGCGCCATCTGTCGGCCCCGCGGAGCACCTTCGCCTGCTGTCACGGGCGTCATCGCCGGACATTGCGAGGCCCTAAATAAGCTCTGCTGTAAAAAAATGTCTCAGGCAAACACTCTGTCTCTTTCACGTGACATCCAGCCGGAAAACAGACGAAAATACTACTCCCAGAATACTCTGCCTATTACTTAAAACAATGGCTCATTTCGTTGGGAATCCATGTTAATATGCCTTTTTAGAATATTCTTTCTGTGTCAACAGGGACCGACAGCCATTAATGTTTACCAAATGGTGCGGTCTACCTGAAGTAATAGTAGAAAAATGCTTAGCAACTCCCTGTCCTATCTGGGTTCCGGAGGCGTACCGGGCTACACTGAAGTTGTAGCTTCCGATTTTCTTTACCGGACTTAGGACTCTTGCTTAGACTTCCTTGTATTTCATAGTCAAATGGGCTGACTTTTTACTCAGTATTCCAATTGACGGAAATAGGTTATTGTGGTGAGGTTTCGTGAAAATTACTATAGGTGTAATCAGTGCGCACAGTTGCCACTAACAGGCGTTAACGGCAAACACGGGATTATGGACATAAGCGAGCCGCATGTGCAGTATTAATTACCCAAGAACCTAAGCTACCTTGGGAAGTACAGCTGCGAAGGTGAGGAAACGTCTTCAGAACTCAACAACTCCTGCTTCAAACACCGGCGACGCTTAGCGCAAGTTGGGCTACCACGCTCTTCGCAGACCTGGAAAGAAAACTCATCGCTGTCTGTCTCAGCATCATTTGCGAACATCTGACAGACACTTCTAACGGACATTGGGTATCGAACGACAATAACTAGGCACAACAGTCCGACAACTGCCGTAATCCGTGACATGAGAAGTCAATTGATACTTAGGCATTGTGACTATAGATACTGGAGCCTGTCTGGTCGCCCTAGCAAAAAAAATGGCGGTGGCTTCGCTCAGCTCTCTATGTGCAAAGCGAAAGCTTGTCTAAGCCTGATTAAGTATTGCTTTCCCTTGGTTAACCTTTGAATTAGTTGTAATTATTATACAGTTTGTCCAAGAGCTGCCGTTTTTATGGTTGGGGCCCCGCTTCTTATGTTTTCCCGAGCCTGGAGCGGCACGAAGGGCGAAGTCTCCGCGGGACGGTCAGATGCCCCTTGCTCACAACGACTCAAAGCCTCCAGCTTCGGCGACACAGTCACAGAAAACGGTCCGGCCTCGCTCTCATTCATGGCCGAGCTCACATGCACGCGGCGAGTCACGTGGTCAGGCGCGAACCAGCTGCGGAGAGCGCGTGCGCCAAACCGGCAGCGGCGGCGGCAGCGGGGTGAACGCGGCCGTCGGCGGAGCTCGGGCCCGGTGCGTCATGGGATGCATTGCCAAGGACGACGGCACGACTGTCTGCGGGGAACAAATGAAGGGCAACATGATCGCGACGGGCGAACTGCTCGCCGAGATTTACTGAAGCGTTGCTTTAAAAGTATGAGATGCGCCCTACTAAGTTCTCGCTTTCACAAGATGTTGTCGCATGCTGTATCGGCGGACAGCTTATATGAATGGAAATTTCCCGATGTAAAGGTATTGCAAGACCACACCGTGTTCGAACATGAACACGCAGTATTTTTACTGATTGAAACAAACTTGCTTCCTTTTCAGTGCTATTCTTCCAGCGAGTGCTGCCGCCCCTACCAATGCATAGAAGTTGCGGATTCAAAGACGATCTGTTTCGAATAACCAGGGAAGGAGCCTGGAACAAAGATCTGGTTAATTGAAAATTGTATTAATTTGAGACGGAGACGACGTCGAAGTTGTAAAAGACAACATAATAAAGAAGTGCAGCTTGCTGGGCCAGTTGGTGCATATTGACGGATGGGAAAACAAGCGAAAAAAGGACGCAAACAAAAGGAGAGACGAGACAACACAAGCGCTGTGTTGTCTCGCTTCTCTTTGTGTTTGCGTACTTTTTTCGGTGAGTTTTTCCATCCTGCAACATAAAAAATGAAGTAAGCTCACACTACGCGTAAAACATTAATGTAGCGAAGCTGATACGCAACCTTCACAACCGTCACGACGGCTGAAGTCCACTTTTAGAGCCTTTGGCAAGTTCTTTTTTTTGCTAAAGCCATTGTGCGAAGGTCGTGCACGGTGCGTGGCGCCGGGAACGCCAGGATGGCTTATCACGGCGAGGCGTGCGGTCACGGGCGCTCTCGGTTTTCTGTCTACGCCGGACGTATTTGCGCCGGCCTAAACAGCTTCTGTTGTGAAATCAAATTACTGAGCTTCAAAAAAAAAATGGAGGCATCTCCACTCCGTGGATGATGGCGAGGGTGCGGAATACGGGGACTCGAAATGACATCCAAGTTGCGCCCCGAGTGGCATCCGATTTGCGCCCCGACCGTCATTCGATTTCAGCCGTGAGTTGCACCTTGATTATTCCCTAAATGAAACTGCAACTCACGGCTCAAATCGAATTTCGCTTGGTGTTCGCTTGATGGTGGTGTGCGCACGGATGGAAGTGGAAGGGCATTGTGAGGTGCTAAGCTACTCCGCAGAGTTACAGGCGAGGGAGTGAGCCGTTTGACTCTCGGGTACTCACTCATGGTCGTAGCCCAATGGGTAAAACGATTGACACTAAGGGCCATATTCTGAGTCCCTCCTCCACTCCATTTGCTTCCTCCACTAGGCTGAGGAGGGGATTCCACAATGCATGGGCAAATCAATTTCAAGGATCCCCTCCACTGGAGGGTCGGGTAAAGGAATGACTCAGAATACCAGAGTAACTCTGTCTGGTCTACCAGACACAGGCTGAAATCCTGCCGGTGCTTGTGTGATTTTCTTTCTGCGATTGTAAATGCGGGGCGCGCACGAACGCGAACGGACATTGTGCGGTCCTAAGGTGCTCCGCACCTAAAAGAACGCGCAACTGGGGATTCAAACTTGCGAATTGCCAAACAATGCACCTTATGCTGTGGACCAGCCGGCCATAAGCCAGTGCTGTCAGGAGCGGTAATATAGAGTATATAGTCTATGGCCTGTTTACATTTTTATTTTGGCATTCCAAGCAGGTTACATGACTATTTCTTGGAATGACCGTCGTGGTGCAGTAAGCGTCCCCCCAATTCCACAACTATCTCTAGCGACTGATACCTTAGGCACAGAAGGGATCGTAAATGTGTGGCCGTGCTCCTGACCGCTATGTTTAGTTCGTCCAGAGCAAAAGTGCTTTCCCTCACCTTGTTTTTACACTGTACAATAACATTTCAATTCATCTTAAACCCTTAGTGCCTATATTAACTTTACTGGCCGTTCTCTTTGCCTTTATTGGCCTGACATTTTTTTACTAAAGTACAATTCGGCCAAAGCGTCGCATTTGCGCATCTCTGGAGCTACTTGGAGTTCGAGCAACTTGGACAGTGGCGCATTCTTCTAGGCACGAACGTGTCGTAGCTTTGTTTCAACTGAGCGAACGAATTGCGACGACCCGCTGGCGCACGGCCGACTAACCGCTGGGCCCACAGACTCTGACGGAGGTTCGGCGAGCCGTACAGTAGCGCAGTCAAGCCAAGTCATTTTGGTTTAGCGTCATGCGAAACGTTATACGAAAATTGGCAAGGAGGATGCAGAGTTGGGGACAGCGCTTTCAAATAGATTTCCTTACTAAATAAAGTCGCGTAAACGCGGCGACAGTGGTCGAAACTTGGCCTCGAGAATCCATACCAGAATTCGCGCAAGTAATCCCGCAATGTTCACACATCACATCAGTGTCCCCTTAAGATACCGAAGCTACACTTCGGCTATGAGGCGCGCCGTAGTGGAGGGGCTCGGGATTGATTTTGACCACCTGGGGATATTGGACATATGCCGAAATCTCGACGAACCGGCTTTTCCATTTTCCGATCTCATCAGAACAGCAGCCAACGCGAAACCGCGTCTCTAGGCCGAAACCGAGTCTCTAGGCTCAGCAGCACAACGCGTTAGCGTTGGAGTCACCACGGCATGTAGGTGTCGAAGTTTAGCGAGAAGGAGAGAGAGAGAGAGAAAAAAATGGCCGCGTGTCTGCTCCTTTCGTTGCAAATGCCGTCAAAAGACGATAGACTTTATCGGTTTTGCGAAGTAAATGCCTCCCTTCGCTTTCCCGCTCACCTCTCATGTTGTTCCTCTTGCGTCGCGCTCCTCCCAAGGTAAAGACGCCAACTGTTTCCTTAAATCATTTTAAATTTCCCGCGTTCCACTGCTCCAAACCGGGTGTCTCGATGAGAACGCTGCTGTACAGCGAAGACGAGCGTTAATCGAGGCGCCCTACTTCAACGTTTATAGAACCGCGTTTCCCTACTCCACGTGCGTTGCAAGCAGAACGTGAAACCTATCTAGTGGAACCTTGCATAACTGTTGCCGGTTGATTTCTTAAAATGGCGTCCAGAAGCTATAGTGGCGCGTGCGACTGCAGGCGACGCAGGAGTGAATTCTTTTTCTGCAGTTGATGAAGTATTTAATTTCGCAAAAGTCAAGCATGCTTGATTTTTTATAAAGGAACACTGCAAATATCATTTCTGTATTGATTTGTTGTCTCTTGTTCTTCTTCAACAATGTTGACAAGTATGAACGTTACACCGGACATAGACGGGTAGATTTAGCTGTGACTATATAAGACTATTGCGCAGGCATTGTTTTGCTTTGGCCGTGTGGCTGAATCAAGTTACAGACAGACAGACGGACAGACAGACATACAGACAGACCAAAATTTCTGGGTTTAAGTAGCCCAAGAAAGACTATCGTCTTTAATAACTTTATTCACATAAAGGGTTAGGGCGCGGTGGGCACGAACCGGAGGGTCGCGACGAGTTCAGCCGCTCGAGTCACGAGCTCCTTCTGGAGCTGGGGGTCCGAGCGGCCCAACGCCTCCATCCACTGGTCAGGAGAATTGATTGGAGGGAATGGGTCCTCATCACAAGCCCACATTTGGTGTTGGACTGTGGCTTTTTCACCGCAGCGGGGGCAGAGCGAGGATGGGTAGAGGGAGGGGTGGACATGATGGAGGACGGCTCTGCACGTTAGAGATTCCAGTTTGGAGTTCACGCCAGAGGCGTTCCTCCTCAGAGTTGAGGGATGAGTGAGCCGGTGGAAGCTTGCGGCGGGAGAGGCGGTGATGCTTTGTGACCTCTCGGAATGTGAGGAAACTGTCCCTGGTCGATCTGGCTCCGTGGAGGGAAGAGTCCACATCGTACGCCCGGGAGACAAGTACTCGGACTGGCGTGTGGGCCGTCTCTATCCCTCCAATGCCCGTGTGAGCCGGGAACCATTGGAGTTCGACCGCGTCGGATGGCAAATTTAGACCGAGAATTTTGTGTGCCGGGGCAGAAATGAGCCCTTTGGCAAAGTTTTGGACGGCCGTTTTCGAATCCGAAAATACAATTTCAGGGGTGGGCCTTTGGGTTATTGCTAGTGCGATTGCCGCCTCTTCCGCGACATGCGAGAAGGAAAAACGTAGTGTGCAACAGCGAACTTTAGTATCGCGTTTGCTGCGTACGCGTACGTGCAACTCTATAGTTTAGCGGCCCGCTAGTTACACACCACGAAGCGAGTTTTAGTACAGCGTTCCGTCAGTTTAGTTTTGCGTTGTAGTACGCTAACACTTACAGCGCCACCTGTTAAATGTGTTGCCAACTCGCCTATCGGCCATCAACCAGACATGTGTCTAAGTGGTTTTACGACTATCCAAACTAGTGCTAACAAACGCGTTGACGTTAGTACTGAATAGATGCATGAATGACATGATACAAATGTCATTTTATCTAAGTACGTACCGTAGTGGAAGCATCGAAGCCCCGTGGCCCCTCTTTTTCGTCATTTCTCACAACGCCTTCAACCAAAAAGACCGTGTTGAACGCATACATTTTTATTCAACTTCAAGCAACCAAAATGTAGTTTCGAACAACCAAATCGTTACAGCATTCGTTTTGAGGCCAAAGTGCGAAATTAACAAGCCCACTGCCGTCGGAAAGGTATCACTCGTTTCTTGCGATTTACGGGAAAAACAACGTCACTTCGCTCCGGGGCAAGCCGAGAAGGCTTTCATCGCGCACACTGGATTCGTACCCAGTGCGGGGTTGAATCCTCGAGTGTGAAAAGTAATTCCGAACACGTGCGCACACACACATGCAAACACACGCACTCAGAGCTTCGGACTCTGGCCTAGCTGCAAATCTTCGCAAAAACCACGCGATGTATTTAAAGATGAGCAGAGGAACATAGAACTTGTTTCGCCAGAGGCAAATTGTTGGCCACAGGATAGCAGAACAGTGGATACAGTGAACCAGAATATTCTAGTTCACTACACCGCGGAGCGCCGTCGCGCCATTTGCCGCCATGTTGTAAACGAAGAGAGATACTCAAGCCGACTATCGTACGCACGCTATTTCGCTTAAATAGCGTCGCTTTGTCTTATGCCGGATCAACGCAAAATCAGCTTAGCGTACGGCGCATTCGCCGTGCGAACGCCGCAATGAAATATCGTAGGCTAACTCTTTGCGTACGGCTGCGTACGCTCCATTTACTAAGCATCTGCTCCATTTACAAAGCGGTTACTTTCCGCAGGGGTTATTTTGCTCAAGCACTGTGTCAAATCACTCCTATCGCAAAGTGTCTGTGCCATGATACCGGATTGCGACTCGCAAGAAGTCTTTTCAGCGTCAGCCAACCCAATACCGCCCATGTGAAACGTTATACCAAACTAAGTTTGCTAAATCAAAGCCTACGTTCTAAGTTTGCGTTCAGGTTGCGATGGTTATAAATGCCGCCGTCTGTGTGTGGAGGGGGGGGGAGAGAATATATTAATTGTAAAACTGTGATGAGGGGGAGGGTTCTTCAAGTCGAACAAGTTGAGAGCCATTCATTCTAAAAACTGCCTTAAAACACAGACGTATAAAAAACGCACTCAAGAATCACTAGTCAACATTGGCCAGTACCCCGGCCTTCTTTTTCAAATCTGCTTTTGGTGCAGTAAAATGCAGTAACACGTATGGTATAATATCCCTTCAGCTTTATTTTAAAAGTGTATCTCGTGCAAACTCGTGAATCGTTGCTATAAAGGCTTTTTAGCCTTTCTAGCAACGCTTCACGAGTTTCTAGCGACGCTTCACGAGTCCACACCCTGACGTACGTGCCTCCTGGTTTAATTATTCTAGTGCCGCAATCTAGGTCTCCCGAATACAGTTAGTTCGGGAGCTCAGATCATGGTTGCACATCACGTCCCCGTCTTGTTGCTTGTTTGTTCATAGCTGATCTATAAAAGCACCCAAAGCTGTATAGATTTCTAGTCATGACCATGTTACAGTTTTCTATAGTGAATCTGGCCTTCCTCTTCTATCTTCAACGTCGTTGTAACATTTCATGCATCTTCGAGATGCTGTAACGGCATCTTAGATATCTGATAGTCATATAAAAGCGAAAAGACAGCTTGATGTGTCGAACCAACAAAAGCACTGGCTACTAACAGGAAAATATTTTTCGTATGTTATTCTGTGGTTACGGCAAAGAACAAAAATACACATTACAACGACGAACCAAGAAAAGAAACGTTACGAAAGCCACAGTAAGGTAAGTTCGCTCCTCTTTTTTCCCTTTACTGACAGTGCGATTACATACGAAAAACCAATCTTTATTAAAAATCGCAAATGAATGAAAACTTACATGGCCTTGGTCTTGAAGATGTGCTTCAGAAGCGTGGCGGCCTCTTGAAATCTTCCATATATCAAGAATATCGGCGCTCGCGCAGTTACATTTTCCCCACTAGTGTTTTTTCAAGTAAGCTTTTTCGTCACGCAAGACGTAAGGTTCTGGTAGCACTTTCATTACCTCTTTAAAGAAAACACGATATGCCATAGTACTGACACCGTACCAGGCTAAGGGTAAGTACCTACAGCACAGGTCCTACTTGAGTTCATTGGGACACGTCCTTTTTTGTTCAGTTGTCATACTACGAAACACATTTTAATCATTTAGGCACTCATAATTCCGTGGTTGATGAGGTCATTTTAAAACTAACCCATAGTTACAAGCTTAAATTATTCATAGAACCATTCCGGACGTACTTTGCTCAAGACTAACCCCTCTTATTTATGTACAGTTATTAGGAAGTCATTGCATAACAGCCAGCGCGAACACGCATCGTGTCTATGGACAAAACTCTCTAAAATTTCCCTTCCTAAAACTGTTTCAAGCTGTAGCTACAATCTAAAAACATTAAAATAGGCACCACGGAAAGATTAGTTACTGACTAGCTGTTCTTACAGATGTACTGGAATATAAAAATCGTTACATGATAACACCCACTCAAATGTACGCACCCCA